>CM068302.1:22360732-23015833 GCA_034768395.1 Linum lewisii | reverse complement strand
GGGTTAGGGGGTTAAAACCAAAGGTGAGTATTGAGTGGCTGAGTGGACAGATCGGTTATAAGCAAACTCTACATGGGGAAAGACAGTCCTCCCAAGTCCTAAGGTTGGACTTAATGATGGCCCTAAGCATTTGGGATAGTGACCGATTGACAACCTCTGTTTGACCATCTGTTTGAGGGTGGCAGGTTGTGGAAAACATAAGCTTGGTTCCTAATTTAGCCCACAAGGTTTTCCAAAAGTAACTTAGGAATTTGAGTCTCGGTCAGAAACTATGGTTTTAGGGATGCCATGGAGTCTAACTATTTCACCAAAAAAAAGGTCAGCTATGTGTGATGCATCATCAACCTTATGGCATGTAATGAAATGAGCCATTTTTGAAAACCTATCTACAACCACAAAAAATTGAATCTTTGCCTCTTCTAGACTTAGGTAATCCTAGAACAAAATCCATAGACAAATTTACCCAAGGGTGTTTCAGGGATAGACAAAGGAGTATATAAGCCAAAGGGTTGAAGGTGTGACTTAGCACCGTTGGCATTTGGCACATTGGCTGATGATCTTTTCAACTTCTTTCCTATTCTAAGGCCAATAGAAGTGTTCCCTAAGGCAAGCTACTTCTTGGCGACTCCAAAATGCCCCATAAGACCTCCTCCATGAGCTTCTCTTATGACTAGGGTTCGACTTGAATGACTAGGGTAGCATAGCTTGGCTCCTTTGAACAAGTATCCATTCTACCTATAGTGATCCTCAAACCCTACATTTGTGCAAGACTCAAAGATGTCTTTAAAGTGGGGTCAGTCACATATAAATCCTTGATGTGCTCAAAACCAATGAATTTGGAACTTAGGGAGTGATTAGGGCATACCTTCGAGAAAGGGCATCGGCTACCACATTCTCCTTACCTTGTTTGTAGTGATGATGTAAGGGAAAGACTCAATGAACTCCACCCACCTTGCATGCCTCTTGTTCAATTTATGTTGAGCCTTCAAATACTTGAGGGACTCATGATCGGTGTGGATTATAAACTCCTTGGGCCACAAGTAATGTTGCCAAGTCTTCAAGGCTCGGACTAGGGCATACAATTCCTTGTCATAGGTGGGATAATTGAGGTTGCACCACTCAATTTTCACTGAAATAGGCAATAGGTCTTCCTTCTTGCATGAACACAGCTCCAATTCCTACTCCCGAAGCATCACACTCATTTCAAAAGGTTTTGAAAAATCGGCAGTTTGAGTAATGGGGCTTCGTGAGCTTCTTCTTGAGTGCTTCAAAAGCTGCTTCTTGAGGTGTTCCCCAAAGGAAGGGAACATTCTTCTTGATGACAAGCCGTGGAGGGGCAGCTATAGTGCTAAATCTCTCACAAATCTCCTATAGAAGCTTGCAAGTCCATGAAGCTTCGGACATCAGTGATGCTCTTTGGGTTGGCCATGACTTGATTGCTTCAATCTTATCCTCATCAACCCTAATTCCTGTAGAGTAACCCAACAAAGCCAAGAAACACAAGATGAAACGGTGCAAAAGGTGCACCTTTTCCATGTTTGCATACAATTGTTCTTGTCTTAGGGTTTCTAGGGCAGATTTCAAGTGACCTAGGTGATCCTCTAGGGTTTTTGAGTAGATTAAGATGTCATCGAAATAAACTACTACAAATTTCCCATGAATGGCCTAAGGACTTGATTCATTAACCTCATGAAGGTACTAGGGACTTAGTCAAACCGAAAGGCATGACCATCCATTCATACAACCCTAGCTTGTTTTTTAAAGGCAGTATTTCCATTCATCACCTTCCTTCATTCGGATTTGGTGATAGCCTAATCTTAAATCTATCTTAGAGAAGATTGTGGATCCATGCAATTCATCAAGCATATCATCTAACCTAGGGATGGGATTTTGATACTTAACTGTTATGTTATTTGATGCTTCGGCAGTCGACACCCCATCCCTCCAAGTTCCTTCCTTCTTTGGTACAAGGATGACTGGAACAGCACATGGACTCATGCTCTCCCTCACATAACCCTTGTCCATCAATTCTTCGACTTGTTGCTGGGATTTCCTTAGTCTCATCCGGGTTTGTCTGGTAGGCAGCCTTGTTGGGTAGTGATGCTCCCGGTACAAGGTCAATTTGATGCTCAATGCCTCGGATCGGGGGCAGCCCACTAGGGATTTCCTTGGGGAATACATCTCCAAAAATCCTGCAAAAGTGAAGACACAACACTAGGAAGAGAGGTGTTAGGGTTAAAAAATTAAGCATTCTTTGTAAGTATGACCACTAGGGCTTTCCTAGATACTAGGTTTGTTTGATCTCACGGGTCGAGCTATAGGTTTTCTCTTCTCTCAACCTCACTCTTTTGTGCTCTTTGATCCTTAGGATCATGAATTTCTATTTTTGATTTTGTTTATGTTTTTATAGCTTTTTCTTTCGAGGGCTCACTCTTTTCTTCTCTCATCTCTCGTTTCTTGAGCTCTCTCTCTTTTTTCTCCGGCTCACCTTTCTCTCTATTTGATCTTTGAGTATCTCAGTAGGTGATAGTGGCTTCAACTTGAATGTAGTGTCCCCATGTATGAGTTGATACTTGTTTGCCCTCCCGTCGTGTTGTGAGTATCGATCAAACTGCCAAGGCCTTCCAAGTAGCACATGGGCAGCCTCCATCGGAACTACATCACAAGGCACCACATCCTTGTATCTTCCAATGCTCAAAGGGATGTGTGCTTGTTTGTTGACCTTCAAATCTCCACTATTTCTCAACCAATGCAGTCGATAGGGCTTAGGGTGTGGGTGAGTAGCAATTCCCAAGCCTTTAACAAGATCCAAGCTCACTGCATTTGTACAACTTCCACCTTCAATAACCAAAGTGCAAACCTTATTTAGAATCACACACCTTGTATGGAACAGGTTGTCCCTTTGCTCCCATCCATCTTCTTTAGGTTGTGTACTAAGGATTCATCGGGAAACTGCTGAGAATTGAACCCTAGGTCCGGTGGCCGTCGGGTTGGTGCCCATCGGGGCAATGGCCATCGGGGTGGCCAGATGGCCGTCGGGGCCGACGTTCTGCTCCAGGACGTCGACGAGGCCCTCTTCTGCCTTCAGACCAAAAATGGCCGAGGGAATGTTCAAAAAGCCAGGGGTGGGCCAATTGACATCATCCGGCTAGGACAGGATGGCCGGGGCAGACTCCCGTGTCGGGCAGACTGGTGTGATCGGCTCGGTATCAGCTGGGGCATCTGGGGTGATTACTCGGCTGTTGAAGGCTGAAATTTTTTCCAGGCCTTCCACATTAACTTCTTTTTCATCACTGGACTCCTCTTCGATTTCTTCAACATTTGGCTCCTCCTCATCATCCGTGACGACCTCTCCTTCTCTAAGCACCATGGCTCGGGTGTTAGGACAGTCCCTTGCCATGTGACCCCTGCCTTGACATTTGAAACACACAATGGCACTAGGCCGGGCATTAGTAGTAGGAATTTTTGAGCCGGGGTTAGGTGTTACCCGTGATGCCGACCCTTGGTTAGGGTTTGGCCTCGATCTAGAATTCCTGCTAGTGTTTGGCCTCCAAGGGGTGTTTCCTGCACTCCTGTCTCCTCTCACAGGGCACTGATGGGTGGCGGGGTAGTAGTCCTTCTTCCAAGGCCATTCTTTAGCTCCTTCTCAACCCTAATAGCCGTGGTTACCAATTCATCATAATCAACAAAGTTTAGGATGTTGACTTGGTGTAGGATTTCTCTTTATAATCCTCCAGTGAACTTTGCTATTCGGCATCTTCATCTTCACTCAGGTCAAGCCTTGTGACCAGGATCTCCATCTCTTTATTGTACTCTCCAACCGACATGTTCCCTTGCATCAAAAGTTGAAGCTTGGTATGCAAGTCTCGGTTATAGCTACTTGGCATAAACTTTCTCCTCATCTTTCGCTTGCGACTCCTCCAACTAAGGATAAGATCCTCTTCTTCTCTCCTGATCTGATTCTTGAGTTGAGCCCACCACAAAGCAGCATAGTCAGTAAACTCAATTGTGGCTGGGGTTACCTTTTTCCTCTTGGAATAGTTATGGCATTCAAAGAAGTCTTCCATGCTCCTCTCCCAATCAATGTACTCATCAGGGTTTGCTTTTCCAACAAACTTGGGTACATTGAGCTTCAAACTGCTCACATCATCGTCGACCTCTTGCAAATTCCTCCTTGGCCGTTGGGGGCCATCTCCATTAGGGGCTCCGAGTTGCTCGGCGATCCGGGTGATGTTTTGAGCCAAGGTGGCCAGGTGTTCCTCCACGGCAGTAAGCCTCTCTTCTGCCATGTTTAGTACACGAACAAAGAACCTCCCAAATCTCTCTAATGAAACCTCACACACTCTTTCTCTTACCACTCGTGTATAAAAATTTTCAAATCACTCAAAATTAGGGTTTTCTTTGAAAATTCCAAAAGAAAGGCAATTTCAATTCAAGTAGTTGCAAGTTTCTTCGAAGCTATGAAGTCTAAGTCTATCAATGACACAAAACAAGACCTTATACCTAGAGTTTCGGATTTCTAGGGCAAGAACTTGTGATGCTAGGTCGTGGGATGACAAGACAACAAGTTTGGGTGTTCTAACTAAGAAAGCTACTAGCGATTCTCATGAAGAACCCCTCTTCTTGAACTTAATCTACTACCTTGATTGTGAACGTGGCCTTGCTTTTTGGCTAGGTCAAATTTTCTATTTTGAAGACCTTGATTCTTTTCTTTTCTTTTTCTTTGATTCTTTTGGTATTTCTTTTCCTGAACGGCCACAACTTTTTCTCACAACGAAACTAAAAGAAAGGTAGAAGACTAGAACAAACACAATGAAGCTATTTAGGGTTTTTTCCAAAATTGAAAACAACGAAAACTGAAAGATGTGAATCCAAGCAAGAACCTGGAAACTGGGATAGATGGTCCAAGAGTTGAACCATGCTCTGATACCAGCTGATGCGAATCGCCTCCTCTAGGAAGGGATCGACTCAACACCCAAAACTATATTATCAGCCCCACGAGAACCTAACCTTTGAAACCGGCGGAGAACCTTGAAATCCACTAAGTAACGACTTAGGAACCCCAAGTGTTCGGTCGAGTTGGTGCCGCAAACAAAGGATGATAGCCTTTGATGATAAACCAAAACCTTAAGCTAAGCAACAACGAGCAAAGACTTGAAGGAAAAAGAACAAAGTTCTGAAGTTTTCATTAATCTTTCAACGTGTGTCTTACAATCGTGGTCGAGGCCTCTATTTATAGCACAAAGGGTGGACAAGGCCGGTTCCAACTCTAAAAAGGAAAAATTAAAATAATCCTAAAAGATAGGCCGAAGAAACTATTAAAATAAACTAAGTTGTCCGAAGGTAAAACTCTAAAATCGGGTAAAATTCAACATTACCCTAATCCGGGCGGAATAGGGCAAAACCGGCTTTCCTTGTCCGGGTGGGATTAGGAAACACTCCGGCGCGGGCAGGAATCCAGGCGCGGGCAGGGATCCGGACGCGGGCAGGGGAAACAGCCGGACAACACGCAGTGGCATTCTTGTAATTTCTGCGGGTTCCGTGTGTCCGGGTGATCAGTCTTCGGCATCAGTCGCTCCGGATCCGGTGCTAGGGTTTTAGTTATGTCGGGGCATCCGGGCTTCCTGGTTGCTATTTCCTCGGACAAGAGAGGTTTTTCCTCAGTATTTAGGCCTCCTGAAGCTTTGGCATCAACTTGTCCGCCAGATTATGAGTGCTGAGCAGGGTTGTCCGGTACAGAGGTGGGCTGTTGATGACACTCAAATTGACGTGATTATCAGCCTCATTTAAGCGACATTTCGTTGTTTAAGACACGGTTTTTAGGGTAGAATAGTGAATATTCACTCAACCGATCCATCTCATGCCTTTTGTGTTACCTTGGCCCATTTCGGGTCTATTTGATGGTTTTCTAGTATTTTCGTGTTAGCACATGTGTTCGCCATCAAATGTGGTAGCCAAGGACGTGTCTAAGGCACTGGAACCCCGAGGAATCACACCCGAATCAACCAGAAAAGTCATTCAACCCAAAAATAATTCCTGCTCCATTTACACATATATTTTCGACGAAAATACCCTTGGGTTTTCGCCGAAAATGAAAGAAGAAATCCACTGTCCCGATCAAGAAGAAGTTTTCGGCGAAAACCTTGGGAGTTTTCGCCGAAAACCCTACGCCATTTAAGCCAGAAGAAACAAACGGGATCGAGTGACATTTGAACAGATATTTTCGCCGAAAATATCCTTGGATTTTTGGCGAAAATCCCAGTGAAAAAGCAGCAGTCGTCGGTTAGGTTTAAATACTGAATCAAGCGGCTAAATAAAGGGATATAAAAAATTACACAAAAAATTACAGACGGGGGGGGGGAATCCCAAGACTGAGAAAGAAGAAGAACGAGTGGATAGAGTTTGAGGAGCCAGGAACGGATCGTGACGCCATCCATCCATCTCGGAGAGCCAGTGCTAGGAGTTGAAAATCCAGCAGATTGAAGCTGCCAGGAGTCGTCGAAATTAGGTTTTACAGTTCTTCTTTGTCTTTCCTACCTGAGATGTATTCTTTGTTTGTCTTCGATTCTTCTGTATTGAATATGAGTAGTTAAACTCGTAGAGTTTAGATTAGATGAACCCTAAGTGACCCAGGGCTTTAAAGCGGTCACGGATCGGCGGTGATTAGATTCAAAATTCATTGAGTTTCTTCTTCATGTTTGACTTGTTCTTTGTTCTCTGTGTTTCTTGTCTGGTTTGGCCACCTAGATTAGATTCTTGTTAAGCTAAGGATAGAAGCGAACGCTCGCCTTACTTTAGAACATCAAGTTGAACAATTAACCTTATAATTGGAGTGTGCCTTTCGTGGGAACCGATTAGGGTTAATCCACTTCAAGAGTAACTCATAAATCGTTAGAATTTGCACCAGTTAAGTTAAGCCGTTGCGAGAGGCGACCGTACCCGGGCGGCTAATTAATCGTGGTAGCTAGATCGGATAGAGCGAACATTCGCCAGTCTTAAACCTAAGGGTCAGGAGTTATGGTGGTGTCTGAGAACTGATTGAACTAGAATCGAAAACTGCTGATCTGTTGATTGCCTATGCTCTGGTGATCTAAGGGGATTCGAAATCTAAGCTTGTCTGTCTTCTGTCTTAGTCAATCAATCAATCGTTTTTCGCTTTAATTTCATTTCAATTAATCTTTGCATTTCTTAGTATAGAACCCGTGGAACTCACACCACGCACTAAGTGTTTACCCTCGAATTTAATTGCCAACACATTTGAGTAAGGAAGTAGAGGAGACCCGTGGAATACGATCAACCCTAGCTTCACAGCTTGGTAGTTATTTGATTGACCGCTATTCTCCAGCTCATCAAATTGGCGCCGTTGTCGGGGACTCTTCTATTTCGTTGAAAGAAGAGTTGGCATTTTTATTCTTCTACCTTTCCATATTTCATTTCCATCACACTTCGATTTTACACCGGTTGTGTTTGTTTTTGTCTCTTGCAGATCATAGCAGGTACAGAAACGGATCACTTCCGTTCCATCTTCCTTTACCGCAATGGCTGCTCCTAAGAGTGTTGCGGACTACAGTAAGCCGCGTGCACCCAACTTTCGATCCCCCATCACCGTGCTTTCTAATAACGATGATCCTGATTACGAGATTAAGATTCCTCTCCTAGAACTAATCTCTAGGGACATACTATTCGAAGGAAGGCCAGATGATAACCCCTGCACACATATAGATGACTTTCTGGCTGTCTGTGACACTTTAAGTCTGGGAAC
This sequence comes from Linum lewisii, assembly GCA_034768395.1. Taxonomy (NCBI): domain Eukaryota; kingdom Viridiplantae; phylum Streptophyta; class Magnoliopsida; order Malpighiales; family Linaceae; genus Linum; species Linum lewisii. Next base: position 23,008,071 of record CM068302.1, on the reverse strand, counting down.
CTCAACAAGAACACTTTATATCTCTGGGCTTTTCCGTTCTCTCTCAGAGGTGCAGCTAAGCATTGGCTTGGAAGCAAACCACTAGGTCATTACACTAACTGGGAGGCATTAGCTCAAGATTTTGTTGAGGAATACTTTCCTCCCGCAAGGACAACTGCTTATAAAGACCGCATCTCCAGGTTCACCCAGAGAGAAGATGCAAGCCTGTATGACACTTGGAATGAATTCCAATCTCTTCTCTTCAACTGTCCTCACCATGGGTATGAACAAAGACAGCTGGCTGAATTCTTTGCTCGTGGTATGCGCGAAGAATCTGCAAATTGGGTCAACTCCCTAGCTGGCGGAGATTGCACCGCCCTTACTCCTCAGGATGCCCTTCTGCATTTCGCTAGCTGTGCTTCAAAATCTTGAAACTGGGAGAGGCAAAGAAAAGGAACCAAGAATCAGAGTCAAATGAGTGTTGCAGAGCAGATCAAAGCGGAGGTTCAGAAACATCTACAAGCAGTTGGTATTCCTCTCGATCCCTCGTCAGCTACCATCTTTTCGGCTGATTGTGGATGGTGTGGATCCTGTGCTCATAACGGTGGAAGCTGCCTCAACTTCGGTACAACAGAAGTCTGGTCTACATAAGAGATAAACTTCGTTGATCAAGGCTTCGCTAACAATCAGAAAGGCTATGCCAGTTACAGAAACTACGTGCCACGGAACCAGAGCAACCGGTTAGTAGATCCTTATCAGAGACCTCCGGGATTCATTGGAGGACAACACCAGTTTCAAGCAAAAACGTACTACAATAGAGACATAGATTATGAGAGGAAGTTCGATCAGATTATGAGCAGACTTGACGACCACGACATTCAATTAAAAGCTCAAGCTGCACTCAATCAAGGACAGAGCTCAGAGCCAGATGATAGAGGATGCTATAAGCAATATGACTAAACTCTTTACTAGCAATCCTCTCCTTAATCCAGCAGCATTTCAAGCAGACTCCGGTGCAAAGAGCGAACATGCTCAAGCTATTACCACCAGGAGCGGCAAGCAAACAACTGATCCGAAGGCTCCAGAACATGACATGATACCAGATACCAGTGCTGCCATGGATATGCCAGAAATTGAAGATATCACAGAAGAGGAAGAAGAAGCATCTGCTCCTCCTCCTCCTCCTCCTCCCAGGACAGCTCCTGAGCCTGTCTTGGCGCCATATGTACCTCGGATCCCTTTCCAAAGGCTGCAATGAGCAAAGCCAAGGATCATGACACTCAGTATAAGAAGTGGTACAATGTTCTTAAGACTGCAGAGATCAAGATACCAGTGACAGAAGCTGTAGAGATTATACCACCACTTGGGAAGTTCTTTAAAGACCTAGCTAGTGAAGAAAGTGAAGACCGGAGAGGCGTACTCTATCACGCTTACTAATGAATGCGCTTCTATTCTCGGTGCGCCATCTCCCATACGACAGCCGCCACCACCCCCATCTAAGTGTTCTGATCCCGGTCCTTTTACATTACCGTGCATTATTAATGGCATTAAAATTGATCGCAGTCTGGCTGATTCTGGTGCTTCTATTAATGTTATGCCTGTTTATCTATATGAGAAGCTGAATCTAGGGCAGTTAAAACCGATTACTCTGCACCTAGTGTTAGCTGATAGGTCTGTTAAACTATCTAGGGGAATAATAGAAGATGTAGCTGTCTGCTGTGGTCCGTTTACTATAATTGCAGATTTTGTTGTTCTAGATACTCGCGAGTCAGACGGAACACTTATCCTAGGTCGACCTTTCTTAGCAACTGCTGGTGCAAATATTAACTACAAACAAGGCCTGTTAACTTTGAGTGTAGGACAGGAGAGTGTTGCATTCCGCATTAAAGATAGCATGAGATACTCTGTTGTTCAAGATGATAACTGTTATACTGTTGATCCCCTAGAGTTGGCCTCGGCCAACTTCCTTACTAATGCCTTATCTAGTGATCCGCTAGAGTTGTGTTTGATTTCAGGGATTGACAATGCATTAGAAGATCCAGAGCAGCGCCTATGGCAAGATGAGTTAGACGAGCAGAAGGCGACATTCACACCCATCACTGCGTCTACACACATCGAGCCAGCATCGAGTCGGATTACTACCTCATACAAGAATCCACCAGAACTTACTCTGAAGGAGCTGCCTGACCACCTAGAATACGCATTTCTGGGAAGGACTGCCAGTTACCAGTCATCATCAATTCGAATCTATCTCCCAAGCAGAAAGAGCAACTGATCAGGCTACTCAAGAAGCATGTTAGAGCTATTGCCTGGCAGTTAGCAGACATCAGAGGCATCTTTGAAACCTTCTGCAAACATCGGATAGTCGTTGATGAAGAATTCAAACCAGTCAGACAACGACAACGCCGACTTAACCCTCTGATGCAGGAAGTTGTAAAGAAGGAAGTACTCAAGCTTCTAGATGCCGATATCATCTATCCTATTGCCGACAGTCCTTGGGTCAGTCCGACTCAAGTCGTTTCAAAGAAAGGAGGAATCACCGTCATCCCTAATCCAAAAGGTGAGCTCATCCCAACTCGCACGATTACCGGATGGAGAGTCTGTATCGATTACCGACGACTCAATGATGCCACAAAGAAGGATCACTTCCCACTGCCGTTCATTCATCAGATGCTTGAGCGATTGGCTGGTCATGACTACTACTGCTTTTTAGACAGGATGTCAGGTTACTTCCAGATCCCTATCGAGCTTGATGATCAAGAGAAGACGACCTTCACCTGCCCGTTCGGTACGTTTGCTTATCGTCGTATTCCTTTTGGTTTATGTAATGCTCCCGCAACCTTTCAGAGATGCATGCTTGCTATATTTGGAGATCTGGTAGAGAATGTGGTGGAGGTATTCATGGACGACTTGTCCGTCTATGGAGATTCATTTTCCAAGTGCCTGGCTAATCTGGACAAGGTGCTAGCTCGTTGTGAGGAAACCAACCTAGCTCTTAGTTGGGAGAAATGTCACTTCATGGTTACCGAAGGTATTGTTCTGGGCCATAAGATCTCTAAACCGGTATAGAAGTTGATCGTGCCAAGCTTGAGACCATCGCCAGCTTACCACCGCCGACCTCAGTTAAGACAGTTTGAAGTTTCCTCAGTCATGCTGGATTTTACCGAAGATTCATCAGAGACTTCTCCAAGATCACTCTTCCAATGACGAAGCTCCTTGAGAAAGATGTTCCTTTCGTATTTGATAAAGCTTGTCTTGAAGCCTTTGAGACTTTGAAGACTCAACTCACCACCACACCGATCCTTACAGCACCAGATTGGAATCTTCCATTCGAGATTATGTGCGATGCTAGCGACTTCGCCGTTGGTGTGGTTCTTGGTCAGAGGAAGGAGAAGAGATTTCATCCTATTTACTTTGCTAGCAAGACACTCAATGATGCTCAGTGAAACTACACTACTACGGAGAAGGAGCTTCTGGCCATCGTTTTCTCCTTTGACAAGTTCAGACAGTACGTGTTCTTTCACATACCATTGTCTACACAGATCATGCTGCCCTGCGCCATCTATTAGCCAAGCATGACTCAAAGCCACGTCTCATCCGATGGATCCTTCTCCTCTAAGAGTTTGACATAGAAATTAAAGACAAGAAAGGAGCAGAGAACTTAGCGGCGGATCATCTTTCCCGACTGGAGGAATCACAAACAAGTAAGTCTACTACCCCTATCAATGATTCTTTCCCTGGCGAGCTGCTGCGTGTTGAAACGTATGAACAGGTTAACAGCATAGCTATCGAGCCCTGGGCAATCCCTCACGCTCAAGATCTGAGTAATGCAGCCGACTCGGAAGAACCATGGTATGAAACCCTAGCTAATTACCTCTCTCACGGCATTGTACCTCCTAAGCTAGATTTCAATGCATGCAAGAAGCTCTTTAAAGAAGCCAAGTCATACTTCTGGGATGAGCCATTCTTATACCGCATCAGTATTGACGGGATGATCCGGAGATGTGTCTCTTACATCGAAGCAGCTGACATCATGCGAAAATGCCATGAAGGACAGTTTGGAGGACACTTCGGAGGCAACCGCACTGCGAGAAAGGTGCTCGAAACAGGTTTTTACTGGCCTTCAATTTTTAGTGATTGTGATGTTTTTGCTCGACGTTGTGATGCGTGCCAGCGGTCAGGTAACATCTCTAACCGTAATGAGATGCCCCAAATTGTTTCTTTAACTGTTGAAATCCTTGATGTTTGGGGAATTGATTTTATGGGTCCTGTTCACACCCTCCAACGGAAACAAGTAGATTCTTGTAGCCGTTGATTATGTTTCTAAGTGGGCCAAAGCTGAAGCTCTACCCACTAATGATTCGAGAGTGGTGGGTTGGTTCCTTACCCGTCTTTTCACGCGTTTTGGTTCACCGCGCTTCATCATAAGTGATAGGGGTACCCACTTCCATGGATAATTCGACCGGGTGTGCAAACGCTTTGGCGTCACCCACCGTATGTCCACAGCTTACCATCCTCAAGCGAATGGTCAAGCGGAAGTGACGAACCGTGAGCTCAAGCGGATTCTTGATAGGACAGTTGGCCGGTCCCGCAAGGATTGGTCATCTAAGCTCAATGATGCCTTATGGGCTTATCGAACTGCCTACAAAACTCCCATCGGTACCTCACCATATCAGCTGGTCTATGGCAAGGCGTGTCATTTGTCGGTTGAGCTTGAGCACAAGGCATTCTGGGCTAACAAAGAGTTGAACATGAGCTATGCAGTAGCAGGTAATATGCGTCACGACCAGATCGCTGAGCTTGAGGAGCACCGACTCCACGCATATGAGAGCACGAAGTTATACAAAGAGCGCACGAAGAAAATTCATGACTCTCAATTGAAGACGATCAAACAGTTCTACCCCGGAGATGAAGTCTTCTTATATAACTCTCGATTGAAGCTCTTCCCAGGTAAACTGAACTCCCGCTGGTCCGACCCTTATACTGTGGTGCGACAGCATCGTTAGGCAGTGTCCTCATCAAATTGCATGATCAGAAGCCGTTTATCGTCACCGGGCATAGGCTTAAGAAGTATCTGCAAGGACTAGTTGTCTCTTCCATCGACGTGCACTACTTTGCTTTGGAATCATGACACAAATCCAGGTATCGTCTGGCTCACGGACGTTAAACAAGAGCGCTTCGTGGGAGGTAACCCACGGCTGGAGTCAGTTTTTTCGTTTCGAGTCGTTTTGTTTTAAAACCCCTCTTTAAAAAAAAACTGCCGGCCATTTTCAAATGAATTTTGGCTGAAAAATGTGTCATTCTTTTCACCGAAAATTTCTGTTTAAAACCGACCTGTTTCTCCTGTTTCTCACCGCAACGCCTTTTCGCCGAAATCCACCTAACTTTTCGCCGAACCGGATTTTGATTATACAAGAAATTTGCGCCGAAAATTTTCAATTATTTTCGCCAAAAATCTTGTGTTTTCCGCCGATTATTTATACCAGTTTCGACTTCTGATTTTCGCCCCCCATCCGAAAACTTCACACAAAATCAAAATTCTCTCACCAGTTTTGACCATCGTCGATCGCCGCGCCCGTCCGCCGCCTCTCTGTTCGCCGCCGCCGCCGCCGACCTGACAGCCGCCGCCCTTCCCCCTTGCCTAGCCCTCGGTTCAAACCCTAGAATCGGAGCTCCACAGCTCCGGTTCCACCCGACCTAGTTTTCAAGCTTTTTCGTCGATTTCTTGGATTTCCAGTCATTTTCTCGAGTCATGTCTTCACGGTTAGTTGTTCAGCCCTTGATTGTGAATCTTTTTGCTTTTTGACTTTCAGTTTTCATCATGGTTGACTTTGGTTGACTTTTTGGTTCTCCCTCGATTTTCATGATTGCTATGTCGGTGTCAATTGGCTAGGTTCTAACATTTTTTGTGACCTTTTAAGGCTCGTGACTTGTTGTCTGTGCGATCGTGTTAATGAATCATTCCATTCCTCATGCTTGCCTAATTGATTGACAGTTCTTTGCTGCTATATCTCGATTCGGTGATCTCTCGATTTAATTTGCTTGCCCCACTTGTCAACTTAAGTGTGGGGTAGGATTCTTGTCATCTGATGCTGGTCTTCCCTGAGTTGTGTTTTACAGGGCTCCCAAACGTTTTAAGACCACCAGTGCGGATAGAGCACAGCAATCCTAGGCTCGACAGAACCGGGCCCCATCCTCCAGACCACCCGCACCAGCTGCACCAACATCGACGGCTATGGCCATCATTCCCGAGGATGCACCGACCCCTGTGACTCCTATCTTCTTTATTCCTGCACCCGCCACTAGGGCCCTACACCCTTTCATTGCAGCCCTGGAGCCGCACCAACTAGAGATCTTTCAGAAGATCAAAGACATTCCTCCGACTAAGGTGGCAGTTCTTTCTCTAGATAGTCTCAAGGGACACAACCCGGCTTGGCATTCCACCATCGACACCGCCCTTCATAAAGCTGGCCTACGATCCTTGACCACTCTCGGTTCGCCCTACCCTCTGGTCTCCCTTCAAGAGTTCTGGTGTTCCTTTGAGCGCCTCGCGCCAAAGCCTAGCGCCATCTCAAAATTTGTTTCCTTCCGCCTCGGGGGTGTCCGGCATGTGAAGACCATCCATGAGTTTTCCCTCTTGTTCGACCCCCTTGCCGATATCCAGGATGCATGCCCTGGGTTCGCGGACACCTACTCCATCACGAGTGATCCTTACCCAGAAGTGTGGAATGGGCCTCCTGCCAATCTGAGATCACTCCTATCGTCAACCCCACGGTCGGTGACATCTTTCGCCCTATTCTTAAATTCTTGCATTATGTTTGGGTGCAGTCTCTGTGTTATTGTAGCAAGACGAGCCGTCACCATGTTTCTTTGGAGGAGCTCATCTTATTCCGTGCTTTAGAGGAGGATGCCAACTTCCACCCCGGATGGTGGCTTGCACGATTCTTCCATAAGCGCACTACCACCAGGAAACTTCCTTCTGAGCTTCCGGGCGGACCTTTCATCTCCTGTCTGATCGACAACCTCCAGCTCGGTGACAAATGGGGCCCCGATATCCCTCGTGTTCCGATTGAGTACATAGGTGCCGACCTTGCCATAGCACGGGGCATCGACCTTTCATTGGATTTTGAACATTGCAAATCGCTCCCTCACCGCGTCCCCCGGCCAGTTGAACGCCCGCCCTCGCGAGCGCTAATCACCGCTGAGATGAACGAGAGGCTGGCGCGTATTGAGAAGTGGCAGCTAGACTACTCGGCTGGTTCGCTTCAATGGCAGAAGGACCGAGTAGCACATGAGGAGACCCAGAACGAGCGATGGACCATTCTTCAGCAATTCATGGCTGACCAGTCTGCCAGACACAGGGATGATATCGCATGGCGACAGCAGCTGGAGCAGCGGCTTGGCATTTCCCCTTCCCCGACCCCGCCTCCACCCCCACCCTCGGAACAGTGATCAGGTTGTTTCTATCCTTTCCTTTTCTTTTCTTTCTTCTTTTCGGATCTCAATCCACTTTTATTCTGTGTGGATCCGGGACACTTGTCCTGGTATCCTTTTGATCTTTTTGTTGTTTTTGTTTTGTAGGTACTTGAGTTGCTACTCCGCTCCGCTCCGGTCACTTCGTGCTCGCCCGCTACACCACCCATCACCCTCCAGGTTCTTCGAATCTCTCTACTTTAGTTTGGTCCTGTGAGGACACAGAACAGTCTAAGTGTGGGGTAGGATGTTAGAGAACCATGCATGATCTTGACTGCCTATATCTTTGTGTGCCTCGTGATTCCTGTCCAGTCACTCTAGCATAGAATTGCTTCAATTCTTGACTTTTGATGTTAAATTGACTTCAATTTTGAACAATGACGTCTAGACTGTTCCACTTAGAACCTGTAACCAACGTGTCGGAACTGATATCAAATGAGTCTAGGTCAGAACAGATCATACATCACTCTTGTAGTTGACATTTGAATCAATTAAACAGTTTTGCTTGTTAATCACAAAGCTCGATAACACCGTTCTAAGATGATAAATGCTAGCTTCTTCCATGTTTTCACTCCATATTGGTTCACCTGTGATTGTGGCTTGAGATTAGACGAAAATCCAATTCGAAATCTTGTATAAAAAGTTATAACTAGCTAGGACCAAGTGGCTAAAATGTTGAATCAAGTAATTGAGTTGTTCAAGTTAATGTTAAGTTCTTTAAAGTGCCGAAAATAAAGCTAGGCAAGCCCGACACCTAAGTGAAGTGTTTGGGTTGAGCATTAGCATAAGCACAAATACTGTGAGCTAGGCAGGTCCAACACCTAAGTGAAGTGTTTGGTATCGAGCACTAGTATGCAGTAAATAAATTGAAGAATGAAGTTTGAATCTCGAAAGAAATTGATGTTTAAATCAGTCCTAGCTAGAACATGTAACGTACAGATCTAGAAACGGATGAAGTCGAGTCGATAGCCACGTCATTTTTTCCTACCTCCGCGTCCACATCATGGCTAGAGCTTAAGGTCTTTTTGATTAGAATTGGTGTTATCGTAGTCGGTTAATTATGATTCATTGTTTTGCCAAGGAACGTGCTTTGTTAAAACTACTACTTGAAGTGTACAAAAATTAGTGAGATCGAAAACTTGTTTGGTTGATGTCTTGCATGTGTAGGTCACTCTTTCTACGTGGAACAGTCTAAACCAAATCGTTAGAATTGAATCTCAGTTTAATCTTGTGTCATTTGTGAATTTGAGTGTGTTCTAGTTCAGTTTGCTTGAGGACAAGCAAAAGCTTAAGTGTGGGGTATTTTGATGACACTCGAATTGACGTGATTATCAGCCTCATTTAAGCGACATTTCATTGCTTAAGACACGGTTTTTAGGGTAGAATAGTGAATATTCACTCAACCGATCCATCTCATGCCTTTTGTGTTACCTTGGCTCATTTCGGGTCTATTTGATGGTTTTCTAGTATTTTCGTGTTAGCACAGGTGTTCGCCATCAAATGTGGTAGCCAAGGACGTGTCTAAGGCACTGGAACCCCGAGGAATCACACCCGAATCAACCAGAAAAGTCATTCAACCCAAAAAGAATTCCTGCCCCATTTACACATATATTTTCGGCGAAAATACCCTTGGGTTTTCGCCGAAAATGAAAGAAGAAATCCACTGTCCCGATCAAGAAGAATTTTTCGGCGAAAACCTTGGAGTTTTCGCCGAAAACCCTACGCCATTTAAGCCAGAAGAAACAGATGGGATCGAGTGACATTTGAACAGATATTTTCACCGAAAATATCCTTGGATTTTCGGCGAAAATCCCAGTGAAAAAGCAGCAGTCACCGGTTAGGTTTAAATACTGAATCAAGCGGCTAAATAAAGGGATATAAAAAATTACACAAAAAATTACAGACGGGGGGGGGAAAAATCCCAAGGCTGAGAGAGAAGAAGAACAAGTGGATAGAGTTTGAGGAGCCAGGAACGGATCGTGACGCCATCCATCCATCTCGAGAGCCAGTGCTAGGAGTTGAAAATCCAGCAGATTAAGCTGCCAGGAGTCGTCGAAATTAGGTTTTACAGTTCTTCTCTGTCTTTCCTACCTGAGATGTATTCTTTGTCTGTCTTCGATTCTTCTGTATTGAATATGAGTAGCTAAACTCGTAGAGCTTAGATTAGATGAACCCTAAGTGACCCAGGGCTTTAAAGCGGTCACGGATCAGCGGTGATTAGATTCAAATTCATTCAGTTTCTTCTTCATGTTTGACTTGTTCTTTGTTCTCTGTGTTTCTTGTCTGGTTTGGCCACCTAGATTAGATTCTTGTTAAGCTAAGGATAGAAGCGAACGCTCGCCTTACTTTAGAACATCAAGTTGAATAATTAACCTTATAATTGGAGTGTGCCTTTCATGGGAACCGATTAGGGTTAATCCACTGCAAGAGTAACTCATAAATTGTTAGAATTTGCACCAGTTAAGTTAAGTCGTTGCGAGAGGCGACCGTACTCGGGCGGCTAATTAATCGTGGTAGCTAGATCGGATAGAGCGAACGTTCGCCAGTCTTAAACCTAAGGGTCAGGAGTTATGGTGGTGTCTGAGAACTGAATGAACTAGAATGGAAACTGCTGATCTGTTGATTGCCTATGCTCTGGTGATCTAAGGGGGATTCGAAATCTAAGCTTGTCTGTCTTCTGTCTTAGTCAATCAATCAATCATTTTTTCACTTTAATTTCATTTCAATTAATCTTTGCATTTCTTAGTATAGAAGTCCTGGAACTCACACCACGCACTAAGTGTTTACCCTCGAATTTAATTGCCAACACATTTGAGTAAGGAAGGAGAGGAGACCCATGGAATACGATCTACCCTAGCTTCACAGCTTGGTAGTTATTTGATTGACCGCTATTCTCCAGCTCATCAGCTGTCCGCAGCCGCCAGGGCCGGGGCAGTGCTCTTAGGGCTTTTGTCCTCCAAGTTAGATTTCTGTTGGCCATCAAGGGTCAGCGCCGTGCATCCTTCTCTGATGAACCTCTGGTCCAGCTCCTCATGTTTGGCTCGACTCCAATCTCCTATGAATGCCGTGACCTGTGTCTTGAAGGCTTTGACTTGGATCCGGGTCAAGGGCAGGTCTGGTCGGGTCCAGGGCACCGGGGGTTCATCAGTAGGTCTCGGATATAGGATCCCGGAACAAACCTCTTCCTCATCTTCCTCTTGAGATCTCTCCACAACTCGATGGGGGCTTCCTCATCTCTTTTAACCTGGCTCTTGAATTGGCTCCACCATAGAGCAGCATAGTCAGTAAATTCAAGAGTGGAGATGATTACCTTTTTCCTTTCCGAATAGTGATGGCATTCGAGGAAATCCTCCATACTTCTCTCCCAATCCAAGTACTCGTCGGTATCATTCCTGCCGGCAAACTTGGGGATGGTGAGCTTGAGGTTGCTTACGTCATCATCAATCTCCTGAACTAGCCTCGGGCTCTTCGGTGTAGGTCTTCAGGGCTGTCTTCTTGGCGCTCGTCTCGGCCTCTTCCTCCTTGAAGCCTTGCTAGGGTTTCTTGGATGGCAGCTAGGGTAGCTCCAAGATTCTGGATGTGGCCTTCCATGTTGGCCATTCTTTTGTCTGCCATGGTTAGTGCTAGCAAACGGAAGCAAATTTTCTATCCCCTCTTCTTAGAAATAAACTTACAACGAAAGGAAATTAACTTGGCAAGGGTGGCCTTGCTTTCTTTTCTTTTTCTTAACCTCGATTAGGGTTTTTGTTGATGGTATGATGGCCACCAATTTTCTCTTGCCTTACAACTCGAAACTGAATACAAGAATTGAAATAGTAGGGGAATTTTCGAAGCTATTTTTCTAAAAAGCAGTAAAGGATATGAATCCAAGAATAACCTGGAGACTGGGATAGAGTGTGGTCCTTGTGCTTGAACCGTGCTCTGATACCAACTGATGTGAACCGCTGCAACCGTGGGCAGACGACCCTTGAACACCACAAGCTGATGATCTAGCAACGAGAGGAAACCGTCGGAACCGGGGATGGAAGAGGACTTTGACCCGCTAGCTATAAACGAGCTAAGAACTAGAAGTATCAAGTCGAGGGCGCCACTTCAAGAGATGTGTGCTCTTGATGATAAGTCGATCCTTCAGTATTGCAACATGCAAATACAATAAGGGTTTCAAGAACAAAGTTCTATAAAGGGGTTGTTTATTCAAAAAGGTTATTTTTTACAAAGGGTGGTCGGCGGCCTCTATTTATAGGTGAGGGAACAAGCTCTCCTCCCTATTAGCTACTTCCTAAATAAGAATAAAATAAAGAGTCCTACTCCTAAATAGACTCTTAAAACCCCTAAATAATCAGACTGAAAAGGAATAAAAAATTAAATAGTCTTAAAACCGAAAATACAACTCAAATAGGAATAAAACTCTAAAAACCCTAATCCGGCTGAATTCGGCTGCTCAGACCGGTTGGCTATGGTGGCGGCCCGGTGGGCTTGTCCGCTCGGGCGCTGGGCCTGATACGGGTGGCGTCGCGGGACCTGGTGCGCCGGGCTGGTCCAGGGGCAAGGGTCTTGCCCAAGAGGCCCAGTCTTCTTAGCCGGCTTCATGGGATCCCTCGGATCGCCCCGGCGGCCGGTCTAGGGCTCGTAGCTGGCCTTTCCTCGGGCCCTCTCCACTTCTGCTCAGGCCTTCTTCTTTAAGCTTCGGGCTGGTCTCCAAGTAGCTCCTGATGTAGCTCTCCGGGGGTGGAGTCGGCCCAAGTGTCATGCCTCGGGGCCAAGGACTCCAATTCTTCTCAAGGCTCGGCTCCAGGTCAGTCCTTGGAAGCTCTCCTCTCCAAGCCAAGTATTCTTGGGCTCTTTTCCTTCTGTACTCCAGAAATGCTTCCAGAGGGTCACTCAAGGGGCCAACTTCTTCAGGGCTCCTGGAGGTCAGGCTAGGAGCAGGCTGAGGCTTGTCTTCAGTGCTAGGGCTTATATCCTCGGCCAGCAGCATGGCCTGGAGTAGCATTCCATCTCTTGGAGTCTTTCTACCTGCAAGGGAAGGCCTTAGTCCATATTTCATGTCATACCTTGGCTTTAGGGCTTGAAGATGGCAGATCAACACGCTTCTTGTGAGGTCCTAGGGTCCTGCCTCGGCCAGGTGAGCCTGGTGGGGTGTAGGAGTACCGGTTGGCATTAGGGCAGCACTGGTGGATCATATCATCACCTGACCAACGACCTAGCCAACCTTGCCCTTCACTCCGAGTAATGAGGCACCGAACAAGTTCAACTAAGCGATGGTAATCTCGTACCCATAACTCACTCTGGTTCTGCTTGTTCAGCTTTTGTTGGATCGACTATATCTCTTGATAATATGCTTGTTGTTCCTATGTCTTGTCAGGATTTATTATCGATTAGTGCGCTCACACGTGATAACAATCTGGGAATTTTGTTCTTTCATAAATGGGTGTTCATACAGGACTTAGCCAGTCACCGGATTTTCTACCAAGGACAGAGTAAGGATGGACTCTATTCCATCCCGCTTTCACTTCTCCACTAAACGCGTCCGCAGGCCAATTATACGTCCTTAACCACGTGGCATAGGCGGATGGGACACGCCAACATGGAGAACGTGAAACGAGTGTTACGGACTACTGTTATTCCTTTTTCTAATAAGCTTATTACGCATATATGCTAGGATTGTTGTGTTGGAAAGATGCATAAACAACCATTTTCTTTGTCTAATTATCGTGCTTCAGGCCTTTAGACTTGATATGCAGTGATGTTTGGGGTCCTTGTCCGGTTGACTCGGTTGATAAGCAATGATATTACTGTCTTTTATGATCACTACATCAAATATAGTTGGATTTATTTCGTCCGTTTTAGATCTGACCTACTATCTGTATTCATCACATATCGCGCCATGGTTGAGAAATTTTTTGGCCTTCCCATTCGTTCATTCCGTTCAGATTTGGGGGGGTATCAGAAGCTGTCACAGTACCTGACGAAGGAAGGAATAATTTTCCAAAGCTCGTGTCCACACACACCGGAGCAGAATGGGTGTGCGGAGAGAAAGCACCGACATATCACATAGATTTTACGCACTCTCATGCATCAGGCCAAATTACCACAACAATATTAGAATTATGCCTTTCAAGCAGCGGCTTATATAATAAATAGGTTGCCTTCATCGACCATTAAGATTCATGTTTCACGCCATGTTCTATTTGATGAAGATGTTTTTCTTTTTCAGGTGTCTCCGGTACTCAACTCGGCCATCCCTCCTCAACTGACCTCGTCCCCCAACTCGTCCATCCCAACGCCTCTCCTACTGCCGCCTGTTGTCACAATACCACCACCTAACCTGTCCCCAACTACATCGACCCAGCCGATCCAACCAACCCAACCACATCACCCACATACTGCTCCAAACCAACCATCATCCACCTCTACGACTTCCCAACACCAAATGGTGAACGCTCACGGACAGGCAGTTTGAAACCAAGGACGTCTGGCGCCGAAGTAGCAGTATCGAAAATAGAGCCGACGTGTTATTCACAAGCTATTCGACAAAAAGAATGGCGCGATGCAATGAGTGAGGAATTTAATGCGCTACTACGTAACAACTATTGGGTGTTACAACCACCCACAACTGGGACTAAACCTATTGGAAATAATGGGTATTCAAGGTGAAACGCAACCCAGACGGGATGATTGCTTGGTACAAAGCTCGGCTCATAGCGAAAGGGTATCATCAACAAAAAGGGATCAATTTCACAGAGACATTCAGTCCGGTAATTAAACCCGCTACCATCACTACAAAAAAGTGATATTTAGCTACTGCAAAATTATAACGGCATGAAAATGCAGTAGCAAATAGTTGATATTTGCTAAGACAATCACTATTTATGTAGTAATTTGCAGTAGCAAATACTATTTGCCACACCACTATTTGCGACGGGATGCTGACAGTAGCAAATAGTGGTGTGGCAAATAGTATTTGCTACTGCAAATTACTACTTGAAATAGTGATTGCCATAGTAAATATCAACTATTTGCTACTGCATTTTCATGCCGTTGTAATTTTGCAGTAGCTTGCAGTAGCTAAAAGTAATTTTTTTTGTAGTATCCGACTTATTTTATCTATTGCTATTTCGCGAGATTGGATTATTAATCAACTCGATGTGTCGAATGCTTTCTTGCATGGGAACCTTGAGGAGTTGGTCTAAATGGTACAACCACCGGTTTCGTTGATGCCTCACGCCCAAACCACGTGTGCCACTTGACAAAGTCCCTATACAGTTTGAAACAAGCTCCCCGCGCCTGGTTCTCGTGCTTATGAGATGCCCTCCTTCAGCTTGGCTTCGTTGGATAAAAAATGGACACCTCACTGTTTTACATATCGACTCCATCCCCTATTTTTATACTACTCTACGTGGATGATATAATTATGACAGGAGCATCATCAGATGACGTGAAGAGAGTGATTGGCCAACTAGCACGACGATTCATGTTAAAGGATTTGGGAACCCTTACATATTTTCTGGGTATACAGGTGCATCGCACGACAAATAGCATGCATCTCTCACAATCTAAATACATTGGGGAGCTCCTTGCTAAAGCTGGCCTACAAGATTCAAATCCATTTAGTAAGAGCGACAGTTAGCCCAATGAGATTCACAGGGTGCTTAGTGAAGAGGGGTAGAAAAAAAACTATACCCTGAAACACATGGGCACGCACAGTATCCCGTCCTCCGGAAAGTCCATCCCCCAATGGCTGGCAAGATCATGGGCCATGTCGAGTGATGACACTCGATTTGACGTGATTATCAGCCTCATTTAAGCGACATTTCTTTGCTTAAGACATGGTTTTTAGGGTAGAATAACGAATATTCAATCGATTGCCCTATCTCGTGCCATTTGTGTTACCTTGGCCCGTTTCGGGTCTATTTGATGGTTTTCTAGTGTTTTTGCGTTAGCACAGGTTTTTGCCGTCAAATAAAGTAGCCATGGACGTGTCTAAGGCGTAGGAACCTCGAGGAATCAAACCGGAATCGATCCAAGGAGCCAGTCAAAGTCAAACAAAATCCTGCCCGAGTACAAAGAGATTTTCGCCGAAATTCTTAAGGAATTTTCGGCAAAAATATTAGTGCATTCGGCTGGTGCCGAGTCAAAGGACATCTTCTGCGAAAACATTGTACTCTTCGGACCGAAAATACAAGGCAGAGAAAGCACTCCCGAACACAAAGGAATTTTCGTCGAAATTCTTAAGGAATTTTTGGCGAAAATAATACACTATTCCGGACCAGTTAGGGTTAAGTATAAATACTTAACCCGGCGGCCCAAAACGAGGAGGCATTCGATACAATCATAATTTACAAAAAACACAACTTTTCGAGATCAGAATTCTCTGAAGTTCTGGAGCTGATGACACTCGATTTGACGTGATTATCAGCCTCATTTAAGCGACATTTCATTGCTTAAGACATGGTTTTTAGGGTAGAATAACGAATATTCAATCGATTGCCCTATCTCATGCCATTTGTGTTACCTTGGCCCGTTCCGGGTCTATTTGATGGTTTTCTAGTGTTTTTACGTTAGCACAGGTTTTTGCCATCAAATAAAGTAGCCATGGACGTGTCTAAGGCGTAGGAACCTCGAGGAATCAAACCGGAATCGATCCAAGGAGCCAATCAAGTCAAACCAAAATCTGCCATTCACACTTACAGTTTCGGCGAAACCAGGCCTCCAATTTCGGCGAAACCAGCAGTTCAAATCAACTGATGCCAACAAAAGGATGGTTTCGGCGAAATAAATCAACTGCTCGGACCGAAGACATTGAACAGCCGGCGGAGCCCTGAACTCAAAGCCAGTTTCGCCGAAACTATCCCTATGGTTTCGGCGAAAACATCAGCTCAGCCCGGCCCAACTAGGGTTAAGTATTTATACTTAATCCGGCGGCCCGGAAGGGAGAAGAAGATCATAATTAATCATAATACAACTTTTCGAGATCAGAATTCTCTGAAGTCTGGAGCGAAGAGTTGGAGTTCGAAGAGCCGGATAGAGATCGTGACGCCATCCCTTCCACCTCGGAGAACCGGAGCTAGGAGTGCAACTTACCGAAGATCGGAGTCTGTCAGAGTCGTCTGAATTAGGTTTTTCAGATCCTTTTCTGTTCTTCCTTTGAATGATGAACTCTTTCCTTGTCTTTGTTTCTTTTGTAATGATCATGAGTAGCTAAACCCTTTAGAGCTTAGACTAGATGAACCCTAAGTGACCCAGGGCTTTAAAGCGGTCACGGATCGGCGGTGATTAGATTCGAAATTCAATCAGTTCTTTTTCATGTTTGATTCGTTCTTCATTGTGCATGTTTCTTGTCTGGATTGATCACCTAGATTAGATTCTTGTTAAGCTAAGGATAGAAGCGAACGCTCGCCTTACTTCAGAACATCGAATTAAACAATTAACCTTATAATTGGAGTGTGCCTTTCGTAGGAACCGGTTAGGGTTAATTCACTGCAAGAGTAACTCATTAATCACTAGTAATTACACCAATTAATTAAGTCATTGCGAGAGGCGACCGTACCCGGGCGGCTAGTTAATCTTGGTAGTTAGAACGGATAGAGCGAACGTTCGCCGGTCTTAAACCTAAGGGTAAGGAGTTATGGTGGTGTATTAGTAATTGATTGAATGAGAATCGAAATCCGCTGATCTGTTGATTGCCAATGCTCTGGGGAACGAAGGGGGATTCAAAGTCTAAGTTCGTCTGTCATCCTTGTTTTCAAACCCTAATTCCCAATCTGCTTTAGTTTAATCTTTTTAATTTTTCTGCATTTCTTAGAAGTAGAAGTCGTGGAACTCGTACCACGCACTAAGTGTTTTTTCTTTGAATAATTTGTTAGTTCTGAAGTAGCCAATCATTCGAAGGCCCGTGGAATACGATCTGCTATACGCTTTTTCTTAGCATTAGTAGTTTTTATTTGGCTGAACGTCCGAACAACGACCGGAGGTTTCACCAAATTGGCGCCGTTGCCGGGGACTTCTTTTGATTGTTCGAAAGAAGAACTAGCAATTTATTCTTCTATTTTCCATCTTTCATTTTTCCACCCACTTCGATTTTACGCCGGTATGTTTGCTTTTGTTGCTTGTAGGTTGTTCTACAGGTTCATGAACCGCTCGATTGCTCATTCTCAGTTTAAGCTGGGTAATTCTGCTTCGCCGAAGAAACCGCGAGCTCAGAAGCAAGTCATAACCACACCGCCTACACCACCTATCCCTCAAAAGATTGAGGAGTTGAAGGAGAACTCCTCATCTTCATCCGTTTCATCCACTACTTCAGATTCACCACCACCTTCTCCTCCCGTACTAGCTGCTCAGCGCACCGTGGCGGATTACTGTAGACCAAATGCGGCTTACCTCCGAGCTAGCGTCGTCGTGCCACACAGCGATGACGACCCCGACGAAAAGATCACAATCTCTTTCCTGAGCATGGTCTCTAAGGATCTTCACTTCGAAGGGAAGTCGCAAG
Source organism: Linum lewisii (assembly GCA_034768395.1). NCBI lineage: Eukaryota > Viridiplantae > Streptophyta > Magnoliopsida > Malpighiales > Linaceae > Linum > Linum lewisii. The sequence goes on along the minus strand of CM068302.1, from coordinate 22,990,127 downwards.
AAAACCCCCGCACACATTTGGCAAACTTCCTTGACATGTGCGAGATGTTTAAAAGAGGGAATCTCGGTAAGAATAATCTTTGCTTACGAGTATTCCCATTCTCTCTTAAAGGCAATGCCAAGATATGGCTCAGCTCAAAACCACCTGGCTATTACACTGACTGGGATAGTCTAGCTCAAGACTTCATAGAAGAATACTATCCCCCTTCAAGAACTACATTCTACAAGGATAGTATCGCTAGATTCTCTCAGAAGGAAGGAGTAAGTTTACACGACGCGTGGAACGACTTCCAAGCGCTTCTCTCTGAATGCCCTCATCACGGATTCAACCAGGGGCAGCTAGCTGAAATCTTTGCCCAAGGGATGAATGAAGAAACAGCTGAATGGGTCAACATCTTAGCTGATGGCGACTGCACAGCACTTGAACCAGAAGCTGCTCTACTTCACTTTGCGGACTGTGCATCTAAGTCCAGAAATAGGGAAAGACAGTTTGGAGTAGCCATGAGTCAACCAAGTTGTGAAGATCAGATTAAGATCGCAGTACAGAAACAAATGGAAGAGATCCTCGGTACAACTAATAACTGGCCTAAAAAGGAAGTCAACTTCATTGATCATAGCTTCACCAGGGATCAAAGAGGCGACCCTGACTACCGTCAGTTCAGAACACCTCCTCAACAACGGGAAGGCTTCTATGAGCGTCCTCTCTACAACTTCCAACTCGACCAGAGCCGAAATCAATACATGGACAATGGTTATCAAGATCCTTCCAGATTCACCAGAGTACAGCAGCCTCTGAATTTTAGATCTGAGGACAATTGGAGAGGGAGAATAGCCAGGAAGTTTGATCTAATTACAGCAAGACTTGATGATCACGAGGAAAGATTTAGAGCGCAAGATGCTCTTAACAAAGGGCAGATCGCACAAGGACAGAGAATAGAGGATATGATAAATAAAATTGCTAGTGCGATGGCTCGTCTTCCCATCTTCAATCAGGCTCCGTCTCCAGACAGCTCCACCGTGAAGAACGAGCACGCTAAGGCCATAACAACCAGAAGCAGTGAGCAGACCAGCCCGTCTGAGAAGGAAGAAATTCCCGTTTCCAATGAGGGAGAGTGCTCGGCTATCATACCTCGACCACCACCCATACCTATTCCAGCTAAGTGCCCCGACCCTAGTCCTTTTACTTTACCTTTGAGCATTAATGACATTGAAATCGAGCGTAGCATAATTGACCTAGGTGCTTCTATAAATGTCATGCCTATGTGTTTATATAAGAAACTGAACCTAGGGGAATTACAACCTGCCAACATGAATTTAATGTTCGCTGACAAAACTCTAAGAGAACCTAGAGGAATGATCCAGGATGTAATCACTTGCTGTGGCCCGTTCTGGTTTTTCGTTGATTATATAGTTATGGATACTCAAGAGACATATTCTACCCTTCTCTTGGGTCGGTCATTCATGGCGACAGCCAGAATTAATGTCAATGTTCCTAATGGCTCTCTAACTGTAAGGGTGGGGAAGGATACTGCAACATTCCGTCTCAAGGACGGGATGAAATACATTCCTAAGGAAGAATTAAATTGTTTATCTGTAGAGATTGTGGAGTTGGCCTCGGTCAACTTCATTTCTAATGTTTCTTCCAGTGTTTCGAGATCAATTGACACTGCAGGTGCTGGACAGGGTACCGAGAAGAAGCCAAAAATATCGGTTCAGAAGCCACCTAAGAAGAAGAAGGAACTGCAAGCCTCTTCTAAACCACCGAGCAGACCTCGAGGAAAGAACAAGAAGATGGAGACCCTAATGGTCTGGAGACCAAAAATTTTGCCGTCTTCCATTGAGCCAACTGCACCACCATTTCGTTCCGAGAAACCGGCGTCGGAACAAGTATGGGAGGAGAAGCCGAAAGCGTCTCTTAAGGAAGTACTAACGATCACCGATCCTGGTGATACCAAGCCGAAGATTAAAGAAAAAGAGAAACCGACAATCCTCATTCCTTCCATCGTCACACTCAAGAAGGACGATCTCTCTAGAGAGCTGTTCGGACCATTCAAGTTCGTTGATCATCTTCCCGACGGACGTACCAAGCTTTTGCATGCGAACGGGAAGAAATTCACGTTTACCGGAGAAGTCCCGAAGCTGTACTTCATGAACTCCGACGCGAGCGTGAAGGAGAATCTAAGTTGGGATGTCTCCTAATACCGTCTAGGTATCGTCCAGCTCAAGGACGTTAATAAAAGAGCGCTTCGTGGGAGGCAACCCACGGCTGGAGTCTGTTTTAATTTTTGTTGAACTTGGTATTTTAGAGTCGGTTCGGGAGAGCCAAAAGTGTCAGTTTGTTTGATTTATTATTTTTCATGTAGATCTGCATGCCATAGAGTCAGTTGCAAGTTGATTGAGGTCATTCCGATTTTTGTGGATTTAACTGTGATTTTCTGAAGTTGGTCGGATTTGCGAAAATATTTTAAACCCGAACAGTTCAAAATTTTCGGCGAAACCACCCTTGTTTTCGGCGAAACTGTTTTTCAAATTTCGAACCTGTTTCTCCTGTTCCTCATTTTTGGTTCAAAAAATTTCTGTTTTCGGCGAAACCATTTCAACTAAGATTTCGGCGAAACCGAGCTTCCATTTTCGGCGAAACCGCCTTTTCAAATCGGTCAATCCATGTTAACTTGTAGTTTTGGCGAAACCACCCCCCTACTTTCGCCGAAACTGATTTGAAAAATCACTTAATTATTCCTTTAAAAATCCGGACCTCTCTCTTCTTTATCCCATTTTCGCACAGCCTACCCGAAACCAACCCCCTCTCCTTTTGAAATCGCCGACCACCCTCCACTTTAAAACCCGCCGTCGCCGCCGTTTCACCCGTCGCCGACCGCCGTCGCACCTCTCCCCCCTCATTCCGATCCCACCAAGCCCTAGAACGTTCGAATCGGAGCTTTGCAGCTCCAGTTCTCCGAAACCCCAGTTTTCAAGTTTTTCACCGATTCCTCTCACCTCGTTCCTTTTTAGCAATCATGACTTCAAGGTAAGTTGTATAACTTTTCAATACGAACCTTTTGACATATAGATTGATGAATTTCGTCGAGGTTGACTTTCAGTTGACTTTTCGGTTTGCCTCATTTTGCGTGCCGACTGTTTCGTGTGAACTAGGATTAACTGAACTTATAGAACTGTTCTAGCATGCTTAGGGAGTTCCGTGCTTAATTTCCATATCATTTGGTCATGTGTTGCTATGCATAAGATTAATTCTTTGTTATGTTGACTTTTGTGAGAAATGTAGGTTTGACTTTGAATTGCTGTGATCATTTGGCTGTTCATAAGTGTTCATTCTTGTTCATATTATCGTGCTGCCATTTGAAATCATATTTTACCGTCATTCTCCAAGTTTTGATAGTCTTGCCATGATTAGGGTCCAATATGCTTAAAGGTTGACTTTCTAAATGTCGGTTTGACTTTTTGAACTCTGATTGTAATTATCCGATTCAAGCTGTTCCGAAGTATGTATTTTACTGTCTATGATTACCAGTTACTCCGCTTTCCTTACCCTACTTAGTTTCCCTTGTTTCTTTGTGAAATTGAGTTTTTCTACTAAGTGTGGGGTAAGGTTTTGGTCGACTAATTTGGTTTCATTCTGGTTTAGGAACACCTTTGAGCGCAGGACTAAGGCGCGACTCGATGGCTCCTCGAGCTCAGGAGCTGCCGCTCCCGTCACACCCGCCATTCTGGGTCCTCCACCTGCACTCCCTCGCCATGCTGGATACCATCCAACCATTGCCCGTCTACCGGACTTCTACTTTGAGGGCTTCCAGAAGATCGAGCACATCCGTGGAGCTGACCACCATAGCCCGCGAGTTCCCAGACATTGCTCTCCAGGAGTTCTGGGCGACATTTGACTTGGACGAGCATAAGAGGAGACGGGGCCAGAAGGTGATCACCTTCTTTCTTGGTGGGGTGTACAGGCAGCTCACCTACGATGAGTTTGCCGCTCATCTGGGCATCCCCTACGAGCACTATCACGATCACCACCTCGGCTGGGGCGATGATGATGACGACGAGGAATTGCACGCCCTCTGGAGCCACATGACAGGCGTGCCTGGCGATCGCCTCGGGAAGAGCAACTTAGTTAAGTCTCTCTCTCACCCGCTCTATAAGTTTATTCATATGGTTTGGCGGAGGTCACTTTTATATGTCAGAGACAAGGATCGCCACCATATCCTTAAGGAGGAGCTCGTGCTTCACCGACCCATCCGAGAGAGCTACCCTCTCCACCCCGGCTGGGTGCTAGCTCACATCTTCAGCCAGCGGACCAAGCGGAGGAAGCTACCACGCAAACTCTTGGGAGGCAACTTCATAGGTCAGCTCATCCTCTCCTTCGGCATCAGCCATGAATATGGCCCTAACATTCCACGACACCCACTTCTGACCGTTAGAGGAGACTTGGCGGTCGAGTACGACTTAGAACTTGACCTCAGTCCCCATGTAGCAGCAGATCCTCCACTCCAACCTGCGGTCGAGTCGGAGGACGAAGATGATGCTGAGGAGCAGCAGCCGCAGCCGCCGCCTGAGTTTCAAGATTATATACCCTCGCCACACCATCAGGCAGGGTACATCCACCAGTCGCCGCCGCGCATTCCAGATCCATTTCCGGCGCATACTCACCAGCCGCGACATCACCCCGCGGATGTGGGAGAGTTATACGAGCGACTGCAGGAGTGGCGCATCACCGACAATGCCGCTCAAGAGGCACGATGGACTATTATGCTGCAACATATGCGCCGAGCCGACCGGCGATATGATGCACAGATGGCGTGGCAACTCCAGCTCGGTGAATTTCTCAACTTTTCACCTCCCGGTTCACCGGACCAGCAGTGGTCGGGTTGTATTCCTTTTCTGGTGTCTTCTTTTTATTTATTATTTTTGGATTTCGATCCAACTTTTTTCTGTGTGGATCCGGGACACTTGTCCCGGTTTCCTTTTTATGTTTCATTTGTTTTTGTTTTGTAGGCAATCGGTAGACTCTCTTTGCTTCAGGTTCTGTTACACTTCCCTCCGCTCTCAAGATCCGTGCTTACCCTCTGAAATCAACCGTCCTCATCCAGGTTCTTCCATTCCACTCTGAACTCTAGAATTAGTCCTGTGAGGACACAGTCCGACTTAAGTGTGGGGTAGGATGCTAGAGAACCTTGCATGAACTTGATTGCCCTTGATTGTGTTTTGTGTGCCTCGTGATTCCATTCCAGTCTCTCTAGCATTAGAATGGCTCAGTTCTTGATTTTTGATGTTAAGTTGTTGTTCAACCTTTCATAATGATGCTTAGACTGCTTAACCTAGAACTTGAGAACCAACTTGTATGCTTTGATGCTAAATTGCCTGGTCAGAACAGAATTTTAAAATCACACTTGTAGTTTGTAGCCTTGATTGCATGAAAATGACCGAATCCGACTAGCAAACCAACTGTGAGCTTTTGATCCATTGCACGTAACTTGCAATTTTAATTCTTTCTGAGTGGTTTTCTGTTTACTTGAATGAGTTAGAATTTGCATGAGACCTACTCGAGACCACACGATGACACGAGTTCTAGAAGGATAGGGGCACCTAGATTCAGCTACTAAGCCAGATAGCCTACCAAACGATAAAATCCACTAGGTTTAGACCCTTGAGCTTGGCCTGTTCTTTCGGTTCGATAATACATTACAGCCATTCCCCATTTCTTTCATTCCCCGTTGATCCCCTGTGGTTGTAGTTCTAGATTGACCTACCGGAAGTCGGTTTGTGGTAACTTGCCTATAGCCATTAAACAGGTGGTCTTAGCTATTATGTCCAGACGTGTAAACCCCTCTAGCAACTAAAAGAAAAAGCGGCACAAAGAAAAATTTACAAAAAGAAAGAGAAAAAGAGAAAAATTTCGGAAAAAAATGAAGAAAGAAGAAAATCAGAAAAAGTTCAAAGTGTAGTTCAAATAAAACGTTCTTCTCCCTATAAATGGAAGAACGAAGTAGAAAGAAAAGTTGAAAAGAAAAGAAAAAAATTGTGCAAAAAGAAAAAGAATAAGTGCTAGGTTGCTGGAGGGTATCATAGGACGAGCGTTCATTATTCCACCCGTGTTGGTTAGACGGTAGGAAGCCATAGATTAGATTCGAGGGAAGTTAGTCGAAAGCTACACCACACCAAGCCATCATCATTCATTCCCATCATCCATCTCATTATAAACCCGAGTAGTGTAGATTTCATTACGGTCCTAGCAGGGAAGTCCTTCTTGACTAGATACTCGTGTTGTCACAGTGGTGGAGATGTGGTCGAAATGCAAACCTATGACAGAATTCGGTAACAGAGAATGATCGAGAGCAGAAACACGTCCTTAAACACAGAGAGTGAGAGTCCCCATTGTACTAAATATATCCTGTGTGAGGAGTCTGGTCAGTCAGGTCAGATTCGTGCATGATTGATTGCTAATTACTTGTCGTGTGCAGTTTATTAGTGAGACCAGGTAGTTTGGCTGATCAGTATGCATGTTAGGTTTCTTGTTCTAGGATCGATCTGTCTAATAATTCATTGTGCTTGATTTAGCTCCAATTTAATCGATCTTATCATTTATGAACATGAGCGTTTCTATTCAGTTTGCTTGAGGACAAGCAAAAGCTTAAGTGTGGGGTATTTGATGACACTCGATTTGACGTGATTATCAGCCTCATTTAAGCGACATTTCTTTGCTTAAGACATGGTTTTTAGTGTAGAATAACGAATATTCAATCGATTGCCCTATCTCGTGCCATTTGTGTTACCTTGGCCCGTTCCGGGTCTATTTGATGGTTTTCTAGTGTTTTTACGTTAGCACAGGTTTTTGCCGTCAAATAAAGTAGCCATGGACGTGTCTAAGGCGTAGGAACCTCGAGGAATCAAACCAGAATCGATCCAAGGAGCCAATCAAGTTAAACCGAAAATCTGCCATTCACAGTTACAGTTTCGGCGAAACCAGGCCTCCAATTTTGGCGAAACCAGCAGTTCAAATCAACTGATGCCAACAGAAGGATGGTTTCGGCGAAATAAATCAACTGCTCGGACCGAAGACATTGAACAGCCGGCGGAGCCCTGAACTCAAAGCCAGTTTCGTCGAAACTATCCTTATGGTTTCGGCGAAAACATCAGCTCAGCCCGGCCCAACTAGGGTTAAGTATTTATACTTAATCCGGCGGCTCGGAAGGGAGAAGAAGATCATAATTAATCATAATACAACTTTTCGAGATCAGAATTCTCTGAAGTCTGGAGCGAAGAGTTGGAGTTCGAAGAGCCGGATAGAGATCGTGACGCCATCCCTTCCACCTCGGAGAACCGGAGCTAGGAGTGCAACTTACCGAAGATCGGAGTCTGTCAGAGTCGTCTGAATTAGGTTTTTCAGATCCTTTTCTGTTCTTCCTTTGAATGATGAACTCTTTCCTTGTCTTTGTTTCTTTTGTAATGATCATGAGTAGCTAAACCCTTTAGAGCTTAGACTAGATGAACCCTAAGTGACCCAGGGCTTTAAAGCGGTCACGGATCGGCGGTGATTAGATTCGAAATTCAATCAGTTCTTTTTCATGTTTGATTCGTTCTTCATTGTGCATGTTTCTTGTCTGGATTGATCACCTAGATTAGATTCTTGTTAAGCTAAGGATAGAAGCGAACGCTCGCCTTACTTCAGAACATCGAATTAAACAATTAACCTTATAATTGGAGTGTGCCTTTCGTAGGAACTGGTTAGGGTTAATTCACTGCAAGAGTAACTCATTAATCACTAGTAATTACACCAATTAATTAAGTCATTGCGAGAGGCGACCGTACCCGGGCGGCTAGTTAATCTTGGTAGTTAGAACGGATAGAGCGAACGTTCGCCGGTCTTAAACCTAAGGGTAAGGAGTTATGGTGGTGTCTTAGTAATTGATTGAATGAGAATCGAAATCCGCTGATCTGTTGATTGCCAATGCTCTGGGAACGAAGGGGGATTCAAAGTCTAAGTTCGTCTGTCATCCTTGTTTTCAAACCCTAATTCCCAATCTGCTTTAGTTTAATCTTTTTAATTTTTCTGCATTTCTTAGAAGTAGAAGTCGTGGAACTCGCACCACGCACTAAGTGTTTTTTCTTTGAATAATTTGTTAGTTCTGAAGTAGCCAATCATTCGAAGGCCCGTGGAATACGATCTGCTATACGCTTTTTCTTAGCATTAGTAGTTTTTATTTGGCTGAACGTCCGAACAACGACCGGAGGTTTCACCAGGAGCGAAGAGTTGGAGTGTGAAGAGCCGGATAGAGATCGTGACGCCATCCCTTCCACCTCAACGAACCGGAGCTAGGAGTGTAGATTACCGAAGATCGGAGTCTGTCAGAGTCGTATGAATTAGGTTTTTCAGATTCTTTTATGTTCTTCCTCTGAATAATGAACTCTTTCTTTGTCTTTGTTTCTTCTGTAATGATCATGAGTAGCTAAACCCTTTAGAGCTTAGACTAGATGAACCCTAAGTGACCCAGGGCTTTAAAGCGGTCACGGATCGGCGGTGATTAGATTCGAAATTCAATCAGTTCTTTTTCATGTTTGATTCGTTCTTCATTGTTCATGTTTCTTGTCTGGATTGATCACCTAGATTAGATTCTTGTTAAGCTAAGGATAGAAGCGAACGCTCGCCTTACTTTAGAACATCGAATTGAACAATTAACCTTATAATTGGAGTGTGCCTTTCGTAGGAACCGGTTAGGGTTAATTCACTGCAAGAGTAACTCATTAATCACTAGTAATCACACCAATTAATTAAGTCGTTGCGAGAGGCGACCGTACCCGGGCGGCTAGTTAATCTTGGTAGTTAGAACGGATAGAGCGAACGTTCGCCGGTCTTAAACCTAAGGGTAAGGAGTTATGGTGGTGTCTTAGTAATTGATTGAATGAGAATCGAAATCCGCTGATCTGTTGATTGCCAATGCTCTGGGGAACGAAGGGGGATTCAAAGTCTAAGTTCGTCTGTCATTCTTGTTTTCAAACCCTAATTCCCAATCTGCTTTAGTTTATTTTGTTTTAATTTTTCTGCATTCCTTAGAAGTAGAAGTCGTGGAACTCACACCACGCACAACGTGTTTACCTTTGAGTATTTTGCTAGTTCTGAAGTAACCAATCATAGAAAGCCCTCAGAATACGATCTGCTATACGCTTTTTAGCATTAGTAGTTTTTATTTGGTTGAACCCCGACCAACGACCGGGCGGTTCACCATCGAGGATGTCGGAATTGCCACCAGTCAGAGGGGGAACTAAGGGAAAATGGAGGGCATCGCAGCGAGGGGGCAGATCCACTTTCTTCTTCTTCTTGGAGGAGTCAGCTTCATGGCCAGATCCCCTTGACTGCTTGCGACTGGCCACCGTCTTCTGCCTACCCACACTACGTCTTAAGCTGTACGAAATATGTCGGGCGCTCTAAAGCTCCGCGTCCATAACAAAAAGGCGGTTGCTGACTGATGCTGCTATTTTAGCGGTATCAAATAACAAATCTACCAAGGTAGACTAGATCGTATTCTACTCGAGGTATCTTCTTCTCGTCTACTCAAATATGATGGTAATTTACTCAAGTTTAAACACGTTGTGCGTGGTGTGAGTTCCACGACTTCTAGACTAAGATGCAGGAAAATTAAAATGAAATTAAAAGACATAATGATTGGTTGGTTTAGACAGACGACAGACAAGCTTAGATTTCGAATCCCCCCTTAGATCACCAAGGCAACAACAATCACAAGACCAGCGGTTTTCAATTCTCATTCAATCAATTCCCAAACACCACCATAACTCCTTACCCTTTGGTTTAAGACTGGCGAACGTTCGCTCTATCCGATCTAACTACCAAGATTAATTAGGCGCCCGAGTATGGTCGCTTCTTGGGATGACAAAACTAACTGGTGCAATTACTAATGAATTATGAGTTACTCTTGAAGCAGATTAACCCTGACTGGTTCCTACAAAAGACACACTCCAATGAATAGGTTTATTGGTTGAATTGATGTTCTAAAGTGAGGCGAATGTTCGCTACTATCCTCAACTTAACAAGAATCAAATCTAGGTGATCAAGAAAGACAAGTTTTAATGTTTTAAAGCAAGGAAGCTGTCTGGCGACAAACCCTAACTCAACACAAACCTAATCTAGGTGATCAACCAGAAAAGAAAAATAAACAACCAAGAAAAAACAACCATGCAAAAAGAAACTGATTGAACTTTGAATCTAATTACTACCTATCCGCAACCGCTTTAAAGCCCCGGGTCACTTAGGGTTCATCTAATCTAAGCTCTACAAGTTTAGCTACTCATATCTAACAAACAAGAACAAAGACGACAGAAGGATTCATCTTATACAAAGGAAGAACATAAAAGGATATGAAAAACATAATTTCGGATGATCCGTGAAGCTTCGATCTTAAGAATCTTCAATTCCTAGCTTCGAGCGTCTTCTGGGATGGATTGATGGCGTCACGATCTATCTGATTGCTCCGAAATACTCTCTCAACTCTCCTCAAGTCGTGGCTGATCTCTGAAAATTGAATGTTCACAAATCTGGCTTCGAAAAGTCTATTAATACCCTAAAAACCCTTTTCTTGTTGGAAAAAAGGGGATTTCCCGTCTGGGGAGCTTAGACGGCGTGTAAGCTCATAGTGCATTTAGCTTACAAGGCGTGTAAGCTCCAAAACGAAGCACTTTGAGCTGGGCAGAATTCCAACTTGTTTCGATCATTCCCGCCCCATTTGAACTCCGATTTGGTCCCCGTTTGAAGCACTGGACTCGTGAGAGAGTTCTCTATAATGTGGTAACCTGGGAGCTCAACATAAAAGCTCAAAAAAGGGTAAAAATAGCCAAGAAATGGACAATGTACGCACTAGGAGCCTAAAATTACATAATAAACACATTTTCACTGAATACTCATCAAAATGGCATCAAAGGGGCATGAAATGACGCTTAAATGGGGCTGAAAATCACGTCAAATCGAGTGTCATCAAATACCCCACACTTAAGCTTTTGCTTGTCCTCAAGCAAACTGAATTAGAACGTACTCAGATTCACAAATGACACGATTGATCAAGTTAAGGTTCAAGCAATCACAATGAATCATTAAACTGCTACTTCTAGAACAAGTGACCTAACATGCTTACACGTCAACCAAATAACCTGCTCTCACTAATTATCTGCACACAACAAGTAGCAAGCACAAATCATGCACGAATCTGACCTAATCGACCAGAATGTTCACATAGGTAATATTTGGTACACGGGAACTCTCACACTCTGTGTTTAGGGACGTGTTTATGCTCTCAATCATTTTCTGTCACTGAATTCTGTCTTAGGTTTGCAATTCAACCACATCTCCACCACTGTGACAACACGAGTAACTAGTCAAAAAGGACTTCCCTGCTTTCGACTGTAACGAATTCTACACTACAAGGGTTTATAATGAGATGGATGATGGGAATGTATAATGATGGCTTTGGTGCGGCGTAGCTTTCGACTAACTTCCCTCAAATCTAGCCTATGGCTTCCTACCGTCTAACCAGACACTGGTGGAATAGTGTACGCTCGTCCTATGATACCCTCAAGCAACCTAGCACTTTATTTTGTATATATATATATATTTTTTCTTTTTTTAGAATTTTTCTGACTTTTCTGTACATTTTCTTTTGACTTCGTTCTTCCATATGTAGGGAGAAGAACGTTATTGAACTATACTACAAACTTTGAAACTTTGAACTTTTTCTGTTTTTTTGAAATTTTTCTCCTTTTTTTTAAATTTTTCTTTGTGCCGATTTTCTTTTAGTTGCTAGAGGGGTTTATACATCTGGACATAATAGCTGAGACCACCTGTTTAATGGCTATAGGCAAGTTACCACATACTGACTTCTGGTAGGGTAATCTAGAAGTACTACCACATGGGATCAACGGGGAATGAAAGAATGGGGATTGGCTGTAATGTATAACGAACCGAAAGAAAGGCCAAGCTCAAGGGTTTAAAACTAGAGGATTTAATGTTAGGTAGGCTATCTGGCTTAGTAGCTTAATTCTAGGTGCCCCTATCCTCAAGAACTCATGTCATCGTGTGGTCTCGAATAGGTCTCATGCAAATTCTAACTGATTCAAGAAGACAGAAAACCACTCAAAAAGAATTGAAATTGCAAGTTATGTGCAATGGATCAAAAGCTCACAGTTGGTTTGCTAGTCGGATTCAGTCATTATCATGCAATAAAAGTGAAAAACTACAAGAGTGATAAGCTTTTCTGTTCTAACCAGGAAATCTAGCATCAATGCAAGCAAGTTGATTACAGGTTCTAGGTTAAGCAGTTTAAGCATCATTATGAAAAATTGAAAACTAACTTAACATCATGAGTCAAGAATTGAGCAATTCTATGCTAGAGAAATCTCACAAATACAAAAAATAGCATCCCTCAGAAATATAATCCCACCCCACACTTAAATCAGACATTGTCCTCAATGGACCAAACAAAAAGAGAAGGAAAGTGTACAAGGGTACCGTAAAATGAGCGTAAGGGCGCCGGAGATGGCGCTGGCGAGACACCAGAGGTATAGACGTGAATAGAACCATTGAGAATTCTGAGTTCATAACCTGAAGACATAGTAAGAGAGGATCCATCACATGATTAGAACAGTTGGAGTAGAAAAGACTCGACCGACCACAAAGGTTCGACAATGACCCAAAACAATACAAACTGACACTAACAAAAACAAAAAGTACAGAGTTCCAGATGATAAGAAAAGTAAAGAAAAATCCTAAAATCACTGGGGCGGAGGGTGCTGGCGATCATCTGGAGCCTAGAACTGCCTAAAGAATTGGAGCTGGGACTGGTACATCTGCTGTTGCAACGCCTGTAAGTTGGTAAAATGCTCGTCGGACTCCTGTTTCCACTTCTGAGTGGCCTCCCAACGTGCGTCGAAATCTGCTCTCATCTCCCTAAGCTCGCGCTCCATTCCACTTAAGTCGTATGCTGGGGTCACCTCTGGCTCTGGCTCTGGTGCTGGTGTCGGTCCTGCACGTCGCTCAATGAAAGGCTCATAGTGGGGAGTGAGGATGCCAGGAACCTTCTTGGACCGAGGAAGGTCGCCGATGATCCGGAGTTGAGGGATACGATTATGGAGGTGGAGGGCGCCATATGAAGCGATCACGTCGTACCTGTGAACCAAACTGGTGACATAGGAGCCGCCCAAAAGAAGTCTCATGCCGAGCTCGCGCTGAAGCTGGAATAACTTGGCCACCAAAGAGCCAAGATGGACCTTCCATCCCTCCTCTATGCACCGTAACATGAAAAGGTCTCTAGCGTTACAGACACCGCCAGAGTTTAACCTTTGAGTATAGACTCCCGGAAAACTAACTGTAAGAACCTGTAAATTGGCCTCTCCATCATACTAGCCTTGGATGCGCTAGAGTCATACGTGGCCGGGTCCGACGGGGCTATGGCGCGCTGATGAACTGCAGAATAGCGGTGCGTCAAATAAACTACCAAGCTGGAAGCTATGGTAGATCGTATTCCACGGGTCTTCTAATGATTGACTACTCAAATATAAAGGTAAATCACTCAGGTTAAACACTTTGTGCGTGGTGTGAGTTCCACGACTTCTAATTCTAAGAAATGCACGGAAATTAAAAATTAGAACTGAAAACAGATTGAAAGATTGGTTGAAAACAAGGATGATAGACAAGTTTAGACTTTGAATCCCCCTTCGTTCACCAGAGCATTGGCAATCAACAGATCAGCGGATTTCAATTCTCGTTCAATCGGTTTCTAAGACACCACCATAACTCCTGACCCTTAGGTTTAAGACTGGCGAACGTTCGCTCTATACGATCTAGCTACCAAGATTAATTAGTCGCCCGGGTACGGTCCCTCTCGCAACGACTTAACTAACTGGTGCAATTACTAATGACTTATGAGTTACTTTTGCAGTGGATTAACCCTAACTGGTTCCTACGAAAGGCACAATCCAATGATTAGGTTAATTGTTCGATTTGATGTTTATAAAGTAAGGCGAGCGTTCGCTTCTATCCTTAACTTAACAAGAATCTAATCTAGGTGATCAATCCAGACAAGAAACATAAACAACGAAGAACAAATCAAACATGAAAGAGAAACTGATTGAACTTTGAAGCAAATCACCGCCGATCCGTGACCGCTTTAAAGAGAAACTGATTGAACTTTGATATGAACATGAGTTTAGCTACTCATGTTCATATTAAAAGAATCAAAGACAGAAACAGAGTTCATCATACAGAGGAAGAACAGGTAAGAACTGTAAAACCTAATTCTGATGACTCTGGCAAAGCTTCGCTCTCCGGTTATCTTGAATCCTAGCTCCGAGTCTCCAAGGTGAAGGGATGGCGTCACGATCTCTTCCTGGCTCTTCAAACTCTAAACTCTGCTCTAAAACTCGTGAGAATTCTGAGAATTTTGTGAATTATGATGTATATCCGTTTATCGGCCGCCGGTTAAGTATTTATACTCAACCCTAATACCGCCAGATTTTGCTTGGAATTTTCGCCGAAAACCTATGAAGTTTTCACCGAAAATTCCTTTGTAAAATGACTGAGTGCTCGGCGATATTCTCCTGTGATTTTTGGACCTTGGGGTTCTCGGCGAAAATTTAGAGTTTTCGCCGAAAACTTCTTCTTGTCAGCACTGCCGATTCCTTCATGAGTTTTCGCCGAAAAACCTTAGGGGATTTCGCCGAAAACTTCAGTGTAAAACGGAGCAGGATTTGGTTCGACTCGATTGACTCCTTGGATCGATTCTGGTGCGGTTCCTCGAGCTTCCAACGCCTTAGACACGTCCTTGGCTACTTATTCGACGGCAAAAACCTGTGCTAACATAAAAACACTAGAAAACCATCAAATAGACCCGAAATGGGCCAAAGTAACACAAATGACACGAGATAGAGCAATTGATTGAATATTCGCTATTCTACCCTAAAAACCATGTCTTAAGCAAGAAAAAGTCGCTTAAATGAGGCTGATAATCACGTCAAATCGAGTGTCATCAAAATACCCAACACTTAAGCTTTTGCTTGTCCTCAAGCAAACTGAATAGAACACGCTCACGTTCACAAATGATAAGATCGATTAAATTGAAGTTCAAGCACACACAATGAATTATTAGACAGATAATTCCTAGAACAAGAAACCTAGCATGCATACTGATCAGCCAAACAACCTGGTCTCACTAATAACTGTACACGACAAGTAATTGCAACCAATTATGCACGAATTTGACCTGACCGACCAGACTCCTCACACAGGAAATATTTAGTAAACGGGGAACTCTCACTCTCTGTGTTTAAGGACGTATTTCTGCTCTCAATAATTTTCTGTTACTGAATTCTGTCATAAGTTTGCAATTCGACCACATCTTCACCACTGTGACAACACGAGTAACTAGTCAAGAAGGACTTCCCTGCTAGGACTGTAACGAATTCTACACTACAAGGGTTTATGATGAGATGGATGATGGGAATGTATGATGATGGCTTTGGTGCGGTGCAGCTTTCGACTAACTTCCCTCGAATCTAGGCTATGGCTCCCTACCGTCTAACCAAACACGGGTGGAATAGTGTACGCTCGTCCTATGATACCCTCAAGCAACCTAGCACTTAATTTTTCTGTACACATTTCTTTTGTTTTCTGACTTTTCTTTTAACTTTGTTCTTCCATATGTAGGGAGAAGAACGTTTATTGAACTAAAAACTTGAAACTTTTTGGCTTTTCTGATTTTTCTTCTTTCTCTTTTTTTTCGAAATTTGCTTCTTTTCTTCTTTTCATTTTTTTTCTTTTGTGTCGATTCTTTCTTTTAGTTGCTAGAGGGGTTTACACATTTCGACATAATAGCTAAGACCACCTGTTTAATGGCTATAGGCAGGTTACCACAAACCGACTTCCTGGTAGGTCAATCTAGAACTACAACCATAGGGGATCAACGGGGAATGAAAGAATGGGAAATGGCTGTAATGTATTATCGAACCGAAAGAACAGGCCAAGCTCAAGGGTTTAAACCTAATGGATTTTTCGTTTGGTAGGCTATCTGGCTTAGTAGCTGAATCTAGGTGCCCCTGTCATTCTAGAACTCGTGTCATCGTGTGGTCTCGAGTAGGTCTTTTGCAAATTCTAACTCATTCAAGCAAACAGAAAATCACTCAAAAAGAATTGAAATTTCAAGTTACGTGCAATGGATCAAAAGCTCACAGTTGGTTTGCTAGTCGGATTCGGTCATTTTCATGCAATCAAGGCTACAAACTACAAGTGTGATTTTAAAAATTCTGTTCTGACCAGGCAATTTAGCATCAAAGTAAACACGTTGTTTCTCAAGTTCTAGGTTAAGCAGTCTAAGCATCATTATGAAAGATTGAACAGCAACTTAACATCAAAAATCAAGAACTGAGCCATTCTAATGCTAGAGAGACTGGACAGGAATCACGAGGCACACAAGAACACAATCAAGGGCAATCAAGTTCATGCAAGGTTCTCTAGCATCCTACCCCACACTTAAATCAGATTGTGTCCTCACAGGACTAAATCTAGGGTTCAGAGTGAAGTAGAAGAACCTGGACCGAGATGGTTGGTGTAGTGGATGAGCACAGATCCTCGGAGCAGAGGGAATCTACCAAAACGAAGCAAAGGGAATCTCCCAACTGCCTGCAAAACAAAAACAAATGAAACATAAAAAGGAAACTGGGACGAGTGTCCCGGATCCACACAGAAAAAAGTTGGATCGAAATCCGAAAAGAAGAAATAAAAAGAAAGGACAAGGAAAAGGACACCACCTGATCATAGCTGGCCAGGGGCGTCGGGGGGTGGAAGGTGTAGGGCGTCGCCGACTTGACGTTGCCACGCCAGCTGTGCCTCATACCGCTCGTCAGAGCGGTGCATGTGTTGCTGCATAATAATCCATCTCGCATCCTGAGTGGCGGTATCTTGGATCCGCCACTCCTGGAGTCGCTCGTACAGCTCTCCAACGCCCGCGGGATGGTGTCGGGGCTGAGGATGAGGCGCCTGGAGTGGATCTGGAATAGGCACCTGACTCTGGTATGCATACCCCGCCTGCTGCTGTGGCGAGGGTATATGATCATGGAACTCCGCCTCTGGCTGGGGCTGCTGCTCCTCAGCATCATCTTCTTCCTCCGATTCTTCTTCTTGCTGAAGAGGAGGAGGTGCCGCCACTTGTGGACTAAGGTCTAGATTGAGGGCGTACTCGATCGCTAAATCACTCCCCACGGTGTGTACTATGCGTCGTGGGATGTCCGGGCCATATTCCTAGCTAAGACGTTGTGGACTAGGGAGATGATGAGGCGACCGACAAAGTTGCCTCCCAGGAGTGAGCGAGGTGGCTTCTTCTTCTGAGTCTTCTGGTTGAAGATGCGGGCGAGCACCCATCCGGGATGAAGAGGATAAGACTCCCGGATGGCGCGGAGAAGCAGGAGCTCCTCTCGGCTGATATGGTGGCGGTCCTTATCTGGAGCAAACAAAAGAGATCTACACCAAACCATATGAATGAATTTATAGAGAGGGTGAGAGAGGGACTTAACTGAGTTATGCTTCGTGGTCCGATCACCGGGTACTCCGATCATGTGGCTCCACAGCTCATCGTACTCCTCTCCGTCGCCGGAGTTGTTCTCTCGTAATGCTCGCGGGGGATGCCGAGATGAGCTGCAAACTCATCATAGGTGAACTCCTTGTACACCCCGTCGAGGTAGAAGGAGACAACCTTCTTATGCCGCCGCCTCTTATGATCGTCCAGGTCGAATGTGGCCCATAACTCCTGGAGCGCAATGTCTGGGAAATCCGCGGCGAGGGTGGTCAGCTCCAGCAGTCCTGCAGGTATCAATGTGTCGAGCACATTCCGGTGCCAGTCCTCGTCGTAGTCGAGGAGGGAATCCATGGATAAGGGGCAAACATCAGCTCCAGGAACACGCTCGAGCCTCTGGAAGCGCTCGAAGTAGTGGGCGGGAAGGATTGCAACGGTGTCGTGGTACCCAACACGGCCAGGGAAAGCTGGTGGAGGACCATGGACAGCTGGAGTGACTGGAGCAGGAACTCGGAAGCTGGAGGCGGTGTCAAGTCTCTGCTTGGTCCTGCGCTCATGAGTTACATTCCTAAGCAAGAAAATAAACCAGATTAGTCAAACTAAAACCCTACCCCACACTTAGTAGAAAAACTCAATTTCACAAAGAAATGAGGAAAACCGAGTGGGGGTAAGCAAAGCAGATTAACCGGTAATCACAAACAATTAAAACACATGCTTAGGAACAACCAGAATGGAATCATCACAATCAGAGTTCAGAAGTCAAACCGACATTCAAAAAAAAGGCAACATCATGGCACATTGAACCCTAATCATGGCAACACTAGCTCAAAGTGGGAAATGACGGCATAATTATAAACACGGGTGGCACGCACAGGAATATGAACATGAATGAACACACATGGCAGCCAAACGAGCATAAATAGTTCATGGTCAAACCGACATTCCTCAAAAGTCAACACACACAAAGAATAGGTCTTTAAGCATAGCAACACAAGATCAATTGACATAAGAATTCAGCACAAGTCTCCCTACGCATGCTAGACTAGTCGAAAGCAATCAGCTAACCGAGTTCACATGAAATCAGTCGCACGCAAATCGAGGTGGACCGAAAAAGTCAACCGAAGTCAACCCCAACAAAATTCAGCATTCAACATGTCAAAAAGATTTGGAATGAAAAGTTCTACAACTTACCTTGAAGCCATGAGAGCTGAAAATGAACGGAGAGAGAGAAATCGACGAAAATTTGGAAAAAATAGGGTTTGGCAGAATGGGAGCTCTAGAGCTCCGATTCAGACGATCTACGTCTCAAAATGACCGGAAGAGAGAGGGGAGGTGTGCGGCGGCTGGTTTGGGTGCCGATGGCGAAAGAATGGCGGCAGTCGACGGGTTTTCGAAAATAGGGGAGGGTTTCGTTTTAAATTTTTGAACGGACGAAAATGGAAAGTGAGGGGGAGAGAGAGAGAAATCAGGAAAATAAGGGGAAAAGTTTTCTGAATTTGTCTCAAGTTTTCGGCGAAAATATGTGCAATTTTTCACCAAAAACTTAAGTTAAAATCATCTGCCGGTTTTCAAATACGTTTTCGCCGAAAAGTTTAACTAAAATCTTCTGGAAAACACAGTGGGATTTAAAGTGCAGTTTTTGCCCAAAACTCAAGGAGTTTTCGCCGAAAAATTTGACCTGCACGAGTTGAAAATATTTTCGCAATCCTGGCAAACTTCAGAAAATCACAATTAAATCGACAAAAATCGGAACAACCTTAAACAACTTGCGATTGAAACGATGACACACAGACTACACACGAAAAATAAGAAATCAACCAAAATGACACTTTTGGCTCTCCCGAACCGACTCTAAAACACTAAGTCTGACACAAATGAAAAACTGACTCCAGCTGTGGGTTGCCTCCCACGAAGCGCTCTTTTATTAACGTCCTTGAGCTGGACGATACCTGGACGGTATTAGGACACATCCCAACTCAGATCTCCTTAATGCTAGCATCGGAGTTAGTGAAGTAGAGCTTCTGGGTATCTCCGTCAAGCGTGAACTTCTTCCCGTTAGCATGAGTGAGCTTGGTACGTCCATCGGGAAGGTGTTCAGTAACCTTGAATGGTCCAAACAGTTCTCTTGAGAGTTCATCCTTCATGAGTGTTACGATGGAAGGAATGAGGATTGTCGGCTTCATCTTCTCCTTAACCTCCGGCTTCATTTCACCGGGATCCATAATCTTTGGAGCTTCTTTAGGAGATGCTTTTGGCTTCTCCTTCTTCTTCTGCTCATGCGCCAGTGGCTTGTCAGGAACTGGTGGCGTGGCTGGCTTGGAAGAAGACGGCGGAGCAATTGGCCTCCATACCATTTGAGTCTTCATATTTTGACGATTCTGCCTCCGTGACCTGCCAGACTCCTTGCTAGGCGGTTTAGAACAAGCTTGCCGTTCCTTCTTCTTTGACGGCTTCTGAACCAAAATGGCTGGCTTCTTCTTCATAACCTGTTTAATATCTACAGCAACGAATGATCTAGAAACACTGGAAAAGACATCAGTAACGGAGTTGACCGGAGTCAACTCCACAATTTCAACAGTTAGACAGTGAGATTCTTCATTCCTAGGAGCATATTTCATACCGTCCTTAAGACGAATGTTATCATTTCCTTACCAACCCTCAAAGTCAAAGAACCATTCAGAACATTGATTTGCATTCCGGATGTTGCCATGAAAGGTCGACCTATAAGAATGGTAGAATCCTCTTCACTAGTATCTATGATCACAAAGTCAGCTAAGAAAGTGGTAGGACCACATTTAGTAACAACGACTTTTATCTCTCCTCTAGGGGTTTTCAATGATCTATCAGCAAAGACAAGTTGTATGCTAGTTGGTTGAAGTTCTCCTAGATTCAATTTCTCATACAGACTCATAGGCATAACACTGACAGACGCTCCTAGATCAACCAAACTACGTTCTATCTCAACATCATTGATAACTAGAGGAAGCATGAAAGAACCAGGATCAGAACACTTAGCTGGATATGGCGATGAAGGCTTCTTGCTACGAGCGACAGAATATCCTTCTTTACCTCCCCACATGCCAGTCTCGATCCTTGCGTTTGGTAGCAATGCTCTTGGAAAAGGAGGCTTCACGTAGTACGGAGCGAGAGGAGGATCATACTCCTTAGGCGCGACCTTCGGTGCTTCCTTCTTCTCCGGAGTTGCATCAATCCTGCATAAAATAGAAGAAGCATTAGTAGATGAGTTTGCCGGTTCTTGAACGGATACCATCTTAGCTTGCTCCTTTCTCGGATTTGGCTTGGTTTGGCTTGGAAGTTGGCCAAATGGTCGACCAGATGCTAGCATGCTCGAGATGTGGTTCACAGCCTACTCAATTCTTTGACCGGATGCGATCTGTTCTTGGTTGAGAAGAGCTTGAGCCTTGATTTGACTGTCGTGATCGTCAAGTCTAGTGATGATCTGACTAAGCTTCTTGTCCAGTTCACTGACATTGTTTTCCCTATGATGTTGCTGACCTGTATAGGTGTTATTCAGATATTGATTCTGGCGATTGCAAGGAGCAGTCCCATAGTTACCCGGATTACGGTGTGGCAGCTGGTAGACACCTCCCGACGGATGGTTAGGCTTCTGATCCTAAGCTGGACCAGCTGGTCGGTTATTCTGGTTCTGATCCTGAGGTCTGTCTTGGTAGTTCCCTTGCTGCCTGAAGTTGGTCCAGCTGGTCCAGCTCAGGATCAGAAGCCTAACCATCCACCGGGAGGTGTCTATCAGCCGCCACATCGTAATCCGGGTAACTATGGAACTGCTCCTGGCAATCGCCAGAACCAATATTTGAATAACACCTATACAGGTCAGCAGTACCAGAGGGAAAACAACGTCAGTGACCTGGACAAGAAGCTTAGTCAGATCATCAATAGACTCGACGATCATGACAGTCAGTTCAAAGCTCAAGCTCTTCTCTATCAAGAACAGATAGCAGCCGATCAAAGAATTGAGCAGGCTGTGAACAACATCTCGAGCATGCTAGCATCTGGTCGACCATTTGGCCAACTTCCAAGCCAGACAGAGCCGAATTCGAGAAAGGAACAAGCTAAGATGGTATCTGTTAAAAAGTTTACAAGCTTATCTGCTGACGCTTCTTCTGTTATATGCAGGATCACTGAAACTCCAGAGAAGAAGGAAGCACTGAAAGTGGCGCCTAAGGAGGATGATCCTCCTCTTGCACCGTACTATGTGAAGCCTCCGTTTCCAAGAGCATTACTGCCAAATGCAAGGATCGAGACTGGCATGAAGGGGAATAAAGAAGGATATCCTGATGCTCGTAGCACGAAACCCTCCTCTCCATATCCAGCTAAGTGTCCTGATCCTGGTTCTTTCACTCTACCTCTTGTCATTAATGATGTTGAGATAGAACGTTGTTTGGTTGATCATGGCGCGTCTGTTAATGTTATGCCTATGAGTTTGTATGAAAAATTGAACCTATGAGAACTTGAACTCGAAACACTCCTCATGCAACTTGTCTTTGCTGATAGATCACTTAAAACCCCTAGGGGAGAGATAAAAGATGTTGTTACTAAATGTGGTCCTTTCACGTTCTTAGCTGACTTTGTTATCATTGATACTAGTAAAGATGATTCTACCATTCTCATAGGATGACCTTTCATGGCTACTACTGGAATGAAAATTAACGTTCCAAATGGTTCTTTAACTTTGAGGGTTGGTAAAGAAATGATAACATTCCGCCTTAAAGACGGCATGAAATATAATCCTAAGAGTGAATAATTTCATTGTTTATCCGTTGAAACTGTGGAGTTGACTCCGGTCAACTCCGTCACTGACATCTCTTCTAGTGTTCCTAGATCAGTTGTTACTGCAGGTGCTGGAAAGATTACCAAGTAGAAACCAAAATCTGTTCCTCAGAAGCCGCCAAAGAAGAAGGAACTGCAAGCCTCTTCTAAGCCACCGAGAAAAGATCCTAGTAGATCCCGGGGAAGAACAAGAAGACGAAGACTCAAATGGTCTGGAGACCAGTTGTGCTGCCACCTTCTACCGTGACAGCTGCACCACCAATTCGTTCCGAGATACCGGCGCCGGAACAAGTATTGAAGGAGAAGCCTAAAGCATCTCCTATGGAAATACCTACGATCATCGATCCTAGTGATACAAAGCCGGAGGCCAAAGAGAAGACGAAGTCAACCATTCTCATTCCCTCTACCGTCTTCCTCGTAGAAGATGATCCCTTGACAGAGCTCTTTGGTCCGTTCAAGATCACTGAGCACCTTCCCGACGGACGTACCAAGCTTACACACGCTAACGGGAAGAAATTCACGCTCACCGGAGATACCCCGAAGCTCTACTTCATGAATTCCAATGCTAGCGTTAAGGATAACCTGAGTTGGGATGTCTCCTAATACCGTCCAGGTATCGTCCAGCTCAAGGATGTTAATCTAGAGCGCTTCGTGGGAGGCAACCCACGGCTGGAGTCAGTTTTTTTTCATTTGTGTCAACCTTAGTGTTTTAGAGTCGGTTCAGGGGAGCCAAAACTGTCATTTTGTTTGATTTCTTATTTTTTCGTGTGTAGTCCGTGTGTCGTAGTGTCAATTGCAAGTTGTTTGAGGTTTTTCCGATTTTTTTGGAATTCACTGTGATTTTCTGAAGTTTGCCGGGATTGCGAAAATATTTTCAATCGTAGAGTTCAAAATTTTCGGCGAAAATAACCCATGTTTACGGCGAAAATTTCCTTTGAAATCCCACTGTGTTTCCAGAGGTTTTTTGTTAACATTTTCGACGAAAACTATTTAACATTTTCTGTGAAAATCCTTTTGAAACACCGGCAGTACTTTTTAACAAACATTTTCGGCGAAAACTGGCACCTATTTTCGCCAAAAATTTGTGTGAAAATCAGCCAATTTTTCGTTTTAAAAATCCGGATTCACCCACTCTCTCCTCACTTTCATTTTCGAAACCTATACTCGAAACTCCCCCAGTTTTTAACAACCCGCCACCGCCGCCGCACGTCTCCCCTCCCATTTCCGATCAACCCGAGCCCTAGAACAGTCGAATCGGAGCTCTAGAGCTCCCGTTCAGCCAAACCCTAAATTTTTCAGTTTTTCTCCGATTTCTCTTTCTCCGTTCATTTTCAGCACTCATGGCTTCAAGGAACGTAACTCATGAGCGCATGACCAAGCAGAGACTTGACACCGCCTCCAGCTCCCGAGCTCCCGCTCTCGTCACACCTGCCATCCATGGCCCTCCCCCAGCTTTCCCTGGCCGTGTTGGGTACTACCACACCGTTGCTCGCCTGGCCCCGTACTACTTCGAGTGCTACCAGAGGCTCGAGAATATCCCTGGAGCTGCTGTTCGCCCCCTTTCCATGGAGTCGCTCTTCGATCATGATGAGGACTGGCACCGGAACGTGCTCGATGCACTGACACGTGTTGGACTCCTGGAGCTGACCACACTTGCCACCGACTTCCCAGAGGTCGCTCTACAGGAGTTTTGGGCGACGTTCGATCTAGACGAGCACATGAGGAGGCAGCACATGAAGGTCGTTTCCTTCTATCTGGGCGGGGTGCACAGGACACTCACCTATGATGAGTTTGCAGCTCATCTAGGCATCCCATACGAGCACTACAATGGTCATTACCTCGGCTGGGAGGACGACGATGACGCCGGAGAGCAGTACCATGCACTCTGGAGCCACATGACTGGAGTGCCCGGTGATCGTCTCACGAAGCATAATTCAGTTAAGTCTCTCTCTCACCCTCTCTATAAATTTATTCACATGGTTTGGCGTCGTTCCCTTTTGTATGCTCCAGAGAAGGACCGCCACCACATCAGCCGAGAGGAGCTTCTTCTTCATCGCGCCATCTGAGAGAGCTACCCTCTTCTTCCCCGATGGGTGCTTGCCCGACTACTCCGCAAGAAGACTCAGAGGTCAAAGCCACCTCGCTCACTCCTGAGAGGAAACTTCGTAGGCCGACTCATCATCTCCTTCGGCCTCAGCCATGAATATGGCCCGAACATTCCACGCCGCAGAGTACGAACCATTGGAGGCGATTTGGCGGTCGAGTACAACCTCGAGCTGGACCTCAGCCCCCAGGTAGCAACAGATCCTCCTCCCTAGGACGAGGATGAGTCGGAGGAAGAAGATGATTTGAAGAGTCTGAGCCTCAGTACGAGCCAGAATTTCATGATCCTACACCCTCACCACACCATCAGGCAGGGTATGCACACCAGTCGCCGCCGCACATTCCAGATCCATATCAGGCGCCTCACCCGCAGCACCACCCGCACCCTGCGAATGTTGGAGAGCTGTATGAGCGACTGCAGGAGTGGCGCATCACCGACAATGCCACTCAAGAGGCGAGATGGACTATTATGCAGCAACATATGCACCGCTCCAACGAGCGGTATGAGGCACAGCTGGCGTGGCAACGTCAGTTCGGCGACTTCCTCCACTTTCCACCTCCCGACGCGTCTGACGAGCAGTGATCGGGTTGTATCCTCTTTCTTGTCCCTTCTTTTTATTTATTCTTTTCGGATTTCGATCCAGCTTTTGTCTGTGTGGATCCGGGACACTTGTCCCGGTTTCCTTTTTATGTTTCATTTGTTTTTGTTTTGTAGGCAGTAGGGAGATTCCCTTTGCTTCGCTTTGGTAGATTCCCTCCGCTCCGAGGATCCGTGCTCATCCCCTACGCCAACCATCTCGGTCTAGGTTCTTCTACTTCACTCTGAACTCTAATTTTAGTCCTGTGAGGACACAGTACGATTTAAGTGTGGGGTAGGATGCTAGAGAACCTTGCATGAACTTGATTGCCCTTGATTGCGTTTTTGTGTGCCTCGTGATTCCTGTCCAATCTCTCTAGCATTAGAATTGCTCGGTTCTTGATTTTTGATGTTAAGTTGTTGTTCAAACTTTCATAATGATGCTGAGACTGCTTAACCTAGAACTTGAGAACCAACGTGTTTACTTTGATGTTAAATTGCCTGGTCAGAACAGAATTTTTAAAATCACACTTGTAGTTTGTAGCCTTGATTGCATGAAAATGACCGAATCCGACTAGCAAACCAACTGTGAGCTTTTGATCCATTGCACGTAACTTGCAATTTCAATTCTTTCTGAGTGATTTTCTGTTTGCTTGAATGAGTTAGAATTTGCATGAGACCTACTCGAGACCACACGATGACACGAGTTCTAGAATGATAGGGGCACCTAGATTCAGCTACTAAGCAGATAGCCTACCCAACGATAAAATCCATTAGGTTTAAACCCTTGAGCTTGGCCTGTTCTTTCGGTTCGATAATACATTACAACCATTTCCCATTCTTTCATTCCTCGTTGATCCCATGTGGTTGTAGTTCTAGATTGACATACCGGAAGTCGGTTTGTGGTAACCTGCCTATAGCCATTAAATAGGTGGTCTTAGCTGTTATGTCCAGACGTGTAAACGCCTCTAGCAACTAAAAGAAAGAATCGGCACAAAAGAAAAAAATAGAAAAAGAAGAAAAGAAGCAAGTTTAGAAAGAAAAAAAAAGAGAAAGAAGAAAAATCAGAAAAGCAAAAAAAAGTTTTAAGTTCAATAAACGTTCCTCTCTCTACATATGGAAGAACGAAGTCAAAAGAAAAGTCAGGAAAGAATAAATGTGTTAAAAGAAAATAAAAAAGTGCTAGGTTGCTTGAGGGTATCATAGGACGAGCGTTCATTATTCCACCCGTGTCTGGTTAGATGGTAGGAAGCCACAGATTAGATTCGAGGGAAGTTAGTCGAAAGCTACACGGCACCAAAGCCATCATCATACTTTCCCATCATCCATCTCATGATAAACCCTTGTAGTATAGAATTTGTTACAGTCCTAGCAAGGAAGTCCTTCTTGACTGGTTACTCGTGTTGTCACAGTGGTGGAGATGTGGTCGAAATGCAAACTTATGACAGAATTCAGTAACAGAAAATGATTGAGAGCAGAAACACGTCCTTAAACACAGAGAGTGAGAGTTCCCAATTTACTAAATATTTCATGTGTGAGGAGTCCGGTCGGTCAGGTCAAATTCGTGAATAATTGGTTACGATTACTTGTCGTGTGCAGTTTATTAGTGAGACCAGGTGGTTTGGTTGATCTGTATGCATGTTAGGTTTCTTGTTCTAGGATCTATCTGTCTAATAATTCGTTGTGTTTGATTGAGCTCCAATTTAATCGATCTTATCATTTGTGAACATGAGCGTTTCTATTCAGTTTGCTTGAGGACAAGCAAAAGCTTAAGTGTGGGGTATTTTGATGACACTCGATTTGATGTGATTATCAGCCTCATTTAAGCGACATTTCATTGCTTAAGACACAGTTTTTAGGGTAGAATAACGAATATTCAATCAATTGCCCTATCTCGTGCAATTTGTGTTACTTTGGCCCGTTTCGGGTTTATTTGATGGTTTTCTAGTGTTTCTACGTTAGCACGGGTTTTTGCCGTCAAATAAGTAGCCAAGGACGTGTCTAAGGTGTTGGAACCTCGAGGAATCGCACCAAAATCGATCCAAGGAGCCAACCAAGTCAAACAAATTCCTGCCCCTGTTTACAAAGGAGTTTTTGCCGAAATTCCCTTAGTGTTTTCGGCGAAAATGCATGAACAAATCCACTGGAGCTCAACCAAAGAAGTTTTCGGCGAAAACATGAAGTTTTCGCCGAAAACCATCAGTCCGAAAAACACAGAAGAAATCAGCCGGCGGTAGTCCCTTTTGCACTAAGATTTTCGGCGAAAATCCCTTATGATTTTCGGCGAAAATTCTAGAGAAAATCTGGCGGTATTAGGTTAAGTATAAATACTTAACCGGCGGCCCATATACTGATAATAATCATAATTTCTGACTAATACCAAATACTTCAAGGATTCTCAAGAGTTCTGAAGGAGAGTTTAGAGTTCGAAGAGCCGGAAAGAGATCGTGACGCCATCCCTTCCATCTCGAGGACTCGGAGCTAGGATTGCAGTCTACCGGAAGATCGATGTTCTGCCGGAGTCGTCTTAATTAGGTTTTTCAGATATTTTTCTGTCTTCCTTTGTATGATGAACTCTTTCTTTATCTTTGATTCTTTTGTGATGAACATGAGTAGCTAAACTCGTAGAGCTTAGACTAGATGAACCCTAAGTGACCCAAGGCTTTAAAGCGGTCACGGATCGGCGGTGATTAGATTCAAAGTTCAATTAGTTTCTCTTTCATGTTTGGTTTGTTCTTCGTTGTTTATGTTTCTTGTCTGGATTGATCACCTAGATTAGATTCTGGTTAAGCTAAGGATAGAAGCGAACGCTCGCCTTACTTTAAAACATCAAACTGAACAATTAACCTTATAATTGGAGTGTGCCTTTCGTAGGAACCGGTTAGGGTTAATCCACTGCAAGAGTAACTCATAAATCGTTAGTAATTCCACCAGTTAAGTTAAGTCGTTGCGAGAGGCGACCGTACCCGGGCGGCTTATTAATCTTGGTAGCTAGAACGGATAGAGCGAACGTTCGCCGGTCTTAAACCTAAGGGTAAGGAGTTATGGTGGTGTCTTAGAATTGATTGAATGAGAATTGAAATCCGCTGATCTGTTGATTGCCTATTGATGTGACTTTATTTAGTGCATTTTTAGCTTATGATTGACCTATGAAACGCCCGTGTTTGATCCTTAAATGCCATGCTTAATATGCTTTTATCGAAGTTTTGTGCTAAGTGTCCATTTGTTGTCCGGTTGCTACTTTGAGGCCATTTCCTTGTCTATTGGAGCTGTTTTCTTTGTATTATCAGGTCTTGGCATTGAAGTACTGGTGACAAGGAGCATGTGGGATCAAACGGGAGGTCAATCGGAGCTAGGACGGAGGAGATATGGACGTGGCAAAATTGAAGAAAATATGACTTTCAGCTGAAGACAGTTTCGGCGAAACTATCATATAGTTTTCGCCGAAGAAGAAGCTTTCGGCGAGATTTTCAAGTCCTCGGTCCGAAAACTCGAAGCAGACAGAAGGCCTTTGCTCTTTGACAACATTTTCGGCGAAAACATTCAAAGTTTTCACCAAAAACTTTAGAAGGAATGCAGCAGCGTGTTTTCAAAGTCATTTTTGGCGAAAATCCTACAGAATTTTTGCCGAAAATATCAGGCAAATCCGGCGTGCTATATAAAGGTGAAAGAGGCGAGAGTTTAAGGCATCAATTCATTATTTTCCACAACACCATCGCCGATTGCCCTCTCTCTCTCAATTGTTCATCATCAACTCCATCATCTCCTCTCCCTCAACCACATACCATCCTCCCTCAATTGTTGATCAACTTGAAGATCTAAATGAAGCCTTCTACCCTTGGATTGGAGCTTGAAGAGCCAAGTGAGTAGATCCTCCATGGAAGCAAGGATGGTCTCCTCTCCTCAATTTCAGGTTTCTTCCATGGTTAAGCTAGGCTAAGCTTAGGTTTAGTTTAGTGAGGGATGGATCAAGCTAGGATAGGTGATTGATTGTATGGATTGATGTTTCTTATAGCCATTTGTGTAAGATGATGATCCTAGACCTTGTGCTTTGTAGCCATTAGAGCTTGTGTTGTTCTTTTGGTATTGTTATGTCTTTCAATACATGAGAATGATTGATTGATGTTGATCTAAGGTTGTAGAATTGTAATTGGATGATTTGAGAGATTGGATTATCAAATTACAACCATTTTGAGCTTGTTCTTCCTTGTTGACATTTTATCAAACACTTGGTGTGCATTGAGTTTTCTTTCATTTGAAGGTTGAAAGACCCTTGTGATTGCTAGACTAGTGTTATATGATTGACATGAGAGTGTCTTGCATCATTTACCTTGTGCTAGATGATTGTTGATATAGAATTCAAGTTCCAAGCATTTCATTGAGCTAGTTTAAAGCATTCCATTCCTTTTGTTCACATAGCGAGAGCATGGTGCATTTGGTCTAGGAATAGAGAGTCAATTGTGCGAGAGTTCGTTGATTCTACTTGAGTGAGATGCATGGTCATTAATTACACATCGTTGCTTGAGATTCAATCAAGCTTTCATGAACCTTGAGCTTGAAGAAACCCCTTGAACGGCGCCAAAAACTTGATGCGCGAGATTTAACTCACAACAATCAAGGTCGTATTCCACGAGGGCTCTCTCAATAGCAACTACTCACACGGTTCATGGACGGTCTATTCATTTAAAATAAGTTTTGATTTGAAATAAGAACAATTGAAAACATAAAAGAAACTAAACAAACAAGCAAATCAAAAGGGTGCAAATCAAAGGTAAAGGAGGTTAACTTGGAAAGATAGGTTCATCATGCTCAAGAGGTATAAATGCACAAACAAGCCAAACATGATCGAGGATGCAATCGAATGACCATGCAAATCCCTTCTATAGACTCAATGCACTCTCGTCGCCCCAAATCCCTATCCTATAACCACTCAACCTAGGCTCTCGCTCTCAAGCTAAGTGACTAAGGATGCATTAAAGGTGTTTGATGAAATGCCAAGCTACAAAACCCTCTCCTATGACTCTATGACCACTAGGCTAGACACCACACTCTCATGTCAATGTCCTAATACTAAGAGAATCATCAAAAGACTAATCAAAGTTCAATTGAATGAAAAACCTAATGCACGCCAAGTGTTCGATAAAATGCACAAGTGAGAAATTATGCAACCATGGTTGAATTGAGATGATCTAATCTCTTAGAACACACTCCCTTAAATCCCTAGACCTACAATCCATGTAATCTAAGCACTCTCATGCATTACATCACAAATAATAGACCAATCAAGCCATAGCCATCAATGGAATTAACAACAAGTCATAGAGACCATCCTCATACAATCCAAGAACAATCATAGCATGTTTGTACAATTCACCTCTATCCTAGCACAACCATATATCAATCCAAGAAAACCTAAGAAATCAGCCACACATGGCCAAGGAAACAAAAGAGAAAGAAAGAGAGATGATCACCAAGAACACCATGGCAATCCTCCTCTTGCAAGCTCCTCTCCAAGGTTGTGGGCTTCAATCCAAGCTCCTCTACTTGATTTGCACCTTGCTCTAGGGTTGATGATGGATTGGTTGAGAGGAGGAGATGATCGGCGATTGGAAATTGTGAGAAAAGGAATATGATCGGCGATGATAATAATCGAATGAATGTCCCCCCTTTAATTTTTGTCGCTTCCCTCTTTAAATACTGCTCGGGATTTGCCCAAAGTTTTC
Source organism: Linum lewisii (assembly GCA_034768395.1). Taxonomy (NCBI): domain Eukaryota; kingdom Viridiplantae; phylum Streptophyta; class Magnoliopsida; order Malpighiales; family Linaceae; genus Linum; species Linum lewisii. The sequence goes on along the minus strand of CM068302.1, from coordinate 22,959,340 downwards.
GGCGAATATGATGCAATATTTTCGCCGAAAATCACCTTGAAAACTCATGACCGGCTGACATCTCTTCTAAAGTTTTCGGCGAAAACTTTGAATGTTTTCACCGAAAATATCTTCAAAGATCAAAGGCCCGCCGACTGCTTAGAATTTTCGGTCCGAGAACTCTAGGTTCTCGCCGAAAATTCCTTCAGCTTAAAGTGCATTTTCTTCGATTTTGCATCGGCCGTATCTCCTCCGTCCTAGCTCTGACTGACCTCCCGTTTGATCCTACGTGCACCTTGCCACCAGTAATTTAATGCCAAGACCTGAAAATACAAAGAAAACAGCTCCCATAGACATGGAATTGGCCTCAAAGTGGCAACCGGGCAACAAGATAGCACTTAGCATAAAACATCCATAAAAGCATATAAATCATAGCAAAATAAGATCAAACAAGGGCAATCTTTAGGCTAATCAAAGGCTTAAAATGCACCAAATATAGTCACATCACCTATGCTCTGGTGAACGAAGGGGGATTCGAAGTCTAATTTCGTCTGTCATCTCTGTTTTCAACCCTAATTTTCAATCTGTTTTAGTTTCAATTTTTAATTTCTCTGCATTTCTTGGAATTAGAAGTCGTGGAACTCACACCACGCACGGAGTGTTTAATCTGAGTAATTTGCTAGCTTATTTGAGTAGTCGATCTTTAGAAGGCCCGTGGAATACGATCTACCCTAGCTTTTGTTAGATTTGATAGTTATTTGTTTGAACCAGCACAACGACGGGTTCATCAGCGCACAAGCTCCACACCACTCGCAGTCAGCAACATAGACATAAGCTGCTGGCGGCTTGATGGGTGTAGAAGACTTCTTCAGATGCTTTTCTACTTCTGCCTTAATGGTTGCTTCAAGATCAAGCTTGCTCCTTGACCCTTCTGACTGTCGTTCCCAGTTCCTTGATTTGGAAGCACAGTTCGCGAAATGAAGAAGAGCAGCTTCAGGTGTGAGTGTAGTGCAATCCCCTTCAGCTAGAGAATTGACCCACTTGGCAGATTCTTCTCGAAGACCTCGAGCAAAGATTTCAGCTAACTGCCTCTGCTCGAATCCGTGATGAGGATAGTTGTAGAGGAGTTCTTGGAATTGATTCCAAGTATCATATAAGCTTACCCCTTCCTTCTGAGAGAATCTGGCGATGCTGTCCTTGATGGCTGTTGTTCTGGCAGGAGGGAAGTACTCTTCGACGAAGTCCTGAGCAAGAGTATCCCAGTCGGTATAGTAGCCAGGTGGTTTACCAGTAAGCCACCTCTTAGCTGCGCCTTTCAGAGAAAACGGGAAAGCTCTCAAGCAAAGAGTATTCTTGTCGAGGTTTTCGTTCTTGAAAGTGCTGCAGAGATCAAGGAAATCCGCCAGATGAGTGCACGGGTTGTCTAGTGGTCGGCCTTCAAACTGTAGATCCCTAGAGATCATAGTCAAGAATGGAATCTTGATCTCATAATCAGGATCGCCTTCAATGCGCGGTACGGCGATAGAAGATCGAACGCTAGTCACACTCGGCTTGTTGTAGTCAGCTAGACTCTTCGGTGCAACTGGTGGTGGTTGACCGCCTGGTGGTGGTGGTGGTGGTAGCTGATCAGTCATGGTAGGAGATGGAGGAGGTGAAAGTGACTCGGTGTATGAAGCGGATGAAGATGATGGTGAAGATGAAGATGAGGATCTCTCCTTCAGTTCCTCGATCTTGATCGGAGTGACGGATGGAGGTGGATTGGTTCTGCCTCTCTTCAGAATTTGTGATTGTCTTGGTGGAGCAGAACTGCCTGGTCTCTCTACACTCTTAGCCTTGTTTTCCTTGGCGGTTTGAGAGCGCGTATGAGGGCGGCGGTGCATACACCTGTGAACAATCTACAAATAACAAATACAAATAAAAACCAGTGTAAAATCGAAGTGGAAGATGGAAAGTAGAAGAATAAAATGCCAGTTCTTCTTTCGAACAATCAAAAGAAGTCCCCGGCAACGGCGCCAATTTGATGATCGTTGTAAACAGCGAAATCAAATAAACTACCAAGCTGGAAGCTAGGGTAGATCGTATTCCACGGGTCTTCTAAAGATTGATTACTCAAATATAAAGGCAAATCACTCAGGTTAAACACTTTGTGCGTGGTGTGAGTTCCACGACTTCTAATTCTAAGAAATGCACGGAAATTAAAAATTAAAACTGAAAACAGATTGAAAGATTGGTTGATTAAAACAAAGATGACAGACAAGCTTAGACTTTGAATCCCCCTTCGTTCACTAGAGCATTGGCAATCAACAGATCAGCAAATTTCGATTCTCGTTCAATCAATTCTAAGACACCACCATAACTCCTTACCCTTAGGTTTAAGACTGGCGAACGTTCGCTCTATCCGATCTAGCTACCAAGATTAATTAGTCGCCCGGGTACAGTCGCCTCTCGCAATGACTTAACTTAACTAGTGTAATTACTAACGATTTATGAGTTACTCTTGCAGTGGATTAACCCTAACTGGTTCCTACGAAAGGCACACTCCAATGATTAGGTTAATTGTTCGATTTGATGTTTTAAGGTAAGGGGAGCGTTCGCTTCTATCCTTAGCTTAACAAGAATCTAATCTAGGTGATCAATCCAGACAAGAAACATGAACAACGAAGAACAAATCAAACATGAAAGAGAAACTGATTGAACTTTGAATCTAATCACCGCCGATCCGTGACCGCTTTAAAGCCCTAGGTCACTTAGGGTTCATCTAGTCTAAGCTCTACGAGTTTAGCTACTCGTGTTCATAACAAAAGAATCAAAGGCAAAGACAGAGTTCATCTTGAACAGAGGAAGAACAGAAAAGGATCTGAAAAACCTAATTAAGACGACTCCGGCAGAACTTCGATCTCTGGTAATCTGCACTCCTAGCTCCGAGTCTTCGAGATGAAAGGGATGGCATCACGATCTCTTCCTGGCTCTTCGAACTCTAAACTCTACTCCAGAACTCTTGAGAATCCTCGAAGTATTTGGTATTAGTTGGTATTATGAGGTATATCTTGATTTGGGCCGCCGGTTAAGTATTTATACTTAACCCTAATACCGCCGGTTTTGCCTAGAATTTTCACCGAAAATCTGATGGAATTTTCGCCGAAAATTCCTTTGTAAATGGGGTGATCGCCGGCTGAATTCTCCTGTGATTTTCGGACGCCGGGTTCTCGGCGAAAACTTGACATTTTCGCCGAAAACTTTCCTTGGTTGAGCTCAGCCGATTTGTTCATGGATTTTCGCCGAAAACTCCAAGGGATTTTCGCCGAAAACTTCTTTGTAAATGGGGGCAGGATTTGGTTCGACTTGATTGACTCCTTGGATCGATTCCGGTGCGATTCCTCGAGGTTCCAACGCCTTAGACACGTCCTTGGCTACTTTATTTGACGGCAAAAACCTGTGCTAACATGAAAACACTAGAAAACCATCAAATAGACCCGAAACGGGCCAAAGTAACACAAATGGCACGAAATAGAGTAGATGAGTGAATATTCGTTATTCTACCCTAAAAACCATGTCTTAAGCAAGGAAATGTCGCTTAAATGAGGCTGATAATCACGTCAAATCGAGTGTCATCAGAGGGTCAAAGTCCTAATCCGCCCCGGTTCCGAAGGTTTCTATTCGTTGCTAGGAGACCAGCTTGTGGTCTTCAAGGGTCGTCTACCCACGGTTGCAGCTATTCACATCAGGGAGGTAAGAGATGAAAAAAGAATGAATGAAAAGCTGAAACGCACTATGCCTTTCCTAGAAAAAGAAAAGATCCCCGACAACGGCGCCAAAAACTTGGTGCAAAAAATACGTGCACCAAATTTTACTCACTAGAATGCTCTAGTGAGTTAAAGCTATTTAGGGTTTTTGTCATTTGGTTTGGATTGGTTTATGAATGAATTTAACTAAGTAAGTAATTTAAAACAAGTAAAGCAAGTAAACAAATTGGCGTTTCAAAGATAGACTAAGGCGGTTGTTCAGACTCGAATCCACGCTAGTTCGGTTTAGAGGGATAATTAGTTTATCGGACTTTGATGACTCAACACTTCCTGGTTTATCTCTACTGCTTGGTCAGGCCGTAGAGATTCTATTCTATCAAACCTACAAGCTCCTATGGTCAAGCTAACTTGCAAATTATCAAGAACGAATTAAGAGCAATGAAATGTCACACGATCATGCAAAGAGATTAGGTCTACCAATCCTATGGTCAAGCTATTGGCAGAACCTAACGACCCCCTAAACTCTAGAATGACTCACGTTCATGGTCAGAACAGTGAAATAAAAGATGAAATAAATCCTACGATATGGTCAATCTGCGGATTCTTAGAGCTTCAAATTAGGGTTTAAGAGAAATCGCATCTAAGTCTTAATAAACATCGATTAACAAAACGGGTTAAAAACCTGACATCATCCATACAAATCCTCACTAACGCTTCATCTAATCTAAACAACCCCAAAGAGTTTAGCTACTCATCGCAACAGAAGAAATCATAGAAACAATGGAAAAGAAAACCAGAGAAGAAGACATCTTACTCCAAGAAAACCTAATCCTGATGACTCTAAGAACTCCCCAGCAAATCCTCGCTTCCTCTTGCTCAATCGTCTCTTCAAAACTCCAAGTTCTCCTCCCAAGAGTGTCTGGTTCGTCAATAAAGAAAAGAATGAATTGTGAATTCCCTTGCTTTCCCCAAGTAGGAATAGGATTGAAAACCCGTCAGGAGATTATACACGACCATGTAACACAATACACGACGTGTATTGCATACATGGTGTGTTTCTTCGATACACGACATGTTATACAATACACGTTGTGTGTTTCTTCAGTTCCAGACCCACGCTTTTCTAGCCTCCCGTTTCATCTTCAATCGTCATGGATCACCTGAAATGAACCAAAAACTTGCAAAACACATAAAACGGCCCCAAGGGGCCAAGTGGTACGAAACTCACTCAAAACCATTCCAATTGGATAGATAAATCACCGAAAATGTCGTCTAATGCGAGAATAAATACGTCAATAATAAGGCGCATTATGCAATTAAGACTAACGAAAGTTACCAAGAACCAAGCCAAATTGGAGAAACATACTAATTCAAACCAAACAAAATCTTCTGAGGTTCATAAAGCTTGATTCAATATCGAAAGGATCTAACCCCCCCCCCCCCCCCCCCCCCACACGTTCAACGAATGAATAGTCCAAGATAGCTACCTACAATATTATTTCATTAGTTTCCACTCTTTTTTCTTCCCATCTTGATTCCATTTTTGTATTTTATTTATTTACATCCAAATAGAGAGAAAGGTTTATTTCCTTTTTAGGCTCACAAGAAAAGTATCCCTTTTAAATTACTTGATTATAGAGCTTATGGTATGAACAAGAATGAATAACCGAATTTAGTTCATGTTTTTTTATGATTCAACTCCAAGTAAGTGAAAGGCCCCATATCTTTAATTTGTGTTAAGCTTTATCTACTTGTGGAGTTGGCATTTTAATAGGGAATCAACCAAGTTAGAAATTTACCTTTGCCTTATCCGTATCTATAATATCAAGAAAGTTCACCCAATCCTAGAGGGTGACCCCTTATCGGGGTCTTCGCCTCTTCTCTTCATCGGGAAGTTGTCGCTTTGTGAAATATGTCTTATAGAGATAGAGTTTGTGCTTCTTCCAGCGCTCTCCTAGAACAAGCTCGACATACCTCCTAATTGCTTCAATCTCACTATCATCAACATGGATCTACGTCTGTACTTTTGAAAACATCTTAGTATTTGAAAACAGAACAGTACAAGTAAGAAAATCAATAAAAACTCATACTAGAGAAACAATGTTTTCCACCCTCTATCCTTGATCTCCTTTGTCATTTGCCTCTAGTCCTTGTAAGGAATTGGGTACATTTGTCCCATCCTACCAATGAATTGACCAAGGAACTGTGATGTATCATCATCAGGTGGCGAATAACCACCATTAAAGGTGATGTACACCTTCTTCCAACCTCCATCCTTCAACAATTGAACCTTCAGGATGTGCCTTGTTTCGAGTAAAAGTTTTCAGTTTCCCTAAAAATCTAATAACCGTAGATACATTTCAATGTTGCAATGATTGTTTAGAAACTGAAAATTAAGTAATTATAAGGACTTCTTATATATACCTCTCGATGGGATACATCCATCGGTATTAAACCGGTCCACCAAGTTTTACTTCTTCTACCAGATGTAGTAGGATGTGCACCATTACAGTGAAGAACGATTGAGGGAAAATCATGTCCAAATGGCACAAAGCTAAAACAATTTGATCATGTAACTTTTCCAGGTCGGGTATGGAATGCAATCGTGCACACAACTTCTTCAAGCAAGAGCATATCTCAACTAGTACTCTTGACACGCCCAAAGGCAATACATTTCGTATCACAGTAGGCAGCAAATCATGCAGGATGATATGTGAATCATGACTCTTCAAGCCAAACATCCTACGATGAGGCAGGTCCATACAACGTGAAATGTTGCTCGCATAACCATCATGAAAAGATATCCCTTGCAAGCTTCATAGCATTTCATCAATTTCTTGCTTACCAAGAGTGAACACAACAACAAGACACGTTTTCCCATCCTGCAAAGGCCAAAGCTCACTTCTGATATTCATCCACTTCAAGTTTTTTCTAGCAATTAGGTTATCTTTCATCTTCAATTTATCATTCAACAAGGTGTATAATATGTTATCACACATGTTCTTTTCTATATGCATCACATCAAGATTGTGACGTATATAATTGAACTCCCAATATGGTAGTTGAAAAAAATATGCTCTTCTTCTTCAATTGCTCCGGTTTTTTCTTCCCAGCCACACAATTATTGGCTACTTGTCCCTTCCCGAAGGTGACATCCACATTTTCCAATTGCTCCAAGATCTCAGAACCATTAAGTATTTTTGGAGGATCCTGCAACTCTGTTTGACAGTTGAACCTTGCCTTTTGCAAACGAAATCGTTGCCTCTTGGTAGAAATTGATGACTACCTATAAAACACCACTTCAAACCATGTTTTAGTCGAAGGGGTTCTTGATCCTTATTACAACATGGACAAGCGGTACCAATGTATGTATTCCAACCAGACAGGTTACAAAGACCTGGGAAATCGCTTATAGTCCACATTACTGCTGCTTTCATTGTGAAAGTTTCTTTCTTAAACGAATCATATGCCTCAACTCTATCCCACAACATATTCAATTAATCAATCAGTGGTTGAAGGCAAACATCTAGGTCGTTACCAGGTTGAGTCGGACCAGGAATGATACTTGAAAGCATAAGACTGATTTTTTCATGCACAACCAAGGTGGAGTGTTATATGGGACTAAACAATTGGCCAAGTACTATGAGAAGTGCTCATTGTACCAAAGGGATTGGAGCCATCAGTAGCTAGACAAAGTCGGATGTTTCGTGCGTCATCAGAAAATTCTGGATAATGAGCATCAAATGTCTTCCACGAGTGAGCATCTCTTGGATGTCCAATCATCCCATCACTATTCTTCTCTGTAGCATGCCAAATCATGTTCTCAGTTGATCGCCAACACATGTACAATATTTTTAGCCTAGGTATTAGAGTAAAGTATCTAAATACCTTCTTAGGTTTTGATTTCTTCTTCTTATTCCCATTCACATTACCACCAGTCTTTGAATCCTCATATCTCAGTTCACCACAACTGTGCACTTCTCCTTCTGTAAAGAATCACTTGTGTATAACATGCAATCCTTTTCACAAACATCAATTTTGATGTAGTCAAGCCCAAGAGCTTTTATAGTCTTATTCGCCTCATAAATTGATTTCGGTATCTTGACATGTACAATTTGAAAGCATCTCTCAATAACTCTATGATCTTTGTCATGGATTTTTAACTTATCTTGTGCATGTACTTTAAATGGTACAATCGCATCAAGAATGATAGCCTTGAAAATTTTGTGCACCCGTCATAGAGTGGTTCATCTCCTTCCTTCATTAGTTGAAAAAACTCATCGTTTGGTTCAGAGTTCTGCTCAACCATTGGTACATCTTCTGGCTCTTCATCATGGGGTACATCAACATTACCTTCACCAGAAACCCCTTCCTCTAGAATCATTTTGAACGCATCATTAAAAAATTCATGCATCATATCTGGTGCAATGGGTTCTGCATACTCTGCCACGTTGATAGTTGTGGAAGTAATATTTTCAGCCACTTTTGGAACTTGAACACTCGCACCAATTCCATATTGAATTGGTGCTTCCCCATGCCTAATCCAATTGATGTAATACTCAGGGAACCTCTTTCTGGATAAGTGATCATGCACCTCACTTCTACTTTTCCATTTCTTGAAATTGCACTTTGGACACGGACACAAAATATGCGTCCCATAATCAGCATATGCTAAAGCGAAATTGAGGAATTGTTCAATACCTTCATAATACTCAGGAGTATTGCGAGGCATATGAATCCATGATTTATCCATTAAATTAACCTATACATAAGTGTACAACATTAATTTGTAGGATAGGAATGAACGTAGAGTACTGATTTATTAATAATCAAATACATTGTATGTGTAAATGAGCACAAACTAGGTAAAATCAGCTCTACTCAAGCAAATTAAATCTATATTATTAGATACCTACTCAAGCAAATTAAATATATATTAAATATATATTATTAGATACTGAATACTAGTTGTATTATAATTTTACTATTACCTAGTTTTGGTTCTAATTTTTTGGAATATTAATTAATTAATTAATTGCCATGATTAAACACAAATTGATCCAATAAAGCGGATAAACCACAAACTGAATTCGCAATTGATGAGGAGAGAGTCAAGTCATAACTGATGAGGAGGAGAGAGTCGGGGTAAGAGTGGTAAGAGTGAAAATCAAAAGGGAAAGAACCAAGACAAAGTGGGAAAGCACTATGTGGCAATGATAGAGATAAGGGGGACAGATGGAGGTGGGGTTTTACCTATAAAGAAGAAGCCCCTGTTGGAAAACAATGTAGAAGCAGTCACCACCAAAGTCTTCTTCTTGGTCCTACCACCACTTATATCAAATTCACATTTCCAGCAGTTTGTTGCAAAATTGAAATAATTGCAGTGTTAATACTCCTATCTCAGCAACACCAATCATCATCAATAAAGACAGAGAAGTTTGCAAAATGATCATTTGGATAATCTGTACAATAAACACTTTGTGTTCCTATAGGTTGATGTACACCTACAACCTAAGTAGAAACTCAGAAACTCGGAAAGCATATCTTCTTTCTTTACTGTTTCCTCCTATGCATGAAGCTTGAGATAGTTAATTAAAAGCTTTGTGTACTATGGAATTTCAGTAGGAAGAGAGGCAAATCATGTAAGGGGCATCTATGCAAAGCATGTAAAAGGCAGATAGTCAACCACAGATACTACAGATTGCAGATCATACAATATGATGATAATGCATTACATATGCAATCTCTTTAGATACCAAAAGAAGAGAAAATGCAACTTACTTGAACTAAGTTTTTGACAAACGCAATTATAAGCCACACATCATAGAGCATACGTTGTTCTTCACAACCCTTGTGTCGTAGAAAGTTTTGAATCCTGCCATTTCAGTAAACCGTGGTAGTAAATTTTGAATGCATCATTAATAGTAAGTTTTAGAATAATTGATTCCAGATATGAAATAACCAAGCCAACTAACAAAATCACGAACAACATCATAAAGGCAGGGTGAAGCTGTTTCGTAACACTGAATAATGCTTCAGTTACAATGTCAATGGAGAGCAAGTTTTACTAGTGTGTCTTCACCAAACTGTGTAAATTCAATAGTTGCATACAAGAATATAAAGATTCACTGAATGCCAAGGTCAAGATATATAAGATATTGAAGCAGGGCTATATTTAGTAATGTAGAAGAAGCCTTTCGCTTTATTTCTGAATCAAACAAAGACAAACTGAGATGAAATTGCACTAGGTTTTTTTTGATGAATTAGTTGTTGTATTCCAAAAAAAAAATCAAGTAATCACTATACAAGAAGAAAAAAAACTACCCAAACCTATATTACATACTACTAACTATACTTGTTTCATCTTTATGCCCTTTTGCAAAGCATAAGATTTCATCTCTAATCTTAACATACAACCCCCCCCCCCCCTCATCTATTGAAGGCGTAAGAAAAACCCTATTACACCATTCTAACCAAATATGAATCATAATAACTCTCCGAAGAAGTCTCTTGAACTTCATGCACCTATCATTCCCTTTCCAGGCTAACGCTTTCTGCAAAGACAGCCCCCAACTCAATCCTGTTAACTCAGGGAGGAATATTCCAAGCACCTTCTGTGTATAGAAACAATCAGAGAATAGATGTTCACGACTTTCAGCAAACTGCCCGCAAAGCAAACAACTATCGTCAATACTGCTGTCCCACCTTTTGATTTTATCCCTCGTCGAAATCCTATTGTTAATGATGAGCCAGGAGATAATAGAGCGCTTCTTGATTATATACTTAGACCAGACCAAATCATACCAAGGAACTTCACATCCCTTCATACAAGATGCAGATAAACTAAGTGGAGTATTGAGTATTAGCAAACTCAAACCAAAATCTAGATGAACAAATGAACAAATCAAATGGTTAAATATCTGTATCTCATTGATTCAATTTTCAAAGATGAGGTACATATACATTGGTTTAGGTAAAAGAAGACAGGTACATATACGACCTTGGCTGGCTGGTCAGTACAGCTACTTCCGTGGAATTGAGTTCAGAGTATGCTGATCGAAAAATCCTATACCACACTCTCTTCAGATACTAAGCTCTATTTTATTTTGGTTCAACAGGAAGCAAAACCTAATCGCTAGCTAGACTATTGAAATTACTCACCACCTGACTGACTATTTCATCTACCAACAAAGAGATGACTGAGAGAGCTCATAAAATGAATAAACCAACATTGCGAACTAGCCTCTGAAGCCCATGAAGTGCCGAATGAGGGAGAGTTGGCGGGAGATTTCAAGTAGCCGTTGAATCACTGGTGGAAATGCCTCATGAAGATTGAGGGAGTGGCGATGAAGGAGGAGGGCTAGTGGGAGTTTTTAGGCGATCGATGAATCGATGGTGGAAACATTGGATGAGAGAGTGGTGATGAAAGAGGGGGGCTGGTGGGAGATTTCAGGCGGTCGGACTGTACAAATACGATGAGGATCATTATGGGCACTGTGTTTTTTTGGTTGAACACAAACGATAGGGATTGGGTCGACTATTCATTCGAGGGATTTTTTGGTTGGTCACGGTTTATAAACCAAACCATGACTGGTTGGTCACGATTATGAATGAACCATGACAAATCCATCACGGTTCACCCATAACCATGACCAATCAGTCATGGTTCACCCATAACCATGACCAATCAGTCACGATTTGATTTCAGAATCATGAGTAGTTCGTCATGATAAAGGTTGAACCGAGATGGATTAGTCACGGTTTAACCATAGGGCGACCGCTGGAGAGGAGTCTGACGATCGTGTTGAGTTGGCTCTCCATCCTCTGCCCTCAAGCTATCTGGCCTTGATTCAAGACGGTTTGAGCGTTAAATTGTGCATCATGGTAGTCAAGTCTCGCCATGATTAGGTTGAGCTTCTTATCTATCTTGCTCTCCTTGGATTCTTGTTGCACCGTCTTTTGGGGTTGCTACCTTCCGGTGAACCCAGGTGGTCCTTGATAACTATTGTTGAAGTACTGATTCTTGCAATTTCCAAGTGTTGTACCATAGTTACTCTGGTTGTGGTGTGGTGGCTTGGTAAGCTCCACTTGGTTGATTTCCCGGCTTCTGCTCTTGTAATGACCCGGATGGTCGGTTGTTCTGGTTCTAATTCATGCCAGATTTGTATGGGGGTCCTCTTGGAAGATTCCTTGTTATTGCTGCTGCTGAGGCTGTGTATACTAGTGGTAGCTAGAGTATCCCTGCTGGTTGTTGGGGAATCCTTGCCAACAAAATCTAGCTCTTCAACAAAACAGACACTTGCTATTCCAAAATTTTGACAGTGTCCTCCATTATGTGCACATGCCCCACACCACTCGCAATCAGCAACGAAGACAAAAGCTGATGGAGGATTAAGGGGGGCCCGACCTTCTTGAGGTGTTTCTAAACTTTGACCTTCATCTGCTCCTCGAGGCCTAACTAACTGTTAGTACCTTCAGACTGTCTCTTCCAATTCCTAGACATAGATGCACAACTTGCAAAGTGTAGAAGAGCAACTTCTGGAGTGAGGGCAGTATAATCTCCTTCAGCCAATGTGATGACACTCATTTTGACGCGATTTTCAGCCCCATTTAAGCAACATTTCTTTGCTTAAGACATGGTTTTTAGGGCAAAATAGGGAATATTCACTCAACTGCTCTTATTCGTGCCATTTTGGTTACTTTGGCCTGTTTTGGGTCTATTTGATGGTTTTCTAGTATTTTTGTGATAGCATAGGTTTTTGTCGTCAAATGATGTAACCAAAGACGTGTGTAAGGCATTGGAACCCGAGGACTCGCACCGGAATCGATCCAAGAAGTCAATCAAGTTAGCACATTTTCTGCACATCTTTACAAAGAAGATTTCGGCGAAAAATACAGAAGAAACCGTCAGAGCATAAAGGAGAAGTTTTCGCCAAAAACTCCTAAGTCCTCGCCGAAAACATTCAACAAGTCCATCACAGGAGAAACAGCCGATCGGTGCCAGCTTTTTCAAGGAAGTTTTTGGCGAAAAGTTCCTAAGTTTTTGGCGAAAACTTAAACTTAATCCCAGTCGGATTAGGTTAAGGTATAAATATGACCGGCAGCCAGAATTAACATATACACTTTTCCAAGGATTAATTTCCAGACCTAAGAAGTTTGAGAGAGAGTTTTGAGAGTTCGAAGAGCTAGGAGGAGATCGTGACGCCATCTTTCAACCTCGGAGACTCAGAGCTAGGAGTGAAGATTATCGGAGAGCGGAGCTTTGCCAGAGTCGTCTTAATTAGGTTTTACAGTTTCTACCTGTTCTTCCTTTTCATGATGAACTCTGTTTCTGTCTTTGTTTCTTCTGTTATGAACATGAGTAGCTAAACTCGTAGAGCTTAGACTAGATGAACCCTAAGTTACCCAGGGCTTTAAAGCGGTCACGGATCGGGGATGATTAGATTCAAAGTTCAATCAGTTTCTCTTACATGTTTGGTTTGTTCTTCGTTATTCGTGTTTCTTTTCTAGCTTGATCACCTAGATCAGATTCTTGTTAAGCTGAGGATAGTAGTGAACGTTCGCCTCACTTTAAAACACAAAATCAACAATTAACCTATTCATTGGAGTGTGCCTTTCGTAGGAACCAGTTAGGGTTAATCCGCTTCAAGAGTAACTCACGAATCGCTAGTAATTACACAAGTTAGTCCTTCCGTCGCAAGAAGCGAAAGCTCGGGCGGTTAATTAATCTTGGTAGTTAGATCAGATAGAGTGAACGTTCGCCAGTCTTAAACCTAAGGGTCAGGAGTTATGGTGGTGTATAGGAATTTATTGAACGAGAATTGAAAATCGCTGGTCTGATGATTGCCATTGCTTTGGCGATCTAAGGGGGATTCGAAGTCTAAGCTTGTCTGTCGTCTTTGTTAAGTCAACCAACCTTTCGTTCTGTTTTCTAGTTTAGTTTTAAATTATCTGTTTTTTACTATAGAAGTCGTGGAACTCACACCACGCACAACGTGTTTAACCTTGAATATTCTGCCTTTACGTTTGAGTAGACGATTATTAGAAGACCCGTGGAATACGATCTATCTTGCTTTGTGTTTGATAGTTATTTGACTACACGCGCATGAAAAAGCGTGCCATCAAATTGGCGCCATTGCCGAGGACTTCTTTTAATTGTTTGAAAGAAGAACTTGCACTTTATTCTTCTACTTTCCATCTTTCATATTTCCATCCACTTCGATTTTACACCGGTTGTGCTTGTTTTTGTTGTTTGTAGGTTGTTTACAGGTTTATGCATCACCGTCCTCTCAGACGCTCCTTAACCAAGACCGACAAGGCTAAGAGTGTAGAGAGACCGGGTAGTTGTGCTCTGCCAAAGCGACCATAAATTCCGAAGCAAGGAAGAATCGATCCACCTCCATCCTTCACGCCTATTAGGATCGAGGAACCGAAGGAGAATCCCTCATCTTCATCTTCATCCGCTTCATCAACCGCATCACTCTCGCCCCCACCATCTCCTAAGATGAATGAGCAGTTACCACCACCACCACCGGCTGCACCGATGAGTCTAGCTGATTACAACAAGCCGAGCGCGACTAGCGTTCGATCTTCTATCGTTGTGCCACGCATCAATGGAGATCCTGACTATGAGATCAAGATCCCTTTCTTGACCATGATCTCTAGGGATCTACAATTTGAAGGCAGACCACTTGACAATTCGTGCACTCACTTAGCGGATTTTATTGATCTTTCCGGGACTTTCAAGAATGGGAATCTCGACAAGAACACCCTATGCTTGAAAGCCTTCTCGTTCTCTCGTAAAGGCGCAGCTAAGAGGTGGCTTAATAGCAAGCCACCCGGTTACTACACAGATTGGGATACTCTTGCTCAAGACTTCGTGGAAGAGTACTTCCCTCCCTCAAGAACAACCGCCTACAAGGACAACATCTCTAGATTTTCCCATAAGGAAGGTGCGAGTTTATATAACACTTGGAATGAATTCCAAGAACTTCTCTATAATTTCCCTGACCATGGTTTCGAGCAGAGACAACTAGCTGAAATCTTTGCTCGAGGTCTATGTGAAGAATCTGATGAAGGGGATTGTACTACCCTCACACCTTAAGCTGCTCTTCTCCATTTTGCAAACTGTGCTTCCAAGTCAAGGAATTGGGAACGACAATCAGAAGGATCAAGAAGCAAGCTCGATATTGAAGCAACGATTAAAGCAAAAGTTGAGAAACATTTGAAGAAGTCTACTACACCTATTAAGCCTCCATCAGCCTCAGTCCTTGTAGCCGATTGAGAATGGTGTGGAGCTTGTGCTCATAATGGAGGAAGATGCCAGAACTTTGGCAAGACAGACGTCTGGTCTGTTGAAGAAGTCAACTTCATCACCCAAGGCTTCAATAACAATCAACAATGTTATGTTGGCTACCGCAACTACAGACAACAGGGAAATTTCCAAGAGCGACATCCCTACAATGCCGGCGCCAACCAGAACCAAGGTCAGAATCAGAATAACCGACCAGCTGGTTCATTCCAAGATCAGAAGCATAACAATCCAACTAGAGGCATCTACCAGCCCCCTCACAGAAATCAAGGAAACTATGGAACAACTCTTAGTAATCACCAGAATTAATACTTGAACAACAACTACCCAGGACAGCAACATCAGAAATACAACAAGGATAATGATCTAGACAAGAAGCTCCACCAGATCATCACCAGACTTGATGATCATGATAGTCAGTTCAAGGCTCAAGCTCTCCTCAACCAAGAACAAATAGCTTCCGGACAACGAATAGAGCATGCGGTGAACCAGATCTCTAGCATGCTAGCAAATGGTCGCCCTCTGGCCAGCTTCCAAGCCAGACCGAGCCAAATCCAAGGAAGGAGCAGGTCAAGATGATCTCTACTCAAAGCCTGAAGAGCTCACCTGTTTATATTCATTCTGCTCCAGACATGGTCATTGACGTACCGGAGAAGAAGGAAGAAGAAGAGAACACGCCAAAAGACTATAATCCTCCTCTTGCTCCATATTACGAGAAGGTTCCCTTCCCTAATGCTTTGCTACCAAACGCAAGGATCGAGACCGGCATGTGGGGGAGAAAAGAAGAATGCTCTGCCAGCTGTAGCAAGAAATCTTCCTCGCCATACCCAGCTAAGTGCCCCGGTCCAGGTTCTTTCACTTTACCTCTCATCATTAATGGTATTGAAGTAGAGCGTAGCTTAGTTGACCTAGGTGCTTCCATAAATGTCATGCCTATGAGTTTATTCAAAAAATTGAATCTAGGAGAACTTAAACCAACTAGCATGCAACTTGTTTTTGCTGATAGATCATTAAAAACACCTAGGGCAGAAATTAAAGATGTTGTCACTCGATGTGGTCCTTTTACATTTCTAGCTGATTTCGTGGTAATGGATACTAGAGAGGAGGATACTACTATCCTCATAGGTTGACCCTTCATAGCAACATTCGGAATGCAAATCAATGTCCCGAATGGTTCCTTGACATTGAGGGTTGGTAAGGATACGATAACATTTCACCTCAAGGACGGTATGAAATACACCCCTAAGGAAGAAGAAGCTCACTGTCTTTCTGTTGAAACTGTGGAGTTGACCTCGGTCAACTCCATTACTAATGTCTCTTCTAGTGTTTCTCCAAAGACTGTTGTCACAGGTGCTGAACAGGTCATCAAGCAGGAAACCGGACCTACGACATAGAAGCCACAGAAGAAAGAGGAACTGAGAGCCTCCCCTTCCCAACCGCCACCAAGTAAAGATCCTGGCGAGCTAAGAAAGAAGAATCCAAAGAAAGCTAAAATGGTCTAGATGCCAGTTGCTCCACCATCTTCTTCCGAGCCAATTGCGCCACCGATTCCTATCAAGCTACCGGCACAAAAGCCAGTGAAGAAGGAGAAGCCGAGAGTATCTACCAAGGAAGCACCAAAGATCACAGATCCTGGTGAAATGAAGTAGAAAACTAAGGAAAAGACGAAAATGGCTTGGAAGCCGACTGCTCTGATTTCTTCCATCGTCACAGTTGGGAAGAATGACCCCTCCCAAGAACTGTCCGGACGTTCAAAATTGTTGGCCATCTTCCCGATGGATGATCCAAGCTCATTCATGCTAACGGGAAGATATTCATACTCGCCAGAGGTACCCCGGAGCTTTATTTCATGAATTCCGACGCGAGCGTAAGAGAGATCCTGAGTTGGGATGTCTCCTAACATCGTCCAGGTATCGTCCAGCTCAAGGACGCTAATCGAGAGCGCTTCGTAGGAGGCAACCCACGGCTGGAGTCAGTTTTAATTCATGTGTCTACTTTCGTGTTTTAGAGTCGGTTCGGGGGAGCCAAAAGTGTCCTTTGTTTGATCTTTTATTTTTTCTTGTGTGAATTGTGTGTCCTCGATTCAATTCCAAGTTGTTTGAGGTTGTTCCGATTTTTGTTGATTTAGTTCTGATTTTCCAAAGTTTGTCGGAATTGCGAAAAAAAATGTTTTCCAAACTGCAGGTCAAAGTTTTCACCGAAAACTTGCACCTATTTCGGCGAAAACTCCTTTTCAAAACCTCCTGTATATTTTGACCAGTTTTTGACAAAACTTTTCAGCGAAAAGTTCATACTTTTCGGCGAAAACTTCTTTTAAAATCCGGCAGACAGTTTTCAAACCAATTTGCGGTGAAAACTTGCACTAGTTTTCACCAAAAACTTTGACAAAAATCCAAAAATCTTCCCCCTTTATCTTTTCATTTTTGCGGTCTTATCTCTCTCTCTCCACTTTGCACCCGAACAACACAGCCCCCCTCATATTTTTCATCGCTATTTTTAAAATCCGCCCCCGTCTCCGCCGCTCCATTCCTCATTTCCCTGAGCATTTTGACATATAGATCGCCCGAATCGGAGCTCTAGAGCTTCAGTTCTACCCAAAACAAAATTTTTTGAGTTTTTCCCGATTCGTCAATTTCCGTTCGTTTTCAGCCACCATGTCTTCAAGGTAAGTTGTTGGGTTTTTCATTACAAGTCTTTTGACATATAGATTGCTGAATTTCGTTGGGGTTGACATTGGTTGACTTTTTGATCTACCTCGATTGTCGTGCCTACTGTTTTGTTGATAATTTTGATGAACTGATTGCTCTGAGTTGATCTAGCGTGCTTAGGAAGAATTGTGCTTTGATTTGATGACGATTGAACATGAAATGCTATGTGGTGAACCGCCCGGTCGTTGTTATGCAGACGATTCAACCAAATAAACTACTAATGCTAAGAAAAAGCTATAGCATATCGTATTCCAAGAGCTTTCTATGATTGGTTACTTCAGAACTAGCAAAATACTCAAATGCAAACACGTTGTGCATGGTGTGAGTTCCACGACTTCTATCTCTAAGAAATGCAGAGAAATTAAAACAAATTAAACTAAAGCAGATCGGGAATTAGGGTTTGAAAACAAGGATGATAGACGAACTTAGACTTTGAATCCCCCTTCGTTCCCCATTGCATTGGCAATCAACAGATCAGCGGATTTCGATTCTCATTTTATCAATTACTAAGACACCACCATAACTCCTTACCCTTAGGTTTAAGACCGGCGAACGTTCGCTCTATCCGTTCTAACTACCAAGATTAACTAGCCGCCCGGGTACGGTCGCCTCTCGCAACGACTTAATTAATTGGTGTGATTACTAGTGATTAATGAGTTACTCTTGCAGTGAAAAACCCTAACCGGTTCCTACGAAAGGCACGCTCCAATTATAAGGTTAATTGTTCAATTTGATGTTCTAAAGTAAGGCGAGCGTTCGCTTCTATCCTTAGCTTAACAAGAATCTAATCTAGGTGATCAATCCAGATAAGAAACATGAACAATGAAGAACAAATCAAACATGAAAAAGAACTGATTGAATTTCGAATCTAATCACCGCCGATCCGTGACCGCTTTAAAGCCCTGGGTCACTTAGGGTTCATCTAGTCTAAGCTCTAACGAGTTTAGCTACTCATGTTTATTACAAAAGAAACAAAGACAAAGAGAGAGTTCATCATCTAGAGGAAGAACAGAAAAGAATCTGAAAAACCTAATTTAGACGACTCTGACAGACTTCGATCTTCGGTAGATAACACTCCTAGCTCCGATTCTCCGAGATGGAAGGGATGGCGTCACGATCTCTATCCGGCTCTTCGAACTCCAACTCTTCGCTCCAGAACTTGAGAGGATTCTGATTCGAAAAGTTGTGTTTTGCGAATTATGATTGTATATCTCCTGTTTGGGCCGCCGGGTTAAGTATTTATACTTAACCCTAATCAGCCGGATTCCTCTTATTATTTTCGCCGAAATTCTTAAGGAATTTTTGGCGAAAATTCCTTTGTGAATGAAGGCTCCGCCGGCTGATCTCTCTGCTTTGTATTTTCGGACCGAACACTTAATTGGTTTCGCCGAAAATTCCTTTGACTCGGCACCAGTTGATTTGCACTATTATTTTCGTCGAAGATGTAAGCTTATTTTCGTGGAATGTGTAAGTGTGAATGGGCAGACTTTCGGTTTGACTTGATCGGCTCCTTGGATCGATTCCGGTTTGATTCCTCGAGGTTCCAACGCCTTAGACACGTCCATGGCTACTCTATTTGACGGCAAAAACCTGTGCTAACACAAAAACACTAGAAAACCATCAAATAGACCCGAAACGGGCCAAGGTAACACAAATGGTACGAGATAGGGCAATCGATTGAATATTCGTTATTCTACCCTAAAAACCATGTCTTAAGCAAAGAAATGTCGCTTAAATGAGGCTGATAATCACGTCAAATCGAGTGTCATCAAATACCCCACACTTAAGCTTTTGCTTGTCCTCAAGCAAACTGAATAGAAATGCTCATGTTCATAAATGATAAGATCGATTAAATTGGAGCTCAATCAAACACAATGAATTATTAGACAGATCGATCCTAGAACAAGAAACCTAACATGCATACAGATCAGCCAAACTACCTGGTCTCACTAATAAACTGCACACGACAAGTAATTAGCAACCAATTATGCACGAATTTGACCTGACCGACCAGACTCCTCACACAGGATATATATAGTACAATGGGAACTCTCACTCTCTGTGTTTAAGGACGTGTTTCTTCTCTCGATCATTTTCTGTTACCGAATTCTGTCATAGGTTTGCATTTCGACCACATCTCCACCACTGTGACAACACGAGTATCTAGTCAAGAAGGACTTCCCTGCTAGGACCGTAATGAAATCTACACTACTCGGGTTTATAATGAGATGGATGATGGGAATGAATGATGATGGCTTTGTGCGGTGTAGCTTTCGACTAACTTCCCTCGAATCTAATCTATGGCTTCCTACCGTCTAACCAAACACAGGTGGAATGATGAACGCTCGTCCTATGATACCCTCAAGCAACCTAGCACTTATTCTTTTTTCTTCTTTTTTTTTTCTTTTGACTTCGTTCTTCCATTTGTAGGGAGAAGAACGTTTTATTGAACAATACTTTGGAACTTTTCTTATTTTTCTGATTTTTCTGCTTCTCTTTTTTTTCTGAAGCTTGCTTCTTTTCTTACTTTACTACTTTTTCTTTTTGTGCCGATTTTCTTTTAGTTGCTAGAGGGATTTACACGTCTGGACATATTAGCTAAGATCACCTGTTTAATGGCTATAGGCAGGTTACCACAAACCGACTTCCGGTAGGTCAATCTAGAACTACAACCACATGGGATCAATGGGGAATGAAAGAAATGGGAAATGGCTGTAATGTAATATCGAACTGAAAGAACAGGCCAAGCTCAAGGGTCTAAACCTAGTGGATTTATCGTTTGGTAGGCTATCTGGCTTAGTAGCTGAATCTAGGTGCCCCTATCCTTCTAGAACTCGTGTCATCGTGTGGTCTCGAGTAGGTCTCATGCAAATTCTAACTCATTCAAGTAAACAGAAAACCACTTAGAAAGAATTAAAATTGCAAGTTACGTGCAATGGATCAAAAGCTCACAGTTGGTTTGCTAGTCGGATTCGGTCATTTTCATGCAATCAAGGCTACAAACTACAAATGTGATTTTAAAAATTCTGTTCTGACCAGGCAATTTAGCATCAAAGCATACAAGTTGGTTCTCAAGTTCTAGGTTAAGCAGTCTAAGCATCATTATGAAAGTTTGAACAACAACTTAACATCAAAAATCAAGAACTGAGCCATTCTAATGCTAGAGAGACTGGAATGGAATCACGAGGCACACAAATACTATGCAATTAAGGGCGATCAAGTTCATGCAAGGTTCTCTAGCATCCTACCCCACACTTAAATCAGACTGTGTCCTCACAGTGAAGGGACTAGAGTTCAGAGTGAAGTAGAAGAACCTGGATCGAGATGATTGGCGTAGTGGATGAGCACGGATCCTCGGAGCGGAGGGAATCTACCCAAGCGAAGCAAAGGGAATCTCCCTACTGCCTACAAAACAAAAACAAATGAAACATAAAAAGGAAACCGGGATAAGTGTCCCGGATCCACACAGAAAAAAAGTTGGACCGAAATTCGAAAAGAATAAATAAAAAGAAGACACCAGAAAAGGAATACAACCCGATCACTGCTGGTCCGGTGAACCGGGAGGTGGAAAGTGGAGAAATTCGCCGAGCTGGCGTTGCCACGCCATCTGTGCCTCATACCGCCGGTCGGCGCGGCGCATATGTTGCTGCATAATAGTCCACCGCACCTCTTGAGTGGCGTTGTCGGTGATGCGCCACTCCTGAAGTCTCTCATACAACTCACCCACGTCCGCTGGGTGCGGTTGGTGCTGAGGGTGAGACGCTGAGTATGGATCGGGAATGTGCGGCGGCGACTGGTGAGCATACCCTGCCTGATGGTGTGGCGAGGGTATATAATCCTGGAATTCTGGTGGCGGCTGCTGCTGCTGCTCCTCAGCATCATCTTCTTCCTCCGACTCGACCACAGGCTGGAGTGGAGGATCTGCTGCTACATGGGGGCTGAGGTCGAGTTCTAAGTCGTACTCAACCGCCAAGTCTCCTCCAACGGTCCTAACTGGGTGTCGTGGAATGTGCGGGCCATACTCATGGCTGATGCCGAAGGAGATGATGAGCTGACCTATGAAGTTACCCCCCAAGAGTCTGCGAGGTGGCGTCTTCCTCCTGGTCTTCTGGCGGAAGATGCGAGCTAGTACCCAGCTGGGGTGTAGAGGGTAGCTCTCTCGAATGGCTCGGAGAAGATGAGCTCCTCCTTGAGGATATGGTGGCGATCCTTGTCGGGTGCATATAAAATGGATCTACGCCAAACCATATGAATAAATTTATAGAGCGGGTGAGAGAGAGACTTAACTGAGTTGCCCGCTCCGAGGCGATCTCCAGGCACGCCTGTCATGTGGCTCCAGAGCGCGTTGTACTCCTCGTCGTCATCATCTTCTCCCCAACCGAGGTGATGATCGTGATAGTGCTCGTAGGGGATGCTGAGATGAGCGGCAAACTCATCGTAGGTGAGCTGCCTGTACATCCCACCAAGATAGAAGGTGACAACCTTCTGGCGCTGCTTCCTCTTGTGCTCATCCAGATCAAAGGTTGCCCAGAACTCCTAGAGGGCAATGTCTGGGAACTCGGCGGCGATGGTGGTCAGCTCGAGGAGACCAGCCGGTGCTAAGGCGTCATGCACGTTCCGGTGGTAGTCCTCATCGTGATCGTGCAGGGAATCCGTGGAGAGAGGACGCACGTCAGCTCCCCGGCCGTGCTCGAGCTTCTGGAAGCACTCGAAGTAGAAGTCAGGTAGGCGGGCGATAGTGCGATGGTATCCAGCCCGGCGAGGGAGTGCGGGTGGTGGACCCAGAACAGCAGGTGTGACGGGAGCGGCAGCTCTTGAGCTCGAGGCGCCATCAAGTCGCGCCTTAGTCCTGCGCTCATAAGTGGTGTTCCTAAAACCAGAATGAAACCAGATTAGTCAACCAAAACCTTACCCCACACTTAGTAGAAAAACTCAATTTCACAAAGAAATGAGGGAAACTAAGTGGGGTAAGCAAAGCGGAGTAACCGGTAATCAAAGACAGTAAAATACATACTTAGGAACAGCCAGAATCGGATAAGCACAATCAGAGTTCAAAAAGTCAAACCGACATTTAGAAAGTCAACATTTAAGCATATTGAACCCTAATCATGGCAAGACTATCATAACTTAGAGAATGACGGTAAAATATGATCTCAAATGGCAAGCACGATAATCTGAACGAGAATGAATACTTTGACAGCCAAACGATCAAATACAGTTCATGGTCAAACCGACATTTCTCACAAAAGTCAACATTACAAAGAGTCAATCCTATGCATAGCAACACATGATCAAATGATATGGAAATTAAACACGAAACTCCCTAAGCATGCTAGAACAGTTCTACAAGTTCAGCTAATCCTAGTTCACACGAAACAGTCGGCACGCAAAACGAGGCAAACCGAAAAGTGAACCGAAAGTCAACCCCGACGAAATTCAGCAAACTATATGTCAAAAGATTTGTATTGAAAAGTTCTACAACTTACCTTGAAGTCATGACTGCTAAAAATGAACGGGTTGAGAGGAATCGGTGAAAGACATTGAAAACTAGGGTTTCGGTGAACTGGAGCTGCAAAGCTCCGATTTGGCTGTTCTAAGGCTTAAATCAATCGGAATGGGGAGGGGAAGGGAGCGGCGATGGTCGGCAACGGTGGGAAACGGCGGTGACGGCGGTTTGAAAATGGGGGGCGGTCGGCGATTTGAAAAGATAAGGGGAGGGTTTTGTTTTCGGTGGTATGAACGAAAATGGGGAGTGGATGAGAGAGGTGGATGGAACCGTTTTTTTAAGTTGAAATTTTCTGATTTTCGAAATTATTTTCGGCGAAATTAAAAGGATGGTTTCGCCGAAAATTTCAGTTCAAATGCACTGCCGGATTTTCGAAGGTGGTTTCGCCGAAAATAAGCATGTGGTTTCGCAGAAAATATCAGTTCAAATGGTTGTTGGTTTTCAAAAATCTTTTCGCCGAAGACAGAAAACTTTTTGAACCGAAAATAATGAACAGGGAGAATCAGGTTCGAAAATCGAAAATCGCTTTCGCCGAAAACAAGGATGGTTTCGCCGAAAATTTTGAACTGTTCGGGTTTAAAAATATTTTTGCAAATCCGGCCAACTTCAGAAAATCAAATTTAAATCCACAAAATTCGGAACGACCTCAATCAACTTGCAACTGACTCTATGACACACATACTCTACACGAAAAATAATAAATCAAACAAACTGACACTTTTGGCTCCCCCGAACCGACTCTAAAATACCAAGTTCAACAAAAATTAAAACAGACTCCAGCCGTGGGTTGCCTCCCACGAAGCGCTCTTTTATTAACGTCCTTGAGCTGGACGATACCTGGACGGTATTAGGAGACATCCCAACTTAGATTCTCCTTAACGCCCGCGTCGGAGTTCATGAAGTACAGCTTTGGGACTTCTCCGGTAAGCGTGAATCTCTTCCCGTTTGCATGTAAGAGCTTGGTACGTCCATCGGGAAGATGATCGACGAACTTGAATCGGTCCGAACAGTTCTCTGGAGAGATCATCCTTCTTGAGTGTGACGATGGAAGGAATGAGGACTGTCGGCTTCTTCTTTTCTTTAATCTTCGGCTTGGTATCACCAGGATCGGTGATCGTTAGTACTTCCTTAGGAGTCGCTTTAGGCTTCTCCTTCCATACTTGTTCCGGCGCCGGTTTCTCGGAACTAATAGGTGGTGCAGCTGGCTCGGTGGAAGACGACGGAATTTTTGGCCTCCAGACCATTTGGGTCTTCGTTTTCTTGTTCTTTCCTCGAGGTCTGCTTGGTTTAGCGCTCGGTGGCTTAGAAGAGGCTTGCAGTTCCTTCTTCTTCTTGAGCAGCTTCTGAACCGAAGTTTCTGGCTTCTTCTTAATAACCTGTTCAATGCCTGCAGCAACAACTGATCTAGAGACACTAGAAGAAGCATTAGTAACTGAGTTGACCGGAGTCAACCCCACAGTTTCAATAGCTATGCAGTGAGATTCTTCATTCCTAGAGTCGTATTTCATGCCATCTTTAAGACGGAAAGTTTTCGTTTCTTTACCAACTCTTAAAGTCAAAGAACCATTTGGAACGTTAATATTCATTCCAGTAGTAGCCATGAAAGGTCGACCTATAAGAGTAGTAGCATAATCTGTACTAGTATCCATAATCACATAGTCAGCTAAGAACGTGAACGGACCACATTTAGTGACAACGTCTTTAATCTCTCCCGTAGGGGTTTTAAGTGATCTATCAGCAAAGACGAGTTGCATATTAGGCGGTTCGAGTTCTCCTAGGTTTAACTTTTCAAACAGGCTCATAGGCATGACATTAACAGATGCTCCTAGATCAACTAAGCAACGTTCAATCTCAACATCATTAATGACCAAAGGCAAAGTAAAAGAACCAGGATCAGATAACTTAGCTGGATATGGAGAAACAGGTTTCTTAATACGAATGTCAGGATAACCTTCCTTGTTCCCCTTCATGCCAGTCTCGATCCTTGCATTTGGCAGCAATGCTCTAGGAAAAGGAGGCATCACGACGTATGGTGCAAGAGGAGGATCATCCTCCTTAGGCGCCAGTTTCTGTTCTTCTTCTTCCTCCGGAGTTTCAGCGATCTTGCGTAAGATAGAACAAGCATCAGCAATTAGGTTTAGAAGTTTTTGAGCAGTTACCATTTTAGCCTGTTCTTTTCGCGGATTCGGCTCTGTCTGGCTTGGAAGCTGGCCAAATGGTCGACCAGATGCTAGCATGCTCGAGATGTTGTTCACGGCTTGCTCAATTCTTTGTCCAGATGCTATCTGTTCTTGATTGAGAAGAGCTTGAGCCTTGAACTGACTGTCATGATCATCGAGTCTTGTGATGATCTTGCTGAGCTTCTTATCCAGGTCACTGACATTGTTATCTCTCTGATGCTGCTGCCCTGGATAGGTATTGTTGAGATATTGATTCTGGCGATTGCCAGGAGCAGTTCCATAATTACCCGGATTGCGATGCGACGGCTGGTAGACACCTGCCGGCGGATGATTGGGCTTTTGATCCTGTGCTGGACCAGCCGGCGGTTCATAAATGATAAGATCGATTAAATTGGAGCTCAATCAAACACAATGAATTATTAGACAGATCGATCCTAGAACAAGAAACCTAACATGCATACAGATCAGCCAAACTACCTGGTCTCACTAATAAACTGCACACGACAAGTAATTAGCAACCAATTATGCACGAATTTGACCTGACCGACCAGACTCCTCACACAGGATATATATAGTACAATGGGAACTCTCACTCTCTGTGTTTAAGGACGTGTTTCTGCTCTCGATCATTTTCTGTTACCGAATTCTGTCATAGGTTTGCATTTCGACCACATCTCCACCACTGTGACAACACGAATATCTAGTCAAGAAGGACTTCTCTGCTAGGACCGTAATGAAATCTACACTACTCGGGTTTATAATGAGATGGATGATGGGAATGAATGATGATGGCTTTGTGCGGTGTAGCTTTCGACTAACTTCCCTCGAATCTAATCTATGGCTTCCTACCGTCTAACCAAACACGGGTGGAATGATGAACGCTCGTCCTATGATACCCTCAAGCAACCTAGCACTTATTCTTTTTTCTTCTTTTTTTTTCTTTTGAACTTTTCTTTTGACTTCGTTCTTCCATTTGTAGGGAGAAGAACGTTTTATTGAACAATACTTTGGAACTTTTCTTATTTTTCTGATTTTTCTGCTTCTCTTTTTTTCTGAAGCTTGCTTCTTTTCTTACTTTACTACTTTTTCTTTTTGTGCCGATTTTCTTTTAGTTGCTAGAGGAGTTTACACGTCTGGACATATTAGCTAAGACCACCTGTTTAATGGCTATAGGCAGGTTACCACAAACCGACTTCCGGTAGGTCAATCTAGAACTACAACCACATGGGATCAATGGGGAATGAAAGAAATGGGAAATGGCTGTAATGTATTATCGAACCGAAAGAACAGGCCAAGCTCAAGGGTCTAAACCTAGTGGATTTATCGTTTGGTAGGCTATCTGGCTTAGTAGCTGAATCTAGGTGCCCCTATCCTTCTAAAACTCGTGTCATCGTGTGGTCCCAAGTAGGTCTCATGCAAATTCTAACTCATTCAAGTAAACAGAAAACCACTCAGAAAGAATTAAAATTGCAAGTTACGTGCAATGGATCAAAAGCTCACAGTTGGTTTGCTAGTCGGATTCGGTCATTTTCATGCAATCAAGGCTACAAACTACAAATGTGATTTTAAAAATTCTGTTCTGACCAGGCAATTTAGCATCAAAGCATACAAGTTGGTTCTCAAGTTCTAGGTTAAGCAGTCTAAGCATCATTATGAAAGTTTGAACAACAACTTAACATCAAAAATCAAGAACTGAGCCATTCTAATGCTAGAGAGACTGGAATGGAATCACGAGGCACACAAATACTGCAATTAAGGGCAATCAAGTTCATGCAAGGTTCTCTAGCATCCTACCCCACACTTAAATCAGACTGTGTCCTCACAGTGAAGGGACTAGAGTTCAGAGTGAAGTAGAAGAACCTGGATCGAGATGATTGGCGTAGTGGATGAGCACGGATCCTCGGAGCGGAGGGAATCTACCCAAGCGAAGCAAAGGGAATCTCCCTACTGCCTACAAAACAAAAACAAATGAAACATAAAAAGGAAACCGGGATAAGTGTCCCGGATCCACACAGAAAAAAAGTTGGACCGAAATCCGAAAAGAATAAATAAAAAGAAGACACCAGAAAAGGAATACAACCCGATCACTGCTGGTCCGGTGAACCGGGAGGTGGAAAGTGGAGAAATTCGCCGAGCTGGCGTTGCCACGCCATCTGTGCCTCATACCGCCGGTCGGCGTGGCGCATATGTTGCTGCATAATAGTCCACCGCACCTCTTGAGTGGCGTTGTCGGTGATGCGCCACTCCTGAAGTCGCTCATACAACTCACCCACGTCCGCTGGGTGCGGTTGGTGCTGAGGGTGAGACGCCGAGTATGGATCGGGAATGTGCGGCGGCGACTGGTGAGCATACCTTGCCTGATGGTGTGGCGAGGGTATATAATCCTGGAATTCTGGTGGCGGCTGCTGCTGCTGCTCCTCAGCATCATCTTCTTCCTCCGACTCGACCACAGGCTGGAGTGGAGGATCTGCTGCTACATGGGGGCTGAGGTCGAGTTCTAAGTCGTACTCAACCGCCAAGTCTCCTCCAACGGTCCTAACTGGGTGTCGTGGAATGTGCGGGCCATACTCATGGCTGATGCCGAAGGAGATGATGAGCTGACCTATGAAGTTACCCCCCAAGAGTCTGCGAGGTGGCGTCTTCCTCCTGGTCTTCTGGCGGAAGATGCGAGCCAGTACCCAGCCGGGGTGTAGAGGGTAGCTCCCTCGAATGGCTCGGAGAAACATGAGCTCCTCCTTGAGGATATGGTGGCGATCCTTGTTGGGTGCATATAAAAGGGATCTACGCCAAACCATATGAATAAATTTATAGAGCGGGTGAGAGAGAGACTTAACTGAGTTGCCCGCTCCGAGGCGATCTCCAGGCACGCCTGTCATGTGGCTCCAGAGCGCGTTGTACTCCTCGTCGTCATCATCTTCTCCCCAACCGAGGTGATGATCGTGATAGTGCTCGTAGGGGATGCTGAGATGAGCGGCAAACTCATCGTAGGTGAGCTGCCTGTACATCCCACCAAGATAGAAGGTGACAACCTTCTGGCGCTGCTTCCTCTTGTGCTCATCCAGATCAAAGGTTTCCCAGAACTCCTGGAGGGCAATGTCTGGGAACTCGGCGGCGATGGGGGTCAGCTCGAGGAGACCAGCCGGTGCTAAGGCGTCATGCACGTTCCGGTGGTAGTCCTCATCATGATCGTGCAGGGAATCCATGGAGAGAGGACGCACGTCAGCTCCCCGGACGTGCTCGAGCTTCTGGAAGCACTCGAAGTAGAAGTCAGGTAGGCGGGCGATAGTGCGATGGTATCCAGCCCGGCGAGGGAGTGCGGGTGGTGGACCCAGAACAGCAGGTGTGACGGGAGCGGCAGCTCTTAAGCTCGAGGCGCCATCAAGTCGCGTCTTAGTCCTGCGCTCATAAGTGGTGTTCCTAAAACCAGAATGAAACCAGATTAGTCAACCAAAACCTTACCCCACACTTAGTAGAAAAACTCAATTTCACAAAGAAATGAGGGAAACTAAGTGGGGTAAGCAAAGCGGAGTAACCGGTAATCAAAGACAGTAAAATACATACTTAGGAACAGCCAGAATCGGATAAGCACAATCAGAGTTCAAAAGTCAAACTGACATTTAGAAAGTCAACATTTAAGCATATTGAACCCTAATCATGGCAAGACTATCATAACTTGGAGAATGACGGTAAAATATGATCTCAAATGGCAAGCACGATAATCTGAACGAGAATGAATACTTATGACAGCCAAACGATCAAATACAGTTCATGGTCAAACCGACATTTCTCACAAAAGTCAACATTACAAAGAGTCAATCCTATGCATAGCAACACATGATCAAATGATATGGATTAAACACGAAACTCCCTAAGCATGCTAGAACAGTTCTACAAGTTCAGCTAATCCTAGTTCACACGAAACAGTCGGCACGCAAAATGAGGCAAACCGAAAAGTCAACCAAAAGTCAACCCCCACGAAATTCAGCAATCTATATGTCAAAAGATTTGTATTGAAAAGTTCTACAACTTACCTTGAAGTCATGACTGCTAAAAATGAACGGGTTGAGAGGAATCGGTGAAAGACGTTGAAAACTAGGGTTTCGGTGAACTGGAGCTGCAAAGCTCCGATTTGGCTGTTCTAAGGCTTAAATCGATCGGAATGGGGAGGGAAGGAGCGGCGACGGTCGGCAATGGCGGCGGCGGCGGGAAACGGCGGTGACGGTGGTTTGAAAATGGGGGGCGGTCGGCGATTTGAAAAGATAAGGGGAGGGTTTGGTTTTCGGTGGTATGAACGAAAATGGGGAGTGGATGAGAGAGGGGGATGGAACCGTTTTTTTAAGTTGAACTTTTCTGATTTTCGAAATTATTTTCGGCGAAATTAAAAGGATGGTTTCGCCGAAAATTCAGTTCAAATGCACTGCCGGATTTTCGAAGGTGGTTTCGCCGAAAATATGCATGTGGTTTCGCCGAAAATATCAGTTCAAATGGCTGTTGGTTTTCAAAAATCTTTTCGCCGAAGACAGAAAACTTTTCGAACCGAAAATAATGAACAGGGAGAATCAGGTTTAAAAATTGAAAATCACTTTCGCCGAAAACAAGGATGGTTTCGCCGAAAATTTTGAACTGTTCGGGTTTAAAAATATTTTTGCAAATCCGGCCAACTTCAGAAAATCACAGTTAAATCCACAAAAATCAGAACGACCTCAATCAACTTGCAACTGACTCTATGACACACATACTCTACACGAAAAATAATAAATCAAACAAACTGACACTTTTGGCTCCCCCGAACCGACTCTAAAATACCAAGTTCAACAAAAATTAAAACAGACTCCAGCCGTGGGTTGCCTCCCACGAAGCGCTCTTTTATTAACGTCCTTGAGCTGGACGATACCTGGACGGTATTAGGAGACATCCCAACTTAGATTCTCCTTAACGCTCGCGTCGGAGTTCATGAAGTACAGCTTTAAGACTTCTCCGGTAAGCGTGAATCTCTTCCCGTTTGCATGTAAGAGCTTGGTACGTCAATCGGGAAGATGATCGACGAACTTGAATGGTCCGAACAGTTCTCTGAAGAGATAATCCTTCTTGAGTGTGACGATGGAAGGAATGAGGACTGTCGGCTTCTTCTTTTCTTTAATCTTCGGCTTGGTATCACCAGGATC
Organism: Linum lewisii; assembly: GCA_034768395.1. Lineage (NCBI taxonomy): Eukaryota > Viridiplantae > Streptophyta > Magnoliopsida > Malpighiales > Linaceae > Linum > Linum lewisii. The sequence goes on along the minus strand of CM068302.1, from coordinate 22,928,748 downwards.
GGTGATCGTTAGTACTTCCTTAGGAGTCGCTTTAGGCTTCTCCTTCCATACTTGTTCCGGCGCCGGTTTCTCGGAACTAATAGGTGGTGCAGCTGGCTCGGTGGAAGACGACGGAATTTTTGGCCTCCAGACCATTTGGGTCTTCGTTTTCTTGTTCTTTCCTCGAGGTCTGCTTGGTTTAGCGCTCAGTGGCTTAGAAGAGGCTTGCAGTTCCTTCTTCTTCTTGGGCAGCTTCTGAACTGAAGTTTCTGGCTTCTTCTTAATAACCTGTTCAATGCCTGCAGCAACAACTGATCTAGAGACACTAGAAGAAGCATTAGTAACTGAGTTGACCGGAGTCAACCCCACAGTTTCAATAGCTAGGCAGTGAGATTCTTCATTCCTAGAGTCGTATTTCATGCCATCTTTAAGACGGAAAGTTTTCGTTTCTTTACCAACTCTTAAAGTCAAAGAACCATTTGGAACGTTAATATTCATTCCAGTAGTAGCCATGAAAGGTCGACCTATAAGAGTAGTAGCATAATCTGTACTAGTATCCATAATCACATAGTCAGCTAAGAACGTGAACGGACCACATTTAGTGACAACGTCTTTAATCTCTCCCGTAGGGGTTTTAAGTGATATATCAGCAAAGACGAGTTGCATACTAGGCGGTTCGAGTTCTCCTAGGTTTAACTTTTCAAACAGGCTCATAGGCATGACATTAACAGATGCTCCTAGATCAACTAAGCAACGTTCAATCTCAACATCATTAATGACCAACGGCAAAGTAAAAGAACCAGGATCAGATAACTTAGCTGGATATGGAGAAACAGGTTTCTTAATACGAATGTCAGGATAACCTTCCTTGTTCCCCTTCATGCCAGTCTCGATCCTTGCATTTGGCAGCAATGCTCTAGGAAAAGGAGGCTTCACGACGTATGGTGCAAGAGGAGGATCATCCTCCTTAGGTGCCAGTTTCTGTTCTTTTTCTTCCTCCGGAGTTTCAGCGATCCTGCGTAAGACAGAACAAGCATCAGCAATTAGGTTTGGAAGTTTTCGAGCAGTTACCATTTTAGCCTGTTCTTTTCACAGATTTGGCTCTGTCTGGCTTGGAAGCTGGCCAAATGGTCGACCAGATGCTAGCATGCTCGAGATGTTGTTCACGGCTTGCTCAATTCTTTGTCCAGATGCTATCTGTTCTTGATTGAGAAGAGCTTGAGCCTTGAACTGACTGTCATGATCATCGAGTCTTGTGATGATCTGGCTGAGCTTCTTATCCAGGTCACTGACATTGTTATCTCTCTGATGCTGCTGCCCTGGATAGGTATTGTTGAGATATTGATTCTGGCGATTGCCAGGAGCAGTTCCATAATTACCCGGATTGCGATGCGATGGCTGGTAGACACCTGCCAGCGGATGATTGGGCTTTTGATCCTGAGCTGGACCAGCCGGGCGGTTATTTTGGTTCTAGTTATGATTGGCGCCAGCATTGTAGGGAGGTCTGTCTTGATAGTTCCCTTGCTGTCTGAAGTTACGGTAACCAGCATAACCATTCTGATTATTAACGAAGCATTGTTGTATGAAATTTACCTCTTCGGCAGACCAGGCTTCTGCCTTACCAAAATTCTGACAACGGCCTCCGTTTTGTGCGCAAGCTCCACACCACTCGCAATCAGCAACATAGACAGAAGCTGCTGGCGGCTTGATCGGTGTGGTAGACTTCTTCAGATGCTTCTCTACCTCTGCCTTGATTGTAGCTTCGAGATCTAGCTTGCTCCTTGATCCTTCAGATTGTCGTTCCCAGTTCCTTGACTTGGAAGCACAGTTTGTGAAGTGAAGAAGAGCAGCTTCCGGAGTGAGTGTAGTGCAATCCCCTTCAGCTAGAGAATTGACCCACTTGGCAGATTCTTCTCGAAGTCCTCTAGAAAAGATTTCAGCTAACTGCCTCTGCTCGAATCCATGATGAGGGCAGGTGTAGAGAAGTTCTTGGAATCAATTCCAAGTATCATACAAGCTTTCTCCTTCTTTTTGGGAGAATCTGGCGATGCTATCCTTGATGGCGGTTGTTCTGGCCGGAGGGAAGTATTCTTCAACGAAGTCCTGAGCCAGAGTATCTCAGTTAGTGTAGTAGCCAGGTGGTTTACCAGTAAGCCACCTCTTAGCAGCGCCTTTCAGAGAGAACGGAAAGGCTCTCAGACAAAGAGTGTTTTTGTCGAGGTTCCCGCTCTTGAAAGTACTGCAGAGATCAAGGAAGTCTGCAAGATGGGTGCACGGGTTGTCTAGGGGCCGGCCTTCAAACTATAAATCCCTAGAGATCATCGTCAAGAATGGAATCTTGATCTCATAGTCAGGATCTCCTTCAATGCGTGGAACGACAATGGCAGATCGAACGCTAGTCGCGCTCAGCTTGTTATAGTCTGCTAGACTCTTCTGTGCAGGTGGGGGCGGCAGTGGTGGTTGATCGCCATTTTGGTGGTAATCTATCGCCCATGGTAGGAGATGGAGGAGGTGAGAGTGACTCGGTGTATGAAGCGGATGAAGATGGTACAGGTGAAGATGGAGATGAGGAACTCTCCTTCGGTTCCTCGATCTTGATCGGAGTGATGAATGGATTGGATCTGCCTTTCTTCAGAATCTGTGATCGTAGAGGTGTAGCTGAACTGCCTGGTCTATCTGCACTCTTAGCCTGTTCGGTTTGAGAGCGAGTCCAAGGACGGTGAGGCATACACCTGTAAACCTACAGATAACAAAGACAAACAAAACCAGTGTAAAATCGAAGTGGGTGGAAAAATGAAAGATGGAAAGTAGAAGAATAAATTGCCAGTTCTTCTTTCGAACAATCAAAAGAAGTCCCGGCAACGGCGCCAATTTGGTGAACCGCCCGGTCGTTGTTATGCGGACGATTCAACCAAATAAACTACTAAAGCTAAGAAAAAGCTATAGCAGATCGTATTCCAAGGGCTTTCTATGATTGGTTACTTCATAACTAGCAAAATACTCAAATGCAAACACGTTGTGCGTGGTGTGAGTTCCACGACTTCTATCTCTAAGAAATGCAGAGAAATTAAAACAAATTAAACTAAAGCAGATCGGGAATTAGGGTTTGAAAACAAGGATGACAGACGAACTTAGACTTTGAATCCCCCTTCGTTCCCCAGAGCATTGGCAATCAACAGATCAGCGGATTTCGATTCTCATTCAATCAATTACTAAGACACCACCATAACTCCTTACCCTTAGGTTTAAGACCGGCGAACGTTCGCTCTATCCGTTCTAACTACCAAGATTAACTAGCCGCCCGGGTACGGTCGCCTCTCGCAACGACTTAATTAATTGGTGTGATTACTAGTGATTAATGAGTTACTCTTGCAGTGAATTAACCCTAACCGGTTCCTACGAAAGGCACGCTCCAATTATAAGGTTAATTGTTCAATTTGATGTTCTAAAGTAAGGAGAGCGTTCGCTTCTATCCTTAGCTTAACAAGAATCTAATCTAGGTGATCAATCCAGATAAGAAACATGAACAATGAAGAACAAATCAAACATGAAAAAGAACTGATTGAATTTCGAATCTAATCACCGCCGATCCGTGACCGCTTTAAAGCCCTGGGTCACTTAGGGTTCATCTAGTCTAAGCTCTAACGAGTTTAGCTACTCGTGATTATTACAAAAGAAACAAAGACAAAGAGAGAGTTCATCATCTAGAGGAAGAACAGGAAAGAATATGAAAAACCTAATTTAGACGACTCTAACAGACTTCGATCTTCGGTAGATAACACTCCTAGCTCCGATTCTCCGAGATGGAAGGGATGGCGTCACGATCTCTATCCGGCTCTTTGAACTCCAACTCTTCGCTCCAGAACTTGAGAGGATTCTGATTCGAAAAGTTGTGTTTTGCGAATTATGATTGTATATCTCCTGTTTGGGCCGCCGGGTTAAGTATTTATACTTAACCCTAATCAGTCGGATTCCTCTTATTATTTTCGCCGAAATTCTTCAGGAATTTTCGGCAAAATTCCTTTGTGAATGAAGGCTCGCCGGCTGATCTCTCTGCCTTGTATTTTCGGACCGAACACTTAATTGGTTTCGCCGAAAATTCCTTTGACTCGTCACCAGTTGATTTGCACTATTATTTTCGCCGAAGATGTAAGCTTATTTTTTCCGAATGTGTAAGTGTGAATGGGCAGACTTTCGGTTTGACTTGATCGGCTCCTTGGATCGATTCCGGTTTGATTCCTCTAGGTTCCAACGCCTTTGACACGTCCATGGCTACTCTATTTGACGGCAAAAACCTGTGCTAACACAAAAACACTAGAAAACCATCAAATAGACCCGAAACGGGCCAAGGTAACACAAATGGTACGAGATAGGGCAATCGATTGAATATTCGTTATTCTACCCTAAAAACCATGTCTTAAGCAAAGAAATGTCGCTTAAATGAGGCTGATAATCACGTCAAATCAAGTGTCATCACTATGCTAATGGTTAAATCTTTTGCGGTGTTGACTTTTGTAAAATGCCGGTTTGACCATGACCTTTTAATGCTCATTTGGCTTATGTGATCTCTTGTTTAAGTACCTATGGCTGTATTTATGTGCTGAGCTTATGTTATACCTTGATTCAATTAAGTCTGCTCGTGATTTTCCATAGCCATCGTTCAATTTGTTAAAATGTTGACTTTTTCCCTAATGTCGGTTCGACCGTTGAACTCATATTGCAATTTTGTTGCCCTGGCTGTTGCTATGAATGTTCTATGATCATTTGTGGTTACCGATTATTAGCTTAGCTTATCTCCACTCGGTTTTCCTCATTTCTTTGTGAAATTGAGTTTTTTCGACCAAGTGTGGAGTAAGTAACCGTTTTCCATTCTTTCTGATATCTTTTAGGCACTCAGATAGAAAGCGACAGATGAAGGCCAGGTTAGACACCGACTCCAGCTCCAGCACATCCGCTCCAGTCACTCCCGCCGCCTATGGTCCTTTGTTGTAGTCTTCCATGGTGCGTGGAATAGCCATTGCGGGAGGTGGTGGTGGTGGAGCGGTGTGAGGAGTAGGTGGTTGAGAGCCGAAAGACTTCGGGGATGGGTATGATTCTCCCTTAGTCTCCTCGATTTTGATGACAGAAGGTGGGTCGGTTATCACTTGCTTCTTTTCTTCTTTTTGCTTTGTCGGTACGGAAGTGTCAGGAATGTCTAAGCTCTTAGTCTTGATCGGCTTGAGCTGAGAAAGAGTAGCTGGACGGTTCATATACCTGCATTCAACATAAAATTCAACAAAAATAAGAACAATCGATCTAAAATCGAAGTGTAATGAAAAATGAGAAGATGGAAGGTAGAAGAATAATTGCCAACTCTTCTTTGAAGCATATAAGAAGAGTCCTCCGCAACGGCACCAATTTGATAATCGTAAAAATAGTGGTCAAATAACTAACCTACTAGAGTAAGATAGATCATATTCCACGGGGTTCTTCTCTACGCTTACTCAAAGAAATTAACAATTTCTCAGGTTTAATCAAGTTGTGTGATTAGAGTTCCACAAATTTCTAAAGCTATTATGCAAGGGAATCGAAATTGAATTAAAGATAACAAATTGATTGATTGGTTGTGATTTCAATTAACAGACGAAGGCTTAGACTCGAATCCCCCTAAGATTACCAAGACATTGGCGATCACAAGACCGACGACTTTTCAATCCTAATTCATTTAATTCTTAATCACTGTCGTAGCTCCTCACCCTTGGGTCTAAGTCTACGAACATTCTCTACTATTGAACTAGCTACCAAGATCGATTATTCGTCCTTGCCTTCGCTTCTGCAACGGATAACTGACTGGTGCACCTGACTTGATTCTATGAGATACTCTTGAAACGGATTAACCCCAAACAATTCCCACTAGAGGAATGATTCCATTAAATAGGTTAATTAATTGATTTGATGTTGTAGAATAAGGCGGATGTTCCCCAACTATCCTAATTCTATCAAGAATCTAAACTAGGTGATCAAGCTAGAAAAGAAACACAAGTGAAGAACAAATCAAATATGAATAAGAACAAACTGAATTAAGATCTAATTACCACCGATCCGTGACTAGCCCCGGGTCACTTAGGGTTCATCTAATCTATGCTTGACAGGTTTAGCTACTCATATTTGATACAAGAGAATCAATAACTACAATAGAATTCATCTCAGAGAGGAAGAACATAGAAGATCTGAAGAACCTAAGTTCGACAATTCCGTGAAGATTCAATCCTCGAGAAATCTTCAACTCCTAGCTTCGAATGTATTACGGGATGAAATGATTATTGCTAATATCTTCAAGAACTCCAGAATATGCTCTGACCTCTCTCCTATGTATGAGAAAGTCTAAAAAATTGAGAATACTTGAAAGGAGGGCTGAATGGCTCCTTAAACAGGGGCAAAATCTGAATCTGTACAGTCTGGAAAGACTAAACTTTTCACCAAAAACTTCTTTGGAACAATTTCTCAAATCTTTGATGCTAGAAATGTCACTTCTTCTTCACAAACTTTTTGCCAAAGACTTGATACTTTTTGGCGAAAAGGTCTTCACAACAATTTTTATATTTTCTGCGCCGAATTCAACATTGTTTTCTTCATAAACTTTTCGGCGAAGACTTTAAACTTCTTTGATGATCTCGGGTTCTGTCTTGAGGTTCCATTGCATCACGAACACTCCCGATGGCTACTTATTCGATGGCAAAATCCTGTGTTCTAACATAGACACTAGAAAACACATCAATAGACCCAAAATGGGCCAAGGTAACCGTATCGGTAAGAAATAGCGTTAATGAATAGAATCCACTAAACTACCCCTAAAATGTGTTTCAGAAAATGGAATGTCGCTTAATTGGGGCTGATAATCATGATATTTCTAGTGTCATCAATCGGCTACATGTGTTTGCGACGTCTAGTCGGGTTGTGGCGTCAGGTCGTCAGCACGCCCTGATTGCTGATCATCCACACGCTTCGGTTGTGAATGCGTGTTCGAGCACACCCTCCGGGACATGGAGAATATCATGTTATCCATGATAGAATCCCCTGCAGACAGAAAAAAAAAATTAAATGTCAGGAGACAACATCATGCCAAACAAGAGAAATAAAACTACAAGGAATGCCTAATAAGACTTCGTTAATGAACAACTTCCCCACCATACTTACCTCCTGATAATGGAAGGAGGTTCTCCAGATCTACCCACCCTCGGCCAATCAGGTTTTAATTCCAAGAGTTTACCCGATCGACCAATAGGGAGGTGTGGATTGACAGGTGGAACAGAGGGTTAAATTGGTTGGTACACTCGTAGGACCACGACGAGGCGAGTCTCTTAAACCAGACGGCATCCTCAGGGTGATCCACCTTGGAAAAAAAATGCCACCAGAAGGAATCCTCCTTGAAGGATGAGAAGGGGACACTCTTCTGATACTTATTCTCTTCACAAAGGTGATTTCGTTCTGATTGATCTATGCTTGGTATAACACACATAATATCTTGGCGGAGGGGCGTACACCCTGCTTGATGCACACTACCTTTAAAGAGCCAAGGGTCCCCAAGCATGAGGTTGCAGGGCGGAAAAGAGGCAAAGCGTCTAGGACATCAAGCTGCCACGGCTCAAGCGGAAGACATAGAGCGTATGAAAAAGATCTCACTCAACAGCCTTGCCACTCTAAAAGATAGTTGCCAACAGAATAGAGCGTAGCCAGAGCCGCATACTTGAAACGTTGGGGCACGTCGCAAGCTTTCAGCATCCGTATTAGGTCAGACGTCCGAAAGTAAGGGAAGTAGTCGAGACCAAATATCTCCCAACTATCGGGTGCAGTTTTACCTTCTGATGTGAACCGCCGCAACCGTGGACAGACGACCCTAACCACAGCAAGCTGATGATCGTGCAACGAGGTAGAAACCATCGGGAACCGGGATGGAGAGGACTTTGACCCGCTAGCTATAAAGAGCTAGGAACCAGAAGTATCAAGTCGATGGCGCCACTTCAAGGGGAGGATACCCTAGACGATAAGCCGGTCTAAACGACAGTCAATTCCATGAAAGTCGAGAAGAGATTAGCAATTCCATACTAAAAGAAAAACCGAAGTTTAAGTAATTTATTCAATTCAAGGTGTGTTTACAAGAGGCGAAGGCCTCTATTTATAGGGAGGAGTTAGGGAACAAGCTCTCCTAATCCTCCTAAATAACTAATAAATAAATAATAAAAAGAGTCCTATTTAGAATACTAAAGAGGACTTAAACTAATCCTAATCTATACTAAAAGAAGGTAAAATTCGGACTCCAATCCCACAAGGAATAAGAATCCTATTTAGAGAAGAACTCCTAACTTGGGAGCCAAGTTTCCCCAAAAACAGCCTAAACGGGTTCTGGAATTATGGGCCGAATAAATACCAAAAAAATTCCTAAAATTCTGATATTCTGCAGATCCGTAGTAGAGTCCATGGGCTACAACTTTCATGTTGAACATAAGTCCAAATTCTGTCTCCAACTAGCCCATATTCGTCAATCCTTGTCGGACTGGGAAATCTGTCCAGAAATCCGGGTTTGGCCCTTGTTCACTTTAGTTCTGGCCCGTAGCATCTTAGTCGTGGGCTGAACTCTTGGCTCTCCTCCAAGGTTGGATTCTCCTTGATCCTCTCCTCGTGGATCAGGCTCAGGTGGTGGCCTGATCACAGCTCCTTGATTGGCCTTCCTCGGATCAGCATCCGAGCTCCACTCCTTGATGCTTAGGCCAAGCATCACTAGGACTTGTTCTAGCCCTATCACCTTCGATACTCCTCCAAAATTATAACCGTTTGTTGGAGGGAGCTCCTGAGACTTCAAGCTATCCAGGACTACTTGAATTTCCCAAAAGGCACGAGCCAATTGTTGGCTAGGCCAAAAGTGCTTCTCTATGGCATCCGGGCACGGGCTCGGCGCGGGTGTCGGGCTGAGCTCTCGAAATTCTTCAATTCTGTCCGTGCCTTTTGACTTCTGTCTTTTCCAGGTCTGCAAGGAAGCTTGTTCAGTCTCTTTAAGGTCCAATTGGGCTCTAGGGCTCGTTGGAGTCGATCTGGAGCCTAGCTTTGGTGCTAGGCTCAGTCCGGGGTCCGGGTCGGGGCTCGGTGTCAGCATCAGCTCCTAGCGAGTAATTAGCCTGACTCTGGCTGGCGTAGGAGCTAGCCTTGGGGCCTGGCTGAGGATCAGAATCCTCCCAGGTGCATCTTCTGGCTCCTGGACTTGGGCTCTTCTAGGCTTCGGGGGTGGTGCTGGTGTAGGTTTGGGGCCGGTGTACTCTCGGCCTGGCATCAGTGCTGGGGCCGGGTCGGCATCAATCGTGTCCAACCCGGGCTTGGTGGCTAGGATCACATCATCCCCCTCTTCTTGAAGAGGATTCGTCCTCAAATCCTTGCCTGATAATCCTTTAGAAATAATAAAAATAATCACAGGGGAGTATAGGACTTGACCTGGTGCTTTATCGGGCCTCCGTGGGGTTTCGGGCTGTACCGGGGCTGGTACGGGTGCTCTAGGCTCGGGCCTGAGGACTTCGGGCCATATCGGCGCTGGTATGGGGGCTGGTGTCGGGGCTGGGGCCGGGGCTGGGCGCTGGAGGGCCGGTGTTGGGCGCTCGGGTGCTGGGGCGCCGGGGCTGGGCGCTGGGGGGCCGGGGCGGGGCGCCAGGGGCTGGGTGCTAGGGCGCCGGGACTAGGCGCTGGGGCGCCGGGACTGGGCGCTCGGGCGCTGGTGCTGGGCGCTGGGGCGCCAGGGCTGGGCGCTCGGGCGTCGGGGCTGAGCGCTGGGCTCCGGTCGGGCACTGGACTCCGGTCGGGCGCTGGGCGTTGGTCGGGTGCTGGGCTCCGCTCGTGCGCTGGGCGCTGCTCGGGCGTTGGTGTTGGTCCTCGGCTGGTGCTGGGCAGGCACTCGGCTCGGTGCTGGGCACGGTGCTGGCTCTCCTGTCTTCAACTAACCTTTTAAATGAATATTCCATGTTGTGTAGGGCTAAGCGTGCAAACAGGCATTGAAGCTCCAACAGACATAGATCCCTTTCTACCATTGTTAGTGTAACAACGAACACCAAAACTTTTTCTAATATGATTTTCTATACTCTCTTTTCTAAGACTCGATAAACAAAAACTTAGTGGCTAAAAGTAGGGTCGTGGCTTGGTTTAACACAAGCAACGAAAGCTAATCTATCCCCTCTTCTTAAACACACTATTACAACGAAAAATAAAGAAGTTGGCAAGGGTGGCCTTGCTTGATTTTCTGTTTTCTGACTCTTTTGATATTTTCTTGATGGTATTATGGTGGCCACCAGCTATTTCTGCCTTACAATAGAGATTCGATACAAGAACGAAAAATAGATGAAGATTTTCTAAACAATTTTCTAAGAACAAGAAAGTAAAGGGATATGGATCCAAGAATGAACCTGGAAACTGGGATAGATTGTGGTCCTTGTGTTTGAACCGTGCTCTGATACCAACTGATGTGAACCGCCGCAACCGTGGGCAGACGACCCTAACCACCGCAAGCTGATAATCATGCAACGAGGTAGAAACCGTCGGGAACCAGGATGGAGATGACTTTGATCCGCTAGCTATAAAGAGCTAGGAACCAGAAGTATCAAGTCGATGGCGCCACTTCAAGGGGAGGATACCCTAGACGATAAGCCGGTCTAAACGACAGTCAATTCATGAAAGTCGAGAAGAGATTAGCAATTCCATGCTAAAAGAAAAACCGAAATTTAAGTAATTTATTCAATTCAAGGTGTGTTTACAAGAGAGGCGAAGGCCTCTATTTATAGGGAGGAGTTAGGGAACAAGCTCTCCTAATCCTCCTAAATAACTAATAAATAAATAATAAAAAGAGTCCTATTTAGAATACTAAAGAGGACTTAAACTAATCCTAATCTAGACTAAAAGAAAGTAAAATTCGGAGTCCAATCCCACAAGGAATAAGAATCCTATTTAGAGAAGAACTCCTAACTTGGGAGTCAAGTTTCCCCAAAAACAGCCTAAACGGGTTCTGGAATTATGGGCCGAATAAATACCAAACAAATTCCTAAAATTCTGATCTTTTGTAGATCCGTAGTAGACTCCATGGGCTACAACTTTCATGTTGGACATAAGTCCAAATTCTGTCTCCAAGTAGCCCATATTTGTCAATCCTTGTCGGACTAGGAATCTGTCCAGAAATCCGGGTTTGGCCCTTGTTCACTTTTGTTATGGCCCGTAGCTTCTTAGTCGTGGGCTGAACTCTTGGCTCTCCTCCAAGGTTGGATTCTCCCTGATCCTCTCCTCTTGGATCAGGCTCAGGTGGTGGCCTGATCACCGCTCCTTGATTGGCCTTCCTCGGATCAGCATCCGAGCTCCACTCCTTGATGCTTAGGCCAAGCATCACTAAGACTTGTTCTAGCCCTATCTCCTTCGATACTCCTCCAAATTGATCACCGTTTGTTGGAGGGTGCTCCTGAGACTTCAAGCTATCCAGGGCTGCTGGAATTTCCCAAAAGGCACGAGCCAATTGTTGGCTGGGCCAAAAGTGCTTCTCTATGGCATCCGGGCACGGGCTCGGCTCGGGTGTCGGGCTCAGCTCTCGGCCTTCTTCAATTCTGTCCGGGCCTTTTGACTTCTGTCTTTTCCAAGTCTGCAAGGATGCTTCCTTAGTCTCTTTAAGGTCCAATTGGGCTCTAGGGCTCGTTGGAGTCGATCTGGAGCCTAGCCTTGGTGCTAGGCTCGGTCCGGGGTCCGGGGTCCGGGTCGGGGCTCGGTGTCAGCATCAGCTCCTGGCGGGTCATTAGCCTGACTCTGGCTGGCGTAGGAGCTGGCCTTGGGGCCTGGCTGAGGATCAGCATCCTCCAGGTGCATCTTCTGGCTCCGGGACTTGGGCTCTTCTAGGCTTCGGGACTTGGGCTCTTCTAGGCTCCGGGGATGGTGCTGGTGTAGGCCTGGGGCCGATGTACTCTCGACCTGGCATCAGTGCTGGGGCCGGGTCGGCATCAGTCGTGTCCAAGCCGGGCTTGGTGGCCTGGATCACATCATCTTCCCTGATCTCCTCCCAGGTCACTACTTGTTACCCCCACTTAGTCCGGGAAAACACGTCTATATCAAATCCACAGAAAGCGTGGAAAAAACTATGCTGGTGAGAGGCAAAGAGGTAGTAGTTGTTGGGGTGAAGATCTTTCTTGGTGGAAGCTTGGTTGAAACGCTTCACCTCTTGACGACGTAGTTTCTCTGCCGTGGGACCAACAACCTTGTCATCCTCGAAAATGACATCTGTGAAGTGTTCCATGATGTAAGGGTCGAAGTACAAGTCGTCATCTTCAGGGTAGGGAGGGCCTTTCTGCAAAACCTTACACTACAAAAAAAGAGCAGTTTTGCGTCGCTTGTTGAGAAGGACTTTAGCGTCGGTCGATTAATAACCGACGCTAAACCCTTGACTCGCGTTTGACCAAGGGTTTAGCGTCGGTCAATAATCGACCGACGCTAAATTTTGCCCAAAAAGCGATGCTAAAATCGAATCCGGGTCAACCCAAGGGCGTAAACCGATCTTTTTTTGGCGTCGGTTAGGGGAATGAGTTTAGCGTCGGTCACGACCGACGCTAAATAGATGAGAATTTAGCGTCGACTACGTGCCCAATTTAGCGTCGGTCATCGACCGACGCTAAATCCCCAAGCTATATAAACTCTGACCGGACAGATGGAATCATTTGTGCACTTGCAAACTCCTCTCAACTCTCTCAACTCTCCTAAGGTATGTATTTTCTTATTTCATATTGTGTTGTATTTAGTTAGTTATAGGGTTTTAGGGTTAGTAGTTAGTTTGTTAGGTTGTGAACTAATAAAGTAGGATTTTGATATTATTAGCTAGTTAGTCAAATAATTTTTTTAAGAATTAGTGTGCATTATTAGTTAATGATTTAAATTTTGTTGTTATCTTGGTAGGTGTAATTCTATTTGAGCTAGGAGCAGCGGTGACGCCGTCTCATCGTTGTTTTCTCTTCTTTGGTTGTAGGTATGTATATATTAATTTTACAATTGTGTCGTCTCATTGTATTTTTTTTGTTTGAGGATTATTATGCTTACTGATTACTAATTGTGTCATACATTTATCAGTGACCGTCTTCCTTCTATCCTCATTTCTCTTTGTTTCGCGTCTCATCCCAGGTGTACGGTATGCATTCTTTTAACTATGTTATTAGCTAATTGCTATGTTAATTTGTTATTTGGAATTGGTATATATGTTAAATTGCTATGTTAATTTGTTATTTGAAATTACTATGTTAAATTGGTATGTTAAATTGCTATTAAATTGTTATGTTATTAATCTTTCAATTAAAATGATATGTTATTAAACTGCTATGTTATTAATCTTGCAATTAAAGTGCTATTGTATGAGTTAGTTTTCTATGTAATTTGCTATGTTATTAACTAATTGTTACTTTATTATGAATCAACATAATTATAATTATATTGCATGTCTCATTGTTACCTAATATAATCTTAAATGTAGATATCTGATGACACTCGATTTGGCGTGATTATCAGCCTCATTTAAGCGACATTTCTTTGCTTAAGACATGGTTTTTAGGGTAGAATAACGAATATTCAATCGATTGCCCTATCTCGTGCCATTTGTTTTACCTTGGCCTGTTTCGGGTCTATTTGATGGTTTTCTAGTGTTTTTATGTTAGCACAGGTTTTTGCCATCAAATAAAGTAACCAAGGACGTGTCTAAGGCATTAGAACCTCGAGGAATCAAACCGGAATTTATCCAAGGAGCCAATCAAGTCAAACCAAAAGTCTGCCCGTTCACACTTACATTTTCGGCGAAAATGGCCTATGGTTTTCGGCGAAAATGCAAGAACAATTCACTAATGCTCAGCCAAAGAAGTTTTTGGCGAAACCGTTGGGTTTTCGGACCGAAACGAAAATCACAGGAGAATCAGCCGGCAGGACTTCCATTCACAAGCATATTTTCGGCGAAAATAATTCACTATTTTCGGCGAAAATATTAGAAGAAATTCGGCTGATTAGGGTTAAGTATAAATACTTAACCCGGCAGCCCAAAAAGATATACATCATAATTCGCAAAATACAACTTTTCGAGATCAGAATTCAGAGAATCCTCTCAAGTTCTGGAGCGAAGAGTTAGAGTTTGAAGAGCCGGAAAGAGATCGTGACGCCATCCTTTCCACCTCGACGAACCGGAGCTAGGAGTGTTATCTACCGAAGATCGAAGTCTGTTAGAGTCGTCTAAATTAGGTTTTTCAGATTCTTTTCTGTTCTTCCTCTAGATGATGAACTCTCTCTTTGTCTTTGTTTCTTTTGTAATAATCATGAGTAGCTAAACTCGTTAGAGCTTAGACTAGATGAACCCTAAGTGACCCAGGGCTTTAAAGCGGTCACGGATCGGCGGTGATTAGATTCAAAATTCAATCAGTTCTTTTTCATGTTTGATTTGTTCTTCATTGTTCATGTTTCTTGTCTGGATTGATCACCTAGATTAGATTCTGGTTAAGCTAAGGATAGAAGCGAACGCTCGCCTTACTTTAGAACATCGAATTGAACAATTAACCTTATAATTGGAGTGTGCCTTTCGTAGGAACCAGTTAGGGTTAATTCACTGCAAGAGTAACTCATTAATCATTAGTAATTACACTAGTTAATTAAGACGTTGCGAGAGGCGACCGTACCCGGGCGGCTAGTTAATCTTGGTAGTTAGAACGGATAGAGCGAACGTTCGCCGGTCTTAAACCTAAGGGTAAGGAGTTATGGTGGTGTCTTAGTAATTGATTGAATGAGAATCGAAATCCGCTGATCTGTTGATTGCCAATAGCTCTGGGGAACGAAGGGGGATTCAAAGTCTAAGTTCGTCTGTCATCCTTGTTTTCAAACCCTAATTCCCAATCTGCTTTAGTTTAATTTTTAATTTCTCCACATTTCGTAGATTTAGAAGTCGTGGAACTCACACCACGCACAACTTGCTTGCATTCGAGTATTTTGCCAGTTTTAAAGTAGTCAATCTTAGAAAACCCCATCCTTTCCAGCGGCTTTAAAGCGGTCACGGATCGGCGGTGATTAGATTCGAAATTCAATCAGTTCTTTTTCATGTTTGATTTGTTCTTCATTGTTCATGTTTCTTGTCTGGATTGATCACCTAGATTAGATTCTGGTTAAGCTAAGGATAGAAGCGAACGCTCGCCTTACTTTAGATTATCGAATTGAACAATTAACCTTATAATTGGAGTGTGCCTTTCGTAGGAACCAGTTAGGGTTAATTCACTGCAAGAGTAACTCATTAATCATTAGTAATTACACTAGTTAATTAAGACGTTGCGAGAGGCGACCGTACCCGGGCGGCTAGTTAATCTTGGTAGTTAGAACGGATAGAGCGAACGTTCGCCGGTCTTAAACCTAAGGGTAAGGAGTTATGGTGGTGTCTTAGTAATTGATTGAATGAGAATCGAAATCCGCTGATCTGTTGATTGCCAATAGCTCTGGGGAACGAAGGGGGATTCAAAGTCTAAGTTCGTCTGTCATCCTTGTTTTCAAACCCTAATTCCCAATCTGCTTTAGTTTAATTTTTAATTTCTCCACATTTCGTAGATTTAGAAGTCGTGGAACTCACACCACGCACAACTTGCTTGCATTCGAGTATTTTGCCAGTTTTAAAGTAGTTAATCTTAGAAAACCCCATCCTTTCCAGCGGCTTTAAAGCGGTCACGGATCGGCGGTGATTAGATTCGAAATTCAATCAGTTCTTTTTCATGTTTGATTTGTTCTTCATTGTTCATGTTTCTTGTCTGGATTGATCACCTAGATTAGATTCTGGTTAAGCTAAGGATAGAAGCGAACGCTCGCCTTACTTTAGATTATCGAATTGAACAATTAACCTTATAATTGGAGTGTGCCTTTCGTAGGAACCAGTTAGGGTTAATTCACTGCAAGAATAACTCATTAATCATTAGTAATTACACTAGTTAATTAAGACGTTGCGAGAGGCGACCGTACCCGGGCGGCTAGTTAATCTTGGTAGTTAGAACGGATAGAGCGAACGTTCGCCGGTCTTAAACCTAAGGGTAAGGAGTTATGGTGGTGTCTTAGTAATTGATTGAATGAGAATCGAAATCCGCTGATCTGTTGATTGCCAATAGCTCTGGGGAACGAAGGGGATTCAAAGTCTAAGTTCGTCTGTCATCCTTGTTTTCAAACCCTAATTCCCAATCTGCTTTAGTTTAATTTTTAATTTCTCCACATTTCGTAGATTTAGAAGTCGTGGAACTCACACCACGCACAACTTGCTTGCATTCGAGTATTTTGCCAGTTTTAAAGTAGTCAATCTTAGAAAACCCCTGGAATACGATCTACCCTAGCTTTTGTAGCTTTGTTAGTTATTTGTGTGAAACGCATCACAACGACTGCGCGTTCACCAAATTGGCACCGTTGCCAGGGACTTCTTTTGATTGTTCGAAAGAAGAACTGGCAATATATTCTTCTACTTTCCACCTTTCATCTACCATCCACTTCAATTTTACACTGGTTTTATTTGTCTTTGTTATCTGTAGGTTTACAGGTGTATGCCTCACCGTCCTTGGACTCGCTCTCAAACCGAACAGGCTAAGAGTGCAGAGAGACCAGGTAGTTCTGCTCCACCTCTACGATCACAGATTCTGAAGAAAGGCAGATCCAATCCATTCATCACTCTGATCAAGATCGAGGAACTGAAGGAGAGTTCCTCATCTTCATTTTCACCCGCACCGTCATCTTCATCCGCTTCATACACCGAGTCGCTCTCACCTCCTCCATCTCCCGCCATGGACGATAGATTACCACCACCACCACCAAATGGCGATCAACCCCCGCCGCCACCACCTGCACAGAAGAGTCTAGCAGACTATAACAAGCCGAGCGCGACTAGCGTTCGATCTGCCATTGCCGTTCCGCGCATTGAAGGAGATCCTGACTATGAGATCAAGATTCCATTTTTGACTATGATCTCTAGGGATTTACAGTTTGAAGGCAGGCCCCTAGACAATCCGTGCACTCATCACAGATTTCCTTGATCTCTGCAGCACTTTCAAGAGCGGAAACCTCGACAATAACACTCTTTGTCTGAGAGCTTTCTCATTCTCTCTGAAAGGCCCTGCTAAGAGGTGGCTTACTGGCAAACCACCTGGCTATTACACTGATTGGGATACTCTGGCTCAGGACTTCGTTGAAGAATACTTCCCTCCGGCCAGAACAACCGCCATCAAGGACAGCATTACCAGATTCTCCCAGAAAGAAGGAGAAAGCATATATGATACTTGGAATCGATTCCAAGAATTTCTCTACACCTGCCCTCATCATGGATTCGAGCAGAGGTAGTTAGCTGAAATCTTTTCTTGAGAACTTCGAGAAGAATCTGCCAAGTGGGTCAATTCTCTAGCTGAAGGGGATTGCACTACACTAACACCTGAAGCTGCTCTTCTTCACTTCGCAAACTGTGCTTCCAAGTCAAGGAACTGGGAACGACAATCTGAAGGATCAAGGAGCAAGCTAGATCTTGAAGCTACAATCAAAGCAGAGGTAGAGAAGCATTTGAAGAAGTCTACCACACCGATCAAGCCGCCGGCAGCCTCCGTCTACGTTGCCGATTGCGAGTGGTGTGGAGACTTGCGCACATAACGGAGGCCGTTGTCAGAATTTTGGTAAGACGGAAGTCTGGTCTGCCGAAGAGGTAAATTTCATCCAACAAGGCTTCATCAATAATCAGAATGGTTATGCTGGCTACCGTAACTTCAGACAGCAAGGGAACTATCAAGACAGACCTCCCTACAATGCCGGCGCCAACCATAACCATAACTAGAACCAGAATAACCACTCGGATGGTCAAGCTCAGGATCAGAAGCCTAACCATCCGCCGGCAGGTGTCTACCAGCCGCCGCATCACAATCCGGGTAATTATGGAACTGCTCCTGGCAATCGCCAGAATCAATATCTTAATAATACCTATCCAGGGCAGCAGCATCAGAGAGAGAACAATGTCAGTGACCTGGATAAGAAGCTCAGCCAGATCATCACAAGACTCGATGATCATGACAGTCAGTTCAAGGCTCAAGCTCTTCTCAATCAAGAACAAATAGCATCTGGACAAAGAATTGAGCAAGCCGTGAACAACATCTCAAGCATGCTAGCATCTGGTCGACCATTTGGCCAACTTCCAAGCCAGACAGAGCCGAATCCGCGAAAGGAGCAAGCCAAGATGGTAACCGCTCGAAAACTCCCAACCTTAATTGCTGATGCTTGTTCTATCTTATGCAGGATCGCTGAAACTCCAGAGGAAGAAGAAGAACAAGAACCGGCGCCTAAGGAGGATGATCCTCCTCTTGCACCGTACATCGTGAAGCCTCCTTTTCCTAGAGCATTGCTGCCAAATGCAAGGATCGAGACTGGCATGAAGGGGAACAAGGAAGGATATCCTGACATTCGTATTAAGAAACCTGCCTCTCCATATCCAGCTAAGTTATCTGATCCTGGTTCCTTTACTTTGCCTCTGGTCATCAATGATGTTGAAATTGAACGTTGTTTAGTTGATCTAGGAGCGTCTGTTAATGTCATGCCTATGAGCCTGTTTGAAAAGTTAAACCTAGGAGAACTTGAACCGCCTAGTATGAAACTTGTCTTTGCTGATAGATCACTTAAAACCCCTAAGGGAGAGATTAAAGACGTTGTTACTAAATGTGGTCCGTTCACGTTCTTAGCTGACTATGTGATTATGGATACTAGTACAGCTGATTCTACCATACTCATAGGTCGACCTTTCATGGCTACTACTGGAATGAATATTAATGTTCCAAATGGTTCTTTAACTCTAAGGGTCGGTAAAGAAACGAAAACATTCCGTCTTAAAGATGGCATGAAATATGACTCTAGGAATGAAGAATCTCACTG
Source organism: Linum lewisii (assembly GCA_034768395.1). NCBI lineage: Eukaryota > Viridiplantae > Streptophyta > Magnoliopsida > Malpighiales > Linaceae > Linum > Linum lewisii. The sequence continues at coordinate 22,909,842 of CM068302.1, read as the reverse complement.
CCTAGCTGTTGAAACCGTGGAGTTGACTCCGGTCAACTCCGTTACTAATGCTTCTTCCAGTGTCTCTAGATCAGTTGTTGCTGCAGATATTAAACAGGTTATTAAGAAGAAGCCAGAAACTTTGGTTCAGAAGCCGCTCAAAAAGAAGAAGAAGGAACTGGAAGCCTCTTCTAAGCCACCGAGCACTAAACCGAGCAGACCTCGGGGAAAGAACAAGAAGACGAAGACCCAAATGGTATGGAGGCCAAAAATTCCGCCATCTTCCACCGAGCCAGCTGCACCACCAATTAGTTCCGAGAAATCGGCGCCGGAACAAGTATGGAAGGAGAAGCCGAAAGCATCTCCTAAGGAAATACTGACGATCACCGATCCTGGTGATACCAAGCCAAAGATAAAAGAAAAGAAGAAGCCGACAGTCCTCATTCCTTCCATCGTAACACTCAAGAAGGATGACCTCTCCAGAGAACTGTTCGGACCGTTCAAGTTCGTCGATCATCTTCCCGATGGACGTACCAAGCTCTTACATGCAAACAGGAAGAGATTCACGCTTACCGGAGAAGTCCCGAAGCTGTACTTCATGAACTCCGACGCGAGCGTCAAGGAGAATCTAAGTTGGGATGTCTCCTAATACCGTCCAGGTATCGTCCAGCTCAAGGACGTTAATAAAAGAGTGCTTCGTGGGAGGCAACCCACGGCTGGAGTCTGTTTTAATTTTGTGTCGAACTTAGTGTTTTAGAGTCGGTTTGGGGGAGCCAAAAGTGTCAGTTTGTTTGATTTATTATTTTTTCGTGTAGAGTCTGCGTGTCGTAGTGTCGTTTGCAAGTTGATTGAGGTCGTTCCGATTTTTGTGGATTTAACTGTGATTTTCTGAAGTTGGCTGGATTTGCGAAAATATTTTAACCCGAACAGTTCAAAATTTTCGGCGAAAATAAAACCCTATTTTCGGAGAAATCATTTTAGAATTTTCGAACCCGGTCTCCTGTTCTATCTTTTCGGTTCGAAAAGTTCAGTGTTTTTGGCGAGCCATTTTAACTCCTATTTTTGGCAAAAACACCCTCTTATTTTCGCCGAAAATAATTTTGAAAATCACCCAACTATTCCTTTAAAATCCGGATTTACCACTCTCTCTCTTCCCTTCTTTCATTTTCGTTTTAAACGCCAAAAATCCCCTCCCCTTTGTTTTCAAAACCGCCGATAGCCACCCCTCTTTCAAACCGCCATCGTCGCCGTTTTCTGCTGCCGCCGCCGTAGCCGACCACCGCCGCTCAACTCCCCTCCCAATTCCGATCGATTCGAGCCCTAGAACAGCCAAATCGGAGCTCTACAGCTCCAGTTCACCGAAACCCTCATTTTCAAAGTTTTTCACCAATTCCTCCCAACCCGTTCATTTTTAGCAGTCATGGCTTCAAGGTAAGTTGTAGAACTTTTCAATACAAATCTTTTGACATATGGGTTGCTGAATTTCGTCAGGGTTGACTTTCGGTTGACTTTTCAGTTTGCCTCGATTTGCGTGTCGACTGTTTTCGTGTGAACTAGGTTAGCTGAACTTATAGAGCTGTTCTAGCATGCTTAGGGAGTTCCGTGCTTAATTTCCATATCATTTGATCATGTGTTGCTATGCATACGATTGATTCTTTGTTATGTTGACTTATGAGAAATGTCGGTTTGACCATGAACTGTTTTTTTGATCATTTGGCTGTCATTTGTGTTCATTCTCGTTCAGATTATCGTGCTTTCCATTTGAGATCATATTTTATCATCATTCCCCAAGTTGTGATAGTCTTGCCATGATTAGGGTTCAATATGCTATACATGTTGACTTTCTAAATGTCGGTTTGACTTTTTGAACTCTGATTGTGCTTATCCGATTCTGGCTGTTCCTAAGTATGTATTTTACTGTCTATGATTACCGGTTACTCCGCTTTGCTTACCCCACTTAGTTTCCCTCATTTCTTTGTGAAATTGAGTTTTTCTACTAAGTGTGGGGTAGGGTTTTGGTTGACTAATCTGGTTTCATTCTGGTCTTAGGAACACCACTTATGAGCCATGACTAAGGCGCGACTTGATGGCGCCTCGAGCTCAGGAGCTGCCGCCCCTGTCACACCCGCCGTTCTGGGTCCCCCACCCGCACTACCTCGCCGGGCTGGATACCATCGCACTATCGCCCGTCTACCTGACTTTTACTTTGAGTGCTTCCAGAAGATCGAGCACGTTCGGAGAGCTGACGTGCGCCCTTTCTCCATGGAGTCCCTCTTCGATCACGACGAGGACTACCACCGGAATGCGCATGACGCCCTAGCACCGGCAGGTCTCCTAGAGCTGACCACCATTGCTGCCGAGTTCCCAGACATTGCTCTCCAGGAGTTCTGGGCGACATTTGATCTGGTTGAGCACAAGAGGAAGCAGCGCCAGAAGGTTGTCACCTTCTATCTTGGTGGGGTGTACAGACAGCTCACCTACGATGAGTTTGCTGCTCATCTCGGCATCCCCTACGAGCACTATCATGATCATCACCTAGGCTGGGGCGAAGATGATAACGACGAGGAGTACCACGCGCTCTGGAGCCACATGACAGGCGTGCCTGGCGATCACCTCGGGACGAACAACTCAGTTAAGTCGCTCTCTCACCCTCTCTTTAAATTTATTCATATGGTTTGGCGTAGATCCCTTTTATATGTACCCGACAAGGATCGCCACCATATCCTTAAGGAGGAGCTTATGCTTCTTCGAGCCATCCGAGAGAGCTACCCTCTACACCCCGGCTGGGTACTGGCTCGTATCTTCCGCCAGCAGACTTCTGGGGGGTAACTTCATAGGGCAGCTCATCCTCTCCTTCGGCATCAGCCATGAGTATGGCCCGAACATTCCACGACACCGAGTTAGGACTGTTGGAGGAGACTTAGCGGTTGAGTACGACTTAGAACTCGACCTCAGTCTCCATGTAGCAGCAGATCCTCCACTCCAGCCTGTGGTTGAGTCGGAGGAAGAAGATGATGCTGAGGAGCAGCAGCCCCAGCCGCCGCCAGAATTCCAAGACTATATACCTTCGCCACATCATCAGGCAGGGTATGCTCACCAGTCGCCGCCGCACATTCTCGATCCATACCAGGCGCCTCCCCAGCAGCCCCGACACCACCCTGCGGATGTTGGAGAGTTGTACGAGCGACTGCAGGAGTGGCGCATCACCGACAACGCCACTCAAGAGGCGCGATGGACTATTATGCAGCAACATATGCGCCGCGCCGACAGGCGATATGAGGCACAGCTGGCGTGGCAACGCCAGCTCGGCGAATTTCTCCACTTTCCACCTCCCGGTTCACCTGACCACCAGTGATCGGGTTATGTCCTCTTTCTTGTCCCTTCTTTTTATTTATTCTTTTCGGATTTCGGTCCAACTTTTTTCTGTGTGGATCCGGGACACTTGTCCCGGCCTCCTTTTTATGTTTTATTTGTTTTTGTTTTGTAGGCAGTCGGGAGATTCCCTTTGCTTCGCTTGGGTAGATTCCCTCCGCTCCGAGGACCCGTGCTCATCCCCTACACCAATCATCTCAGTCCAGGTTCTTCTACTTCACTCTGAACTCTAGAATTAGTCCTGTGAGGACACAGTCCGATTTAAGTGTGGGGTAGGATGCTAGAGAACCTTGCATGAACTTGATTGCCCTTGATTGTGTTTTATGTGTGCCTCGTGATTCCATTCCAGTCTCTCTAGCATTAGAATGGCTCAGTTCTTGATTTTTGATGTTAGTTATTGTTCAACCCTTCATAATGATGCTTAGACTGCTTAACCTAGAACTTGAAAACCAACTTGTATACTTTGATGCTAAATTGCCTGGTCAGAACAGAATTTTGAAATCACACTTGTAGTTTGTAGCCTTGAGTGCATGAAAATGACCGAATTCGACTAGCAAACCAACTGTGAGCTTTTGATCCATTGCACGTAACTTGCAATTTAAATTCTTTCTGAGTGGTTTTCTGTTTACTTGAATGAGTTAGAATTTGCATGAGACCTACTCGAGACCACACGATGACACGAGTTCTAGAAGGATAGGGGCACCTAGATTCAGCTACTAAGCCAGATAGCCTACCAAACGATAAAATCCACTAGGTTTAGACCCTTGAGCTTGGCCTGTTCTTTCGGTTCGATAATACATTACAGCCATTTCCCATTTCTTTCATTCTCTGTTGATCCCCTATGGTTGTAGTTCTAGATTGACCTACCGGAAGTCGGTTTGTGGTAACCTGCCTATAGCCATTAAATAGGTGGTCTTAGCTAATATGTCCAGACGTGTAAACCCCTCTAGCAACTAAAAGAAAATCGGCACAAAAGAAAAAAAAAGTAAAGTAAGAAAAGAAAGAAAATTCGAAAAAATAGTGAAGAAAAGAAAAATCAGAAAAAGTTCAAAGTTTTAGTTCAATAAAACGTTCTTCTCCCTACAAATGGAAGAACGAAGTCAAAAGAAAAGTTCAAAAGAAAGAAAAGAAAAAAATATCGTGTAAAGAAAAAGAATAAGGGCTAGGTTGCTTGAGGGTATCATAGGACGAGCGTTCATTATTCCACCCGTGTTTGGTTAGACGGTAGGAAGCCATAGATTAGATTCGAGGGAAGTTAGTCGAAAGCTACACCGCAGAAAGCCATCATCATTCATCCCATCATCCATCTCATTATAAACCCGAGTAGTGTAGAATTCATTACGGTCCTAGCAGGGAAGTCCTTCTTGACTAGATACTCGTGTTGTCACAGTGGTGGAGATGTGGTCGAAATGCAAACCTATGACAGAATTTGGTAACAGAAAATGATCGAGAGCAGAAACACGTCCTTAAACATAGAGAGTGAGAGTTCCCATTGTACTATATATATCCTGTGTGAGGAGTCTGGTCGGTCAGGTCAAATTCGTGCATAATTGGTTGCTAATTACTTGTCGTGTGCAGTTTATTAGTAAGACCAGGTAGTTTGGCTGATCTGTATGCATGTTAGGTTTCTTATTCTAGGATCGATCTGTCTAATAATTCATTGTGTTCGATTGAGCTCCAATTTAATCGATCTTATCATTCATGGACATGAGTGTTTCTATTCAGTTTGCTTGAGGACAAGCAAAAGCTTAAGTGTGGGGTATTTGATGACACTCGATTTGGCGTGATTATCAGCCTCATTTAAGCGACATTTCTTTGCTTAAGACATGGTTTTTAGGGTAGAATAACGAATATTCAATCGATTGCCCTATCTCGTGCCATTTGTGTTACCTTGGCCCGTTTCGGGTTTGTTTGATGGTTTTCTAGTGTTTTTATGTTAGCACAGGTTTTTGCCGTCAAATAAAGTAACCAAGGATGTGTCTAAGGCATTCAAACCTCGAGGAATCAAACAGGAATCGATCCAAGGAGCCGATCAAGTCAAACCAAAAGTCTGCCCGTTCACACTTACATTTTTGGCGAAAATGGCCTATGGTTTTCGGCGAAAATGCAAGAACAATTCACTGATGCTCAGCCAAAGAAGTTTTTGGCGAAACTGTTGGGTTTTCGGACCAAAACGAAAATCACAGGAGAATCAGTCGGCGGGACTTCCATTCACAAGCATATTTTCGGCGAAAATAATTCACTATTTTCGGCAAAAATATTAGAAGAAATCCGGCTGATTAGGGTTAAGTATAAATACTTAACCCGGCAGCCCAAAAAGATATACATCATAATTCGCAAAATACAACTTTTTGAGATCAGAATTCAGAGAATCCTCTCAAGTTCTGGAGCGAAGAGTTAGAGTTTGAAGAGCCGGAAAGAGATCGTGACGCCATCCTTTCCACCTCGACCAACCGGAGCTAGGAGTGTTATCTACCGAAGATCGAAGTCTGTCAGATTCGTCTAAATTAGGTTTTTCAGATTCTTTTCTGTTCTTCCTCTGGATTATGAACTCTCTCTTTGTCTTTGTTTCTTTTGTAATAATCATGAGTAGCTAAACTCGTTAGAGCTTAGACTAGATGAACCCTAAGTGACCTAGGGCTTTAAAGCGGTCACGGATCGGCGGTGATTAGATTCGAAATTCAATCAGTTCTTTTTCATGTTTGATTTGTTCTTCATTGTTCATGTTTCTTGTCTGGATTGATCACCTAGATTAGATTCTGGTTAAGCTAAGGATAGAAGCGAACGCTCGCCTTACTTTAGAACATCGAATTGAACAATTAACCTTATAATTGGAGTGTGCCTTTCGTAGGAACCGGTTATGGTTAATTCACTGCAAGAGTAACTCATTAATCATTAGTAATTTCACCAGTTAATTAAGTCATTGCGAGAGGCGACCGTACCCGGGCGGCTAGTTAATCTTGGTAGTTAGAACGGATAGAGCGAACGTTCACCGGTCTTAAACCTAAGGGTAAGTAGTTATGGTGGTGTCTTAGTAATTGATTGAATGAGAATCAAAATCCGCTGATCTGTTGATTGCCAATGCTCTGGGGAACGAAGGGGGATTCAAAGTCTAAGTTCGTCTGTCATCCTTGTTTTCAAACCCTAATTCCCAATCTGCTTTAGTTTAATTTTTAATTTCTCCGCATTTCGTAGATTTAGAAGTCGTGGAACTCACACCACGCACAACTTGCTTGCATTCGAGTATTTTGCCAGTTTTAAAGTAGTCAATCTTAGAAAAACCCTGGAATACGATCTACCCTAGCTTTTGTAGCTTTGTTAGTTATTTGTGTGAAACGCATCACAACGACTGCACGTTCACCAATATCTAATAGATATTCCAATATAGCTATATAGTTAACTGATAGATATTACGATTTAACCTTCTAATTAATTCCATCACCTACTAAATCAGGCATCTTCCAATGGATAAGTCTTGGATAGCCAAACATCGGTTGTCACAGGAGTATAGGGATGGTTTAGAAATCTTTTTGAATTTTGCTTTCGCGAATAATCATGAAGGAGAGCAAATAATTTGTCCATGTCCAAAATGTGGATTCAAGAAGTGGCTGTATAGGGATGATGTGTACGAGCACTTGCTTCGCAAGCCATTTCCCACAACCTACACTGTTTGGTATCGACATGGAGAGCGCCTCATTGCTGAATCTTCTCAGAGTACAAATGCAGTAGTGCAGAACTATGATCATACAAGAGCATTTCGAGATCTGGTTAATGACGCTTTTCGTGTTATTCCAGATGAGGACACTACTGCAATACAAGCCTCTGAAGATATTGCTATTGGTAATGAAGTAGAAAATGTTCTAGAAGATGATGATCACATGATTGCAGAGGATGACATGAGCTACCGAATGACACAGAGGAGCCGGATGAGACCAATGTCAACTTTAGGGATTTAATGAAAGATGGAGAAGCACCCTTATATGAAGGATGTACAAAATTCTCAAAATTATCTTTCATCTTGAGGCTTTATCATATCAAGCGAATGCACAACATCAACGATAAAGCAATGTCATTGATCATTGAGTTGTTGCATGATGCTTTTGAGTTTGCCAACATACCGAAATCGGGATATGGTGCAAAGAAAATGATCTCAAAATTTGGAATGGGGTACACGAACATTGATGCATGTGAGAATGACTGTATGTTGTTTTGGGGGAATGATATAGAAGAGAGTGTTTGTAAGATTTGCAAGCAGTCCAGATACAAAGATGATGGGCCTGAGGATGTAATTCTAGAACATAAGAAAAAACGAAAAGCGATGAAAACATATCGCTACTTTCCCCTGATTCCGAGGTTGAGAAGGTTATTTATGTGTCCTACAACAGCTAAGAGTATGGTGTGGCATTCTACAGAAAAAGTTAGTGACGGAATGGCAAGGCATCCACGAGATGGAGAAGCGTGGATAGACTTTGACAATATATACCCTGAGTTTGCATCTGATCCTAGAAATATACGCCTTGGTCTTGCTACTGATGGCTTCAATCCGTTTGGGAATATGATTCTTAGTCATAGTACGTGGCCTATTATTCTTATGCCATATAACACGCCTCCATGGGAATGCATGAAATCAACAGGTATGATTTTGTCAAGTATCATCCCTGGAAAGAAAGCCCCTGGCAATGATATTGATATCTACCTACAACCTTTAATCAATGAGCTCAAAATTTTGTGGGAAGGTGTAGAAGGATACGATGCAGCCAAAAAAGAGGTATTTCAATTGAGAGCTTCCCTAATGTGGACTATTAGTGATTTTCCCGGACTGTCCGTATTATCTGGTTGGAACACTTACACAGGGCAAGCTTGTCCAACTTGTAATTTCGACCAAGAACCGTTACAGTTGGGAGGCAGTTTGAAAAACTGTTTCATAGGAAGTCGACGTTTTTTACCTGCAAATCATCCTTTCTGACAACAAAAGTCTAAATTCAATGGTGATGTCAATTTTAGAGAGCCAACCAAACTATTATCTGCCTCTGAAATACTCAAACAGGTGGAGAATGTCACAGTCACTTTTGGGAAGACGAGTGAGAGTGAGAAGGGTGCACCGCCAAAGAAGAAGTCCAGAAGTAATGGAGGGAACAAAAGGCAGACAGAACAATGGAAGAAGAAAAGTTGTTTCTTTCAATTGCCTTATTGGGAGTTCAATAAATTGCGACACAATCTCGATGTTATGCACATAGAGAAGAATGTGTGTGACAATATTCTTTACACTTTGATAAATGACAAAGATCAAAGTAAGGATCATCTGAAAGCAAGGATGGATTTGAAAATCATGAAAATTAGAAGAGAGTTATGGCCAAGACCAGATGGAAGAACTTGTCCAGCAGCTATATACACAATGGGTAAACGAGAAATTCAAACAATGCTCGAGACCTTGAAAGATATTTCCGTACCAGACGGATACTCGAGCAACATATCCCGGTGCGTTGATGTGGAACACCGGAAGATATTAGGTTTGAAAACTCATGACTGTCATATTTTAATGCATGAGTTATTACATTTGTCCATTCGGAATGTATTGCCATCGCAAGTCTCTTCGGTATTGGTCGAATTTTGTTCTTGCATGAAGCAATTATGTTCAAAAGTGGTCCATGTTGAGGGTTTGGATACGCTACAACAACGAATTGCTGTAGCTCTGTGTCGTTTGGAAATGATATTTCCACCATCATTCTTTACAGTGATGGTTCATCTAGTGGTTCATTTAGTCGAGGAAGTGAGACTTGGGGGACCAGTCTATTATCGTTGGATGTACCCTATAGAAAGGTACAACTATCAATTTCAGTCTTCTGTATTATGCTGTCAATTCCAATAATCTATTACTACTGAACTTGTTCTCTTAATCAGATTTCTTGGGAAGTTAAAATCTTTTGTACGAAATCGGTCACAACCAAAAGGTTCAATTGCTGAACGATGGATTTCTGAAGAAATCACGAATTTCACATCCCCATACTACGATGTTGGAGTCGAGACTAGATTCAACCGTGGATCTCGACTTCATGATCAAGTATTAGAAGATGATTCACGTGATTTGTCCATTATTCCATCTATTGGGCACAATGTTGGTAGTATAAATCACTTCCGATTGACAGATACAGAGTTGTTACAAGCGCATCGACATGTCTTTATGGGGTCCCAACTAGTCGGTCCATTTCTCAAGTAAGTAATTCAACATGTTTAGTAATTCAACATGTTTAACGTATGTGAATTTCAATAAAAACCATTCATTGTCACTTAGGGAGTTCCAAACTATTACAACACGACGACTTCGAGGAAAATCAGCAGCAGAAATTGAGAAAGCTGTTCATAGAGACTTCGTACAATGGTTTCGGAGTCGGGTACGTGCTTTTCTATGTAATTCAGCTGTGATTTGGTCGTAATAAAAATATGAAATATAATAATCTTGTCAAACACTATTATTTATGTCAATTTAACAGATTCTTGACGATAACCAAGTAGTCCATTCCAAGGATCTAAGAGTGTTAGCTCGCGGTCCTCGACGACAATCAAAAAGATATGTTGCTTATGATGTTAATGGTTATCGGTTTCGCATAGTTGCTCGTGACAATCCCCTCAAAACTCAGAATAGTGGGGTATACGACAACTATGAAACTCATAGTTACGCTAGTTCAGTGGACAATCGACCTCAAACAAGTGAACTGGCGTATTATGGCAAGTTAGAAGACATCATTGAGTTGAATTACTGTGGAGAAAATCTTCGTGGTGTTATTCAAGTGCAAATGGGCTAATACGCACAATCCTAGATACGTGAAGAAAGATGGATTGGGGTTCACATCCATTAATTTCTCACATTTGCTATATACTGGAACTCGTTTAGACGATGAACCATATATTGAAGCAAAAGATGCTCGAATGGTCTACTACGTTCAAGATAAAATGGACAAAGGATGGTGCATTCCCGTACCCAGAGATGTCTATGACATGGGTGATGAGGAAGGAAGCAATGTACATGAATGTGAGATGTTTGGAAATCAAGAGGTGTCGGATTTTGATGATTCCAATATTCTACCCCTAGTTAGGCCCGGAATAATCGCAGAGTTCGATTAGGGTTTGGTAATATATTCATTTAACTTATTTTAGTAAAAGTCAATCTATTTGGTACGTTTTACACATCTAATCCAATTAAATGTTTTTTGTTATACAGACATGTCTCCTTCAGGAAAGCATGAGGTGGAGCTCATCGATGGACGTGGAGTGAAGACTCTGGTTGCCATTCCTAGTAATCAGATGATGAGTCTTCCCCATGGGAAGAAGGTTGTCATTCCTTGGGGTGTTACAGGACCCTTAGGTATTGGTCCAGCTACGATCCTCGGACAGTTCCATGGTCAGCTCTCCAGAGACACCAACCTTCTCCCGATCACATACGTCGGGTGGCCGAATGTGTCTGATGGTGAGAAGGAAGCATTGGTCGCCGCTATATGGGTATGTATAAAACACTATTACTCTCAAACGATCTAGGTTATATAAATACTAATGTTTATAAAATTTGTTGTTGCAGAAAAGTATTGTCATTGAACCCGAGGAGGCAAAGGATAGAGCTCTTGACTATATCGTGAGTGATATAGGAAAGAAGTGGAGGAATTACAAAATGAAGTTGTGGGCGTATAGAGTGACCTGGCCGTACAAAAAGTTTTTAAAGGCTGAAGCTGCAAAGAACAACCAGGATTTCGACCCAAAAGCATTTGTGGTGCCACCGAGAGCGTGGGCACTAGAGAGGAGACCTCCTAATGTTCCTGCGCCTATGTGGACGCAATATGTGGACTTGAGGTTGAGCGAGCATATGGTGGTATGTAACGAAATATATGAATGCTTTTCATTGAAGTAAATTTATTTCGTGATACAAATTGTGTTACTGAAAAAATCTTAATTTGTAGGAGCTGTCTCGGCTTAACTCTTTGAGGAGGGCGGAATACAAATCACCCCACACTAGAGGGTCAAAGAAGTTGAGAGTGCGAGGATCAGAATTGGTAAGAGTTCATCCTAAAATCACCTTATTTAATTAAATTATTTTAAAAGAAATTAATATTGTTTAGTCTATGCACGTGTAGGAAGCCGTAACGGGAAAGAGACCCACGAGAGGTGAGTTGTATGCCATCACTCACAAGAAGAAGGATGGCACATACACCGATCCTAATGTTGTAAGTGACATTTCATGTTTTTTTTTCCAACTTTGTCATTACACTTTTCAGAGTTTGGTTTCAAAAATGTAATTGTTGGCCACTGTGCAGCCTAAGATACTTGAGTTGTTGAAGGACCCAACCATCCCGACTTGGGTAAGTTCTAACGATGCATTGGGGCAAGTCTACCCCACTGAGCATAGTGGTTGAGTTCGAGGATTGGGATTTGGTGCTACACCCACTAAGGTACATATAGTATATTATGATCTGGTTTGGTTTCAATTTATATAACACTAACAATTTTAATATTTTGTTGTCTCTTTTTTGTAGGTCAACTTGAGTAAAAAGAAGGGTGCAGCTAGCCAGAGTTCCAAGCCATCAGATACTGCCAAGCATGACTTCGGACATTGCCCTGTACAAGGAGAAGTAGCAGAGTTACGGGATGAGGTTTGAATTCTAAAGGAGCAGATTGCACATTTGGCATCAGGAGCTTCAGGATCCTCCGCTCGGGATAAAGGGAAGGGGAAAGCCACCTTGCAGGTGGTGGAGGAGGAGGAGAGTGAGGATGAGGAGGAGGAGGAGACTGAGGGTGAGGGTGAGGGTGAGGGTGAGGGTGAGGAGGATGAGGGGGAAAATGAGGAGGATGAGTGATGAGAGGGAGAGTGAATATGTATGCTGATATATTACACGTAGACATATATAGTTATTAATATTATTAGAATTATATAGTATGTTATGCATATTAGTTATCTATGTCGTTGGTTAGTACTGTGTGGTATAATTAGTATTGAATTCCATGAATGAAATTGCGGTTTGCAGGTTTGCAGGTTAGCACTAGAAGAGTATGAGATAAGGAGCTGAAATAACCAAAAAATTTTGGCCTGTGGAACATATTTAGCGTCGGTCAGACTCATTTAGCGTCGGTTCAAACCGATGCCAAAATGACCCGTAAATAGCGTCGGTCATTTGTAATTTCGCGTCGGTTAATAACCGATGCTAAATAGTCGGGAGTCAACGCGTGGTTGGTCAATGGTTGACCAGTTTAGCGTCGGTTATTTACTTTGGCATCACATGATGACCGACGCTAAAACTGGTTTGGTTTTCGACCGGACTGGTCCAACCAAGCGTTTAGCGTCTCTTGTAAATAGGATTTAGCGTCGGTCATTAAACAACCGACGCTAAAATTTAGCATCGGTGAAATTGGCGTCGCTTTTTGAAGCGATGCCAAAAGCCTTAGCGTCGGTCAGGAATCGACGCTAAACTCTATTTCGGACCGACGCTAAGGCACCGGATTTTTGTAGTGTTAGCGGGATTCGTCCGTTTCCGGTGCTTAGCTGAAGGCCATGAAGCTACCTCAAAGTTACCATTTCGCTCCTCTAGATCAGCATGGACAGAGGCGGACGGCTCCCGCTGGATAGGAGGCGTGCTCTGGCTATCTTCGCGAAGATGGGGGAAGAAGAGGACAAAACATCTGAAGAAGACGACGAGCCAGACCCCCCCCCCCCACCGAGAACCTTTCGGTCCAGTGACTCTTTCTCCCTTGACGAACTTTCGATCCTCATCATCTGAATAATAAGGAGAAGCGAGAATCAGAAGCGACGAAGGAATAAAATTCAGAGGTTGGTAAGGTTCAAAAGGTGGTACGCCCGAGCGAGGCATTTCGGAGGAGGGGTCAACACCCCCCCCCACCATGCCCGGATGCCTCGGGTGTAAATTCATGATCCCCACGCCGATACCGTGCCTGGTGGCGACGCAGTATTTCCTCCATGTCATCATGGTCTAGTGAAGAAGAAGAACTTGAAGACATGACACCAGAACCCAAGCTAACTCTACTAGGGCGACACGCAAAGGAAAGTATAAAAGGGGTAGAAGAGTTAGAAAGACGTACTCAGTGGGGGAAGAAAAGTGGATGAATCGTCTGAAGAAGTCATGGTGGATAAGTTATGGATAGTGTTTTGGTTGGAAAAGAGGGCAGTAGGGCGGATGCTCCAAACCTTGGTAAGAGAAATTAAGGCCGGAAGCTCTCAAAAAGATGACAAGAAGCATTGTAGAGAGTGTAGTGGGCAAGCTCAGCCCCCATTTACAGCCGTGGCGGGAGAAGATGAGGAGTCATGCCCACTCCACCGGCGCCATGTGGCACCACAGGAGTGGGTGTTCACCCCCCAACCGGATTCCATGATTTTTTCCTCGAGCTCCACAAGAGCACACTAGCCATCATTAGGAACAGTGGATGAACTCAAGAGGGGGGAACACAATTCTTGAACAAGATATACCCAACAGATGAATCTTCATAAAAAAAGATGAGCGCCCAAGACCCCTCATAATGGATTACACCCGCTCTAGATAGTCTGATAAAGGCGTAAGACACACTGGCAATAGTTAGTTGAGGATTCCTTTCGGAGTAGGGGCGGTTGATCTGAAGATCAACAGAGCAAATGATCATAGCTCTATCCGCGCTAGGGGGCAATTGATGGGCCCCTAAGGGAGGTAACAAAAAAAAAATATCTTATATCTCGATAGATCAGACTGCATGCAGCTCTATCCGCGCTAGGGGCGATTGATGGACCCCTAAGGGCGAAAACCAAAAAGCTTATAGCCTGGATAGATCCGACAACCTGCAGCTCAAACAACGTTAGGGAGCTATTGATGGACCCCTGGCCCAAGAATCCTCTAGCCCACCTCACCCCTAAAGAGACCTACGCTGAGGGACCTCCAAAGGCCCCTCTTCCACCTCACCTACCGTCCACCAGGATGATGACACGTGGAGCAACAATTAGGGCCACAAAGGTTGTATAAATAGATAGTCCCCCATACAATGGAGGACACGACACACTTAGACCATACGCCTGATACTGCACGCCCCACGCAACATGCTAAAGGTTGTGGTCATCCACCCTATTATAGGGCGCACGTCCCACTACTTTTCTGTTACCAGATCTCCCTTCATACCATATTCACATACGCCCTCACTTGCTCTAACATTATTTCCCCACCTTGCAAGGATCACCTATTCAAGGCCAAGGCATGGTAAGGACGTCCTCGTTCAACCCACTTCGGTTGAACATCTTTATTGACGAGCCCCAACAGGGCGGATCAACTAACTATATACTAAGGATTTTTTTAAAAAGTACCTGAATCCAAACTTCTCCTTTAATTTAGGATTTAAACCAATAGAAATATTTCATTTTTAATTACTTAATGAAAATAATCATTCGATTACCTTATTAATGTTCGTAATTAGTACCCATGTCCTGATTTTTTTTTTGCATATTCTATTTACCTCTCATTTTTCTTTGATTTTTAAATTAATTAATAAAATTATTTAATAAATATTAATTTTCCCATGTTGTAAAAAATTTGAAATTATTTTATTAACGTACTAAATTAATTATTTTAATATTTTTAATTTAATTATATTAATTTTTCAAGTCCTTATTTATCATGAATTCAATGGATAGTCATTGTAAGAATAAGTAATATTAAGAGATAACTATATAATTTTATGTGTTACTATGACTTTAAACACTAAATATTTGAAATCATATGATATAGCTACATAACTAAAACGGGTTGAACGAAGTAATTTAAAAACGTATCAAATATCAATAAAATAATTTATTTAATATTAAGATATTAGTATGATTGATAAAATATGATATGCTTTAGTAATCATCATACATATTTTGATATACCGGGTTGAAAGAAGTAATTTGAATAGGTTCCAATACATAGTTTGTAACTTTTCATTAATTACTTTATTGTTGTCTCCCCTATATTCTATACACTAATATTTTTCACCAACAAAAAATTAAAAACTTATATACTTTTTTTATGATTTAAAAACTTATATACTTGATTAAAACCTGACCAATGGGGCGGCCAAAAGTCTAGTTTAGTTTTAAAATAAAAGAAATGTTGATTCGTATAATACATCGATTGTATTACAGCCCTAGTCAGACAGTACCTGACTCATTTCTTTTAAGAAGTAATACAATGACTAATAATAATAATGTTAATGTTGAATATGATGTTAATGAAACATCTAATTCACAACAACCTTTACTAATTTCTCTTAACTAGCAGTACACAAATTATGGGCATCATTTATACCACAAATCATGAGTGGAATTTGTTTCACATGGCAGGCAGGGTAATTGAGACAATAACAAGCAAACAATGACTATGGCACGACTGGATTTTATCTGACCTGGATCGGTCAAACCGAACTTCCGGTAGCCCGAAGTTCGATCAAAATTATGATCGGCTAGGCCCGATCTCTATAAATATGTTCTGACCGGGTTGCAGATTTTATGGATAAAGCCCAACCCGGTCACGCAAAGCAAAGCCCAACTATTTTTTGGTAAAGAAAGCCCATCTTTTTAGTTTTTAATATAGTGAACAACATAAACCAGCATAAATGAAAACAGTCTCTCTCCTCACTCCTGCATCAGACTAACAAATGCATTGTGCTCATAACATTACATAAATTCTTACAAAACAAATACCAATTCCAGCAAGAATAATACGAGTAGGTTGAGCGGCGACTTGCAACGGCGATGGATTGTAGACTTGTAGCGACCACAGATTGTAGTGGTTATGGATTACGTTTGTAGGGATGAAGGCAATAAAATGGAAGACTGAATTGAATGGGAGAGTGTTGGGAGAGGAAGACTGAAGTGAATGGCCTCAAGTCATCTACGTCGGGTTGTAGTTAAGGCCTGATTTAGTATATGGGTTCGGGCTGCTCACTACAACAAAAACGGCCCAAAGTATTGGTGATTGTACAACTGCCAATGTTGATTTATGACAGTGGCGGTTGCACATTGGCGGTTTTAACCTCCAATGTCGATTCATCCCACATTGGCGGTTAAAACCGCCAATGAGCAGCCGTCATTTTCTTTAATTATAAATAACTCGATAATGTCAACACCTTGAACCCCAAAAATCTACAACTTAAATTTCCTTTACTCTTTCTCTACTCCTATGGAATCCACCGATCCATGTTCCTCCTCTGCCGATCCTTGCTCCTCCTCCTTGAATTTAGTCTGCCGACGAGCTCCTCCACAATAAGCACTACATCACTCATCCCTCTCTCGAAC
Source organism: Linum lewisii (assembly GCA_034768395.1). Lineage (NCBI taxonomy): Eukaryota > Viridiplantae > Streptophyta > Magnoliopsida > Malpighiales > Linaceae > Linum > Linum lewisii. The sequence goes on along the minus strand of CM068302.1, from coordinate 22,893,200 downwards.
ACCTCCAGGACAAGTTCCCCGCCATGGAGGTAGTAGTTCTCGAGCTCTCCCTAGAAGAATGCAACGACAACATCGACACCGCGATCGACCACCTCTGCCACCTCTCCCTTCAAGAAGAAGCTTCCAAGACCAACCCGTCATCCAGTAGCGTGAACCAGTGGGCGAAGATGATAAAGGTGACGAGCGTCGATGACTAGGTCACAAGGCGGTGGTGGAGATTCTAGAGAAGGAGATCGAGATTTTGGATAAGAGTCGAGGTTTTGGGGAAGGAGAATTCGTTGCTGAATGGGTGGCGGCGATTCTCCACAAGCGTAGAAGGATAAGAATGAGAACGAAGCCGATGGGGCTCCGGCACAAGCGAGTCTCCATCGAGGTTTTTTTGTAATTACGGATGCCATTATTGGCAATCAAACGTGATCAATATATGGTTGGAGCTTTTGATTTATTGATATATTTGATAACTTAAATTATCTACTGCATATTTGGCATGCTAACATATCATAAAGTGTAATGAATTAGGGTTTCAGGATAATTAACCATAATACATTATATGATTTAGTGAATTAGGGTTTAACAATAACATGTTATATACTTAATTTATATGAACAGATGATTATGTTGAAATGAATTGACATTATAGCTTAGGGTTGATTTTTAGAATGTAAATATCAATTTAGGTTACATTAATAGAGTTCATAACTTAGTTTATCTATAACACGTTATACAGTTGAGTGAATTAGGGCTTGACAATAACACGTTATAGACTTAGTGTATATGAACTTAGGATTATTGATTTAGGGTACATTAATAGAGTTTATAACTTAGTTTATTTATCACACGTTTGACGTGTTATAGATTTTAGTGAACTATGGTCCCACAATAACATGTTATACATGCATTTGAGTGAATTAGGATGTGATGATAGCACATTGTATAGTTGCCAATTATTGATTAGGGTTAACAAGTTATATAATTTAGTGAATTAGGGCTTGACGAAAAATACATTATATAGTTGAGTGAATTATTGATTAGGGTTAACGAGTTATAGAGTTTATTGAATTAGGGTATGACGATAACACGTTATAGAATTTAGTGAATTAGTTAGGGTATGACGATAACACATTATAGCGTTTAGTGAATTACGGTTTGGCGATAACACGTTATATAGTTGAGTGAATTAGTGATTAGGGTTAACAAGTTATAGAGTTTAGTGAATTAGGGGTTGACGATAACACATTATAGAGTTTAGTAAATTAATTAGTGTGTGACGATAACACGTTATAGAGTTTACTGAATTAGAGTTTGGGGTTAAGAAGTTATAGAGTTTAGTGAATTATGGTTTGATGATAACACATTATAGAGTTTAGTGAATTATAGTTTGGCGATAAAAACGTTATAGAGTTTATTGAATTAACGTTTATAGAAATATACATACCACATTGTATATTTTAAGAAAAGTAAGACAATATTTAGTGTATAACTAAAATATTTGATACATGGTTTCATTATAATAATAATTATAACACCAATGGAATATGAATGGAAGTAATTTCTCAACATTGGTTGTGAACTTGTGATGGTTTTACAAATAAAACATGATGAATTTGGAATGAACTTGTGTTGTTCAATTTTCAGTTAACTGATTCACGAATTGACATGCTTTTCCCTTATGTATTTAATTCTGTAACATTGAAACTATGAGAGTCTATGTGGTATGAATGGTTTACCTCTGCCAAGTTGATCTTTTGAACACACAGGTTGGCTTTGTTAGTTGCGGGTGTTGGCAAGGTACCATTTTCCTCTCTTGTATGTTTGTTGATTGTATTATTTAGCATAAACTGAAGGGAGGCAGATAAGATGAAATCATTTGTCTTCATTGTATGTTTTTTATTTATGAATTTGTGTATATTCTACTAGAAAAGGTTGTACAACAATGTCCCAAACAAACCTCCCCTGCACCTGGGAACAGAGGAAACAAACAAACCCCCCTAACACGTCCATCAGCTGGAAATATGCTGCTAAGAGAAAAAATAGAACACCAAAAAACTCACCAGCAAACCCCATCTGAGAATAACTGTAACATGCCCGCCGAACCGGATGGTTTATAACTCGAGTTCGGGTGATCGAGGCACTAGAGTCAGTGTCTCTGAGGTCCCATCGAAGTTTAGAACGTTCTTGGTTAAATTGGGTTGAAGTTACAGATGAGCATGTTGTACAATGAAGAACACACGCCATATAGTTCAAATTATACACCATGTATCATGGTACATGCCGTGTATCTACGATACACGGCCGTGCTTTAATTCTCAGAAAAGCTCATCGGATTGGCAGTAGAAACCACACGGCCGTGTGTCTGTACAACATGTTGTGTTTCTTCATGAAACACGTCGTGTGTTATGAAACACACCATGTGTTGTGACCTGAATATAAAAAAGAGATTTTGACGGGTTTTAGCAACTTCCACCTCTTTCTCTTTCCACAAAAATTCTTTTGATGAACCAATTTTGGCCATTCTTCGAAGGTTGATTCCAGGAGCTACGAGAGTCCGATTGAAGAACCGTTTTCTCCCGTGCGTTCGTAGTGACGAGAGGAAGAGATCACACATCTCAGATATGGGTATTTTGGAGTAAGGTGTGTTCAGTGAGGAAGTGGAAAGCTACAAATTTTGAGGAAGGGAATTTCACTTGTTGGAGTTCTAGAAGACGATTAAAGCCTCGTCTTCTATTCCAGATGAGGGCTTAGCGTCTATAGGAAACGATGGTAATGTGAGGAGTTGAAACTCGACTTAGAATAAAGTTAGGTTTGCATGAACCTGTGAGAGTAAAATTGGTTAATCATCTTGTGATTGCTGAGTATTTATTGTGTGATTGGTTGGTGTTGATTGTAATGCTTGTTGTGTGTTGGGAGGGTATTTGCTGATTAATGATCATGGATTAGAAATAAAATATAGGATGGGTTGGATTAAGCTATGTTCTTCATCTATTGGTTGTTGTCAGTTGTTGTTGCAGGAGGATGGTCTTGCCAATGTGGGGTCGTCTTATGAAGGAGGAACAAATGGGTAACCCAAGACCTCATGACATGGCTGCCCCTACTCCTTTATTTATGCAGTGGGGTAGCCGGCGATGCTTGCTGTTTACCCTATGATGTGATTGTTGAATTGTGAAATGATTGGTGGAACGAATGAGTTGTGATTATGTGATGAGGAAATTGTGAATTAAGGATTAAGCACGTGATGTATGGTTGTATGTGTTGTGGTTGTCGAATAATGATAGAACTTGTAGGATTCCACACTGACACCTAAAATGATGTATGATTGAGTCCGTTCTATGTGGGGTAGATCACCTCGGTTGGATACCGAGGATTGTTACTTTCCTCCCGAGGGAGAAGATCCTATAATAGGATATTGTGTATTGCCTCTGATGTGATCCTCCACAGTTGCCCAAAGACCTACAGTTATTCCTACACCCCACCAGGGTCCCTGGTTAAAGGTAGAACTCTAGGGCCCTACAAGAAGCGTGTATCGCCAAGGAAAACCCTCCAACACATCATGAAGCCAAGGCATGTGACCAAGTATAGGCTCAGGCCACCCCTAGCAGGTAGGGGAGCTAAAATAAAGAAGCTGCCACTCCAGGCAATGTTGCTGAATGAGACCCCAGACACGGGCCCCGAGCTAAGCCCAGGGCCGAGTACAGCCCCGAGCAGCCTGCCCCAACTAGGCCCCAGCCTCAATGACAAGAGCCCCGGAGGAGCTGACCACCCATGGGATCCCCTAGAGGCATTCCTGGAGTACAGGAAGCAGAGGAGTGAAGAATATCTGGCCAGCAAGGGATGGCTCCCAAAGACAGGCCTCAGAGCGAACACCGGACCAAGCCCCAGATTGCTCTGGACAGCTGGAGACCTCAGGAACACGGCCCAACAAACGGCGCTGCAATCGGAGGAGGAATGAAGTAGGCGCCACGTAGGGAAGTGCTCATACACGATTCGGGTCCATGCATGCAATCCCACCGAGACAAGGATTCCCACCCGGGCCAGGAGAACAGGCTGCCACAACCAGAAGACCCCGGACCCAAGTCCTTCTAGGACTGGGACACCATCAGGAGGCCAAAGCAGCGTGAGGAGCCCTGCTCGCCGGCCCAGAACTGCCCGACCACCCTTGAAGTTGCCCGAATTCAGGGTTTTTGCCCAGATTGCCGGATTTTTGCCTATTTAGTCTTTCCTTGCACACAAGGACAATTTATCTTTCCCTTTTTAGTTTTTCCTTATTTAGTTAGCTTGTTTAGGTCATTTTTTATCTTTCCTAGTGAGGATGGGATTATTTTATTTCTAGTTAGGAAGTAGCTAAATTGGCGAAGAGAGTTTGTTCCCTCCCTATAAATAGAGGCCTTCGACCACCCATTGAAGGACAGACTTTAATCAATCAATAAACCCCTTTTCAAAACTTTGTTCTAAACCCCTTCGAGTATGTGCAAGAGCACGGCTTAAGGTTTGGCTTATCATCAAGAGCATCCATCTCTTGGTGTGGCGCCCTCGACTTGATACTTCTGGTTCCTAGCTCCTGTATAGCTAGTGGGTCAAAGTCCTTATCCACCCCGATTCCGAAGGTTCCTCTCGTTGCTAGGATTATCAGCTTGTGGTGTTCAAGGGTCGTCTGCCCACAGTTACAGCGGTTCACATCAGCCTCCATGGGAAGGGATCCGTTGAGGATGCGTCTGTGTTTGGCTGGCAGTGGTGGTGTGGAGAAACTCCTAGGCGCCTAATTAACACACATAGAAATTTACTTGTGTTTGATGATTGTTGATGTGATGATTGGATGGTGCCTATGCTTATGTCTAAGGTTGAATCAATTGTGCTTACTGTTATATTGTGTTGCAAGTAGTATGAACTGCTGATGCTAGATTAGTGAACTGAGCTTGGTTGATCACTTAGACTATTCTAGGGACTAAAAATGGAATAGACTAGTTTCGATCCCACTGTTAATTTCGATGTGTGGAGTGTTGGGGTATCTCCTTGTGGCGTAGTTCGGCGCATTGTTAAGCCCAGTGGGTTCACTCAGTTCCATTAGGAAACTGATTGTCCCTCTCTTCCCCTTTTTAGGATCTCGTGGTTAGTAGTTGGTGCTGGAGTTCAAGTGATCAGATTGAGTTCGGGAAGGTTGCTTTTGGAGCTATGACGTTAAGATTGGCGACCTACTTGGAGTTGACTCGTTCTATTTTACATTTCAATTGACCATTACCGTTTTGGGGATTTATGTACTTTTGAGGATTTTATTGAATTTCCTTGGATTTATCGGTTATTGTTTTTGTACGCGGATTTTATATTTATTGGGAGACATCTTTCGATTTTATTTAATTCAGACTTTGGTTTTTTATGTCGATTTATGTATTGTTTTTCATTAGTAATACCCATAACCTGTTCAACCACGGGTTTCATCGGGTTGATTTGGGTTGGGTGTTACAATACCCCCAGGAAAAAAAAAAACAAAAAACCCAAAGAAAACAACTCTAAAAACTTAACCTGGATCAAATTTGATTGTATGTTTGTTGAGTGTGGCAGGAGTAGGAGTGATGTCTTTGAATACATGAAAATGATTTTTCATCCTGGTGGTCTTCTTCCCATCAAAGCACAACTTTCTAACTGTTATTATTGATGTTGTAGTTGGTTTCTGAAGCAAACACCAATACGCAACACTGAAATTATAACACCTTTTCTCATCAGCTATGTTTGCATACCAATTTTCATCAATAGATCCTCCTCTTCCTCTTTCCCTATCATCATGACACATAAAAAATCTTAGTAGTTGCTTTTATAGCTCTTCTTCTTTGTTGAAGCTGGTTGATATGACTATGACATTGGTGCAGAACACTCAGAACACAGAACACATATCACTCAAAAAATAGAACTAAGCATTAGTGGCACATGAAAAGTGAGATGGTAGACAGAGTTCATAGACAAGATTACGGAGTAGTGGGAACTTCAAAATACCACATTGAAATTCAACTGCAATTCAATAAAGGAAACAACCTATATATTTGGAGTGTAGTAACTATTTTGTAATGGGCCAGCCAAGTAGCTAATTGGCCCCATCAGAGTAAAACTTTTGGGTCGGCAAAACTTTATAAGCCCACTCTTATAATTTATCGGGCTTGAATCATTGAGCTTTTTTTTTTTGAGGAAAATCTCATGCTCGTATTTTATTAATGATTCAAGTTCTGTACATATTAGCCAGTGCACTATCGAGCCAATACAGAGGAGCATGCCCAACAAATGGCGATGCAAAAGAAAAGGAACGCTGAGCAAGCTCATGCGCGACCTGATTCCTATTCCTCCTAACACACTTAACTGCAAAATGGGGCTGAGAAGCTAAAATGTTCATGCAAAGAGACACCAGGCTGCCGAATTTGGTATTGTCAATGCTATTACCTTGTACCACGCCTGCAACCTCAGCCGAATCCGTCTCCAAAATCGCCCTTTGGACGCCTGCAGCCTGTAACCACATCAAGGCATCTAAAAGTGCCAATACATCCCTTTCCCGGACCTTCAACACTCCACACATCCAACCTGTCCGATATGAAAGGAGGCTACCCACGTGGTCTCTAGACACCATACCCCAACCCCATTGTCTTCTCGATTCCTGGAAGGCGACATCTATGTTGCACTTGAGAACACCCACTGGCGGAGGGTGCCATCTTTCACATAACACCTGATGATCGGAGTTCCTCCTTACCGACTGCTGTCCATTCATTCTGGCTGCCTTCCACTCTTCTAAGACCGACATAGCTCCCTCCACGACCAAGTGAGGTGTTATAGATTCCCGTCTCCAGACAAGCTGGTTTCGTTCCCCCCATAGACCCCACAAGATCATGGCACCGTAACATTTAAACGAAGCTTCGGTCGATCTTAGGAAATTACTCATCCAATCAATAAAGTTGGAATTAGCATTAATGCTATCCACCTTCTCAAGCAGGCCAGCTGTACGCCAAACATCCTTTCCTTTCGGGAGTCCTGGAATAGATGAAGCTCATCTTCCTGATTGGTATTACACAGCCCACACTCAGGTGGAACTGAGATCCGACGTCGAATAAGGTTTGATCGGAGAGGCAATATCTGCCAAGCCAAGCGCCAAAGGAAGTGTTTAACTTTAGGCGCAATCTTCATTTTCCATAATACATTCCATTCCAGCAACATTCAGTGATTCCCGATCATACATGTGCTCCATGATTAGTTTATAAGCTGACTTGACAGTGTAATCTCTCGTTCTACTATAGTGCCATATACGTGTATCCGTTTCTCCATTCAGCAAGGCGTTAACCTCCATAATAGCTTTAACCTCCTTGTCAGGGAATAAGTCAGCCAAGAGCTCCTCATCCCAACATCGGGTTTCCGGCATCCAGAAGTCAGCCACCGATATATCAGACAATCCCTGAATCGGTGCCGATTCCACTCTTAAAAGACCATCCCTACGCAGCCATTGTTCAGTCCAGATCCCAATGGATCTCCCGTTTCCAACTCGCCATCGGTATCCTTGCCGAACCAAATCTTGAGTTTTCCAGATGCTATGTCATGCAAAACTTGGGCTACCACTCTTTCCAGCCGATAAAAAATACCCACTTGGGAAATATTTGGCTTTGAAAATACGTGTAACAAGAGCATCAGGCTTCATAAGAAATTTCCAATCTTGTTTACCGACCATGGCTAAATTGAACGCATGAAGGTCTTTGAACCCTAAACCGCCATCCTCCTTCTTAGTGCACATCCGCTCCCATCTCATCCAAGAAATCCCTTGTCCTCCCGTGTTATTTGTCCCCCACAGAAATAATTGATCATACGCTCCAACTCTGTGATCATAGTAATTGGTAAAACAAAGACATTTATACAATAAATAGGAATAGCTTGGAGTACCGATTTAACAAGCACTTCCTTTCCACCTTGCGACAACAGCCAACCCTTCCACGATTGTATACGGTCCTAGACCCGTTCCTTCACATACTTAAAAGTATCTTTTTATTTCTCCCCACAAAAGACGGCATTCCTAAATATTTCCCTCTCTCGAACGGCTCCGTAACCCCTAGAATGTGTGATACACTCTCCTACAACATAACATGCGTACTTTTGCTAAAAAAGATTCCAGACTTAGCATAGTTGATCAAGTGACCAGGGCACGCGCATATTGTTTGAAGATAGTCTTCATCCGCCGCGCTTCCTGGAACTCCGCTTGACAAAAGAAGAAGCTATCGTCGGTGAACAAAAGATGAGATACTGAAGAGGCACCCCTACAGACCATTACTCCGTGAATCCTACCCCAACCTGTCTCTCTTCTCATGAGGGCTGCCATCCCCTCTGCACAGATAACAAAAAGGAATGGGGATAACGGGCATCCTTGTCGGAGCCCTCTCTCTGGAGTGTAGGATCCGATTTTACAGAATTTACCATCCCTGAATAGTCCACTGACCGCACACATGTCATCATCGTAGCCACCCACCTTGGATCGAAACCAAATTTAATCATAATGGCTTCCACATACCTCCACTCCACTCCGTCATAGGCTTTGGAGATGTCGATTTTAAGCGCCACCTCACTGTTCTTAGTCGTTCTTCGTAAATTCATTGTGTGAAGAGTTTCGAACATGATAAGAACATTATCCACAATTGATCTTCCTCGTATGAATGCTGATTGCTCCTCCGGGATAATATCACTCATAATAACTCAGATTCGATTAGCCAGGACCTTAGCCAGAATACGGTACAGAACACTGCATAGTGAAATAGGTCTCAAGTCTGACATGCGAGTGGGATTCTCTTTTTTCGGCAAGAGCACAATATTTGTGGCCCGAACCTCCTCTGGAATTAAGCCGGTGCGCAGCCACTCTCTACAATCATTGCTAACATCCTTGCCGGTCACCTCCCAAAAACCTTGAAAGAAAGCTGGGTTTAGACTGTCTGGCCCTGGCATCTTATCGGGGTGCATAGAGTAACAAGCATTTCGAATTCCTCATCAGAAAATGGAGCCAGCAGAATTTCGTTGTAAAGCTGTCACTCTTGGCGGCTGAACTACATCGATAACTGGGTGCAGGTCGCAAACTCCCGCTGTGAACATGGTTTTAAAATAGTCAGCAGCCACCCGACACATCCCATTATCATCCTTCTCCCAAGCTCCATGCTCCCATTGTAATCGGCTGATTTTCTTATGTTTTCGTCTGTCATTAGCTGCCCGGTGGAAAAAGCTCGTGTTTAAAACCCCTTCCCGGTACCAGAACTGCTTCGTTCGTTGATGCCAGTACCCCTCTTCTCTGGCTAGCAAAACATTAATATGATTACGACATTCAATAAAAGATGCCACTGAACTGTCGTCGTCCATCTGGCGGAGCTCTTCAAGGCGACGTCTTTCATTATCAATTACCCTACCGAAGCCACGATGTTGATTCTTACTCCATCGTTTTGATTCCTCAATGCATCGTGTGAACTTTGTTTCCACTCGATCTCCCGTATTACAATTCCAACTGTTGGTTACAAGCTGTCTCAGCTCCGGCAGTTGTAACCAATTATTTTCGAAGCGGAACATCCTTGTCGTGTTATGAGCTTCTGTGGGATTTGTACTCAGAATCAACGAGGAATGGTCCGAGGCCGAGGCTACATGATTCCTCAGTGTAGCATTTGGAAACAGCTCACTCCAACTTTCGTTGACCATCGCCCGATCCAGCCGCTCCTCAACTGCTGCTGGCATACCCTTCGACTTCCACCATGTGAACGGGTAGCCATCAAGCGGAATATCCATTAACCCACAATCATCCACTGCTCGTCTAAAGTTGTCGATTAAACTCTGTGGGTGTGTGTGGATTCCTTTCTTTTCCAAAGCATGAAGAAGCTCATTAAAATCACCTATACAGCACCATGCCTCCGCACCCGCTAAAGCTCTCAAAAAGGTCCAAGACTCCTCTCTTCGTGATCTATCGGGTTGACCATAGAAACCCGTAAGCCTGAACTACTCCTCCCCCGAGACCAATTGCATATTGATACAACTCTTTGAGTAGCTCAGAATATTTAACATTACAACCCGTCTTCCAAAAGACAGCCAATCCACCACTCATCCCCTCAACATCTACCGCAAAACCACCTTCCAACTTCAGTTTAACGCGTATTTCCTTGATTTTCTGTTTGTGCACTAAAGTCTCCATCAAGAAAATCACGTCAGGTCGATGAGCTTTGAGGAGCCCATCCAGCACCCGAACTGCACGGGGTTGACCCAAGCCCCGACAGTTCCAACTAACACGATCATTGCGGTAGGCAGGACTCGGTACCCGAGCCTGCCCCCACCAAGTTTTTTGAAGCTTGGCCTTCATTGGAAAAAAATCCATGAACGTTCTCCTTGTCGACCTCCATATGCATCTTGCCAGGATCACCCCTTCTACGTTTCCTGTCTTCCATCAGCACTAATGCCTCATCCTCCTCCCTTAGTACGTTAGGGTCAAATTCTAACAAGCTGTCTTGTTTTTTCATACTTGCCCCAAAGTTCACAGATAGGGCTCGAATGTTAGCTGGTTTATGAGGTCGAATCTCCGCCAGCGGAGGTCTTTTACTACTTCCACTACTTCCCCTCGTAGCCAACTGTTCACTCAGAACAGGTGCAGGGGTCACCAAGTACTTGCTTGTTGGCTCCAATCTCCTTCTGCGTAAAGGGGCTCTTAAAGTGGCGTCCCAGAGCTTAACGATACGATCAGCAGGAATTCTGAATCGCACCTCACAGTATCGGTCAATATGACCGATCTGACCGCATATAAAGCAAAAGGTTGGGAGTCGCTCGTATTTGAAAGTGACTAAGGCCTCCTTTTGAGCGTTCTTTATCCACTTCTCTTTCTTTAGTGATTTCCTTACGTCCAAACGGACTCTGATGCGCATGCATGGATCGTCCCACGTGAAGTGATTGTACTCGTCGTATTCCAACAACTCGCCTAGCCAGTTACCGAGTGATTTTCCCACTGTCTCAGTATAGAAATCCTTTGGGAGATCACCCACGTAGACCCAGAACGCGGCAAACATCAGTGGCACTTGTTTCATATCCTCACCAGGCTGCAACTCATGGAGAGTTAGCAGGTGATTGTCGAAAGACCAAGATCCGCCATCGATCACCATCTTCATATCTATTGGGTGATAAAACCGGAACATCACTATACCCTTTCCTCTATCTTTGATCGATATACCTTTTCCAGGTTTCCACACATTCGCCAACTAGGTTCTCATGGCATTGAAGTTATACACCTTGTCGATGATGAACGTACCGACCAGGCAGAGGGAGAAATCCTCCGTCGTTATTCCGTCATCGTCATCCAAGACAATGACCTCGCTATCCTCCTCCAGAATCGCTAACTGCAGTAGCTGTTCTTCCATAACCCTAGCATCTTCCTCCATCGCTTGGATCAAACGAGAATCACCACTGAAACCCGAACAGTGCCCAACTTGGAATCATGAAAGTCCAACCTCAACCCTAGCTCCAGAAGTTTGCTCGCCGGAGCGATCGAAAACAACGGAGGCCTCGCTATTCATCGTCAGACAGAGGTGGATAACAAGCAGGGAGGAAACCCTAAAAAGTAGTGAAGACAACAAGGGAAAGCGGCGGCGGAAGATCCAAGAAAATTGCCGAAACGTGGAAAAAACCCTAAAAACCCACAATAGGGGTAAAAGCTCTCATTCGAGAGAAAAAGTTAATAATATGTCAATGACTGCGTGAATAGTACTCCATTTAATATTTATCTAATTTTAATCATTAGATCTTCATTAAAAACAATGAAAGGTGTAGATTGGTGTCCTCATATGAGGGGAAATTCCTAGCACGGGGACACTACGTTTGTCCCTCATATGAGGACACTAATCTACACCATTCATGATCTGATGGGTAAGATTAGATGGGTATTAGAGTAATTTTGTTTTTAATTATTTTTTACTAATTAACTATTTTTACTTTCTTTAATTACTATTTTAGTTAAGCTTGGCAATGGGTACTTATGGGCCCGGATACACGTATCTATTACCCACCTATTTATTAAACGAGTATTACCAGTACCCGCACCGCAAGACTAAACGGGTACAAAATTCAAACCACCCCCACCCTAGAATGGGTATTGGATAAACCCGCTACCCATTGGGTGAACTCCAAATCTCTCTACATATGGATTGCAAAGAGATTTTCGAGATGGAGCTACAATTTTCAGAGTATTAGGGTTTTGGAGAGGGAACGATAGGCTGCTTGATTGATGAGTTGAAGTGCATAACTAAATGACTGAAGGAGAAATTGGGTTTGGTTCGTCAAACATGGAAGATATACTGTGACTAATACAATGTCGTTTCAAAGCGGGTACCCATCGGGTTCGGTATGGGGCAGATACCTTCAAACTCGTCTCCTATCGTTACCCGCTCTAACTGGGTACCAGGTTTGCCCATCCCCTTCAACTTTAACAATCAAGCAAAAGTCTGCCTAGGATCTCAATTACTAGGCGAGATGAACCACTCAATTACTAGGAGAGATAATGCTTGAGCATCTCATACGATGGACTACTTGAAATTCCTTGCATTGTTGAATGGAGATGAACCTTGACTAGTTGAGTAGAAGTGGTGAGACTTGGGTAGTCTTCCTTGCAAGTGTCAATTAAGATCACTTCTTCCTTCATCTCGGTCTCCACCATTTCCAACTTTCTCTTTCATCGCTCTTGTTCCTTTTTGTTAGCATCTTGGGAGGGTGAGGATTGACCTTGGGAGTCTTGGTTGCCAAAAGGGGGTTCTCATCAAGCTCAATCTTGATAGTGACCAAGACATTAAAAATCTCGGGTGTCTGTGATGTAGAGGATGATCCTTAACTCACCAAGCGGGGGGGGGGGGATCTTCTTCTTTGGTACAACACTCTCTGCCCATAACGCATCATCATCAAAGCTCTCATCTCCATTAGTGGTGTGCTCAAGGGGTTTGCATCACACCACTAACTCATTGACTTCAATATTTAAGAACTCTCGGTTTTGTCTCTCCCAAAATCACATGTTGGGTAAGGTCAATAGATCTTTCAGCCTAATCAACCAGAACCCCCACGCACGCTAAGTGCACGATGAAATTCCCAAGTAGGCAAACACTCGAAATGGGCTCGAAACACATCTCTCAGTTGAGTGCTATCTAACGCGTAATCAAGTTGTCAATCATCTGATCCTAACATACTAACAAACATTCAAGGATCACAATCAACCATCAATTCGCTCAAAACGTGTCAAGTCTCACATCAACACCATCAACGGTCAATTAAAGGCACCAATGAAAGAACTCAATAGATAGCATAAAACTTGAAACTAATCATCAATTACACCATGTAAATCCATTTCAACTAGCATTCGCCCTAGGGATCTCTCAACTCAACCCTAGAGATTTAGTGTGTCATGGAAGAAGAGAAGAAGGAAACTATCATTCAAATACTAGAAAGTAGAAGAGGAGAGCATCCCTAGCCTCTTAGATGGAGATGAAATGGTCAGAGATGGAGTAAAGACCATTGGGAATGGCTTCAATGCTGGTTAAGAGAGCTCCCCTTCGTCAAAATCGCCCTTAGAACTGATCCAAAATGAACCTCCCCTAAAATCCCCAAAGTTGGATATTTATACTTTAATGAAATAGGTGACAAGGGTGCGTCAAAAATCATGGGCGCAGGTTATGATAGGTAACGCGGCCCACCAGGTACAAGGGAAGTGGGTATGACGCAAGTGTGGGCTCCTAAATCTTCCATTTTCCTCAAACTCTTGGAGAAGAACATGCGATAATACCCAAATCATGCTCAATGGGGGCTGGACGCGGGTTGGAGAGTAACGCGTGCGCGCCAAGGGTGAGGGGCACGGGTAGGATTGCTGGGCGCGTCCGTCTTGTACGCTGCCAAGTCCCTCCTTTGATCGAGCACACTAGGAGCCTCAGACCTCCAATCGGGTCATTGCTCGAACTAGTGGCTTCCTTGTTCAACACTCTATAGTGGCTCAATCCTGCATCTCATCAAAACCAACTAAAATATTATGAAAATGGACCATAAAGGTCCCTCATTCACGCAAATGGAAAAATTGCTAAAAACATGAGATTGACCACTAAAAGAATAAGGATTGGGCACAAACATACATAAATGGCGGCTAAGTATGGGTGAAAAGTTTTATATAAAATCCATGCATCAAAGAGCTAGGCGGGCAAGAGGCATAGCCGAAAAACATAGCTATGGAGAATAAGATATGTGCTGGACTGCAGGGTATGAGACAAAGAATACATGAAAAAAGAGATTAATTTGCAGAAATTCAGTCAAAAGGTGAAGATGGAGAATTAGTAAATGAGCAAAGAAAAGGAAGAATAATCATAAATTAATGGACATATAGGCTTAATGTGAAAAGAGGCCCAATATTTTCAAAGCAAAAACTAACGGAACATAAACGGAGGAAAACGGGAAGGTCATCCCTTATTTAACAGTAACGTGGGATGAACTTTTAATACTATTAACTTGTGCAATATCTAAGGAAAATATATAATTTCTTTAGAAATAGAAATGGTAAACCGTATCAGACAAGATTTACATACCTTAAATGTAGATAAGAAACGGTTATTCCCTTATAATAAGATTTATCTTAAATGATAAATTTATGTCACTAGATTTGTTTTTGTATGAAAATGCTTATAAAAACTGAAGTTTGCTAGTAAGTTAGTTCCATAAAACACAACCACATATATGCCTGCATTGAGACCTCTCAATCTTCTCCACTACCAATACAGTAATCCTACCAACTATAAGCCTCGAAAACTCTTCAGGCGTTCAAGTTTGGATAATCTTCAAGGTAAGCAAGTCTAACTTGTTATAGTGATTCAAGTAAAATAATTATATTGACTAGCAAGATTGATTTTCTGATCCATCTTTGCTGCCCTATGCATCAAGCCAACAAAAGGATGAGGCTTTTGCACAACCAATAAAGGCTTTCAAGGTTAGGAAGTGTTAAACACTCAAAGAGGTTTGAGCTAATGCTTTTATGATCTAGATTAGAGAATTGGCCTAAATTTAACACATTTGTTTAGCAGGTATGGCAATTTCAAAGATCCAAAATTTATATATGTGATTCTTTTCCATTACATATTGCTGCTATTTCACAAAGAGAATTGAGCCAATACTATTATAATCTCAAGGAAAGAATTTTACATGCATTTAACTCATTTTTTTAGAAGATCTAACAATTCAAAGGAACCAAAATTGATAGGATATCATAAACTAGGCCTCGTCATAGCACAACAAAGAGTAACAAATTATGATATCCTGCAAATTTTGGATCATTTGAATTGTTAGATCTAATAAACAAGGGGTTGTTTGTATTAGAGATTTGGGGTGGGAATTTTGGGTGATTTGGGGCCAAAATCCCTTCCCTAGAGATTTTAATAAAATTACTTGTTTGGACTACAAAATTGTAGGGAGATTGTGAGAGATTTTAAATCTCTTTGGTGGGCCCATAGAGATTTGAGAGTGATTTTAAAATCACCACATAAAAGTAGAGATTTGGGGAGTTTGAGAGAGATTTGAGGCAAATTTACTAGTTGCCCTCAACTAATTCCCCTATTCACAATTTTAATGAAGGATATTTTTGTCATTTGTAATATGAATGTAATTTTTAGTTTTTAATTTTTTGAATTTCTTCCCTCAATAATCTCTCAAATCACTTAACCAAACAATCTATTTTTCAAATAGCAAGGGGACCTCAATTCTCATGCTATTTCAAGTCTCTAGACATCTGAAATCTTCTCCTCCTAAATCACCCATCCAAACGACCCGCAAATGATTTAAATGCAAGTAAATTCTTTGCTTGAGATTATATTAGTGTAAGCTCAAGTCTCTTTGTGAAATTACAGCAACATGCAATGAAAAAAGAGTGACAGATTATGATATCCTACAGATCTTGGATCTTTAAAATTGACAGATCTGCTAAACAAATGTAATAAATTCAGAAAAATTCTTTACTCTAGAGCATAACAGAATTAGCTCAAACCTGTTTGAGTGTTTTAAACAGTTCCTGAGCTTGAAATTCTTTCCATGAGATTATAATAGTATTAGCTCAATTCTCTTTGTGAAATAACATCAATATGTAATGGAAAAGAATCACATATTATGACCTCCTACAAATTTTGGGTGTTTGAAATTGTCATATCTATTAAACAAATTTAAATTCAAGTCAATTCTCTACTCTAGATCATAACAGCATTAGCTCAAACTTCTTTGAGTGTTTAACAGTGGCGAAGTCAGGAATTTACTTTCGGAGCCGCTAAGAATTAATTTTGTAGATTTATTGACAACATACCAATTAAAAGAAAAATGATCTTTTACTTCAATACAATATTATGTAATGTCATTGAAATCACTCAAAATAAAATATGGTGTTCAATAAATATCAGATTATTAGCATCGAAATAGATTAATTCTTGATAAAGGAATAAACAAAAACGGGTTGAACATTAAGAATATGGCTTGACAACTATTCAGTTTCGGTTCAGATAGTTTATATCCGTTCCCCACCCGTTGTAGTTTCGGGTTCAGGTAATGATGGACCCAAACCCTTTTGGGTCGCACCCAAGAGATTCAGAACCATTCCCGACCAGACCAAGCTATCCCAACGCCGATGCCCTCTAAGGGCTAGGGTTTCACCACTCAAGCGCCCTAGCCGCCATGAAGAAGTCACTTTCACGACCGACACTGCGCGCCAACCAGAAGAGGCCACGTGGACCTCACTGAGGTCAGCATCGTGCCATAAAAAGAAAAGAATCATGCCATCAGCAAGGGACAAGCACAAGACACCAATCCTCCACAAATATACTCCTCTGGTCGTACGCCCTAACTCGTAGGCTCAGAGCCCCACACACGCCTACAGCCAACCCCCGGTACTTCTCTACCTCCTAGACCATCCTTCATATAAGCTCACCCCTCTACATACCATCCCCTTACTACATGGTTGACTTGTTTACTACGTGGTACCCCCGACGTAAGGAGTCAAGCAGTTCACCTCAACGATCTCTTACCCGAACCAACTAATTGGATCAACCCATACTCTCTGGGACGAAACAATTGGCGCACCAGATAGGGGTGGCTAGGTTGGTTAAGAAGGCAGGGCCGGGACAACGACAAACCATGGCCTATAGACGTCAAACCCCAACGCCCCGCGTATGCAGGACAGGGACAGGGGTGACCAGCAGGATGAAGACGAAGCTGCAGGAGACAGAAGACGCCGACTGGCGGGAAAATAGAAAATGTTCGCAACGCCTGTCACTCCAGCGTTGGGAGCCACCACGGCCGGAACATCTCTCGCTAAGTAGATGTTGGAAGCCCAAATACTCGCTTTGAAAAAGAAAAATAATCAACTCACGGCCATGATGAAGTTGATCTTGGCCCAGGGAAGTTCTATGAACGACCCCACGCGGGCACTTCGCAAGAGTGGATGGAGGACAAAGTGATCAGGTTATTCCTTCCCTCCCACCAGTGAACGTTGAATAGCGGACCTTAAGAAAACCGATGGCCCGAGCTCTCCTCGCCAAAGAACTTTCCCAGAACTCCAGTCTCCCTCTGATGGGAGTCTACAAAGGAAAAGGAAGCCCGAATGATCAGCTGGCTACTTTCACAATCGCCATGCAGATGTATAAGGTGTCAGATGCTGCATACTACCGAGCTTTTCCAGGAACCTTCGGCGGCACAACCCTAGTTTGGTATTTGGGCCTTGCTGACGGGATAATCAAGAATTGGGGAGACTTAGCAAGGTTGTTCGTGGCGAAATTATCGAGACAACGAGTGGTCAGAGGGAACATGTCGGTATTCTGGAAGATGAAGTAGGAGCCAGACGAATCCCTTAGGCGATACTACGACCGCTGGTCAGACGACAATGTCTATGTGCCAAACGTTACGCTCGACATGACGATAACCCACTTGAAGACATCGGTAAAGGATACTGAACTTCTCAAGTGTCTAGCATATTCAGAACCGAAGTCTCACCAACAACTAGAATCTATGATACAAAAGTGTATAGAAGTCAAAGAGAGCTTAGCGGCAGCAAGAGAAGACGTCGGAGCACCCACTGAACCAGTTGGAAACAATAATAAGAGGTCCTAACGCTCAAGCCCTCGAGGAGAAAAGAAGAATACAGGGCTATATTTGTCAAAAAATTTCAGCTAGATTTGTAAAAAATTATGGGCTAGATTTGTCACAAATTCTTGGCTAGATTTGTCACAAACTCTATGCTATATATGTCAAAAATTCTGGGCTAGATATGTCACAAACACTAAGGTAGATTTGTCACAAACTTCAGGATAGATTTGTCACAATCTTTGAGGTAGATTAGTCACAAATTATGGGCTAGATTTTTCAAAAAAATTAGGCTATATATGTCACAAACTCTGGGCTAGATTTTTCACAAATTCTAAGCTTGATTTGTCAGAAATTCTAGGCTTGATTTGTCACAAATTCTGGGCTAGATATGTCACAAATTTTAGAATAGATTTGTCAAAAATTATGGGCTAGATTTTTCATAAATTCTTTGCTAGATTTGTAAAAAAATATGTGCTAGATTTGCAAAAATTTATGGGTTTGATTTGTCACCAATTATGGACTAGATTTGTCAAAAAATTAGGCTAGATTTATCACAAATTTTGGGCTATATTTTTCAAAATTGTGGGAGAGATTTGAAAAAAAAAATCTAGGTTATATTTTGCAAAAACTCTAGGTTAGATTTGACAAAAAATATGGGTAACCATCACTAAAATAACCAAAAACTAAAAAGTATAGAATTATGGCTTAAATATCTAGATGTTTTCCAAATTTTGAGGCCAGACGTGATTGCGCACATATTTCAAGTAGTTTTCTACCATCTAGGAGAATATTAGCCATTTTAAGTTTTTCTAATTTAACGTAGGCTAACCATCACTGAAATGGCCAAAAACTTAAAAGTGCAGTATTATGACTTAAATAACTAGATTTTCTCCAAATTTTTAGGCCATACGTTATTGGGCATATATTTCACGTAGTTTCCTACCATCTAGGAGAATATTAGCCAATTTGAGTTTTCCAATTTTTCATAGCTAACCATACTCGAGATTTGTCCAAATAAGGCGCTAGATTTGTCCGTAAAATATGCTAGATTTGTCAAAAAATGCATTAGATATGTTAAAAAATGTGCTAGATTATGGCTTAAATATCTAGTTTTTTTCCAAATTTCAAGGCCAAACGTGATTGGGCACATATTTCAGGCATTTTCCTACCATCCAAGTGAACCTTAACCATTTTGAGTTTTTTCCAAATTTTCATAGGCCAACCATCGTTGAAATGGCCAAAAATAAAAAAAATAGTTATAATGGGCTTAAAATTTTGGATTTTTTTCAAATTTTGAGGCTAGACGTGATTGGACATATATTTCAGGCAGTTTTCTACCATCCGAGAGAATATTAGCCATTTTGAGTTTTTTTTTCTAATTTTTCGTATGTCAACCATCACCAAAATGGCAAAAAAAAAAAAAAAACAAAAAAGTGTGGTATTATAGCTTAAATAACTACAATTACATTTTCCCCAAATTTTGAGGCCAGACGTGAATCGGCATATATTTTAAGTAGTTTCTTACCATCCAAGAGAACATTAGACATTTAGAATTTTTGCTAATTTTTCATAGGCTTAACCATCACCGAAATGGAAAAAAAACTAAGAAGTATGGTATTATGGCTTAAATGTCTAGATTTTATCCCAAATTTCAAGGCTAGTCGTGATTGAGCATATATTTCAGGCAGTTTTTCCTACCATCCAAATGTTAGCAATTTTGAGTTTTCCAAATTTTCATAGGCTAAACCATCACTAAAATGGCCAAAAATTGAAAAGTGCAGTATTATGACTTAAATGTCTAGATATTTTCAAAATTTCGAGGCTAGTCGTGATTGGGCATATATTTCAGGTAGTTTCCTACCATCCATGAGAATATTAGCCATTTTGAGTTTTCCAATTTTTCATAAGCTAACCACCACCGAATGACCAAAAACTAAAAATTATGGTATTATAGCTTAAATGCCTAGATTTTATCCAAATTTTGAGGCTATACGTGATTGGGCATATATTTTATCCTGGTGGTCTTCTTCCCATCAAAGCACAACTTTCTAACTGCTATTATTGATGTTGTAGTTGGTTTCTGAAGCAAACACCAATACGCAACACTGAAATTATAACACCTTTTCTCATCAGCTACGTTTGCATACCAATTTTCATCAATAGATCCTCCTCTTCCTCTTTCCCTATCATCATCACACATAAAAAAATCCTAATAGTTGCTTTTATAGCTCTTCTTCTTTGTTGAAGCTGGTTGATATGACTATGACATTGGTGCAGAACACTCAGAACAGCGAACACAAATCACTCGAAAAATAGAACTAAGCATTAGTGGCACATGGAAAGTGAGATGGTAGACAGAGTTCATAGACAAGATTACGGAGTAGTGGGAACTTCAAAATACCACATTGAAATTCAACTGCAATTCAATAAAGGAAACAACCTAGGGGTTGTTTGGTTGCAGTGATATTGATATAAATAACTGCAGATATCATGATATTCAGGATATCATCATTTTTTTTGTCTTCAATATCATAATATCTGGGGTCAAAAGTAATATCAATACCAGCTTTTAGATATTCATGTGGGGAGGTGTATATCTTCAGAGTGATATTGATATCACACTTTTTGGTCAATTCTATCCCCACCCAACCTTCTCAATTACAATGTCATCAACCACATCACCCCAATTTATTTTTTCTCATTCTTTCATTATTTTGTGTTTATGTATTTAATTTTTTTATTAATTAAGATAGATAATTGTATACTAGTTTTTTAATTAATTAATTAGAGTTTCTTTTTAGTTAGAATTTGAATTAACAGTGGAATTTATTTATTTTTAGTTAGAAGAGGGAGACGGTAAGTGGTAATTATATATGCAAATACGTTCACGAATTAAAAAAAAGATTACAAATTTTAATTTGTAAACACACATTTTTTTTAAATGTTTGGAACTTAGGATTACTTTTATACTCTGTTTAAGCAAATGAGTGTATTTTGGCACATTAACCCATACACTTACAATTCACCTTTTTTTTAATATCACTACACCAAACAATGATATCAAACAACCACCTTTACCAATATCAATATACTAACATATCAATATATCTCCCATATCATGATATGTAGATATCCTCCAACCAAACGACTCCCTATATATTTGGAGTGTAGTAACTATTTTGTCATGGGCCAGCCAAGTAGCTAATTGGCCCCATCAGAGTAAAACTTTTGGGTCGGCAAAACTTTATAAGCCCACTCTTATATTTTATCGGGCTTGAATCATTGAGCTTATTAATGGGTCGGTTCGAGTCGAGCTCTTATCGAGCCTGATTAACGAGCTTGCCTCGAATCGAGCTCGAGTCAAACTCGAGTCAGAAATTGTGAATTCGAGCCGAGCTCGAATCTGGTTTCGGCTCGAGCTAGGATTTTTTTCCAAGCCGAATTTGAGCTGAGTAGAAATTTGGCTTGAATTGGTTCGTATGCAGTCTTAAATTTAGTCACCATTGGTTTGAATTTTATTTGGATAGCTTTTGATCAATGGGTAGATATGAAATTGTTGGTATGCGTGTTAATTTGGATTTTTTTGGTGAATTAGTAGGTTTCATTTCGTCAAAAAAGCATGAAGTACAAACTTGAGTCTAAAAACTATATCTAACAACTATATAATTACAAACTATATACAGTTTAGTATTGCTCCTTCATCCATCCTACCCACACCGCACTCTCGAGATGGTATTCATCAACATCAACCATTTTAACCTGCGGACCTTCACATGTAAGGAGTCCCTAGTCCAAAAAATTGTAATATTAATTACTACATCCCAGTCAGACAATCCCTTCAGCTCTGGGATTAGCTCATCCATGATTTTCTTAGTGAAACTGCACTCAAAGTAGATGTGTCTTCGAGTTTCCATTGGATCATCACACAACACACAAGTAGTTATCACATTAGGTTCCCATTTCTGCACCTTCTCTATAGTGGTGATTCTGTCAATCATGATCAACCATGCAATGAAATTGAATCTAGGGATCTTAAAACCCTTCCATACCATGCTCAAACCATGGCACTTCCTGTTTCTTTTCTCTTATCACATCCCAAACAATACTCGGTTTAAAACATGATAAACTTCTGTCATTCCACAGACACTCGCCTGCTGCATTCTTAGTCATATAAGGCCTAACAAGCTGACGAACCTTAAGCACTCTCTTCCAATTCCATGAACCATAGTCTCCTTTCACATCCCAAATATTGCATGCTTTAATTCGGTACTTATAGATCCAGGCCACCCACAATGACCCTCCCCTTGCAAAGAGATTCCATAGGTGTCTAACATATTGCCAAGTTCCAAGAATGCAGATTCTTCATACATGCCCCCCCCCCTCTTTCTTTCTTTGGAACAACAATTAAATTCCAAGCAACCTTAGACCTTCCCCCATCCATCTTCCCCCAGAGAAACTTGTTGCACACCTTGTCAATATCCTCAATAAGATTGTTTGGCAAAATAAAAATTGACATCCAATATTGGAGGATCCCTCCTATAATCGAATCATTCAATTGCAGCTTCCCCGCATAAGACAGATACTTCAACTTCCAATCAGTTACCCTTTTTAGAATCTTATCCAACAAAGTTTTCCTGAAGTCAATGTGATGCCAAGATACTTGAATGGCAGATAGCCTCTTCTGAACCCACTAACATCCAAAATTCTCTTTTGCAAATCCTCATCTTCTCCAGCAATAAACAGCTCGCTCTTATCTGGGTTGTAACATAAGCATGAGATCCTATGAAATTTATCATCCTTTACCCCTATAATGGACTGCTCCTTCCCTTTTGTAAAGATGATGAGATCATCTGCAAAGCAAAGGTGAGTATAGATACCTTTACTTTGCGGATGATAAGAAAACACACCATCTCTGGCTCCCTCTACCAAGAAACAGCTCAACACCTCCATAGTAATGACAAAGAGGTAAGGCGATATTGGGTCTCCTTGCCTCAGCCCTTTCTTCGCATCAAAGAATCCACAAAGGCTTCCATTCAAGTTCACAGAATTTCTGGTAGAAGTCAGACAGGTTTCAATCCATTGAATGTAAGGGGAAGGGAAGTTCATGCATCTTAAGACATTTAACAAAAAACCTCCAATCAACACTATCAAATGCCTTCATGAGATCCACTTTCAAAGTAATTTTTGGGGAAATATTCTTCGAACTATAGGTTCGAAGCAACTCATATGCCAACATGATGTTATCACTTATCAACCTCCCCTTAACAAAAGCAGACTGCTTAATCCCTATAATACTAGGCAACACTGCACTCATTCTGTTGGCTAAATTTTTTGAAATAATCTTGTAAATCATATTGTAGCACGAGACAAGTCTATAATCTTTCATATTCGAAGCATTCGTCTTCTTAGGAATGAGTGTCAGAATAACAGAGCTAATAAAACTTGGCAGTTTACTTGAGTGGAAGAAATAGAGAATTGCATATGTCACATCTTCTCCCACAATATGCTAGTTCTTATAAAAAGAAGCAGGGAACCCGTCAGGGCCGGGGGCCTTGTCATTAGGCATGCTCATTGCAACTTTCGCAATCTCCTGAGGATTAAATTCCTCCATCAGACCCTCTCTTTGCTCCTCACTCAGCTTTTTTGTGATTGTCCCTGAGAGATCGTAGTCATTGGTATCCCTTACCACTCCAAGAAGCTTAGTATAGAACGCCACCACCACCTTAGACATTGCATCATGGCCATCCACTAGGTCACCATTTTCATTAACTAGTTGTCTCACTGTATTTCTCAGATTTCTTGTTCTCACTTGATTAAAAAAAAAGCACTATTACGATCACTTGTTTTAACCTAGAGGGCTCTAGACTTCAAACGCGGGATACACTCTTCGTCCTTTTAGAGTTGATCAAGCTCTTCTTTACAGCCAGTAAACTTAGTAATCGTAGTCATATTAAGATCAATGAACTTTGCAGCTTGCTTAAGAGTGAGCTCTAACTTCTTCCCCTGAACCATATCCTGAATATTCGAATAGGCAAGGCAATTCAGCTTTTGTAGTCTTCTTTTTAGCTCCCTTAGCTTCCCATAGAGTCTATAATAAGGAGTATCAGATGTCCTTCTCTGCCAAACCTCTGCCAGGATTTTATCAAACTCCTTATGTTCTGCCCAACAACTGAAATACTTGAAAGGTTTAGGTCTCGACTCTTTTTCCTTCTCAATTACCACCAACAATGCACAGTGGTTTGAGGTCAAGCATGGCATAACAGTTCTAGTACTCAGAGGAAAAGAGAAATGCCATTTCGCATTCACACACACTCTATCCAGCCTCTTAGAGATGGGATCAACAGCTCTGTTATTGACCCAAGTAAAAACCGGACCAGAAGAAGGATGGTTAATTTGGATTTCGATGCAATGATTATGTGTTTTTTATGAAGTAGAGGTTTCGTTTCATCAAAAAACAGTTAAGTACAAACTAATTAATTACAGAAAACTCAAACTCTATACATATTTCAAAATTTCCTGCTCATCTCTACTACCTCTAGCAAAACCCTTTAAATCCAGCTTCAGCTGCAATATACCTTCCTCACCTGTAAGATTCTTTCCCCCAAAAACAATCCCACATTTGTACCTCCAAATAGTATTCACTATCAATATCCACTTTAGTCTATTAACTCTTGCAAGAACACATGAAGACTTCAATCTCTCTGCTACTGTCAAAACCTCTTCCCAACTCTTACCCCCTATACTTGGTAATTGTTACTAAACAGTATAAGATCCATTCATAACCCTCTCTCAACAACTCAAGTTATTGGGATGCAACGGTTCTTGACATGGTATCAATGCCTTTGATGACCGAGAGGTCAAGGTATCGAATCTCGATAGCCCCCAATATAACAATTTATCTTGCATAAGGCTTAGTGGACCTTTGCAAACTTCAATCCCATTTCATGGGTTTCTTCCCTTTCATGGGCTTTCGTTTGAGGGGGCGTGTTAAGAGAACCAGCACTCGAAGAAGAGATGCTTCCTCGTTTCCTCTCACTTCTATAAAGCACACATTCTTGATCCACCTGCAATCCCCACTTCTTAACTCGTATGAGTTTTGTCGTAATTCTGCCAATCATAACAAGCCAAGCAACAAAACTCATACAAGGAATATTGTATCCATTCCAAATAAGCTCACTCAATGTTACCTTCTCTTTTTCTCCCTAATAACCTCCCAGACAAGGACAGCTTGAATTTCTTCATAGGATTTCCGTTCCAGCAATGATCACCATCATTGTCAACACTCATAAATATCTGCACCAACGATCTTAGCTTAATGATCCTTTTCCAATTCCACGAGCCATAACTAGCATTAACCTCCCACACATACCGAGCCTGTATATACTGGCAATGATTATGTGTTTAATTCAAAGACATATATAAGTTTTCGGATTTTAGAATTTAGGGTTCGTTTTCCATGCAGTAATTGGGCCAAAAATTCTGCCGAGTTACTGCTTGGTCTAATTCCCTTGTTTTCCAAGCAAAACATGGTACACAAAACCGGCGAATTTCAAATCTAGGCACGATTTCAAATGAGTTTCGGCTGGGTTTTCAAAACCCTTTGAAAAGGGAAGGAGATGACAGGTTTTCTATTTTTCCCCTTGATTTTTTCAACAGTACCCTTTATGTTCTATTTTCTAAATGAGAGATCAACTTTTTGGTTCATCATTTTTAAAGGAAAAAACTTCTATAATATTTTAATAGCCGAGATGGATTAATATTGAGCCATCATTGGTCATGAGATGCAGCTCATAGATTTTTTTATGAAGCTAAGGTGTCATATTATTCCACTTTCTTTGAATGTTTGGATGATTTTGATTATTTGAATATTCATGTTTGGTCGATATTTTTTTTAAATAATGATGAGCTCGAATTTTGTGAGTATTTTCTGTAAAAAAACAACATAAATGATATGCAGAAAGAAAGTAGGAGTTGTTCAAATTGATAGAAAGGGAAGTTAAGTCATGTTAGGTGGCACTTTGTTTGAAATTCATATAGTAATAGCACAATGGAAAACAAAGAATTAAAATCTGGAATGAATTAGGGTCTTCCCCATCAATTGAATCCTTCCGGATTTTAATTCCACTGCAATTCATTTCCGTTAGTAGTTTTTGTGTCTTCGGTTTTTGTATTTTAACAAGCTTATTGGTAATCTGGGATTTTGAATCATAGAATTATATTTTAACATCTCCGTTTCTAGAATACTTTAAATATGTTCGATATTAAGGTTGGATTGTCACACTCGTGTAGCTGTTTGAATTATATTGTTTGGACGTCAATCAAATCACTTTGGATCTAGTGATACAATTAAACGATTGGAGCAGTCTCGCTTTAAATAAATCCAAATTAAATACAATTTATTTCATTGATAGTGATTCTGGCTCTAAATCAATTGCTTCTTTAATTTATGTTTGAATTTAATTCAAAAAATTTACTTTGAAATTTTCTATTTCATATCTTATGAAATATAATCTAATCTCAATTGGAAGTTTTGTTTCCTTTTGAGATCGATTCAATATCTAATCTCAATTGGAAATATAATCTTTTGAAATACTTGTCTTTTCCATGTGTAACGATTTATGGAAGTTTCACAATTTCTTTTAGTGGCTCAATTAAGTGCTAATTTTAATCAGTGTTGTTAGGACCGGACCGGACATTGAACCGGTCTAGTGAGAGGTTCAAGGGTTTGAGGTCTAACCGGGATCAGACCATAAAAACCGGTACAAAGAACCAGTCATACTAATTTAAAAAACTTATGTATTTTATTAGTTATTAATCAATAATTTGGTATCAAAATGTAATAATCCTAACTGTATATATCCCGTCTTACCAAAACCCTAAATCCCTAACTCCAAATTTCATCCATGCGTCGTCTCCTCTTCTTTCTCATTCTCTTTCTCACTTCAAGCATTTGCAATGAAAATAAAAACAAGTTGAAGCTTTTGAAATCAATTCTTGATGAGAGCACCAACCTTTCATGCTTCCTCCTCCCCTGTGAGTAACCAATGAAACTAAATCAGTTGGATGAAAATTGGCAGCAAAGTCCTATGATTGATGAGGGTTGTCGGCCGGCCGGCGGAAGAAGTAGATGAAGGCTTGGCTGCCGGCCGGAGAAGTAGATGACTGCTTGGCTACCGGCCGGAGAAGTAGACGATGGCTTGGCTTCCGGCCAGAGAAGAAAACGACGACGATGACTTCTTTGTATCAGACAAACGACAATTTCAATTTTGAGCCAGAGACTATTTTTTTAATTCCTCTAAACTGGCGGAAACCGCTCAAAGCGGGTGGACCAGTTTCAGTGGTTTTACCGAGTAGACCCGCTTTTTTGGCCTAATTGAACCGTTGCTTGTTTGAGGGCCGACCGGACCGGATTTGGTGCTGGTTCCCAGTTTTACCCGTCGGACCGGCCGGTCCAGTCCGGTCATGACAACACTGATTTTAATTGAGACATTTAAATTCTTGCGTGAGATTTTATAAAGCTAAATTATGCTTTTAAATGTGGAAATTTTTATTTGTTATACTAGTGAGAATTCATTAAGGTATTTGAATTAGTATTATTTGGTTGCTAATTTGGATGACTTGTAATTATTTAGTGTAATGCAAGTTTCGACACTATGATTATCCATTTGTGTTGAATCACTATATTTTGTTCAAACTCGTTTTCGATTTGGTGATACAATTAAACAAATGAAATAATTTGAATTTAATACCAACTAAATTAATTGCACCAATTCTGTTAGTAGCAAGATTGATCTGAATATTTGATTTGAAAAATTTATTATGTATTACAAATAACTGGGTTTGGAAAAACAATGTTTTGTATATTGGATTAACTTTGTGTCAAATTGTAAATTTTTGGAGGTTGGATTGATGGTCCAATTGGTGCTAGAAATCTTGAACATGATTATTCACGAATCAAGTAAAAAATGTATCTTTCTTGTGAAAACATGACAAACAATTCAATGAATGTTGAATAGTGAACAATTTCTCTTGGGAAGATCATTAAATGACTCTTGTTGTGGTGTTAAGCATTACCATAGAACCAGGATGAAATACATGAAAGTTAAAACCATTCGGTGGCCACCAACAATAAAATTGAATATCAAACCGACAAAGACTAAACCGAAATATTAATTCAAATGAGTAAAAAATTCTCCAAATATCAATAGTGAACTAAAATGCTCAAAAAGGTAGTAAACACCAAGTACAAGCCGTCAATCTTCACCTCATGATCTCAACCCTAGTAACCCCCTTGAACTCAACTGCAACTCCGAAACTCCAACTCAACTCTAGCCACGAGAACCTGTAAGGGGGCAAAGGGGTGGGATCAATTTCCTAATGAAACTAAGTGAACCCACTCGGCTTAACTATGCACCGAACTAAACAACAAGGAGTATCCCAACACTCCGCACAACAAAATTAACAATGAGATTAATCATATGTCTATTCAAATATTAAGTTCCCTAAAGCAGTCTATGTGATCACCCAGGTTCAGTTATCTAACTAGCTAACATCATCAATTCTCATAAGCAACATCCACACATCACAATTTCACATATCAACATACAGGTTGAATCAATCCACAATCAATACCCACATCAGATAATACCACAATCACAATTCACCAAGCATGACTAGCAATTCACAATCAAGTTTGTATGTGTGTAAGTAAGACGCCTAGGAGTTGTTCCACACCACCACTACCGGCCATCACGGATGCACTCCCAACTCGTGGGGAGTCCAGACACATCCTAAACAGGATCCCTACCCATGGAAGCAATATCACATATCCTTAATATAGGATCTTCTCCCTCGGGAGGAAAGCAACAAATCTTTGGTAACCGACCAAGGTGATCTACCCCATGTAGACTAGACTCGATCACAACACATTTCAGGTGGACAGTGTGGAATCCTACTATTTCTATCATAATTAAAAAAATCACAGACAAGCAAAGCCATTCATCTCATTCACCATTCCAATGGTCGGTTCCAACACCATATTCCACATCTCATCCATTTCCAACAATTCCATTTCCATCAATCGTTTCACAATTTCACAATCATGTCAAGGGTAAACGGCTAGCCTCACCGGCCACTCCACCTGCATAAACAAGGGGATAGAGGTAGCCATGTCATAAGGTCTAGAGTTACCCATCTGTTCGTCCTTCATAGGATGATCCTTCATTGGGAGCATCCTCATGCAACCACAACTGACAACAACATAAAACATAAATCTAATCATAAGCCAATTCGTCCTAACACTCCTTTCTATCTCTTATCCGTTAACATTAATATCCAGTATCGTTCACGAAATCCACAACAAAGCATCGCAATCAAACAATCAATCAATCACATACAGTTTCCCCAATTTTACTCTTTCATATTACATGCAAATCCCTAATTTCATCTAGGCTGGATTGTAACTCCTCACATTACTCATCTTGTCCTATCGACGCTAAGCCCTTACTTGAAATAGAATATGAATCATCTTCTAGATCCACGTACGGATGAACGATTTCCCCTTTCTAAAAATGTGGCTTTCTTCCTTCCCTCCGACAGCACCTAGAAGCAAAAAATCCCAAACAAAGAGTATCGATCTCTTCTCCTCCTCGCCAGGAATCAACAGGAAGAAACGGTGACTAAAACGGACCACCGTAGGTCCCGAAATCAAGCTTCGAAGTTGACAAAAGCCTGGTTCATCAATGGGGTTTTCAGAGAGAGAAGGAGAGAGGAAAGTTTCCAAAAACTCGTTAAACCAGTGTTTTATATTCAAAGGACGATACACGCCATGTATCCTTGATACACGACCGTGTATTATTTAACTCACCTTTCAGTCATGGGTGATAGGGGACGATACACTACCATGTATCACGATACATGACATGTATCCTTAGTACACGATCGTGTACTGTCCCCTGCACACAACAGATGTTGTAACTTCAACTCGGCTCACTCCCGAATGTCCCAAACTTTGATAAGACCTCAGTGACATCATTTCTAATGTCATGATCACCCAACTTGAGTCTCAAACCATTTGGTTGGGCGAGGATGTTACAATGGTTAATCATGTTGATAAACCAAATAAACTCATTTATGAATTTTGAGAAGTGGCAAAAGAAAATAATATTTATTTGTCCACATTTTGGCTTGGCAAATGCTCCCTTAATATGTTAAAGGAGATAATAAAGTCATGTAGACCAT
Organism: Linum lewisii; assembly: GCA_034768395.1. Lineage (NCBI taxonomy): Eukaryota > Viridiplantae > Streptophyta > Magnoliopsida > Malpighiales > Linaceae > Linum > Linum lewisii. The sequence continues at coordinate 22,862,858 of CM068302.1, read as the reverse complement.
AAAATGTTTGAGAATATTCATAAGTTCATGACATATTGAACAATTGGTCAGTGGGTTATACAATTTTGTGTAATCTTATTGGCACAATCAAAGAATGGTGAAAATCCTTACATCTTATATATGAAAATCAAGGTCGTTGTACTAGATCATATGTATAAGACTAAGGACGCTTGGATCCTATATTGTAGTGCTACATGAATTTGGATTATTCTACTTGAGATTTGCGTCAAATTAATGCTCTTGTATTAGAGATATGAACAATTGTTAAGGAACATATAAGTTCATAGGATGAATGCCAAGTCAATAAGTTCTAAGTTCCCACAACTATGCGGAAAAGTTGTTGTGTCATCTCATTACCTTTTCATATAAGGTATTGATGAGCTGTAAAATAGTGATCAAATACTACCAAGCTAGAAAGCAAGATAGATGTATTCCAAGGGTCTCGACTAATCGTTTACTCAAATGAGTCGGCAAATTACTAAGGTTTTAAACAAGTTTGCTTGGTGTGAGTTCCACGACTTCTAAGCTATAAAGCAGGAAATATGAAATGAAACAAAAAGAAAATTGAAAGGTTGATTGACTTGACAAGACGACGGACAAGCTTAGATTTCGAATCCCCCTAAGATCACCAGAACATTGGCGATCACAAGACTAGCGGTTTTCAATCCCGATTCATTCAGTTCTCAGACACCACCATAACTCCTGACCCTTAGGTTTAAGACTGGAGAACGTTCTCTCTATCCGATCTAACTCCCAAGATTAATAACCGCCCGTGCGTTCGCTTCTGCGACGGATGACTAACTGGCGCGATTACTAGTGATTAATGAGTTACTCTAGCAGTGGATTAACCCTAACTGGTTCCTAAGAAAGGCATACTCCAATGAATAGGTTAATTTTTGATTTGGTGATTTAAAGTGAGGCGAACGTTCACTACTATCCTCAGCTTAACAAGAATCCTAACTAGGTGATCAAGCTAGAAAAGAAACACTGGCAACGAAGAACAAATCAAACATGCAAGGGAAACTAACTGAATCTGAATTTAATTACCGCCAATCAGTGACCGCTTTAAAGTCCTGGGTCACTTATGGTTCATCTAATCTGAGCTCTATGAGTTTAGATACTCATATTCAGTACTGAAGAATCGAAAACAAACAAGGAATTCATCTTCAAGTAGGAAGAACAGAGAAGAACTGTAAAACGTAATTTCTGATGAATCTGTGAAGCTTCAATCTCCTGAATCTTCAACTCCTAGCATCGAGCTCTCCAAGATGGAAGGATGGCATCACGATCTCTTCCAAGCTCTTCGAAATCTCTAAACTCTCTCTCGAACTCTGAAGTCTAGAAATTAATCCAAGGAATAAGTCTATTTGAATAATGGCTGCCGTTTAGTGTTTGTAGGGTTTCGAAAACCCAGCCGGAAAAGGACTTACTTCTCGGCGAGAACTGTGAAAGTTCTCGCCGAGAACTTTACTTAAAACTTGAATGCCAACATCCTGTCTCCAACTGTGTGATTTCTTCAATAGTTCTCGGCAAGAACTTTGGTTCTTTTCGCCGAGACCTTTAGTGTAAGCAGAGGAGGATTTGTTCTGTGACTTTGTATGATCTCTGGATCGATCTCGGGCCATTCTTTAAGGTTCCGTTGCTTCCCGAGCACGTCCATGGCTACGTTAATGACTACAAAAACTTGTGCAATCTCAAAAGCACTAGAAAACCATCAAATAGACCCCTAATGGGCCAAAGTAACCACAACAGTAAGAACTAGAGCAATCGAGTGAAAACACCCTAAACTACCCTAAAAATCGTGTCCCAAGCAGGGAAATGTCGCTTAAATGAGGCTGATAATCACGTCAAATCGGGTGTCATCAGGTATCCAAAAGGGATATTGATGAGATTGCATATGAATTATAAAAAAGAAAAGGTTATTTTTTAGTATTTTAAATGTGGGGATGACTAATTAAAGTAGTTAGCACATTACTTGATGGTAGTCTAGACAAAATCATCATAGACAAAATACCATAAGACAAATTCTCTCAAAATAGAGTTATCATTATTAACTATGTAAAGTCAAGATAACATTGCGGATCTGCTAACCAAAGGGTTAAATTGATAGGTTGTGCACAAGTTGTCATTGGGAATGAGATTAAATTAAAGCCCTTGAAAATAAATTTTGTTCGAAGGAAAACCTAACCTAGTTGACTGGAGATCCCAAGATCTAGGTTCAAAAGGACAATCTACTTGAATGAACTAGTAGAGTCACTATGGGGGCACCCGGAAACCCATTTCTATAAACAATGATAATGGTTAAGGATAAGCATAAAGGCTTTTAATGATTCTGAGATAAAGGATCACTTATGTTAGAGTGAAGTGGGGCTGCTTCAGGGGAATTGTGGGGGCGCAAATTCCTTAAACTCTCGCAGAACTAGGCGGATGTTCAGGGCCATACGAACATAAAAGTGAGAACAAGATCACGTTAAGAAGCATCATGTGTGCAGTGTATCATCGTCTACACGAGCGACATGATGGTTCAAGGACATCGCGTCTACCATCTAGCCAGTAGAGTCGGTATGCTTCACAAGGGAAGGCTCAAGGAATAACACCTATCTATCCTACGTTTGCTCTAGAATGTTTCGCTATAAATGCCCACTTATTCCATTAGTTTTCTACACACATTCAATTACTAAAATCTCTCTCCCAAAAGTTCTAGTCTTCTTCCTTTCTTTTTATTGTCTGTCCTTTTGTTGTCGCTTTACTCAAGCGTGTTGCATTTGGTGGTGTTAAAACACTGTTGAGATCATTGTATCCTGGAGAAAGATGTCATTGTGTAGGGTGAATCTATCTTAAAAAACTATACGAACACAGTCCTCGATTATAGTTTTCTTTTGATTTCTACTTCGTTATACTTATTCTAATCTACATTGATTTTTTCCAACACTTAGTGGAGGCTTCGGCCTTCTGTCTTGCCAAACCCTAGCTGTGGTGGGGCTAGATGAGTTCCCCTTAAGGATCATGAATCATGACTAGACACGACCTTAGGATGATCAGTTCAAACTATGAAAGACGTGATCTCTAGACATTTACCAAGCACGTATTCTAAGACTCTCTAGAGACCATTAAAACCAAGGTCTAACACCTATCAATCGGACTCTCGCCTAAAATTGACTAAATGTAAGATGCATGTCAAGTGTTTGATGAAATGCTACAACCTAAAAATACCTAGCACACATCCCTTTCTCGAGTGTAATGAACTACTAAGCACGAAACCCTAGCGCTCTATAACACCCATCCTCCACCCAGTTGAACCCATGGTTGAGTCGGTGATAAGTATCACTAACGTAAATAGTACAAAAAATGAAATAGAAATCAATACTGATATAAAATCCCAAAACTAATATATAAAGTCAACTGAATCAAAAGAGATCCCACTTCCGTCCAAGCTGTCAATGGTCTACCTCATCTTTCTTCAACCACTCTAACTCGCACGCTGCACCTCAAACACCAATACCAACTCTAGACACAAGAACCCACTGGGCTTAACTATGAGCTAAACTATGCCACAAGGAGTTGTCCCATCAATCAACACAAATCACTAACAATGGGACTAATCTTAAGTCTAACCAGTTGTTAATCCTAGAGCAGTCTAGATGATCACATAGGTGCAATCATCTACTTAGAATTCACAATCCACAACATCATCATAATCATAAACCAACCAACATCAATCCCAGTTCAACACCACAACACAATCACATCACAATTCACAACAGGTCACAATACACATAGTTTTATGTGTGTTTATTAGGCGTCATGGAGTTTATCCTGCACCATCCATGCCGTCCAGACGCACCCCCTCTAGTCTGGAGGGTTTAAGATGCATCATTTCCCTTGAAGGATCCAGGGCCCAAACTCAACAACAACAAATCACGCCTCTTTCTTGGATATGTGACTGCACCTCCCTCTAGCTTGGACAGATGCTTAGCACCCATAATGCAGATGGGGGGCTGATGAACGTTGTAATGTGTGCAATCAAATAATTACCAAGCTAGAAGCGGGGTAGATCATATTCCACGAGTCTTGACTAATCATCTACTCAAATGAACTGGCAAATTACTCAAGTTTAAACAAGTTGTGCGTGGTGTGAGTGATATGATCCACCAGTGCTGCCCTAATGCCAACCGGTACTCCTACCCCCACCGGGGTCACCTGTCCGAGGCAGGACCCTAGGACCTCACAAGAAGCGTGTAGATCCAAGGGAAGGACATCTTCAAGCCCTAAAGCCAAGGTATGACATGAAACATTGGCTAAGGCCTTCCCTTGCAGGTAAAAAGACTCCAAGAGATGGAATGCTACTCCAGGCCATGCTGCTGGCCGAGGATATAAGCCCTATCACTGAAGACAAGCCTCAGTCTGCCCCTAGCCTAACCTCCAAGAGCCCTGAAGAAGTTTGCCCCTTGAGTGACCCTCTGGAAGCATTTCTGGAGTACAGGAGGAGAAGAGCTCAAGAGTACCTAGCCGGAAAAGGAGGGCATCCGAGGACTAATCCCGAGCCGAGCCCTGAGAAGAATTGGAGTCCTTGGTTTCGAGGCAAGACACCTGAGCTGACCCCAGCTCCTGAGAGCTGTATCTGGAGCTACTTGAGGATCTGCCTGAAGCTTAAAGAGGAAGCCCCGAGCAGAAATGAAGAAACCCCAAGGAAGGTCCAGCCCCGAGCCTTAGACCGAGAGCCGGGCCGATCCGAGGGATCTCATAAGGCCGGCCACCAAGAAGCCCGGCCACTGGGACCAGCCCGGAGCACCAGGCCCCGTGACCGCCACTCGCATCAGGCCTGGCGCCCGACAGGGCAAGCCCAGCGGGCCGCCACCATAGCCCAACCGGCCCGAGCACCCGACCGCGGCCGGATTAGGGATTTTGACCTATTTAGGTCTTTTATTCAACATTAATGACTCCATTTATTATTTTATGTTTTATTCCCTTTTAGTTCAAGTTGTTTAGGAGTTTTAGGATTCTAATTAGGATTAGGATTCTTTATTTTATTCTTATTTCGGTAGTAGTCATTAGGGAGGAGACTTGTTCCCTCACCTATATAAGGAGGCCGCCGGCCACCCTTGTAAACCAACCCCCTTTTGAATCAATATACAATTTTCAGAACACATGTTCTTTTCCCTTCAAGCCTTTTCTCGTTGTTGCATTGCTTAAGTTCGGCTTATTGATGAACGGGTTTTCACGCGCATGTAGTCAAATAACTAATCTACCAAGGTAGACTAGATCGTATTCTACTCAAGGTCTCTTCTTCTTGTCTACGGAAATATGTGGCAAATTACTCGATTTAAACAAGTTCTGCGTGGTGTGAGTTCCACGACTTCTAATCTAATGAACAAAGGAAAATAAAAGGCAGAAAGATTAAAAGGGTTGACTAACAGGAAGATAGACGAGCTAGATTTCGAATCCCCCTAAGATCACCAGGGCAACATCAATCACAAGACCTGCGGTTTTCAATTCTAATTCATTCAGTTCTCAGACAACACCATAACTCCTTACCCTTAGGTTTAAGACTGGCGAACGTTCGCTCTATCCGATCTAACTACCAAGATTAATTAGTCACCCGAGTACGGTCGCTTCTTGCGACGACAAAACTAACTGGTGCAATTACTAATGATTTATGAGTTACTCTTGAAGCGGATTAACCCTAACTCGTTCCTACGAAAGGCACACACCAATGAATAGGTTAATTGGTTGAATTGATGTTTAAAGAGAGGGAAGCGTTCGCTTCTATCCTCAGCTTAACAAGAATCTAAACTAGGTGATCAAGGAAAACAAGTTTATGCGCCAAAACAGGGAAGCTGAATAACCCTAACTTGCATAAACCTAATCTAGGCGACCAACCAGAAGAGAAACATAAACAATGAAGAACAAAACAACCATACAAAGAGAAGCTGATTGAACTTCGAATCTAATCACCGCCGATCCGTGACCGCTTTAAAGCCCTAGGTCACTTAGGGTTCATCTAATCTAAGCTCTACAAGATTAGCTACTCATAATGATAACAGAAGAATCAAAGACAACAAAGAAGATCATCATACAAAGGAAGAACAATAAGAACTGAAAAACCTAATTTTGACGACTCTAGCGAAGCTTCAATCTCCTGGATCTTCAACTTTAAGCTCCGAGCTCTCCGAGGTGGAAGGATGGCGTCACGATCTCTCCACGAATCTTCAAACTCTCTAAACTCTATCTATCGACCATAGAGTCGGCTGACTCTCAAAAGTGTAATGTGTGAATAGTTGTTGGAATGATAGATTAATCCTTTCCTTGTAGCAGCTGCTTCTTTAAATAGGGTTTATTAGGGTTTACCAATTCTGCCGCGGAAAAGGAAGGAGTTTTCGCCGAAAACTTTAGTTAAAATCCCTTGTGTGTATCTCTTCAATAGTTTTCAGCGAAGACTTTGACTTTCACCGAAAACTTCTTCACGATCAACTGTGGGTTTCTGAAGGTATTTTCGCCGAAAACTATGTAGTATTTTCAGCGAAAACATTGTGTTGGGCAGTTGGATCTTCGGTTCTGACTCCAATTTGATTTCTGGTTCGATTCTGGTTCACTCCTTGAGGTCTTGAACACGTCTGTGGTTACGTATTTTATGGTAAAACCTGCGCTCTTGCAAAAACACTAGAAAACCATCAAATAGACCCAAAAAGGGCCAAAGTAACCAAATCGGTAGGAAAGAGGGTAGTTGAGTGAATATTCGCTATTCTACCCCAAAAACCATGTTTCAAGCAAGGAAATGTCGCTTAAATGAGGCTGAAAATCACGTCAAATCGAGTGTCATCACTTATCATCAAGAGCACACATGTCTTGAAGTGGCGCCCTCAACTTGATACTTCTGGTTCCTAGCTCGTTTATAGCTAGTGGGTCAAAGTCCTCTTCCATCCTGGTTCTGACGGTTTCTTCTTGTTGCTGTGACGATCAGCTTGTGGTGGTTCAGGTTGTCTGCCCATGGTTGTGGCGGTTCACATCAGTTGGTATCACGGTTCAAACACAAGGACCACACTCTATCCAGTCTCCAGGTTTATCTTGGATTCATATCCCTTTTTGTTTCTTGTTATTCTTAGAAAATAGCTTCGAAAATCCCTATTATTTCAATTCTTGTATTCAGTTTTCGAGTTGTAAGGCAAAGAAAATTGGTGGCCATCATACCATCAACAAAACCCTAATCAAGGTCAAGAAAAAAAAGGCCACCCTTGCCAAGTTATTTCCTTGCGTTATAAGTTTATTTCTAAGAAGAGGGGATAGAAAGTTTGCTTCTGTTTGCTAGCACTAACCATGGCAGACGATAGAATAGCCAACATGGAGGTACATATCCAGAATCTTGGAACTACTTTAGATGCAATCCAAGAAGCTCTAGCAAGGCTTCAAGGAGGAAGAGGCCGAGACGAGCACCGAGAAGAAAGCCCTGAAGATCTAAATTGAAGAGCTCGGAGGCTAGCTCAGGAGATTGATGATGATGTGAGCAACCTCAAGCTCACCATTCCCAAGTTTGCCGGCAAGAATGATGCCGACGAGTACTTGTATTGGGAGAGAAGTATGGAGGATTTCCTCGAATGCCATCACTATTCGGAGAGGAAAAAGGTAATCATCGCCACTCTTGAATTTACTGACTATGCTGCTCTATGGTGGAGCCAGTTCAAGAGATAGGTTCAAAGAGATGAGGAAGCCCCCATCGAGTCATGGAGAGATCTCAAGAGGAAGATGAGGAAGAGGTTTGTTCCGGGAGCCTATATCCGAGACCTACACACCTCTCTCCAAACCCTAAAGCAAGGCACCATGTCCGTGGAGCAATATGCCAAGCAGATGGAGATGTTGGTAGCCAGGCTTGACCTCAGAGAAGAACCCGGAGCCGGAATAGCCAGGTTTGTGGGTGGACTACACCCCGAGATCATGCACCAAGTCAATATACTTAACTATATTGACTACGAGGATCACCCTAGCTAACCGCATGGAGAGAGAGTTGAGGAAGGGCTACACGAGAATACCAGCCAATATCCAGTGGAGAGGAGGCTCAAGTGCAAGCCAAGCCCTATGGAAGCCTGGACAGCCCCGAGGCCCCAGCTCACGGCCAAACCCTAACCCTAAGGATTCGGCACCACGGGTAACACCTGCTCCACCAACTTCTAATGTTCAAAGCTCTAACCCACGTCCCAGTGGAATCATATGCTTTAAATGTCAAGGTAGGGGACCTATCTCAAGGGACTGCCCTAATCAACGGACGATGGTGATAAGAGAAGGAGGAATCGAGACAGATGATGAAGAAGATGAAAAGAAGGAAGAAGAAGAAGAATCAGATGAAGGAGAGGAAGTCAAGCCCGAAGGACTTGAGAAGTTTGCAGGGTTAATCTCTAAAACCCTAGCACCCGTGGCCACCCCGGCGCCCGGCCCCGATGCTGCCCGACCGGCCCTGATCAGCCCCGACGCCCCGACGCCCGACGATGCCCGGTACGCCCTCGGCATCCCCGGTGCCCTGCCCCATCGCTGCCCGACACGGCCTCGGCGCCCCAGCACTCCGCCCAGACGCTGGCCGACACGTCCCCGACGCCCCGGTACACAGCCCCGACGTGCCACGGCTCGACCCTGGCGCCCCCGACAGGTGCCCTGTCCAGCCCTGGCGCCCCAGCACCTACCCCCGGTGTCCCACTGCTCGGCCACGACGCGGCCTTGCTTGGCCCTAGCCCGTCGCCACCCGACACCCCTCGACGCGGTCCCCGACGCATCACTATCCGACGCACCCGGCGCGTCACTGCCCGACGTTCCGACGCGGACCTAGCCGGCCCCGACGTGCCACTACCCGACACCCCCAACGAGCACCTGCCCGACATTCCCTGACGCTCCACTCAACTGCCCCGACCCGCCATGGCATACCACCGGCACCCCCGGCACCCCAGTGCTCCGTCCCGACACCTCACAGTCCGACCCTTGTGCACCCGACATTCAATGGGAAATCGCCTCCCGACGAGTTTTGGGGGCTGCCCCAAGCGAGGATGATCCGGACGCGGACCCGGATGTGGAAATGAGTGAGGAACTGATGTGAACCGCTGCAGATCACTTCAGGAACTGTCACCGGCTACCTCCCCAAGTCTTAACATTATTGTTGATAGTTTTTCAGGAGAAGGAGCTACGGACACAGATGGAGAAAGCACTGAAGGACCCGAGCCTTGGTCCTTCACTAACTCAAGTGACACTCCTGGCCCTAAAGAAGATGTTGAGTCGTCCCCGACCGTGGCCAATAAAATTGCTGAAGTTTGGAAGAGAGTGATGAGTACGAGGAGAGGACCCGAGATGGATTTGGGGACAAATCCAAGGCAAGACGAGGGGGATGATATGATCCACCAGTGCTGCCCTAATGCCAACCGGTACTCCTACACCCCACCGGGGTCACCTGTCTGAGGCAGGACCCTAGGACCTCACAAGAAGCGTGTAGATCCAAGGGCAGGCCATCTTCAAGCCCTAAAGCCAAGGTATGACATGAAACATCGGCTAAGGCCTTCCCTTGCAGGTAGAAAGACTCCAAGAGATGGAATGTTACTCCAGGCCATACTGCTGGCCGAGGATATAAGCCCTAGCACTGAAGACAAGCCTCAGTCTGCCCCTAGCCTGACCTCCAAGAGCCCTGAAGAAGTTGGCCCATTGAGTGACCCTCTGGAAGCATTTCTGGAATACAGGAGGAGAAGAGCTCAAGAGTACCTAGCAGGAAAAGGAGGGCATCTAAGGACTAACCCCAAGCCGAGCCTTGAGAAGAATTGGAGTCCTTGGTTTTGAGGCACGACACCTGAGCCGACCCTAGCTCCTAAGAATTGTATCTGGAGGTACTTGAGGACCTGCCCGAAGCTTAAAGAGGAAGCCCCGAGCCTTAGACCGAGAGTCGGGCCGATCCGAGGGATCTCATAAGGCCGGCCACCAAGAAGCCCAACCCCTGGGACCAGCTCGGAGCACCAGGCCCCGCGACCGCCACCTGTATCAGGCCCGGTGCCCGACCGGGCAAGCCCACCGGGTCGCCACCATAGCCCAACCGGCCCGAGCAGCCGACCGCGGCCAGATTAGGGTTTTTGACCTATTTAGGTCTTTTATTCAACATTAAAGACGCCATTTATTATTTTATGTTTTATTCCCTTTTAGTTCAAGTTGTTTAGGAGTTTTAGGATTCTAATTAGGATTAGGATTCTTTATTTTATTCTTATTTTGGTAGTAGTCATTAGGGAGGAGAGCTTGTTCCCTCACCTATATAAAGAGGCCGCCGGCCACCCTTGTAAACCAACCCCCTTTTGAATCAATATACAATTTTCAGAACACATGTTCTTTTCCCTTCAAGCCTTTGCTCGTTGTTGCATTGCTTAAGGTCGGCTTATCATCAAGAGCACACATCTCTTGAAGTGGCGCCCTCGACTTGATACTTCTAGTTTCTAGCTCGTTTATAGCTAGTGGGTCAAACTCCTCTTCCATCCCGGTTCCGACGATTTCTTCTTGTTGCTGTGACGATCAGCTTGTGGTGGTTCGGGTCATCTGCCCACGGTTGCGGCGGTTCACATCAGTGAGTTCCAAGACTTCTAATCTATGAAGCAGGAAAAACGAAATGAAAACAGAAAGCAAATTGAAAGGTTGATTGACTTGACAAGATGACAGAAAAGCTTAGATTTCGAATCCCCCTAAGATCACCATGACATTGGTGATCACAAGACCAGCGGTTTTCAATCCTGATTCATCCAGTTCTCAGACACCACCATAACTCCTGACCCTTAGGTTTAAAACTGGCGAACATTCGATCTACCCGATCTAACTCCCAAGATAAATTACCGTTTGTGCGTTCGCTTCTGCAATAGAAAACTAACTAGCGCGATTACTAGTGATTTGTGAGTTACTCTACCAGTGGATTAACCCTAACTGGTTCTTACGAAAGGCACACTCCAATGAATAGGTTAATTTTTGATTTGGTGTTTTAAAGTGAGGTGAACATTCGCTACTATCCTTAGCTTAACAAGAATCTAATCTAGGTGATCAAGCTAGAAAAGAAACATAGGCAACGAAGAACAAACCAAACATGCAAGAGAAACTGTCTGAATCTGAATTTAATTACCGCTGATTCATGAAGGCTTTAAAGCCCTCGGTCACTTAGGGTTCATCTAATCTAATCTCTATGAGTTTAGCTAATCATATTCGAAATAGGAGAAACGAAAACAATCATGGAATATATTTCAGGTAGGAAGAACAGAGAAGAACTATAAAACCTAATTCGATGAAACCGAGAAGCTTCAATCTCTTAAACCTTCAACTCCTAGCTCCGAGCACTCCGAGGTGGAAAGATGGCGTCACGATCTCTCCGGGAACTCCGAGGATGCTCTCAACTCTCTCTCCAACTCTGAAGTCTGGAAATTAATCCGTGGAAAAGTGTATTTTGAACGATGGCCGCCGGTTGCTTAAATAGGATTTCTCCAAAACCGGCTGGGAAAGAGGGGACTTCTCGGTGAGAACATTGAAAGTTCTCACCGAGAACTTTTGTTCAAAACCCTCTGTCCGTTCCGTGCAATTCTTTAATAGTTCTCGGTGAAAACTATGGAAGTTCTCTGATGAAGCAGTTTTAGCGGTATCAAATAACTAATGTACCAAGGCAGACTAGATCATATTCTACTCGAGGTCTCTTCTTCTTGTCTACTCAAATATGTTGGCAAATTACTCAAGTTTAAACACGTTGTGCGTGGTGTGAGTTCCATGACTTCTAATCTAATAAACAAGAAAATAAAAGGCAGAAAGATTAAAAGGTTGACTAACGAGAAGATAGACAAACTTAGATTTCAAATCCCCCTTAGATCACCAGGGCAACAGCAATCACAAGACTAGCGGTTTTTAATTCTAATTCATTCAGTTCTCAGACACCACCATAACTCCTTACCCTTAGGTTTAAGACTGGCGAATGTTCGCTCTATCCGATCTAACTACCAAGATTAATTAGCCGCCCGAGTACGGTTGATGACACTCGATTTGACGTGATTTTCATCCCCATTTAAGCGACATTTCATGCCCCTTTGATGCCATTCTGATGAATATTTGGTGAAAATGTGTTTGTTATGTAATTCTAGACTCCTAGTGCATACATTGCTCATTTATTGGCTATTTTTACCCTTTTTGTGAGCTTTTAGGTTGAGCCTCCAGGTTACCACATTATAGAGGACTCTCTCACGAGTCCAGCGCTTCAAACGGGGACCAAATCGGAGTTCAAACGGAGCGGGAATCATCGAAACAAGTTGGAGCTGGTTTTTAACTAACATTTTCGGCGAAAATCTGGTGATGTTTTCGGCGAAAATTCCTTTGAAATCCGGGCAGAAACCCTAATTTTCAGCCTTTTCCAACTTGTAAATGGTTTCTGGGGTTATATATAGAATTTTTTGAGGCCAGATTAGAGACACACGAATTTTGGCTGATTAGCCACGACATTAGGGTCGATAGATAGAGTTTAGAGAGTTCGAAGATCAGTGGAGAGATCGTGACGCCATCCTTCCACCTCGAAGAGCTCGGAGCTTAAAGTTGAAGATCCAGGAGATTAAAGCTTCGCCGGAGTCGTCAGAATTAGGTTTTTCAGTTCTTATCTGTTCTTCCTCTGTATGATGATATTCTTTGTTGCCTTTGATTCTTCTATTATCGTTATGAGTAGTTGAACTTGTAGAGCTTAGATTAGATGAACCCTAAGTGACCCAGGGCTTTAAAGCGGTCACGGATCGGTGGTAATTAGATTCGAAGTTCAATCAGTTTCTCTTTGCATGGTTGTTTTGTTCGTCATTGTTTATGTTTCGTTTCTGGTTGGTCGCCTAGATTATGTTTATTGATGACACTCGATTTGACGTGATTATCAGCCTCATTTCAGCGACATTTCTTTGCTTAAGACATGGTTTTTAGGGTAGAATAATGAATATTCAATCGATTGCCCTATCTCGTGCCATTTGTGCTACTTTGGCCCGTTTCGGGTCTATTTGATGGTTTTCTAGTGCTTTTGTGTTAGCACAGGTTTTTGCCGTCAAATAAAGTAGCCAAGGTCATTTCTAAGGCGTTGGAACCTCGAGGAATTGCACCGGAATCGATCAAAGGAGCCAAACAAGTTCAGAAAATTCCTGCCCGGTTTACAAAGGAATTTTCGACAAAAATACCCTAGTATTTTCGGCGAAAATATCAGCACAAATCAACTGATGACCGGCTGAAGGAGTTTTCGGCGAAACCGTTAAGTTTTCGACCGAAGCGAAAATTACAGGAGATACCAGCCAAAGGACCGTCCATTTACACCATCATTTTCGGCAAAAATAATCCTTTATTTTCGGCGAAAATAATAGAAGAAATCCGGATTAATTAGGGTTAAGTATAAATACTTAACCGGCGGCCCAACATCAGAGATACATCATAATATACTTTTCGTAATCAGAATTCGAAGAATTCTCTGAAGTTCTGGAGCGAGGAGTTAGAGTTCGAAGAGCCGGAAAGAGATCGTGACGCCATCCCTTCCACCTCGGAGACTCGAAGCTAGGAGTGCGGTTTACCGAAGATCGAAGTCTGTCAGAGTCGTCTAAATTAGGTTTTTCAGATTCTTTTCTGTTCTTCCTCTGGATGATGAACTCTTTCTTTATCTTTGATTCTTTTATGATAAACATGAGTAGCTAAACTCGTTAGAGCTTAGACTAGATGAACCCTAAGTGACCCAGGGCTTTAAAGCGGTCACGGATCGGCGGTGATTAGATTCGAAATTCAATTAGTTTCTCTTTCATGTTTGATTTGTTCTTCATTGTTCATGTTTCTTGTCTGGATTGATCACCTAGATTAGATTCTTGTTAAGCTAAGGATAGAAGCGAACGCTCGCCTTACTTTAGAACATCGAATTGAACAATTAACCTTATAATTGGAGCGTGCCTTTCGTGGGAACCGATTAGGGTTAATCCACTGCAAGAGTAACTCATTAATCATTAGAATTTGCACCAATTAAGTTAAGTCGTTGCGAGAGGCGACCGTACCCGGGCGGCTAATTAATCTTGGTAGCTAGAACGGATAGAGCGAACGTTCGCCGGTCTTAATCCTAAGGGTCAGGAGTTATGGTGGTGTCTTAGTAATTGATTGAATGAGAATCGAAATCCGCTGATCTGTTGATTGCCAATGCTATGGGGAACGAAGGGGGATTCAAAGTCTAAGTTCATCTGTCATCTTTGTTTTCAACCCTAATTTCCAATCTGCTTTAGTTCAATTTTTAAATTTCTCTGCATTTCTTAGAATTAGAAGTCGTGGAACTCACACCACGCACAACTTGTTTGCATCCGAATAAATTGCTAGTTTTTGGAATAGTCAATCACAGAAGGCCCGTGGAATACGATCTACCCTAGCTTGTTAGCTTTGTTAGTTTATTTGGTTGAACCCGAACAACGATCTTAGGCTCACCAAATTGGCGCCGTTGCCGGGGACTTCTTTGATTGTTTGAAAGAAGAAATGGCGATTTATTCTTCTACTTTCCATCTTTCATTTTCCACCCACTTATGTTTGCTTTTGTTTCTTGTAGGTTGTTCTATAGGTTTATGAACCGCTCGATCGCTCATTCTCAGTTTAAGTCGGGTAATTCTACTCCGCCGAAGAAACCGCGAGCTCAGAAGCAAGTCATAATCATTCCGCCTACACCACCTATCTCTAATAAGATTGAGGAGTTGAAGGAGAACTCCTCATCTTCATCCGTTCCATCCACTACTTCAGATTCACCACCACCTTCTCCTCCCACAGAGGCTGCTCAACGCACCATGGCGGAATACTGTAGACCAATTGCGACTAACTTTCGAGCTAGCGTCGTTGTGCCGCACAACGATGACGACCCTGACTATGAGATCACAATTTCCTTCCTGAACATGGTCTCTAGGGATCTTCGATTCGAAGGGAAGCCGCAAGAAAACCCCTGCTTACGAGTATTCCCATTCTCTCTTAAAGGCAACGCCAAGATATGGCTCAGCTCGAAACCACCTTACTACTACACTAACTGGGATAATCTAGCTCAGGACTTCATAGAGGGATACTATCCCCCTTCGAGAACGACATTCTACAAGGATAGTATCGCTAGATTCTCTCAGAAGGAAGGAGTAAGCTTATACGATGCTTGGAACGAATTCCAAGAGCTTCTCTCTGAATGCCCTCATCATGGATTCAACCAGGGACAGTGATAAAACCGGGTTTACCAAGGTCGTATTCCTCGGGGTTCTCTCAATGGCCTCTACTCACATTCCTCGTAGACGGTCTATTCATTTGAAAGGAGTTTTGATTTGAAATAGACACTAAAAACGTTAAAGGAAACTAAAAGGAAGAAAGACAAATAAAGTGGTGCAAATCAAAGACAAAGAGGTTCTCTTGGTGGGTAGTTTCATCATGCTCAAGATGACTAATTGAACAAACAAGCCAATTAAGATCGAGTTTGCATTCGGATGACCATGCATTTCACTTTTTTAGACTCGATGCACTCTCGTAGCACCTAATCCCTATCCCAATACCACTCAATTTAGGCTCTCGCTCTCAAACTAAGTGAAAATAGGATGCATTCTAAGTGTTTGATGAAATGCCAAGACACAAGACCCTCTCTTAAGACTCTATGACCACAAGGCTAGGCACAACACTCTCATATCAATGCCCTAACACTAAGAGATTCACCAAAAAAGCCCTTTCAAACTCAATTGAATGAAATTCCACATGCACACCAAGTGTTTGATAAAATGCCCAAGAGAGAAATCAAGTGAAAATGGTTGAAATAAGATGATCTAATCTCTTAGAACACACTCACTTCAATCCCTAGACCTACAATCTATGCAATCCAAGCACTCTCATGCATCAAATTACAATGAATGGACCAAATTAAGCAAACATGGCATAAAATGGCATTAAGAACAAGTCTAGGAATCATCCTCATACAACCAAGATCAATCATGGCAAGTTCTATACAATCATCCCTCCATCATAGCACAACTATTCTACCCATCCAAGATGAACCCTAGAAAATCAGCCACACATGGCCAAGGGAGTAAAGAGAGAAGAAGGAAGAATGGTCACCAAGAACACCATGGATGAATCCTTGAGATGATCTTCACTTCTCCACTTGTAGGCACTTCTCCCAAGGTTTGTTGGCTTCAATCCTAGCTCCAATAGCTTCAAATTGCTCCAAAAACGTGCTCTAGGGTTTGAGGGTTCGTGGAAATGTATTGGGGGTTTTAGAGATATGAAAGAATTCTTCAAAATGGCCAAAATCAAGAGTATTTATAGTGCAGGGGACAGTGCACGGCGTGCACCCCTGCACGGCGTGCATAGTGCACGGCGTGCACCCATGCACGGCGTGCACATCTGCACGGCGTGCACCCCTGCACTCTGCAGAAGATCCGATCTTGCAAGGCTCACATCTCCCTCGTCCGGCCTCCAAATGACCTCCCGTTTGCTCCTATGCGCTCCTTGTTATCCGTACTTTGAAGCCAGAACCTGAAAATGCACAAGCAGCTCCAATAGCCCACGAATTTTGGCTCCAAAGTGGCAACCGGACAACAAAATGACACTTAGCACAAAATCTCAAATAAACGCATAAAAGTCATGTCATTTCACGAATAAACACGGGCATATCATAGGTCATTCATAAGCTTAAAATGCATTAATTAAAGTCACATCAAATTCCCCTACGACTAAGCTTTGCTTGTCCTCAAGCAAATGAATCAGAAAACATTCAAGTTCACAAATGACAAGTTCGGTCCATTGAGATTCAAGCAATCACAATTTAGCTTAAACTGTTCCACGAACAAACTAAACCTACACATGCAAGAACATCAACCAAACAAGTCTAAACCTCACCAATTCCTGCACACTTCAAGTAGTGGTTGATTGGGACACAGCAAAACCGACCACGACAACACCAACTCTAATCAAAAGGACTTGAAATCGGAACATGGATCGTGAGTCGTGAATGTGGCTATCGACTCGACTTCATCCGCTTCTAGATCCGCACTTTACAACTCTGGCTAGGATCAAGGGCTACAGTTGAGAACTCTTTTTCTTTCTTTTCTTTTCTCTCTTTTTTTTCTTTTTTTTTTCTTACTGCATACTAGTGCTCGATTCAACACTTCACTTAGGTGTTGAACCTGCCTAGCTCACAGCCTTTGCCCTTTTGCTTAGTGCTCAACCCGACACTTCACTTAGGTGCCGAGCTTGCCTAGCTTTTCTTTTGAGCATTTTTTTTTATTTTTATTTTTATTTTTTTATTTATTATTATTTTTTTTTTCACAACTTAGCCACTTGATCCTTAGCCCCTTAACAACTTCCGTACAAGATTTCGAATTGGATTCCGACTAGTCTCAAGCCACAATCACGAAAGATCAAAAAGAGAATGAAAAACATGGAAGAGGGGAAGAAATTCTGATTGCCTTCATCATCCTAGACCGGTGTTATCGAGTGGTATAAAAACACGTATCCAACCAATCAACCAACATACAAGAGTGATAAGATCTCAGTTCTGGCCCAGACTCATTTGATATTAGTGCTAACATGCTGGTTATAGGTTCTAAGTGGAACAATCTAAACATCATTGTGAAGGCTTGAAGTCAATTAAACACTAAACGACGTCAAGAACCGAACGATTCTACAATAGAGGAATTCGACATTCAATTAAGATCATGCAACACATCAGATCATAGCTTTAGACTTCTACTGACAAATAATCACACCAAAACTCAAACTCCCCTACGACTAACATGAGCATTGTCCTCAATGATCAAGAGAGAGAGAGGATAAGGTGGAACGAATATATCGCGCGGTGAAGAAGAGAAGCCGGAGATGGGATCCCGGGTCAAGTAACCTGCTCAGGACGAGGACCTGAATCAGGGGTACCTGTGTAAAACAAGGGAGGGCACACCGCTCAAACACAACCCATAGTTGACAAGATGAGAGTACGGATGAGATGCGTGATCCAACAACACGACAAGTTCAATGCCAGAAATGAAAAGAGACAATAAGAAGTCAAAACACAACAAAACATGCAGTCATAAACAGAAATAAAAGAAAGGAAAAATCCAAAGTCCTGAGAAGTGGTGAGTGATCCTGCAGCTCTCAGTGAGGTGGTGGTCGTGGTCGGCGGCGGGGCAGGGCCGGTTGAGTGGAGTCGGCGGCGGGCAGGCGAGGTCGGGCGGTCGATTGGAGGTGGCAGGCGGCTGCTGGGCGGGTGTGGCGGCGGCGGCGGGGTGGTCGGCGGCTGGGATTGAGAAGGAGAGAGTGAGAGGGTGGGGGTCGGGGTCGAGGAAAGGATAAGGGGGGGGGGGGTGGGTTGGGTGAACCAAAACCAAACCGAGCCAATGACTCAAACCAGAAAATCAAGTATCAACCGAGCCAACCACTAACCAAACCGAAAAAAATAAGGGTGAAAAATCAGGGTGCACACGGCGTGCAGGGTGCACGGCGTGCATGGGTGCACGGCGTGCACCCCGGAGCTGAAAATTGTTGTTGAAGCTCTGGACAGCCCGTGCACCAAACCGTGCACGGTGCACGGCGTGCACCCCCTCAGCACAAAATCAAATTTTCACTTCGACGACAAACGACCAAAACACCGCCAAATCAACTCAAAACGGACCCCGAACTTCAGAATTTCAACGCCTACGAGACTACAAAGGACACCACAACAACTCAAGGACCTTGAACACCACAAAAACACACAATCATGCAATCAAATCAAGAAGAAAGGACATGAAAAACACTCGGGTTGCCTCCCGAGAAGCGCTTGTTTAACGTCTTGAGCTCGACGAAGCAAGGAACACTCAAGGCACGACCAAAGACAAGACCTCAACAGCACCTATAATATCATTAACAACATAATGCTTAAGTCTATGGCCATTCACCTTAAAAGGTTCGGTTTGGGATGGAGAGATTACCTCGATGGTGCCATAAGGAAAAACATGAGTTACCGTAAAGGGGCCGGACCAATGAGACCTCAATTTCCCGGGAAAGAGCTTGAGCCGAGAGTTGTATAGGAGAACTTGATCACCAACTTTGAAATCCTTGCCCGGCTTCAAACGGGAATCATGAATGAGCTTCGTGCTCTCCTTGTAAAGCTTTGCATTCTCATATGCATGATGGCGATACTCCTCGAGCTCATGTACCTGAAACTTACGCTCTTCTCCTGCGAGACTCATATCAAGGTTTAGAAATTTCAATGCCCAATAAGCTCGGTGCTCGAGCTCTACCGGCAAATGGCATGCTTTGCCATAGACCATCCTATAGGGAGTAGTGCCTATAGGGGTCTTGTAGGCCGTGCGGTAGGCCATAGAGCGTCATCAAGCTTCTTCGACCAATCTTTCCGTGATTGGTCGACCGTCTTCTCTAAGATTCTCTTAAGTTCCCTATTGGTCACCTCGGCTTGGCCACTAGTTTGAGGGTGATACGAGGTGGACATCCGATGAGTGACGCCGAACCGGTGGCATACTCTATCGAATTGCCCTTGAAAATGAGTACCTCGATCACTAATGATAGCACGAGGGGTACCAAAACGAGTGAACAACTTAACAAGAAACTTCCCTACAACTCGGGCATCATTGGTAGGCAAAGCTTGTGCCTCCGCCCATTTAGACACGTAATCTACCGCAACTAATATGTACTTGTTACCATGAGAAGTAGGAAACGGTCCCATGAAATCAATACCCCATATATCAAATATTTCTACCACTAACGAGACATTTTGAGGCATTTCATTACGGGAGGAGATGTTACCTGAACGTTGACACGCATCGCAAGACTTGACAAAGTCTTGACAATCTCGGAAGATCGAAGGCCAAAAGAATCCGGACTCAAGTACCTTGCGAGCCGTGCGATTTGCTCCATGATGTCCACCCGTAGGACCGGAGTGGCAATGTTCATGATGTCCTTAGACTCTCCATAAGTGACACATCTTCTAATCATACCATCCGAGCCAACTCGAAATACAAAAGGATCGTCCCAATAGTAATGCTTCAAATCCGCAAAGAACTTCCTTTTGTCTTGAGTGGAGAGGCCCTCCTTCAAGTCTCCACTAGCAAGATAGTTAGCGAAATCCGCGAACCAAGGTTCCTTGAACTCTAAAGTTGTTATAGCGAATAATAGCTCATCGGGGAAATTGTCATTGATCTCTTCATTACCATTGTGTACCATTTCCGCCTCTTCCAAGCGAGACAAGTGGTCGGCGGCTACATTCTCGGACCCCTTCTTATCTCGAATCTCAATATCAAATTCTTGCAATAGAAGGACCCATCGGATCAACCTTGGTTTAGCATCGGCCTTAGATAGAAGGTACCTCAAAGCTTGGTGGTCCGTGAAGACAATAGTGTGAGAAAGTACCAAGTAGGACCTAAACTTATCAAAAGCAAACACTATGGCCAAGAGCTCCTTTTCCGTAGTTGTGTAGTTCCTTTGAGCATTATTGAGAGTCTTACTTGCATAGTATATTGGATGGAACCTCTTGTCGATTCGTTGGCCTAGAACCGCTCCAATGGCGTAATCGCTAGCATCACACATCAACTCAAATGACTTTGACCAATCCGGAGCAATGAGTATAGGGGCATTCGTGAGCTTACCCTTGAGGAGTTCAAAAGCTTGCAAGCACTCTTCATCAAAACGAAATTCCACATCCTTCTCAAGAAGCCGAGTCATAGGAGTAGTTATTTTCGAGAAGTCTTTGATGAAACGCCTATAGAAACCGGCATGCCCCAAGAAGCTTCTCACGGCTTTCACGGATGAGGGTGGAGGAAGTTGAGAGATGGTCTCCAACTTTGCCTTGTCAACCTCAATGCCCTTTTTAGAGATCTTGTGACCAAGAACAATCCCCTCATTGACCATGAAATGACACTTCTCCCAACTTAGTGCAAGATTGGTCTCTTCACACCGACGCAAGACCTTCTCAAGGTTCCTCAAGCATAGGTCGAATGAATCCCCAAAAACCGAGAAGTCGTCCATGAACACTTCCATGATATCTTCCACAAAATCATCGAAAATGGCAAGCATACACCGTTGGAAGGTAGCGGGAGCGTTGCACAACCCAAAGGGGATCCGTCGATAAGCAAAAGTACCGAAGGGGCATGTGAATGTGGTCTTCTCGATGTCCTCCGAGGCGATCGGGATTTGGAAGTACCCGGACATACCATCCAAAAAACAATAGTACTCGTGACCGGAGAGACGCTCGAGCATTTGATCCATGAAAGGTAGAGGGAAGTGATCCTTCCTAGTGGCATCATTGAGTCGACGATAATCTATGCAAACACGCCACCCGGTGATCGTCCTTGTCGGGATAAGCTCATCCTTGTCATTAGCTACCACCGTGATCCCTCCTTTCTTGGGGACAACTTGCACGGGGCTAACCCAAGGGCTGTCCGAGATAGGAAAGATAATCCCCGCATCCATAAGCTTAATAACTTCTTTCTTCACAACCTCCTTCATGTTAGGATTTAACCTTCTTTGTGGTTGCACAACCGGCTTGAAATCTTCCTCCATAAGGATCCGATGTGAGCAAAATGTGGGACTTATACCTCGAATATCCGAGATGCTCCACGCAATAGTCTCATGTACTTCTTGAGGAGCTCCACTAGACGGTCCTTTTGCTCGGGTAGAAGCTCAGAGTTGATGATGACCGGTAGCTTAGAATCTGGCATGAGAAAAGCATACTCCAAATGTGCGGGAAGAGGCTTGAGCTCAAGAGTAGGTGGTTCTTCATAGGAGGTCTTTACCCTTTCCACCTTCGGGAGAGCAACAAAAACCGTCTCACCCTCTAACTTGTCTCTCCCTTCATCAAGGTAGGCCACTTGAGCTTTTAACTCCGGGGTGCCTAAATGTTCCTGCACATCCGTTCTAAGGCAAACATCCAAAGAATCTCGACACACGAAGTTAGAAATACTACACACACTAGCCGAAGCAATAGTATACACGAGTACTCTAAATCATCTTGTGCGTGAGCAAACTTCATGCCATCGGCTATGCAAAATGTGACACTCTCTTGTCCTACTCTCAATGTCAATTTTCCGTCATGCACATCAATCAAAGCACGAGAAGTAGCTAGGAATGGTCTACCAAATATCAATGAGACATCAACATCATCGGTATCAATGACCGCAAAGTCAACTAGGAACACAAAAGGGCCTACTTTGACTAGCACATCATCAACAATTCCCTAGGACTCTTGGTCGACTTATCCGCAAGTTGAATGTACATACGAGTAGGACGAAGATTAGACAACCCTAGCTTCTCAAATATGCAATAAGGCATGACATTGATACTAGCACCTAGATCCGCAAGACCATTAGCAAGAGAAATATTACCAATAGCACAAGGGATAGTAAAGGTACCCGGATCCTTGAGCTTTTTGGGTGGACTTTTGAAGAGAACGGCGGAGCATTCCTCATTAAGGTGGACTAGAGATGTCTCCGGTAGCTTTCTCTTGTTGGTGTAGAGTTCCTTCATGAACTTAGCATATTGGGGCATCATAGTCATTGCTTCGGGAAACGGAAGAGAGAATTGCATTTGACTAATCCGCTCCACAAACTTCTTGAAAACCTTCTCAAGGCCATCCTTCTTCAATCGAGATGGGTATGGAGGCTTGGGCTTGTATGGAGATACAACCGGTGCGGGAGGAGAGACCGGTGGTGTACTCGATGTAGCCTTACTAGGTTCCTTTGCAACCTTAGTGTTCACATTACCCGTAGGAGGTTCGTCTTCAACCTCAACTTCATCTGAAGGAGGATCATTAATATCATCATCATCAACCATTAGATTAGGACCTTGTACCTCATTAGAGTCAATTGGAGTAGAGGTTGTATCTTGCAAGGGTCTTCCACTTCTCAAAGTCACTACCTTGCAATGCTCCGGACCTTTGGGATTGATCTCGGTATTGGAAGGTAAAGTGCCCGGGGGTCGCTCCGAGAGTGCCTTAGAAATATGTCCTAATTGGTTCTCCAAATTGGCAATTGAAGCTTGTTGATTCTTGATGAGTTGGATCATTGCCGCATTGGTGTCTTCTTGAGAGATCGAAGAACCACCCTCCTTATTTTGAGGAGGCTTGTTGAACCCGGGTGGTCCTTCACCTCTATGGTTGTACATTCCCGGTGGGGTAGGACCTTGGAAACCTTGACTTGGATGTCCACTTTGATTCCATTGATTTCCCCTTGGTGCCCTTGACCTTGGGGTCCTCCTTGAGTCCCTTGGCTCCCTTGGTTTAGGTTACTTCCTTGAGACCATTGGTTGCCTTGATAACCCCTATAACCTTGATAACCTCCTTGATTTCCTTGGTTGTAGCCCTTGCTATAACCACTACCTTGACTCCCTTGGCCTTGGTAACCTTGGTTAGTCTTGTTGTACCAAGGTCGGTTATAGTTACCTTGGGGGCTGAAATTACCATGGAAACCTTGACCTTGTGCGAAGCTTACCTCCTCAAGGTCGCCTTGGCCAAGTTCAGGAATGGTGGAAGGACAAGCACTAACATCGTGGCCTTGACCTCCACAACCTTCACAACAAAATACTGAAGCAACCGGTGGATTACCCACTTTAGATGGCTTAGAGGGAGGCATACTAAGATTACTTACTTGTGAAGCCATGGCATCAATCTTGGACATAAGGAGAGCAATCATGGGATCATCTTCATCTCGGTGCCCCGGTAACTTATGCTTCTTCCCATAGGTGGATGAATCCTTTGGTGCATCAACACTTACGGACCGAGAGTCATAGTGCGTGTCACTTCCATACTTAGACTTAGGAGGTTGTTGTTGAGACCAACTCCTTGTCTTGTTGGCCATCTCCGCGAAGAGTTCTAGAGCATCTTCGGGAGTGAGCATCCTTAAGTCACCTCCGGCGGCTTGGTTGATCATCCTTGTATTCTCAAAATCAAGGGACCTAGCAAAGATGTCCGCCAAGCTCCATTCGGCGAAGTTGTGATGAGGGCAAGACCGAAGAATGGCTTGGAACCTATTCCAAGTCTCATGGAAGAGCTCTCCCTTGTGTTGTATGAAGTGGTTGATACGGTCTCGGATTGCATCCGTCATATAGGGAGGAAAGAATTCTTCAAGGAAAGCTTCGGCTAGGCCCTCCCACGTGGTGAATGTTCTACTAGGTTGGTTCTCCAACCAAGACTTGGCTCGACCTTTGAGTGAGAAGGGGAAGAGTCGGAGTCGTATGCAATCCGGGTGAACTTGGTCATTCTTAACCGTGTCGCATATCTCCAAGAAGTCCTTGAGATGCCTAGATGGACATTCACCATCAATGCCATTGAACACCACTCCATTTTGAACCATTTGGATCATATTAGGCTTGAGCTCAAAGTTCCTAGCATTGACGGGTCTTCGAACAATGCTAGAGGCTGCCCCTTCAAGAGTAGGACGAGCATAATCCGCCAAGGTACGTCTTGCACCCCTTTGTGAGCGATCATCATCATTAGTGTGGTGTGAATGAACCGATTGGTCATCGTCATCCCCGTGTTGAGACATAGTGTGGTGTGAGATGCGATCAACTTCTTCTTCTTCAACTATAGGAGGTGAGGAAGTGGTAGGTGACTTGAGCACTTGTTCTAGTCCTTGGATTCGTGCTTGAAGACGAGCTGAACGCCTCATGCACTAACCCAAAATCTCCTACAAACAAGCACAACAAACACACCCGAGTAATACGACAATGTGGAATAACAAAACCAAACAACAAGTAAAAGGAAGCAAAAACTAAATTGGAAGGAAGTGAATAGATCGGTCCACTACTAAGTGCTTTCAAAGGATTGAGGAAGTTCCCCGGCAACGGCGCCAAAAACTTGATAAAACCGGGTTTACCAAGGTCGTATTCCTCGGGGTTCTCTCAATGGCCTCTACTCACATTCCTCGTAGACGGTCTATTCATTTGAAAGGAGTTTTGATTTGAAATAGACACTAAAAACGTTAAAGGAAACTAAAAGGAAGAAAGACAAATAAAGTGGTGCAAATCAAAGACAAAGAGGTTCTCTTGGTGGGTAGTTTCATCATGCTCAAGATGACTAATTGAACAAACAAGCCAATTAAGATCGAGTTTGCATTCGGATGACCATGCATTTCACTTTTTTAGACTCGATGCACTCTCGTAGCACCTAATCCCTATCCCAATACCACTCAATTTAGGCTCTCGCTCTCAAACTAAGTGAAAATAGGATGCATTCTAAGTGTTTGATGAAATGCCAAGACACAAGACCCTCTCTTAAGACTCTATGACCACAAGGCTAGGCACAACACTCTCATATCAATGCCCTAACACTAAGAGATTCACCCAAAAAGCCCTTTCAAACTCAATTGAATGAAATTCCACATGCACACCAAGTGTTCGATAAAATGCCCAAGAGAGAAATCAAGTGAAAATGGTTGAAATAAGATGATCTAATCTCTTAGAACACACTCACTTCAATCCCTAGACCTACAATCTATGCAATCCAAGCACTCTCATGCATCAAATTACAATGAATGGACCAAATTAAGCAAACATGGCATAAAATGGCATTAAGAACAAGTCTAGGAATCATCCTCATACAACCAAGATCAATCATGGCAAGTTCTATACAATCATCCCTCCATCATAGCACAACTATTCTACCCATCCAAGATGAACCCTAGAAAATCAGCCACACATGGCCAAGGGAGTAAAGAGAGAAGAAGGAAGAATGGTCACCAAGAACACCATGGATGAATCCTTGAGATGATCTTCACTTCTCCACTTGTAGGCACTTCTCCCAAGGTTTGTTGGCTTCAATCCTAGCTCCAATAGCTTCAAATTGCTCCAAAAACGTGCTCTAGGGTTTGAGGGTTCGTGGAAATGTATTTGGGGGTTTTAGAGATATGAAAGAATTCTTCAAAATGGCCAAAATCAAGAGTATTTATAGTGCAGGGGACAGTGCACGGCGTGCACCCTGCACGGCGTGCATAGTGCACGGCGTGCACCCATGCACGGCGTGCACATCTGCACGGCGTGCACCCCCTGCACTCTGCAGAAGATCCGATCTTGCAAGGCTCACATCTCCCTCGTCCGGCCTCCAAATGACCTCCCGTTTGCTCCTATGCGCTCCTTGTTATCCGTACTTTGAAGCCAGAACCTGAAAATGCACAAAGCAGCTCCAATAGCCCACGAATTTTGGCTCCAAAGTGGCAACCGGACAACAAAATGACACTTAGCACAAAATCTCAAATAAACGCATAAAAGTCATGTCATTTCACGAATAAACACGGGCATATCATAGGTCATTCATAAGCTTAAAATGCATTAATTAAAGTCACATCAGACAGCTAGCCGAAATCTTTGCCCAAGGTATGGACGAAGAAACAGCTGAATGGGTCAACACTTTAGCTAATGGCAACTGCACAGCACTTAACCAGAAGCTGCTCTTCTTCACTTTGCAGACTGCACATCTAAGTCCAGAAATTGGGAGAGACAGTTTGGAGCAGCCAAGAGCCAACCAAGCAGTGAAGATCAGATTAAGATTGAGGTACAGAAACATATGAAGGACATCTTCGGTACAGCTAATAACTGGTCTAAAGAGGAAGTGAATTTCATCGATCAAGGCTTCACCAAGGATCAAAGAGGCTACCCCAACTACCATCAGTTCAGTACACCTCCTCAACAACAGGGAAGCCTCCTTGAGCGTTCTCCTCACAACTTGGGGCTCTACCAGACTCAGAATCAACGCTGGGACAATATTTATCAAGATCCTTCCAGATTCACCAGTGCGCAACATCCTCAGAATTTTACGTCTGAAGACATGTGGGAGAGGAAACTAGCCCAGAAGTTTGATCTGATTGCAGCACGGCTTAATGATCACGAAGAAAAGCTTAAAGCCCAAGAAGCTTTTAACCAAGGACAGATCGCACAAGGACAGAGAATAGAGAGCATGGTAAATAAAGTTGCTAGCTTGTTAGCCAACCTTCCTCTCTTCAATCAGGCGCCATCTCAAAACAACTCCTCCATGAAGAACGAGCAAGCTAAAGTCATCACAACCAGGAGCAGTGAGCAGAACAGCCTGGAGAAGAAGAAGGAAGCACTATCCATTCTCTCTACGGGAGAGTGTTCGGCTATCGTCTCTCAATCACCACCCATACCTATCCCAGCTAAGTGCTCTGATCCTGGTCCTTTTACGTTACCTTTAATCATTAACGCATTGAAATTGAGCGTAGTTTAGTTGATCTAGGTGCGTCTATAAATGTCATGCCTATGTGTTTATATAAGAAACTGAACCTAGGTGAATTACAACCTACTAGCATGCATGTAGTGTTCGCCGACAGAACTCTAAAAGAACCTAGAGGAATAATCAAGGATGTAATCACTTGTTGTGGCCCTTTCCGATTTTTCACTGACTATGTAGTAATGGATACTCAAGAGACATATTCTACCCTTCTCTTAGGCCGGCCATTTATGGCGACAGCCGGCATTAACATTAATGTTCCAAATGGTTCGTTAACATTAATGGTTGGGAAGGATACTGCAACATTCCGTCTCAAGGATGGTATGAAATACACTCCTAAGGGAGAATCACATTGTTTATCCGTAGAAACTGTGGAGTTGGCCTCGGTCAACTTCATTACTGATGTTTCTTCTAGTGTTCCTAGCTCAATTGCTACTGCAGGTGCTGGACAGGTTATCAAGCAAAAACAAAAACCTGTCCCTCAAAAGCCGTCAAAGAAGAAGGAACTGCAAGCCTCTTCTTAACCACTAAGTAAGGAGTCTGGCGAGTCAAGGAGGAAGAATCATAAGAAGAAGCAAACTCAAATGGTTTGGAGACCAAAAGCTCCGCCACCTTCCACAGAGCCAGCTACACCACCAATTCATTCCGAGAAACCGGCGCCGGAACAAGTATGGAGGGAGAAGCCAAAAGCATCTCCCAATGAAATACTAACGATCACCGATCCTGATGATATCAAGCCCGAGATTAAAGTAAAGAAGGAGCCGATCGTTCTCGTTCCATCCACTGTCTTCCTTGTGGAAGACGATCCTTTGACAGAACTGTTCGGACCGTTCAAGATCATTGACCATCTTCCCGACGGACGTACCAAGCTCCTACACGCGAACGGGAAGAAATGCATGCTCACTGGAGAAGCCCCGAAGCTCTACTTTAGGAACTCCGATGCTAGCATCAAGGAGAATCTGAGTTGGGATGTCTCCTAATACCGTCCAGGTATCGTCCAGCTCAAGGACGTTAATAAAAGAGCGCTTCGTGGGAGGCAACCCACGACTGTAGTCCGTTTTTGTTTTATGTCGAACTTAGTGATTTAGAGTCGGTTCGGGGGAGCCAAAAGTGTCAGTTTGTTTGTGTTTTTATTTATCGTGTGTAGTCTGCGTGTCGTAGTGTCAGTCGCAAGTTGATTGAGGTCGTTTCGATTTTTGTGGATTTAACTGTGATTTTCTTAAGTTTGCCGGATTTGCGAAAATATTTTCAATCGTGCAGTTCAAAATTTTCGGCGAATTTTTAATATCATTTTCGGCGAAATCGCCTTTTGGTTTTCACTGAATCTCCCTGTTCCATATTTTCGGTCCGAAATGTATTGTGTTTTCGGTGAAATTGATTTTGAAAACCAAGCAGTGATTTGAACATTCATTTTCGGCGAAAAGTGTTCTTGCTTTCGGCGAAAACACACTTGAAAAATCGGTAGTGCATTTGAACTAAAATTTTCGTCGAAAACACCCTCTTATTTTCGCCGAAAACTCTTTTGAAAATCACCCAACTATTCACTTTAAAATCTGGATTTAACACCCTCTCTCTTCCCTTCTTTCATTTTCGAACCAGCCAACAAAATAACCCCTCCCCTTTGTTTTTCAAATCCGCTGACCGCCACCCCTTTTTAAATGCCGCCGTCGACCATTACCGTCGCCGACCGCCGCGGCTCCCCTCCCCTCTCCATTCCGATCATTTTAAGCCCTAGAACAGTCGAATCAGAACTCTACAGCTCCAGTTCACCGAAACCCTTGTTTTCAGAGTTTTTCATCGATTCCTCCCAAACCGTTAGTTTTTGGCATCCATGGCTTCAAGGTAAGTTGTAGAACTTTTCAATACGAATCTTTTGACATATGGATTGCTGAATTTCGTCGGGTTGACTTTTGGTTGACTTTTCGGTTTGCCTCGATTTGCGTGCCAACTGTTTTCGTGTGAACTAGGTTAGCTGAATTTGTAGAACTGTTCTAGCATGGTTAGGGAGTACCGTGTTTAATTTCCATATCATTTGATCATGTGTTGCTTTGCATACGATTGATTCTTTGTTAGGTTGACTTGTAGAAATGTCGGTTTGACCATGAACTGTATTTGATCGTTTGGCCGTCGTATGTGTTCATTCTCGTTCAGATTATCGTGCTTGCCATTTGAGATCATATTTTACCGTCATTCTCCAAGTTGTGATAGTCTTGCCATGATTAGGGTTCATTATGCTATAATGTTGACTTTCTGAATGTCGGTTTGACTCTTTGAACTCTGATTGTGCTTATCCGATTCTGGCTGTTCCTAAGCATGTATTTTACTGTCCATGATTACCGGTTACGCTGCTTTGCTTACCCCCACTCGGTTTTCCTCATTTCTTTGGGAAATTGAGTTTTTCTACTAAGTGTGGGGTAGGGTTTAAGTTTGACTAATCTGGTTGCATCCTGGTTTTAGGAACACCACTTATGAGCGCAGGACTAAAGCGCGACTTGATGGCGCCTCGAGCTCCAGAGCTGCCGCCCCCGTCACACCTGCCGTTCTGGGTCCTCAACCCGCATTACCCGCCGGGCTGGATACCATCGCACTATCGCCCGTCTACCTGACTTCTACTTCGAGTGCTTCCAGAAGATCGAGCACATTCGGGGAGCTGACGTGCGCCCTCTTTCCATGGAGTCCCTGCACGAGCACGACGAGGACTACTACCGGAACGTGCATGACGCCCTAGCACCGGCCGGCCTCCTCGAGCTGACCACCATAGCTGCCGATTTCCCAGACATCGCCCTACAGGAGTTCTGGGCGACCTTTGATCTGGAGGAGCACAAGAGGAAGCAGCGCTAGAAGGTTGTGACCTTCTATCTTGGTGGGGTGTACAGGCAGCTCACCTACGATGATTTGCTGCTCATCTTGGCATCCCCTACAAGCATTATCACGATCATCATCTAGGCTGGGGCGACGATGATGACGACGAGGCGTACCATGCACTCTGGAACCACATGACAGGAGTGCCTGGCGATCGCCTTGGGGCGAATAACTCAGTTAAGTCGCTCTTCCACCCTCTCTTTAAATTTATTCATATGGTTTGGCGTAGATCGCTTTTATATGTTCCAGACAAGGATCGCCACCATATCCTCAAGGAGGAGCTTATGCTTCTCCGAGCCATCCGAGAGAGCTACCCTCTACATCTCGGATGGGTACTTGCTCGCATCTTCCGCCAGAAGACCAAGAGGCGGATGCCACCTCGCAGACTCCTGGGAGGTAACTTCATAGGTCAGCTCATCATCTCCTTCGGCATCAGCAATGAATATGGCCCGAACATTCCACGACGCCAAGTTAGGACCGTTGGAGGTGATTTGGCGGTCGAATATGACCTAGAGCTGGACCTCAGTCCTCATGTGGCAGCAGACTCTCCTCTCCAGCATGTGGCCGAGTCGGAAGAAGAAGATGATGCTGAGGAGCATCAGTTCCAGCCACAGCCGGAATTCCATGACCATATACCCTCGCCACATCATCAGGCAGGGTAGACACAGTTCCCGGCACATTCAAGTCCATACCGGCTCACTCAGCCCGACCGCACCCGACGTGCACAAAGAACGGGTTTTGTCAAGCAAATGCAGTGTCGCAGGCAGGCCTGTGACAAGAAGTTGTCAGGCACGCCTCACAAGTGCGTTTGCTGCGACAATAGCCGACAAAGCGATTTTGTCGCAGCGTGTTGTGACAAATTTGTCGCAGCAACGTGTCGCAGGTCGTGACAACGTTGGCGCTGACAAACGCTGCTGCGACAACTTTGACAGACAGTGCGTCGCAGGCAGTGTGACAAGTTGTCACGGGCAAAGTTGTCACAGCCGTTGTGACAACCTTGTCGCAGCGCTTGACAACTATGCCTTGACAAGTGCTAATGGCGCGCTCTTGGCTTGTGTGTTTGGCGATTTTTGGCTATACTGACTGGTTTCGTGTGCAGCTTTAGTGTGAGCTGTACGCGATGCAGAGTGGCGCACTGACACGCCTCAGAGCAATGACTATGCGCACATGCGCGGCGATAGGCGGTATAAGGCACAGCTGGCGTGGCAACGACAGCTCGGCGAGCACCTCCACTTTCCACCTCCCGGTTCACCGGACCAGCAGTGATCGGGTTGTATTCCTTTTCTGGTGTCTTCTTTTTATTTATTCTTTTCAGATTTTGATCCAACTTTTTTCCTGTGTGGATCCGGGACACTTGTCCTGGTTTCCTTTTTATGTTTCATTTGTTTTTGTTTTGTAGGCAGTTGGGAGATTCCCTTTGTTTCGCTTGGGTAGATTCCCTCCGCTCCGAGGACCCGTGCTCATCCCCTACACCAATCATCTCGGTCCAGGTTCTTCTACTTCACTCTGAACTCTAATTTTAGTCCTGTGAGGACACAGTCCGATTTAAGTGTGGGGTAGGATGCTAGAGAACCTTGCACGAACTTGATTGCCCTTGATGTGTATTTTTGTGTGCCTCGTGATTCCATTCCAGTCTCTCTAGCATTAGAATGGCTCAGTTCTTGATTTTTGATGTTAAGTTGTTGTTCAAACCTTCATAATGATGCTTAGACTGCTTAACCTAGAACTTGAGAACCAACTTGTATACTTTGATGCTAAATTGCCTGGTCAGAACAGAATTTTTAAATCACACTTGTAGTTTGTAGCCTTGATTGCATGAAAATGACCGAATCCGACTAGCAAACCAACTGTGAACTTTTGATCCATTGCACGTAACTTGCATTTTTAATTCTTTCTGAGTGGTTTTCTGTTTGTCTGAATGAGTTAGAATTTGCATGAGACCTACTCGAGACCACACGATGACACGAGTTTTAGAATGATAGGGGCACCTAGATTCAGCTACTAAGCCAGATAGCCTACCAAACGATAAAATCCACTAGGTTTAAACCCTTGAGCTTGGCCTGTTCTTTCGGTTCGATTTAAATTACCATTTTCCCATTCTTTCATTCCCCATTGATCCCCTGTGGTTGTAGTTCTAGATTGACCTACCGGAAGTCAGTTTGTGGTAACCTGCCTATAGCCATTAAACAGGTGGTCTTAGCTATTATGTCCAGACGTGTAAACCCCTCTAGCAACTAAAAGAAAGAATCGGCACAAAAGAAAAAAATAGAAAAAGAAGAAAAAGAAGCAAATTTCGAAAAAGTGAAGAAAAGAAAAATTAGAAAAGTTTCAAAGTTTCTAGTTCAATAAAACGTTCTTCTCCCTACAAATAGAAGAACGAATTCAAAAGAAAAAGTTCAAAAGAAAAGAGAAAAAAATCATGTAAAAAGAGAATAAGTGCTAGGTTGCTTGAGGGTATCATAGGACCAGCGTTCATTATTCCACCAGTGTTTGGTTAGACGGTAGGAAGCCATAGATTAGATTCGATGGAAGTTAGTCGAAAGCTACACCGCACCAAGCCATCATCATACATTTCCATCATCCATCGCATCATAAACCCAAGCAGTGTAGATTTCATTACGGTCCTAGTGATGCTGCAGTTTTAGTGGTATCAAATAACTACCAAGCTGGAAAGCTAGGGTAGATCGTATTCCACAGGGTTTCTTCTAATTGACTACTCAAAGAAGCTGACAAATTATTCAAGTTAAAACACGTTGTGCGTGGTGTGAGTTCCACGACTTCTAGACTAAGATGCAGGAAACTTAAGAAGAACTTAAAAGACAGAATGATTTGTAGGTTTAAACAGACTACAGACAAGCTTAGATTTCGAATCCCCTTTCGTTCACCAGAGCATTGGCAATCAACAGATCAGCGGTTTTCAATTCTCATTCAATCAATTTTTATACACCACCATAACTCCTTACCCTTAGGTTTAAGACTGGCGAACGTTCGCTCTATCCGATCTAACTACCAAGATTAATTAGCCGCCCGGGTACGGTCGCCTCTCGCAACGACTTAACTAACTGGTGCAATTACTAGTGATTTATGAGTTACTCTTGAAGCGGATTAACCCTAACCGGTTCCTACGAAAGGCACACTCCAATTATAAGGTTAACTGGTTGAATTGATGTTTTAAAGAGAGGCGAGCGTTCGATTCTATCCTCAGCTTAACAAGAATCTAAACTAGGTGATCAAGTAAGACAAGTTTATGCGCCAAAGCAGGAAGATGTCTGGCGACTAACCCTAGCTTGCAAAAACCTAATCTAGGCGATCAACCAGAGAAGAAACATAAACAATGAAGAACAAAACAACCATGCAAAGAGAAACTGATTGAACTTCGAATCTAATTACCGCCGATCCGTGACCGCTTTAAAGCACTGGGTCACTTAGGGTTCATCTAATCTAAGCTCTACTAGTTTAGCTACTCATATCCGACAAACAAGAATCAAAGACGACAGAAGGATTCATCTTATACAAAGGAAGAACAGAAAAGGATCTGAAAAACCTAATTCCGGATGATCCGTGAAGCTCCGATCTTGAGAATGTTCAATTCCTAGCTCCAAGCGTCTTCCGGGATGGATTGACGGCGTCACGATCTCTCTGATAGCTCCGGAATACTCTCTCAACTCTCCTCAAGTCGTGGTTGATCTCTCTAGGTTGTGTGTTAACAAATCTGGCTTCGAAAAGTCTATTAATACCCCCAAAAACCCTTTCCTTGTTGGAAAAGTTGAGAATTTCCCGTCTGGGGAGCTTACACGGCGTGTAAGCTCACAGTGTATTTAGCTTACACGGTGTGTAAGCTCCAAAACGCAGCGTTTTGAGCTGGGCAGACTTCCAACTTGTTTCGATCATTCCCGCTCCGTTTGAACTCCGATTTGGTCTCCGTTTGAAGTGTTCGACTCGTGAGAGAGTCCTCTATAATGTGGTAACCTGGGGCTCAACATAAAAGCTCACAAAAAGGGTGAAAATAGCTGAGAATTAGACAATGTACGTATTAGGAGCCGATAATCACAAAGTTATGATAAATGCACCAAATACTCATCAAAATGGCATCAAAGGGTATGAAATGTTGCTTAAATGAGGCTGATAATCACGTCAAATCGAGTGTCATCAAAATACCCCACACTTAAGCTTTTGCTTGTCCTCAAGCAAATTGAATTAGAACGCACTCAGATTCACAAATTACACGATTGATCAAGTTAAGGTTCAAGCAATCACAATGAATTATTAAACTGCTACTTCTAGAACAAGTGACCTAACATGCTTACACGTTAACCAAACAACCTGGTCTCACTAATTATCTGCACACAACAAGTAGCAAACACAAATCATGCACGACTCTGACCTAACCGACCAGACTTCTCACACAGGTAATATTTGGTACACGGGAACTCTCGCACTCTGTGTTTAGGGACATGTTTATGCTCTCAATCATTTTCTGTCACTGAATTCTGTCATAGGTTTGCAATTCGATCACATCTCCACCACTGTGACAACACGAGTAACTAGTCAAGAAGGACTTCCCTGCTAGGACTGTAACGAATTCTACACTACAAGGGTTTATAATGAGATGGATGATGGGAATGTATGATGATGGCTTTGGTGCGGTGTAGCTTTCGACTAACTTCCCTCGAATCTAGCCTATGGCTTCCTACCGTCTAACCAGACACGGGTGGAATAGTATACGCTCGTCCTATGATACCCTCAAGCAACCTAGCACTTTATTTTGCATATTTTCTTTTTCTTTTCTTTACATTTTCTTTTGACTTCGTTCTTCCATATGTAGGGAGAAGAACGTTATTTGAACTATACTATAAACTTTTTGGCTTTTCTGATTTTTCTCTTTCTTTTCATTTTTTTTCGAAATTTTTTTCTTTTCTTCTTTTCTATTTTTTTCTTTTGTGTCGATTCTTTCTTTTAGTTGCTAGAGGGGTTTACACGTCTGGACATATTAGCTAAGACCACCTGTTTAATAGCTATAGGCAGGTTACCACAAACCGACTTCCGGTAGGTCAATCTAGAACTACAACCACAGGGGATCAACAGGGAATGAAAGAATGGGAAATGGCTGTAATGTATTATCGAACCGAAAGAACAGGCCAAGCTCAAGGGTTTAAACCTAATGGATTTATCGTTTGGTAGGCTATCTGGCTAAGTAGCTGAATCTAGGTGCCCCTATCATTCTAGAACTCGTGTCATCGTGTGGTCTCGAGTAGGTCTCATGCAAATTCTAACTCGTTCAAGCAAACAGAAAACCACTAAAAAAGAATTGAAATTGCAAGTTACGTGCAATGGATCAAAAGCTCACAGTTGGTTTGCTAGTCGGATTCAGTCATTATCATGCAATCAAAGTGAAAAACTACAAGAGTGATAAGCTTTTCTGTTCTAACCAGGAAATCTAGCATCGATGCAAGCAGGTTGATTACAGGTTCTAGGTTCAGCAATCTAAGCATCATTATGAAAAATTGAAAACTAACTTAACATCACGCGTCAAGAATTGAGCAATTCTATGCTAGAGAAATCTCACAAATACCACAGATGAATAGCATCCCTCAGAAATATAATCCCCACCCCACACTTAAATCGGACATTGTCCTCAATGGACCAAACAAAAAGAAGAAAAGTGTATAGGGGTACCGCAATACGAGCATGAGGGCGCCGGAGATGGATTGGCGAGACATCGGGGGTATAGACGTGCATAGAACCATAGAGAATTCTGAGTGCATAGCCTGAAAACATAATAAGAGAGGATCCATCACACATTTAGAACAGTTGGAGTACAAAAGACTCGATCGACCACAAAGGTTCAACAAAGACCCAAAACAACATAAACCGACACAAACAAAAACAAAAAGTACAGAGTTCTGGATGATAAGAAAAATAAAGAAAAATCCTGAGATCACTGGGGCGGAGGGTGCTGGCGATCATCTGGAGCCTGGAACTGTTGAAAGAATTGAAGCTGTGACTGGTCATCTGCTGCTGCAACTCCTGGAGGCTGATGAAACGCTCGTCGGACTCCTGTTGCCACTTCTGAGTAGCCTCCCAACGCTCTTCGGAATCTGCTCTCATCTCCCTAAGCTCGCGCTCCAGTCCACTGAAGTCGTATGCTGGGGATGTTATCCGGCGGGGAAGCCACCTGGAGGGTGTCGCACCTTGCGGTTCCTCTCAGTTTCTTCGCCGGAGGTGGGGCGGAAGAAGAAGAAGCAACTCCTTTCCCTTTGGATTTTCCCATCCTGAAAATAAATCACAAACCAAAATGCCAAGTTTAGCATATAACAAGTGGGATTGGTGCATATAAGACAAGCAAAAGGAATAAGGTATGAGACACACGAGATCATGGCATGGAACCTATGAATCAACCGAGCAATAAGAGAGTATCAATCAATGACAACCACAACAAACATCAAAGATATCAAGATCAAAGAATGCAAGTAGCATGTCAACAAGTGAAGGCACAATCCCATAAGCACATATCTAGGTCTTAAACACACTTAGCAAGATCAACATTTAGGCATTTAAGCAAACTTGGCAAAGATCATCATGGAAGCAATTAACCAATTGCAAATCAAACTTAACTCATAGTCAAGCAATAAGCAAATCCAAATCGGCCATATAAGTCACACAAGCCAAGATCACAACTCATGAAATCGGTATGCAAAAAAGGTACCTTAACCGTCATACGAGCCAATTGGGGTATAGATATTCGGGAACAAGCATGCATACATGTTTATAACCATCACAAGATCAATCACAAAGCAACAATTCATCCAATTTCGTCCATATGCAAAAATCCCCAATTTCGACAAAAATCGGTATGAAAAGTCTAAGGAATTTCACAATTGGGTAGGCAAGCGAAGTCGAAATGACCCCCGATTCAAACTACAAGCTCATTAAATCACCAATT
Organism: Linum lewisii; assembly: GCA_034768395.1. NCBI lineage: Eukaryota > Viridiplantae > Streptophyta > Magnoliopsida > Malpighiales > Linaceae > Linum > Linum lewisii. Next base: position 22,825,854 of record CM068302.1, on the reverse strand, counting down.
TCATGAATATCAAGTCAATTTAACAAAACCCCAAAATTGAAAAATTAGGGTTCTTGGGCTCAAGAACTCAAATCCGATTCAGCACCTGGAAATTCGTTTTTCATGACAAACAAGCATAATAGAAGCATGCTAAGAGGTAGAGGGTGATGTTGTGTACCTGAAAGTCGACTCAACTCACTAAATTGAATCGAAAAATGAGGGGGAGAAAGGCTGATTGGTTCGAATTTCAACTCGAGCTGCTGTCGTCGGGTCGACTGCCGCGGCTCCTGGGTTTCGTCGAGGGAAGTTGTTGCTGCGTTCGAGGTCAGTGGCGACGTCTGACGAGGGGGGGGGCGGCGTTCCGACGGTGGCGCTCGGTGAGGGGGGAGGAGACGAAGGCAGCGGTGGTGTGCGTGGCTGCTGCGGCTGTTGCTGTCGGCTGCTGTGCCGGCTGACGTGGCGGACGGGAGGAGGCGAACGATGAGCGGTGGGGGCGGTGGCGACGTCCGATGCCGGCGGTCCAAGCTCCGCTGACGGTAGTGGGTTTGTGTGGTGGTTGGGTGTTTGGAGGGTGTGGTGTGGTGGCTAGAGGTGGTTGGGGTTTTGGTTCAAAAGAGGAAGAGTTGAGAGGATTTGGGAGAGAGAAACGAAGAGAGAGAAGGAAAAATCCAAAAATGAGAAGGGGAAAAGGGACTTACCTCTGATTTTTCGAGCTTACACGGCGTGTAAGCTCCTTAGTGCAATAGCTTACACGGCGTGTAAGCTCTTACACGGGTCTTTACACAGCTGTGTACCCACTGTGTTTTTTTAGCTCTCCTTGGGTTCTCTATTCCGGATTTTGGCCAATTTCTTGCAAATTGGTCACTCCTCTTCCTGCAAACAAAATATTCAACCCAAATAACACCCAATATATATATATTTTTTGATTATTTTCTATCATCCGAACTCAACCGACTCGACGCAAAATTCTCAAAATGACTCAAAATAAAGAAAAACTGACTCGATAAATTTAAAATGACTCCAGCCGTGGGTTGCCTCCCACGAAGCGCTCTTGCTTAACGTCCTTGAGCCGGACGATACCTGGACGGTGTTAGGAGACATCCCAACTCAGGATTTCTCTTAGGCCTGAGCCGGAGTTCATGAAATATGGCCTTGGGGATCCTCCGGCAAGTGTGAACTTCTTCCCATTTGCGTGAATTATCTTGGTTCGTTCTAGTGGCTCGGTAGACGGGGGCTGAGCAATCGGCTTCCAAACCTCCTTCGTCTTCTCTTTATTCTCCTCCTTTATCTCCCAGGATCTTTAACGTTTGGTGATTCATGAGGGGACGCCGTCGGATCCTCCTTCTTTCTCGGCCTTTGTGCCGGCAGCTCATTCTTCAGATTAGGGATCTGTCCAACACCTGGCTAGAAGATTTCTGCAGAAACTATAGATTTTTCATTAGTAACGGAGTTGACCGAAGCCAACTCCACAGCTTCAACAGATAAGCAATGCATCTCTTCTTTGACTGGGACTTGTATACCGTCCTTGAGGCGGAATGTCATGGTGTTCTTGCCGACCCTTAATGTCAACGAGCCATTCGGGACATTAATGTTAGTGCCGGCTGTTGCCATAAACGATCGGCCTAGGAGAAGAGTGGCATCTTCCCCTCGGGTATCCATAATAATAAAATCAGCCATAATAGTAAAGGGACTACAATTGACAACCACATCTTCTATCAATCCCCTAGGTAATTTCACAGATCTGTCGGCAAACACTAAATGCATGCTAATCGGTTTCAATTCTCCTAGGTTCAATTTCTCATACAAGCAGGTAGGCATGACATTAATGGAAGAACCTAGATCAATTAAACTACGATCAATTTTCACATTATTAATAGTGCAAGGCAAAGTGAAAGCACCGGGATCTTGACACTTAGCTGGGGGTGGTATGGGTGTCGCATGGCCCTGGATAGCAGAGCATTCTTCCTCGAGGGGGCGGGAGACAACTCTTTCTTCTTCTTGTTCTTCGCAGGATCCCTTGCGATTTTGTCAGCCTCCGGTATTACTTGGATAGCATCAGTAACTGGTGTATTCATATTCGTGTTCTTCAAGTATCCATGCCACTTTCTGTACCGGGTATCATGATCTTTCTCCTTTGATTGTGCGGCCTTAGGAAATGGAATCCGAGGCTGATATGGAGGGAGAGGTGGCGCAGGTGCTGTCTTTGTCAGGGAAGGCGGGGCAGTCACCTCCTCTTCTTCTCCTTCTCTATTCTCCTCCTCGATCTTTGGCTTGTCAATGGTTATAGCTTCGGGGATTATGGCTGGTTCAGGAGCTACAGTATCAGCTGATTGCTTGTCGCTTCTTGTGGAGACGGCCTTGATGTGCTCCCTCCTAATGGTAGAGTCGACTTTAACCGAGGATTGATTAAGGAGGGGGCTACTAGTTATCAAGCTGACCATGTTATTTATCATGCTCTCCATTCGTTGACCTCGGCTTCATGTTCTTGATTTATGGCGGCTTGAAGCTTGACTTTTTCTTCATATTTATCGAGCCTTTCCATGATCAGGTCGAGCGTCTTGGCTACCTCGATATCCCTTGTGTTCCTTGATGTAGATCTCTGAGGTTGATTTTGATAACTATCGCCCAAGTACTGATTCTAAATCTGGTTGTATCCAAGGTTGTAAGGAGGACGCTCTTGGAAGCTTCCTTGTTGTTGAGGAGGTTGTCTGAACTGACGATAGTCGGGGTGGCCCTGTTGACTGTTGGTGAAGCCTTCATCAATAAAGTTCACTTCCTCTGAAGACCAGTTACCGAAAATCTTCTTCATTTCTTTCTGCACTTCAATCTTGATCTGATCTTCACGGCTTGGTCGGCTCTTAGCTACTCCAAACTGTCTCTCCCAGCTTCTCGACTTAGATGCGCATTTTGCAAAGTGAAGAAGAGCAGCTTCCGGTGCAAGTGCGGTGTAATCTCCATCAGCTAAGGAGTTAACCCATTCAGATGACTCTTCGTTCATACCCCAAGCAAATATCTCTGCTAGCTGCCTCTGAGTGAAACCATGATGAGGGCAGCTGTGGAGGAGTTCTTGGAATTTGTTCCAAGCATCCTTCTCTCTGTCTGAACCTTGAGATGTTTTTCTTATAAGAAGTTGTTCTAGACGGAGGGAAATATTCCTCTACGAATTCCTAAGCAAGAGTCTCCCAGTCAGTGTAGTAACCAGGTGGTCTACCAGTGAGCCACCTCTTAGCTGCACCTTTCAGAGAGAACGGGAAAGCTCTCAAGCAAAGAGTGTTCTTGTCGAGATTCCCATTCTTGAAAGTGCTGCAGAGATCAAGGAAATCCGTCAGATGCGTGCACGGATTGTCTAATGGCCTGCCTTCAAATTGTAAATCCCTAGAGATCATTTCCAGGAAGGGGATCTTGATCTCATAGTCAGGACCGTCTTCATTGCGCTGGTACAAAGATGGAAGATCGACTGCTAGCAGCACTTGGCTTATTGTAATCCGCAAGACTCTTTTGCATAGCCATCGCGGTAGGGAAGATGGAACGGAAGTGATTCGATTATGTACCTGCTATGATCTGCACGGGACAAAAACAAGCACAACCGGTGTAAAATCGAAGTGTGACGGGTAATGAAAGATGGAAAGTAGAAGAATAAAATGCCAACCCTTCTTTCAAACAATATAGAAGAGTCCCCGGCAACGGCGCCAATTTGATGCTGCAGTTTTAGCGGTATCAAATAACTACCAAGCTGGAAAGCTAGGGTAGATCGTATTCCACAGGGTTTCTTCTAATTGACTACTCAAAGAAGCTGACAAATTATTCAAGTTAAAACACGTTGTGCGTGGTGTGAGTTCCACGACTTCTAGACTAAGATGCAGGAAACTTAAGAAGAACTTAAAAGACAGAATGATTTGTAGGTTTAAATAGACGACAGACAAGCTTAGATTTCGAATCCCCCTTTCGTTCACCAGAGCATTGGCAATCAACAGATCAGCGGTTTTCAATTCTCATTCAATCAATTTCTATACACCACCATAACTCCTTACCCTTAGGTTTAAGACTGGCGAACGTTCGCTCTATCCGATCTAACTACCAAGATTAATTAGCCGCCCGAGTACGGTCGCCTCTCGCAACGACTTAACTAACTGGTGCAATTACTAGTGATTTATGAGTTACTCTTGAAGCGGATTAACCCTAACCGGTTCCTACGAAAGGCACACTCCAATTATAAGGTTAACTGGTTGAATTGATGTTTTAAAGAGAGGCGAGCGTTCGCTTCTATCCTCAGCTTAACAAGAATCTAAACTAGGTGATCAAGTAAGACAAGTTTATGCGCCAAAGCAGGAAGATGTCTGGCGACTAACCCTAGCTTGCAAAAACCTAATCTAGGTGATCAACCAAGAAGAAACATAAACAATGAAGAACAAAACAACCATGCAAAGAGAAACTGATTGAACTTCGAATCTAATTACCGCCGATCCGTGACCGCTTTAAAGCCCTGGGTCACTTAGGGTTCATCTAATCTAAGCTCTACTAGTTTAGCTACTCATATCCGACAAACAAGGATCAAAGACGACAGAAGGATTCATCTTATACAAAGGAAGAACAGAAAAGGATCTGAAAAACCTAATTCCGGATGATCCGTGAAGCTCCGATCTTGAGAATCTTCAATTCCTAGCTCCGAGCATCTTCCGGGATGGATTGACGGCGTCACGATCTCTCTGATAGCTCCGGAATACTCTCTCAACTCTCCTCAAGTCGTGGCTGATCTCTCTAGGTTGTGTGTTAACAAATCTGGCTTCAAAAAGTCTATTAATACCCCCGAAAACCCTTTCCTTGTTGGAAAAGTTGAGAATTTCCCATCTGGGGAGCTTACAGCTCACAGTGTATTTAGCTTACACGGTGTGTAAGCTCCAAAACGCAGCGTTTTGAGCTGGGCAGACTTCCAACTTGTTTCGATCATTCCTGCTCCGTTTGAACTCCGATTTGGTCTCCGTTTAAAGCGTTGGACTTGTGAGAGAGTCCTCTATAATGTGGTAACCTGGGGCTCAACATAAAAGCTCACAAAAAGGGTGAAAATAGCCGAGAAATAGACAATGTACGCACTAGGAGCCGATAATCACAAAGTTATGACAAATGCACCAAATACTCATCAAAATGGCATCAAAGGGTATGAAATGTTGCTTAAATGGGGCTGATAATCACGTCAAATTGAGTGTCATCACCTAGCAGGGAAGTCCTTCTTTACTAGATACTCGTGTTGTCACAGTGGTGGAGATGTGGTCGAAATGCAAACCTATGACAGAATTCGGTAAAGAAAATGATCGAGAGCAGAAACACGTCCTTAAACACAGAGAGTGAGAGTCCCCATTGTACTATATATATCCTGTGTGAGGAGTCTGGTCGGTTAGGTCAAATTCGTGCATAATTGGTTGCTACTACTTGTCGTGTGCAGTTTATTAGTGAGACCAGGTAGTTTGGCGGATCTGTATGCATGTTGGGTTTCTTGTTCTAGGAATTAGCTGTTTAATAATTCATTGTGTTTGATTGAGCTCTAATTTAATCGATCTTATCATTTATGATCGTGAGCATTTCTATTCAGTTTGCTTGAGGACAAGCAAAAGCTTAAGTGTGGGGTATTTGATGACACTCGATTTGACATGATTATCAGCCTCATTTAAGCGACATTTCTTTGCTTAAGACATGTTTTTAGGATAGAATAACGAATATTCAATCAATTGCTCTATCTCGTGCCATTTGTGTTACCTTGGCCCGTTTCGGGTCTATTTGATGGTTTTCTAGTGTTTTTACATTAGCATAGGTTTTTGCCGTCAAATAAAGTAGCCAAGGTCATGTCTAAGGCATTGGAATCTCGAGGAATTACACTGGAATCGATCAAAGGAGCCAATCAAGTTCAAACAAACTCCTGCCTTTCGTAGGAACCGGTTAGGGTTAATCCACTGCAAGAGTAACTCATTAATCATTAGTAATTGCACCAGTTAATTAAGTCGTTGCGAGAGGCAACCGTACCCAGGCGGCTAGTTAATCTTGGTAGTTAGAACGGATAGAGCGAACGTTCACCGGTCTTAAACCTAAGGGTAAGGAGTTATGGTGGTGTCTTAGTAATTGATTGAATGAGAATCGAAATCCGCTGATCTGTTGATTGCCAATGCTCTGGGGAACGAAGGGGGATTCAAAGTCTAAGTTCGTCTGTCATCCTTGTTTTCAAACCCTAATTTCCATTCTGCTTTAGTTTAATTTTTAATTTCTCTGCATTTCTTAGAATTAGAAGTCGTGGAACTCACACCACGCACAACTTGTCTGCATTCGAGTATTTTGCTAGTTTTGAAGTAGTCAATCTTAGAAGACCCCTGGAATACGATCTACCCTAGCTTTTGTTAGCTTGGTAGTATTTGATCACCACTCTGCAGCGTTCATCACCCTGCTTTGGCGCATAAACTTGTCTTCCTTGATCACCTAGTTTAGATTCTTGTTAAGCTGAGGATAGAAGTGAACGCTCGCCTCTCTTTAAAACATCAATTCAACCAGTTAACCTTATAATTGGAGTGTGCCTTTCGTAGGAACCGATTAGGGTTAATCTACTGCAAGAGTAACTCATAAATCGTTAGTAATTACACCAGTTAATTAAGTCGTTGCGAGAGGTGACCGTACCCGGGTGGCTAGTTAATCTTGGTAGTTAGATCGGATAGAGCGAACGTTCGCCGGTCTTAAACCTAAGGGTCGGGAGTTATGGTGGTGTATAGAAACCGATTGAATGAGAATTGAAAACCGCTGGTCTTGTGATTGTCGTTGCCTTGGTGATCTAAGGGGGATTCAAAATCTAAGCTCGTCTATCTTCTCGTTAGTCAACCTTTTAATCTTTCTGTCTTTTATTTTCCTGCTTTTTAGATTAGAAGTCGTGGAACTCACACCAAGCACTAAGTGTTTAAACTTGAGTAATTTGCCAGCATATTTGAGTAGACAAGAAGAAGAGACCTCGAGTAGAATACGATCTAGTCTACCTTGGTAGATTAGTTATTTGATACCGCTAAAACTGCTGCATCAAATTGGTGCCGTTGCCGGGGACTTCTTTTGATTGTTCGAAAGAAGAACTGGTATTTTATTCTTCTATTTTCCATCTTTCATCTTTTCATCCACTTCAATTTTACACTGGTTTTGTTTGTTTCTATTGTTTGTAGGTTGCTCACAGGTATATGCATCGCCGCCCTTGGACTCGCTCTCAAACCGACAAGGCTAAGAGCATAGAGAGACCAGGCAGTTCTGCTCCACCTCGACAATCACAGATTCCAAGGAGAAGCAGAACCAATCCACCTCCATCCGTCACTTCGATCAAGATCGAGGAACTGAAGGAGAGTTCCTCATCTTCACCTTTACCATCATCTTCATCCGCTTCATACATCGAGTCACTTTCACCTCCTCCATCTCCTACCATGAATGATCATTTACCACCACCACCAGGCGACGATCTACCACCGCCACCACCAATTGCACAGAAGAGTCTAGCTGACTACAACAAGCCGAGCGCGACTAGCGTTCGATCTGCCATTGCCGTGCCGCGCGTTGAAGGAGATCCTGACTATGAGATCACGATTCCATTCTTGACTATGATCTCTAGGGATCTACAATTTGAAGGCAGGCCACTAGACAATCCGTGCACACATCTGGCGGATTTCCTTGATCTCTGCAGCACTTTCAAGAACGAAAACCTCGACAAGAACACTCTTTGCTTGGGATACTCTGGCTTAGGAATTCGTCGAAGAGTACTTCCCTCCTGTCAGAACAACAACCATCAAAGACAGCATCACCAGATTCTCCCAGAAAGAAGGAGAAAGCTTATACGATACTTGGAATCGATTCCAAGAACTTCTCTACAACTGTCCCCATCACGGATTCGAACAGAGGCAGTTAGCTGAAATCTTTGCTCAAGGTCTTCGAGAAGAATCTGCCAAGTGGGTCAATTCTCTAGCTGAAGGGGATTGCACTACACTCACACCTGAAGCTGCTCTTCTTCATTTCGCAAACTGTGCTTCCAAGTCAAGGAACTGGGAGCGACAATCAGAAGGATAAAAGAGCAAGCTCGATCTCGAAGCTACTATCAAGGCAGAAGTATAGAAGCATCTGAAGAAGTCTTCTACACCAATCAAACCGCCGGCAGCTTCTGTCTATGTTGCCGATTGTGAATGGTGTGGAGCTTGTGCGCATAATGGAGGCCGATGCCAGAATTTTGGTAAGACAAAAGTTTGGTCCACCGAAGAGGTAAATTTTGTTCAGCAAGGTTTCGTTAACAATCAGAATGGTTATGTTGGCTACCGCAACTTCAGACTGCAAGGGAACTATCAAGACAGACCTCCCTACAATAATGGCGCCAACCATAACCAGAACCAGAATAATCGCCCAGCTGGTCTAGCTCAGGATCAGAAGCCTAACCATCCGCTGGGAGGTGTCTATCAGCCACCACACCGTAATCCGGGTAACTATGGAACTGCTCCTGGCAATCGCCAGAATCAATACCTGAATAATACCTATCCAGGGTAGCAACATCAGAGAGAGAACAATGTCAGTGACCTGGACAAGAAGCTTAGTTAGATCATTACCAGACTTGATGATCATGACAGTCAGTTCAAAGCTCAAGCTCTTCTCAATCAAGAACAGATCGCATCCGGTCAAAGAATTGAGCAAGCTGTCAACCACATCTCGAGCATGCTAGCATCTGGTCGACCATTTGGCCAACTTCCAAGCCAGACAGAGCCGAATCCGAGAAAGGAACAAGCTAAGATGGTATCTGTTAAAAAGTTTACAAGCTTATCTGTTGACGCTTCTTCTATTTTACGCAGGATCTCTGAAACTCAGGAGAAGAAGGAAGCGCAGGAACCGGCGCCTAAGGAGGATGATCCTCCTCTTGCTCCGTACTACGTGAAGCCTCCTTTTCCAAGAGCATTGCTGCCAAATAAAAGGATCAAGACTGGCATGAAGGGGAATAAAGAAGGATATCTGATCCTGCAGTTTTAGCGGTATCAAATAACTAATCTACCAAGGTAGACTAGATCGTATTCTACTCGAGGTCTCTTCTTCTTGTCTACTCAGGTTTAAGCAGATTGTGCGTGGTGTGAGTTCCACGACTTCTAATCTAATAAAGTAGGAAAATAAAAGACAGAAAGATTAAAAGGTTGACTAACGAGAAGATAGATGAGCTTAGATTTCGAATCCCCCTTCGTTCACCAGAGCATAGGCAATCAACAGATCAGCGATTTTCAATTCTAATTCAATCAATTTCTATACACCACCATAACTCCTTACCCTTAGGTTTAAGACTGGCGAACGTTCGCTCTATCCGATCTAACTACCAAGATTAACTAGCCACCCGAGTACGGTCGCCTCTCGCAATGACTTAATTAACTGGTGCAATTACTAACGATTTATGAGTTACCCTTGAAGTGGATTAATCCTAATCGATTCCTACGAAAGGCACACTCCAATTATAAGGTTAACTGGTTGAATTGATGTTTTAAAGAGAGGCGCGCGTTCGCTTCTATCCTCAGCTTAACAAGAATCTAAACTAGGTGAACAAGGAAGACAAGTTTATACGCCAAAGCAGGGAAGATGTCTGGCGACTAACCCTAGCTTGCAAAAACCTAATCTAGGCGACCAACCAGAAAAGAAACATAAACAATCAAGAAGAAAACAACCATGCAAACAGAAACTGATTGAACTTTGAATCTAATTACCACCGATCTGTGACCGCTTTAAAGCCCTGGGTCACTTAGGGTTCATCTAATCTAAGCTCTACGAGTTCAGCTACTCATAATGATAACAGAAGAATCAAAGGCAACAAAGGAAATCATCATACAAAGGAAGAACAAATAAGAACTGAAAAACCTAATTCTGACGACTCCGGCGAAGCTTCGATCTCCTGGATCTTCAACTTTAAGCTCCGAGCTCTCCGAGGTGGAAGGATGGCGTCACGATCTATCCACGATTCTTCGAACTCTATAAACTCTATCTATCGACCCTAGAGTCGGCTGACTCTCAAAAGTCTGATTTGTGAAAATATGAATAATGATTTTTTCTTTGGGCCGCTGGTTTAAGTATTTATACTTAAACCCTAAGTCGTCGGATTTGTGAAGGAATTTTCGCCGAAAACCTAAGGGAGTTTTCGCCAAAAATTCCTTTGTAAATTGTTGCTTCCGTCGGCTAATTTCTTCATAACTTTTCGGTCCAATAGTTTTCGGCGAAAACTTAGGGTTTTCGCCGAAAACTTCCTTCAGTTGACATCAATGATTTTGTGCATGTATTTTCGCCGAAAATGCTAGGGTAAGATGCCTGTGAGGTTCTGTTAGGCGCGTGATTTTGTCTGAAAGTTCACTGTTTCATTGAGCGAAACCTAGCTTTCTGCCGGCGGGCAGCCGCCATGGCCTCCTCTTCTTCTGGTCCTGGAGCGGCGGGGGGGCTCTCTTGGGCTTCCCTGGTTGCTAGTTCTAGCTCCGATCTTACATTTGTAGCGGAATCTCGAGCGGCGGTAATTGATGGTGTTCTTCACATCCCCAAAAAGGTAGTCGATCTTGGAGTCCAGAGGCTCAAATCGGCGCTGGTGATTCAGTTTTTGGACTCAGTTCCTCCCCTGAAGGTGGTCCGGAGTGTGCTTAATCGTCTGTGGGGCTTTGAAGGTGAGGTCGTACTCTCCTCTCTTTATGATAGTCTATACCTTGTTGAACTTCTGTCTGTCAAGCTCTGTGAATGGGTGTTGGCCAGATCTTGGCATATACACCATTCATCAATGCTGCTGCGTCGCTGGACTCCTTGGATTAAGCCTATTGATACCTCTCCAAAGGAGTTGCCGGTATGGGTCACATTCAAGGATGTTCCGCCGGCGCTAGTCACTCATGAAGGGATTAGCTGGCTTGCAACTCAAATTGGTACGCCTATCAACAAATTCATTAGGGATGGGCTGGATATTAAGGTTTGCGTAGTAAAAGATGTGGGTGATGAAGTCCCGCAGAGCTTGACAGTAGTCATGGACGGTGGAGAGCAGAATACTATCTATGTAGAATGCCGTGAGCCAACAAAGTATAACAGGAAAGGAAAGGGTGTTTATGTTCCGAAAAATGTTCCCCCAAAGGCTTCTGTGACTGGTTCTGGTGAAGGTACCTCAGGCTTTGCTCCCAAACCATCTCATGATGGGGAGGAAGTAACTGAGGAAATTCATTCGGAGAAGGATGCAGGGGAGGAAGGTAATTCTTCTGGAAGCCAACCAGGTGAGGTAGAACCTATTCAGCAGGTTGCTGCTGGAGCAATAGGCACTAGTGCTGTTAGCCTGAGCCCTGAGGCTACTGCTGCTTTAAGTCCTAAGTCTGTCAGTATTGATGAGGGTGGTGCTTTGGTGAGTGATGATGATGAAGTGGTCTATGATGAGACTATTGATGCGGCAGTACAGCTCCCACATCCTGAAGTTACTAAAGCTCCAGTGAGGCGAGTGTTAGGGTCTGAAGGGGTATGCAAAATCGGTAATCCTCCTTTTTCAGAGTTTCTTAACAGTAACAAGGTATTGACCCCTAAGGGGATTATCAATAGACCCAAAACTTGTCGAAGATGAAAATCTGGGTTTGGAATGTCCATGGATTCAATGGCCACGACCATTTCCTTGAGTTGAAGTCTTATGTGTCTAGTCATAATGTAGATGTGTTTGCTATTCTAGAGCCAAGGACCAGGCTGCATAACACTGCAAGTCTCTTTACTAGCCAGTTTCCCAACTGGCAATTTGATTTTTGCTTTGATGGTACCTTGGGAAAACCTTGTGTGGTATGGAAGCAAAATGTTCCTTTGAAGGTTTTTTATGTGAACTGCTGCAACCGTGGGCAGACGACACTTAAACACCGCAAGTTGAGACCGTGCAACGAGGTAGAAACATCGGGAACCGGGGCGGAAAAGTACTTTGACCCGTCAGCTATATAACAGCCGGGAACCAGAAGTGTCCAGTCGAAGACGCCACGCCAAGAGATGGATGCTGTTGATGATAAGTCGATCCTTCAGTATCGCAACATGCAGATACAACAAGGGTTTCAGAACAAAGTTCTATCAAAGGGGGTTTATTTCATCAAAGTTGTTAAGTACAAAGTGAGGCCGGCGGCCTCTATTTATAGGGAGGGAACAAGCTCTCCTCCCTAAAGTCTAACTCCTAAATAATAATAAAATAAAGAGTCCTATTCCTAAATAGTCTCATAAATCCCCTAAACAAGTCCTACTAAAAAGGAAAAAACAATTAAATAGTCTTTAAATCCAAGAATCCAACTCTAAATAGGAATAGAACTCTTAAAACCCTAAACCGGCGGTTTTAGGGTTTCCTAGTCCGGGCGGGGACTAGGACTCGGCGGCCAGCCGATCTTCGGGCCGGGCCTTTGCTCGGCTCCGGGCTTCTTCTTCTTCAATGGCGGGCCTTCGTCGGGCCTTGGGGCCTGATGCTCCGGGCTGGTCCAAGACTAGGGCCTTGCCAAAAGGCTTGGTCCGCACGGCGTCCATCTCCATAAAATAATCTCGATCGGCCCGGCTCTTGGTCTAGGGCTCGAGGCGGGGCCGGTTTGGGACATTCTTCATTTCTGCTCGGGGCTTCCTCTCCTAGCTTCGGGCATCACCTCAGATAACTCCATATGTGACTCTCATGGGCTAAGGTCGGGCCAGGGGTGGTGCCTTGGAACCAGGTGCTCCAATTCTCCTCAGGACTCGGCGCCGAGTCGGTCTTAGGTAGCCATCCCTTCTTGGCCAGGTACTCTTGAGCTCTCTTGCTCCTATACTCCAGGAATTCCTCTAGAGGGTCTCTGGAGTGTGCTTCATCTTCAGGGTCCATGGAGAGGAGGTTAGGATCCGGCCGGGGCTTACCTTCAGCTCTAGGGTTTCCACACTCGGCCAGCAACATGGCTTGGTGTGGCATTTCTTCCTCCTGAGCTTTCCTACCTGTAGGGGGTGGCCTTAGCCTGTACTTTATCTCATACCTGGGCTTGGGGTCTTGTAGGTGGCCTTCCCTTGGCTCTATTAGCTTCTTGTAGGGCCCTAAGGTTCTTCCTTGGACGGGTGACCCTGGTGGAGTGTATGAGTACTTACGGATACTTGGGCAGTCGGGTTGGTTCATATCATCCCCTCTTCTTGCCTTGGATTTGTCCCCAAATCCATCTCGGGTTCCCTTCTAGCACTCATCACTCTCTTCCAAACTTCAACAATCTTGTCGGCCACGGTCGGTGAAGATTCAGCTTCATCTTTAGACCTAGGAGTGTCATTCGAATCAGTAACGGACCAAGGCTCGGGTCCTTCAGCACTTTCTCCATCGGTCTCCATAGCTCCCTCTCCTGAAAAACTATTAACAATAATATTAAGGCTTGGGGAGGTGGTGGGTGAAGGTTCCTCACTCATTTCTACATCCGGGTCAGCATCCGGATCTTCTTCACTCGGAGCAGCTCACAATACTCGTTGGGAGATGATCTCCCATTGTATCTTGGGTGCACAGGGAACCGTTGGTGAAGCGTCGGGTCGGGGCACGGGCGTGCCGGAGGTGCCAGAGGTAAACCAGGGCACGTCGGCCAGGGTGGCGGCGTCGGGCAGTGGGGGCGCGGTGGCGGGCAGTGGGGAGCCGGCGGCGGAGGGCAGGTAGTAGGCGGCTGCGGACAGTGGAAAGTCGGCGGCGGCGGGCAGTAGGGAGTCGGCGGCGGCGGACAGTGGGGAGTCGGTGGCGGCGGGCAGTGGGGATCCGGCGCGGCGGCCAGTGGGGGGCCGTCGGGCATCCTGGTGTCGGGGCAGTCGGGGTCGGGCAGGACCAGGGCTGAGCGTCGGGCAGGGACGCGCCGGACTCGTGGTCGGGGGCCACGTCGGGTGGTGATGCGCCGGGGGGCCTTGGGCAGCAACAGGTCGGGGTCGGGTGCTAGATCGGTCGGGGCCTGGTCGGGCAGGGTAGCGCCGGGTGCTGGGGCGCTAGGACTGAGCGGGTAGTGCCAGTCGGAACCGGGCGCTGGGACGCCGGGGCTGGTCAGGCATTGCCAGCCGGGGTCGGGGCCGAGCGCTGGGGCCTGGTGGGGTAGCACCGGGGCTGGTGCCGTGTGCTTGGGCACTAGGGCCTGGTGGGGTAGCGCCGGGGCTGGGGCCGAGTGCTGGGGCACTGGGGCTTGGGGCAGTGCCGAGGCCGGGGCCGAGCGCTGGGGGCTGGGCCTGCAGTGGGCCTGGGGGCTAGGGCCGATGCTATGCTGGGGCCGAGCACTGGGGTGCTGGGGCCTGGTCGGGCAGTGCCGGGGCTGGGTACTGGGGCCGGGGCTGGGGCCAGGGCTGGTGCCGGGGCTAAGGCCGGGGCAGGGGCCGGGGCTGAGGACGGGTCGCCGGGTGCTAGGGTTTTAGAGAAGAACCCTGCAAAATTCTTAAGCCTTCTCGGCTTAACTTGTTCTCCTTCATCTGATTCTTCTTCTCCTTTCCTCTCATCCTCCTCATCGCCTGTCTCGATTTCTCTTTCTCTTATCACCATCGTTTGTTGATTAGGGCAGTCCCTTGAGACATGTCCCCTTCCTTGACATTTGACACATACAATTCCACTGGAACGTGGGTTAGAGCCTTCAAACTTATAAGTAGATGGTGCAAGTGTTACCGGAGGTGCCGATTCCCTAGGGTTAGGGTTTGGTCGTGGGCTGAGGGCTTGGGTCTGTTCAGGCTTCCATGGAGCTTCGCTTGTACTCGGATCTTCTCTCCATGAGTCATGGGCGGGTCTCCTGGTTAGCCATCTCGGCCTTGTCCTCTTCCACGCTGGGTCAGGGCTCCGTGTATGTAGGCCAGGGTAACTTTAAGACTCTGAAGGGTGTCTTCTATTTTGGCTAACCTCTCGTCTGCCATGGTTAGTACTAGCAAACGGAAGCAAATTTTCTATCCCCTCTTCTTAGAAATAAACTTACAACGAAAGGAAATAACGTGGCAAGGTGACCTTGCTTTCTTTTCTTTTTCTTAACTCGAAACTAAAACAAGAATTGAAATAGAAGGGAATTTTCGAATCAATTTTCTAAAGAAAGCAATAAAAGGATATGAATCCAGGAGAACCTGGAGACTGGGATAGATGTGGTCCTTGTGTTTCAACCGTGCTCTGATACCAACTGATGTGAACCGCTGCAACCATGGGCAGACGACCCTTAAACACCGCAAGTTGAGACCGTGCAACGAGGTAGAAACGTCGGGAACCGGGGCGGAAAAGTACTTTGACCCGTCGGCTATATAACAGCCGGGAACCAGAAGTTTCCAGTCGAAGATGCCACGCCAAGAGATTGATGCTCTTGATGATAAGTCGATCCTTCAGTATCGCAACATGCAGATACAACAAGGGTTTCAGAACAAAGTTCTATCAAAGGGGGTTTATTTCATCAAAGTTGTTAAGTACAAAGTGAGGCCGGCGGCCTCTATTTATAGGGAGGGAACAAGCTCTCCTCCCTAAAGTCTAACTCCTAAATAATAATAAAATAAAGAGTCTTATTCCTAAATAGTCTCATAAATCCCCTAAACAAGTCCTACTAAAAAGGAAAAATAATTAAATAGTCTTTAAATCCAAGAATCCAACTCTAAATAGGAATAAAACTCTTAAAACCCTAAACTGGCGGTTTTAGGGTTTCCTAGTCCGGGCGGGACTAGGACTCGGCGGCCAGCCGGTCTTCGGGCCGGGCCTTTGCTCGGCTCCGGGCTTCTTCTTCTTCAATGGCGGGCCTTCGTCGGGCCTTGGGGCCTGATGCTCCGGGCTGGTCCAAGGACTAGGGCCTTGCCAAAAGGCTTGGTCCGCACGGTGTCCATCTCCATAAAATAATCCCGATCGGCCCGGCTCTTGGTCTAGGGCTCGGGGCGGGGCCGGTTTGGGACTTTCTTCATTTCTGCTCAGGGCTTCCTCTCCTAGCTTTGGGCATCGCCTCAGATAACTCCATATGTGACTCTCATGGGCTAAGTTCGGGCCAGGGGTGGTGCCTTGGAACCAGGTGCTCCAATTCTCTTCAGGACTCGGCGCCGGGTCGGTCTTAGGTAGCCATCCCTTCTTGGCCAGGTACTCTTGAGCTCTCTTGCTCCTATACTCCAGGAATTCCTCTAGAGGGTCTCTGGAGTGTGCTTCATCTTCAGGGTCCATGGAGAGGAGGTTAGGATCCGGCCGGGGCTTACCTTCAGCTCTAGGGTTTCCACACTCGGCCAGCAACATGGCTTGGTGTGGCATTTCTTCCTCCTGAGCTTTCCTACCTGTAGGGGGTGGCCTTAGCCTGTACCTTATCTCATACCTGGGCTTGGGGTCTTGTAGGTGGCCTTCCCTTGGCTCTATTAGCTTCTTGTAGGGCCCTAAGGTTCTTCCTTGGACGGGTGACCCTGGTGGAGTGCATGAGTACTTACGGATACTTGGGCAGTCGAGTTGGGTCATATCAGTTTTGGCTGAAGGTTCTCAATGGCTTCATTACCGCATTGATTTGTCTCAAGCTTTCCTTGTTACTTTTGTGTATGCTTCCACTGATGCAGCTGAGAGGAAAACTCTCTATGCTGATTTGCTTAATATCCAGCAGTTGAACTTGCCATGGACAATTGCTGGAGATTTCAATGCTATTTTGGATGTGATGGAATCTTCAAGAATGCCTTCTAATCTTCAAAGCATTACAGATTTTCAAGAATTTGTACATAGTAGTGAGTTGATTGAGCATCCTTCTCAAGGGCCTGAATTCACCTGGATTAACAACAGGGAGGAAGATGCTCTAGCCAGAAAACTTGATAGAGTGTTTATTAATCTTTAATGGCAGGTTACCTTTAACCAGAGCGAAGTATCTGTCCTTCCCTGCAAGGTTTCGGACCACTGTGCTATGTTAATTGAACCTAAGCTAGGGATGAAGTCTAGCAAACCTCCTTTAAGTTCTTCACATTCTGGAGTAAGCATCCTGATTTTTTTAAGATTGTTGAGGAGGCTTGGGCTGTTAGAGTGGCTGGGAAACCTTTTGCTCAACTTTATGGTAAATTGAGAGTGGTTAAGGCTAAGCTGAAAGCACTTAACAAGAACCATTACTCTTATCTCCAACAAAGAGTCTTAGAGGCTGGGGTGGAATTGGAGGATGCTAGGAAAGTAGCTTTTTGCAATCCTTCTCAAGCTTCATTTGATGCAGTGGATCAGTTAACAAGGAAGTATAAAACCCTCTCTATGGCTGAAGAGAGCTTTCTTCGACAAAAAGCAAGGGCTCTTTGGATCAAGGAGGGTGACTATTGCACGCGATACTTCTTTAATGTGATGCATTCTAGGCAGGCTAGAAATACTATCAGGCAGCTGCAGAATGCTCGGGGGGTAATGATTGATGATCCTGAGCAGATGGCTAATATAGCAGTGGATTTTTATAAGGGTCTGTTGGGTACAAGTTCTCCTGTGAAAGATTTGGACTGGGAGAACATTGTTAGGGCTAAGGTTTCAAGTGCAGAAATGGATATGCTGGCTGCACCAATTACTGAAAAGGAAATTGTGCAAGCTATGAATTCCATGCCCTCTGAAAAAGCACCTGGACCAGACGGGTTTAGTGTGTCTTTTTTCAAGATCTGCTGGCCTATAGTCAGGAAAGAGGTAATCACGACAATCCTTTATTTCTTTGACTCTGGAGTTATGCCAAGTTTTGTGAATTCTGCATATCTTGCCCTAGTCCCTAAGAGATCAAATGCTAATGAGATGAAAGATTTTAGACCAATCTCCTGTTGTAATGTAATCTACAAGATTGCATCCAAAGTCATTGCTAACAGACTAAGCTTAGTTCTTCCTTCTATTATTGGCTTGGATCAATCTGCTTTTGTCAAACGAAGATTGATTGGTGATAATGTAATGCTGGCTCATGAGCTCCTTAGAAATTATTCAAAGAAGGCCATCACTCCTAGGTGTGCTCTGAAAATAGACCTTATGAAAGCATTTGACTCGGTTGAATGGGAATTTATACTAAGGGCCCTCTCTGCTTTTGGTTTTCCTCCCCTGTTTGTTCAATGGATTAAAGCTTGCTTCACTTCTACTAAGTTGTCTGTGAGCTTTAATGGAGTGCTGAAGGGTTACTTTCATGCTCAACGTGGATTTAGACAGGGAGATCCTATCTCTCCCTATCTCTTCGTGATTTCTATGGAAGTTTTGCCTGGTCTGTTTGCTAAAGCTAGTAAACAAGGAATCTTTCAGTTTCATCCTCAGTGTAAAGGCACAAGACTGACACACTTGTGCTTTGCCGATGATCTGATTGTGTTCACTAAGGCCACCACTACTGCTATACAAGGTGTTATCTCAGTGTTACAAGAGTTTAAGGATTGCTCTGGTCTCCGTTTCAATCCAGAAAAAAAGTGAACTTTACTTGGCAGGAGTTGACTCACAGGATGCTGCTAGGCTTTATTCTGTTGCAGGAATGGCTCAGGGCGTGTTACCTTTTCGCTATTTAGGGGTTCCTCTTTGTTCAGGCAAGTTAAAAAGGAGTGAATGCAGGATTCTAGTTGATAAGATCACTACAAGAATTAAGGACTGGTCAGCAAAATGCCTATCTTATGCGGGCAAGGTCCAACTGATCAATTCTGTTATATATGGCACTCTTCAATATTGGATGATGATTTTTCTTCTTCCCAAATATGTGATTAAGGAGGTGGAACTAATCTGTAGTAGATATCTCTGGAACAAGGTACCAGGTGAAAGATCAAAAATTGCTTGGCAGTACATAGCTATGCCAAAGGAAGAGGGTGGACTTGGTCTCAAAGAATTGCATAGCTGGAATGCAGCTAATGCTTTGAGACACATTTGGTCTTTAATATCAAAAGGAGGGTCGCTATGGGTTGCTTGGATATATAAATACAGAATCAAGCTTAAAGACTTTTGGTCCTTGACAAGCTTGACTAGTTCATGGATTTGGAAAAAACTCCTTAAGTTTAGAGATAGAGCTTCTGCAATATTCTCTGTTACTGCAGGTGGGGTTCTCTGTAATGGTATGGTCATGGAAAAGTATAATACCAAAGCTGTCTGGGAGCTCATTCGACTTAAGGCCCCTGCTGTGGATTGGTTTAAGTTGGTCTGGTCAAGCTTTGCTATTCCCAGGAATAGATTCATCTTATGGCTGGTCATTATTGGGAGACTTACTACAAAGGAGACAATGACATCTTGGGGATTAACAGTTGATATCAACTGTCTACTGTGCTCTAATGGAGTTGACAGTAGGGCTCACCTGTTCTGGAAATGCTCATACTCTTCTTCTGTGTTAAGTCATTTCTTTCCAGGTATTATAAGAACTTATTGGGGGGCAGTACTGCAATTTGCCAAGGACAATTTCAGCAAGTCTGACACCAGAAGCAAAGTCTGGAGGCTGATATGGGAGATGGTCACTAGTTATATATGGAGAGAAAGATGTTCCAGATTTCATGGGAAGAGTGGTACTTTGGTTCCTTCTTTGATCTCAAGGATTAATGAGGACCTAATGCACTTTATTTTGGGTAGAAAGGATGAGCTTAGTTTGCTAGCTGTTTTATAGTTTGTATAGTTCTCCTTAGTCTATAGCTTTGTACAGAACTTAATTTCTACAATTAATGAAATGAAACCCCTAACTTTTCATCAAAAAAAAATGCTAGGGTATTTTCGGCGAAAACTCCTTTGTAAACCGGGGCAGACTTTGGTTCGACTCGATTGACTCCTCGGATCAATTCCGGTGCGATTCCTCAAGGTTCCAATGCCTTAGACACGTCCTTGGCTACTTTATTTGACGGCAAAAACCTGTGCTAACATAAAAATACTAGAAAACCATCAAATAGACCCGAAATGGGCCAAGGTAACACAAATGGCACGAGATAGGGCAATTGATTGAATATTCGTTATTCTACCCTAAAAACCATGTCTTAAGCAAGGAAATGTCGCTTAAATGAGGCTAATAATCACGTCAAATCGAGTGTCATCAAAATACCCCACACTTAAGCGTTTGCTTGTCCTCAAGCAAACTGAATAGAAACACTCATGTTCACAAATGATAAGATCGATTAAATTGGAGTTCAATCAAACACAAGGAATTATTAGACAGATAGATCCTAGAACAAGAAACCTAACATGCATACTGATCAGCTAAACTACCTGGTCTCACTAATAAACTGCACACGACAAGTAATCGTAACCAATTATGCACGAATTTGACCTGACCGACCAGTCTCCTCACACAGGAAATATTTAGTACAATGGGGGAACTCTCACTCTCTGTGTTTAAGGACGTGTTTCTGGTCTCAATCATTTTCTGTTACTGAATTCTGTCATAAGTTTGCAATTCAACCACATCTCCACCACTGTGACAACACGAGTAACTAGTCAAGAAGGACTTCCCTGCAAGGACTGTAACGAATTCTACACTACTTGGGTTTATAGTGAGATGGATGATGGGAATGTATGATGATGGCTTTGTGCGGTGTAGCTTTCGACTAACTTCCCTCGAATCTAGCCTATGGCTTCCAATCGTCTAACCAGACACGGGTGGAATAATGAACGCTCGTCCTATGATACCCTCAAGCAACCTAGCACTTATTATTTTTCTTTACACAATTTTTTCTGACTTTTCTTTTGACTTCATTCTTCCATTTGTAGGGAGAAGAACGTTTTATTAAACTAAAAACTTGAAACCTTTTTGGCTTTTCTGATTTTTCTTTTTTTCATTTTTTCGAAACTTGCTTCTTTTCTTCTTTTTTTTCTATTTTTTCTTATGTGCCGATTTTTTTCTTTTAGTTGCTAGAGGGGTTTACACGTCTGGACATAATAGCTAAGACCACCTGTTTAATGGCTATAGGCAGGTTACCACAAACCGAGTTCCGGTAGGTCAATCTAGACCTACAATCACAGGGAATGAAAGAATGGGAAATGGTTGTAATGTATAATCGAACCGAAAGAACAGGCCAAGCTCAAGGGTTTAAACCTAATGGATTTTATCGTTAGGTAGGCTATCTGGCTTAGTAGCTGAATCTAGGTGCCCCTATCATTCTAGAACTCGTGTCATCATGTGGTCTCGAGTAGGTCTCATGCAAATTCTAACTCATTCAAGCAAACAGAAAACCACTCAAAAAGAATTAAAATTGCAAGTTACGTGCAATGGATCAAAAGCTCACAGTTGGTTTGCTAGTCGGATTCGGTCATTTTCATGCAATCAAGGCTACAAACTACAAGTGTGATTTCAAAAATTCTGTTCTGACCAGGCAATTTAGCATCAAAGTATACAAAATGGTTCTCAAGTTCTAGGTTAAGCAGTCTAAGCATCATTATGAAAGTTTGAACAACAACTTAACATCAAACATCAAGAACTGAGCCATTCTAATGCTAGAGAGACTGGAATGGAATCACAAGGCACACAGAAAACACAATCAAGGGCAATCAAGTTCATGCAAGGTTCTCTAGCATCCTACCCCACACTTAATTGGACTGTGTCCTCACAGGACTAATTCTAGAGTTCAGAGTGAAGTAGAAGAACCTGGACCGAGATGGTTGGTGTAGGGGATGAGCACGGGTCCTCGGAGCAGAGGGAATCTACCGAAACGAAGCAAAGGGAATCTCCCTACTGCCTACAAAACAAAAACAAATGAAACATAAAAAGGAAACCGGGACAAGTGTCCCGGGTCCACACAGAAAAAAAGTTGGATCGAAATCCGAAAAGAATAAATAAAAAGAAGGGACAAGAAAGAGGATACAACCCGGTCACTGATGGTCAGGCGCGCCGGGAGGTGGGAAGTGGAGGAAATCGCCGAGCTGACGTTGCCACTCCATTTGTGCCTCGTACCGCCTATCAGCGCGGTGCATATGCTGCTGCATAATAGTCCATCTCGCCTCTTGAGTGGCGTTGTCGATGATGCACCACTCCTGCAGTCGCTCATACAGCTCTCCAACATCCGCGGGATGCGGGTGGTGTTGCGGGTGAGGCGCCTGGTATGGATCTAGGATGGCCGGCGGCGAGTGGTGTGCATACCCTGCTTGATGGTGTGGCGAGGAAGTATGGTCATGAGACTCTGGCTCATACTGAGGCTGGGACTCCTCAGAATCATCTTCTTCCTCCGACTCATCCTCGTACTGGAGGGGAGGATCTGCTGCTACCTGGGGACTGAGGTCCAGCTCGAGGTCGTACTCGACCGCCAACTCTCCTCCAACGGTGCGTACTCTGCGGCGTGGGATGTTCGGGCCATATTCGTGGCTAAGGCCGAAGGAGATGATGAGCTGGCCGATGAAGTTGCCTCCCAGGAGTGAGCGAGGTGGCGTCCTCCTCTTGGTCTGCTGACGGAAGATGCGAGCAAGCACCCATCCGGGGTGAAGAGGGTAGCTCTCCCGGATGGCGCGAAGAAGTAGAAGTTCCTCCTTGCTGATATGGTGGCGGTCCTTCTCTGGAGCATATAATAGCGATCTACGCTAAACCATATGAATGTATTTATAGAGAGGGTGAGAGAGAGACTTAACTGAATTATGGTCCGAGAGACGATCGCCGGGCACTCCAGTGATGTGGCTCCAGAGTGCGTGGTATGCCTCTCCGTCGTCCGCCCAGCCGAGGTGATGACCGTGGTAATGCTCGTAGGGGATGCCTAGATGAGCTGCAAACTCATCATAGGTGAGGGTCCTGTATACCCCGCCCAGATAGAAGGAAACAACTTTCTTGCTCTGCCTCCTCTTGTGCTCGGCCAGATCAAAAGTGGCCCAGAACTCCTAGAGAGCGACGTCTGGGAAGTCGGAAGCTATGGTGGTCAGCTCTAGGAGGTCGGCCGGTGCCAGGGCGTCGTGCACGTTCCGGTGGTAGTCCTCATTGTGATCGTGGAGGGACTCCATGGAGAGTGGTCGAACATTAGCTCCCGGAACATGCTCGAGCTTCTTGTAGCACTCAAAGTAGTAGTCGGGTAAGCGAGCAACAATACGATGGCACCCAGCACGGCCAGGGAATGCTGGTGGAGGGCCCTGGACGGCGGGTGTGACGGGAGCGAGGGCTCTGGAGCTCGAGGCGGCGTCAAGTCCCTGCTTGGTCCTGCGCTCATAAGTGGTGTTCCTAAACAAGAAAACAAACCAGCTTAGTCAAACTAAAACCCTACCCCACACTTAGTCGAAAAACTCAATTTCACAAAAAAATGAGGAAAACCGAGTGGGGGTAAGCAAAGCAGATTAACCGGTAATTACGAACAATAAAATACATGCTTAGGAACAGCCATAATGGAATTAGCACAATCAGAGTTCATAAGTCAAACCGACATTCAAAAAGTCAACATAATTGAACAGTGAACCCTAATCATGGCAAGACTATCACAAAGCGGACAATGACGGTAAACACTACAACAAAATAGGTGTTTACTCGCAGGCGACCGGGCTGTCTGCCACTAAGCTAGTGGCAGGCGGGCTGGGCTTAGTGGCAGGCGGGCTCATAGCCTGCGAGTAAGGTTGGGCCCGCAAGAAGTTACTCGCAGGCCGCCTGCTAGTAACAGCAGCCCGCCAGCTGTTACTCGCAGGCGCGCCTGCGAGTAGCCACAGCCTGCCAGCTGTTACTCGCAGGCGCGCCTGCGAGTAGCCACAGCCTGCCAGCTGTTACTCGCAGGCGCGCCTGCGAGTAGCCACTGACTGCCAGCCTGTACTCGCAGGCCCGCCTGCGAGAAACTTCTTCGCCTCCGACTAGCCTTTCAGATGACTACCCCAAAGTCAGTTCCGCCATTCATTTTTGCTCTGATTTTCCCCTTCTCTCCTCTCTTCCCTTCTCCAATTTCTTGTCCGAGTTTCTCCTGTTTGATTTGGTTAGGAACTGATTCCTTATTATCTCTTCTCCGAGTTTCGCCTCTTCTCTATTAATCGTTTGCTTGTTTGATATTAGGGTTACAGATTTCAACCCAACAGGCTCGTGGTTCATGGTTGCTCGTCCGGACTGATTCGAATCAGTAACTAGGTATTGCCTTCTGATTTCATATTATCAGTTCTAGTCATATCAAATACTTGAAACGACCGAGTTCATCCACGCCAATTTGTTTAAAAACACCTTATTTTTGTTTCAGAACACAGTGTTCATCCAGATCGTTGTTTAGCTCTCCGTTCCCATAATCGTTGTTGAGCTCTCTGTTCCCGGAATCAATAAATTTAGCAAAGACAGGTTTTGTTCATGTAACCAGCACTTTACGGTCTATGATTTTGCATGAACGAGATGAATTATATTCATTGTTCTAACTCTTTTTGTTCTCAATCTGTTTGTACTTAATTTGTTGTTTATTATAAATATATGCATGTAATTGACTATGCTTTAAGGAGTTTGACTTATTATAAATATATGCATGTAAATTTGTTTAAAAGAATATGCATGTGCCTACTAAGTAGTTATGCAAATTTAACAAAATATTCAATCATTAAACAAAATTGAATGAAAAACATTAATGAATAAATGATAAATGAATAAATGATATTAATTAATACGAAATATATTTAGCAACTTATGTCAAATTAAGTTGGTAAATATAATATTTTAGTATTTAATATAATTAGGAAAACTTAGCTTAAAGCTAAGTTATATAGACTATTATTATTTTGTACATTTTATCATGACTAGTAAACAAATCGATACTAATTAACACTTAATATATAGATGGACAAGTCTTGGATTCGAAAGCCGCGACATACTCATGAGTATTACGCTGGCGTTCAACAATTCCTCGACTTTGCAATCTCCAATGCAGTAGATGGAGTGAATATACTCTGTCCTTGTCCGAAATGCAACTTCAAGAAGTTGATGCCACGGAACGAAGTTAATCAGCATTTGCTAGCAAAGGCGTTTCCCTCGTCATACGATGTATGGAATTTACATGGAGAGTTAATCACAGATTTTGGTGCCTTCACTGCCATGGTTGAACCTGAACCAGTCGCTCATGAAGAACCAATTCCTCCATTACTGGTTGAGGATATACCAATATCTGAGTCAGACTTGTTTCAGAACATGGTGAATGATGCATTTGAACAACGTCCATCGGATGATCAAGTGCCTCAAACGGGTGATGAACCAATGCCAGATATACCCAACATGCAACCAGATGATGAGTTTTTCCGAGCTTTGCGGGATGGTGAAGTACCATTGTATGATGGTTGTACCAGTTTCACAAAGTTGTCGTTCATGATCAACTTATACCACATTAAGTCTTTACACAAGATCAGTGATAAAGCAATGTCGAAGATACTGGAGTTGCTTCGCAAGGCTTTTCCTAGGGCCAAAATCCCTTCATCCAATTATGAAGCGAAGAAGACAATTAAGAGTCTTGGGTTGTCCTATAACAAGATTGATGCATGTAAGAATGATTGCATATTGTACACTGGAGAAGATAGTGAAGCGAAGGAATGTCGAGTGTGTGGGGTTGCTCGATTCAAGGATGAAGGAAACAGTGCGGGTGAGAAAAAATCAAAGCCTCTACCTGAAAAAATATTTCGGTATTTTCCCTTAATACCTCGGTTGAAGAGGTTGTACATGTGTCCTTACACTGCAGAAGATATGACCTGGCATGCGACAGAAACTAGAACTGATGATGGTATGGGTAGACATCCTAGAGACGCAGATGCATGGAAAAGTTTTAGCGCCAAGTACCCTGATTTTGCGGCTGATCCCCGAAATGTGAGACTTGGGCTTGCAACTGACGGTTTCAATCCATTTGGAACCATGAGCATAAGTCATAGCACTTGGCCGTTTGTGCTAATACCATATAACACTCCACCTTGGTTGTGTATGAAGCAGACAGGCCTTATGTTATCTGGCATTGTTCCTGGTCCTAAGATGCCTGGAAATGACCTAGATGTCTTTTTGCAACCACTAATTGAAGAGTTGCAAACATTGTGGATTGGAGTTGAAGCTTATGATTCGGTGAAGAAAGAAACTTTCACATTGAGAGCAGCATTGATCTGGACCATTAGTGATTATCCTGGTTTGTCTAACTTATCAGGATGGAATACACACACTGCACTATCGTGTCCGACATGTATGTATGATGCAGAACCACTTCGACTCAAAGCTTCGGGTAATAAACCATGTTTCATGAGTAGTCGGAGGTTTTTGCCAATGAATCATCGGTTTCGATCACAAAAGTCGAAATTCAATGGGAAAGTCGACAAAAGGAATCCACCGAGGGTGTTGACTGGGACTGATATTCTGGGACAAGTGGCAAATATTGATATTACATTCGGGAAGACACAACCAAAAGAATCAGGACCAGCACCGCAGTGGAGGAAAAAAAGTATCTTCTTCAACCTTCCTTACTGGGAATTCAATTTGTTGCGTCACAATCTCGATGTGATGCACATCGAGAAAAATGTATGCGACAATATTTTGTTCACATTGATCAATGACAAGAACAAAAGAAAAGACCACTTAGCTGCTCGACTGGACATGAAAGAAATGAAGATTAGAAGTCAATTGTGGCCTTTGGAGGATGGTAAAACCTGTCCTGCTGCCTCATTCACTTTGGATAAGAGGAAAATTGAAGTTGTCCTAAAGTCTCTTAAAGAAAGTCATTTCCAGATGGATATGCTAGCAATATCGCAAGATGTGTGGACCTGAAGAATCGTAAGATGCTAGGGTTGAAGAGTCATGATTCGCATATGCTATTACATGATTTGTTACCTCTTGCGATACGCAATGTCTTACCCGTCTCAGTAGCAAGGGTTCTAGTCGAAGTCGGCTCTTGTTTTAAGGAACTGTGCTCTCCCGTGGTCAATATAATAGAGCTTGACAAGCTCCAAGATAGGTTTGTCATAGCTTTATGCCATATGGAGATGATTTTTCCACCGGCCTTTTTCACGGTCATGGTGCATCTAGTTTTGCACCTAGTTGATGAAGTTCGACGTGGAGGACCAGTTCAATATCGCTGGATGTACCCAATTGAAAGGTAATTTATTGTTGGTCTACACTCTTTGTCATTGTTGCTAATTAAGAGTGTGCTTGACAAGATTTTCTCTATTTAGGTACTTGGGTAAATTGAAAACTTTTGTTGGCAATAGAGCACATCCTGAAGGTTCAATTGCTGAAGGTTGGCTGACCGAAGAGTTGTTCAACTTTTCATCATTGTATTTTAATGATGATGTTGAGACCAGATACAATCGACCAAAGCGAGTCGCGGTTGAGCCAGAAAGTTCAGTCGATGAAAATGCATCAATCCTTGTTTCGAGAGGGGTTCCTAATGGAAACGGAGAATCATTCAAACTCTCACAATTGGAGTGGACTCAAGCGTTTCATTATGTGTTAGTGAATAGTCCAGCAGCACAACCATTGTTGAGGTATGAATTATTATCATATTCATCCTTTTTACAATGTCGCTGATATTAATTTGAAGTGAAATTCAATGGTTGTTTAGAGAATGTGAAGCAGAAACTAGAAGAGAAATGGGTGGAAGGCGTGCAAATGAAACTGCAATAAATAAAGCTGTGCACAAAAGAATTGTAGGATGGGTCCAAAAAAGGTATTCATTTATGATTCCAAATACTTTCCTTATGCTATTAACAAAATCAGATTCTTAATATAGCATATCATAAACAGATTTTGGACCAATCAGCAAGTCACAGTGATGATTTGATGACACTAGCTAGGGGACCAAACGTGCATGCAAGACGTTTCACTGCTTATGACATCAACGGCTTTCGCTTTCGAACGGTTGATCGGGAGCACGGCAAAAAAACTCAAAACAGTGGTGTTGCGGCAAAATTTGGCACTGACAGCGTCTCCAGCTCATCTGATAACAATCCAATACGCAGTGACATCTGGTTCTATGGGAAACTTGTTGATATTGTGGAATTGGATTATTATTCACGAACGATCACATTATTCAAGTGCAAGTGGGCTGATACTGTTACTCCAACATGGGTGAGGAGAGATGCACTAGGAATAACGATGGTCAACTTCAGTCACTTGCGAGATGTCGGTGACAGAGTTGAAGATGAGCCGTACGTAAGCGCAAGTGATGCATGTATGGTCTTCTACGTGAATGACACACTTGAGCCTGAATGGTGTATACCGGTTCACTGCAAGCCAAGAGATACATACGAGATGGGAGAAGAGGGAGCTATTTCGCACGAGTGTTGCTTATCGTTAGCTCAACAACAGTTACATGTAACTGACACCATCCCCGATATGCAAATTGTGGGAAGTGGTGTAATTAATTTTGAGATTGAATAGAATTGTGTGATGTTTGTGTGGTAATGGATTGATTTTGAGATTTTGAGATTGCAAATTATATGAATTATGCAGACATTGAATATAAAGAATTTGTCATTTGGTAATAACAACTTGTCCTATTTCATCTCTTAGTGATGGCTTCTGGTAGTGATGATGGCATGCCTCATTCTCCTACCCGGTCTATCCCTACCCCGACTCCCTTGGTACCGACTCTTCTTCCTCTTCTTCTAGGGAGCGATACACTCATGAGCTTACTATCATCGGTTAGTATTAACAGTTCATAACAATACATCTAATAGTTAGTTGGTAAAATGTCTTTATCCATACTTAGCTTTTGGATTAAAATTGTGCAGATCGAGGCGGTCTAACGAAGGTCCTGAAATTCAAGTTCAAAGACCACCGTCGTATCACGAGCGACGGAAACAAGATCGTGTTCAACCTGAGCAACATGGGAGCTAAGCCAAGTGGACGATTGTTATCATTCATGGGAATGTACGTTGGAGAGTGTTCAAGGATTTGGTCTTACTATCCCATTTATCCAGCCACTTGGAAGCATGTGTCAGAGTCGGTGAAGACTCGTGCCTTCGAGCAGTTCTTTTTGGTAAGATATGAAAAAACTAGCCAATTAATTACTGGCTAATTTTGTAATTCAAAATTTAAGTACAAGTTCTTGATTTTTGTTTCAGGGGAAGTTCCACTGCGATACAACCCTCATACCAGCTGCTCGAGCATACTGGGATCACAAAGTCTCATTAGCTTGGGCTAGATCGAGGCTTGACGCGTGGAAGGCGAAGAAGAAGTATGCTGCCGAAAACAACCTTCCGTATGAGTGGGTTAAGCAAAACCCCCCTGCAGGCTGTCCAGAAACTGATTGGTTGGCATACATGAGACACGTGGATAGTAAGGAGTTCAAGGTAATACATGCATATTTAACCAAGTTAATGTGAATCACGTATTTGTTAAATATTGAATCGTTCACATTGTTTTGGTTTAGGATGCGGTTGCAAGAAACAAGGCTAATCGAGCATGCCAAGAAGAAAATCACACTGGAGGGTCCAGACCGTGGGGTCTCTACATAGAGGAGGAGGCGGAGAAGACTGGTCAGCGACCTTCAAGGGGGCAGATCTTTATCAAGTACTATAGTTGGCCGAATGGAGAACCAAAGAGTGCTCATGCTAGCGCAATAATGGTAAGAAAATTGAATAACCACTATTCTAATAAGTGGAACTTTTAGAGTGTTCACTAATGTTGGTTGGTTTGATTTGAAATTATAGGAGACTATCCGCCAATTGGAGGCGGCCGGTGTCTCGACGGAGTGGGGCCCAAATGATGCATTTGCCCAAGCCCTTAACAAGCCAGAACACCGAGGGCACGTAAGGATGTTTGGTCGGCATGCTAGTAAGAGTCAGGTAATTATATTTAAACACTAAAACTAGAAATATGATTTAATTGTATTGTTCACCAAGTACTTTTATGTTTTTAGGTCTTTGGGACAAGTACTGAGTCATCTACGTCGGCCACTGGTAGTATCTCTTCCCGGCCCACACCAGCTCGTGCTCATGATGCAGCATATGATAAGCTGAACCGGGAGCTGGTTGACACTCGGTCAGAGCTAGAGGCCACTCGGTCAGAGCTGACTGCCACACAGGATGGGCTTGCTGATGCTAATCGCAGGCTGGCATCACTGGAGCAGATGATGTCACAATTCCTGAGCCAGTCTCAGACTCAGCCCCAGTCTGCTAGCGGATCTGCTCCAGTTGTGCCTCCAGTTGTGCCTAATGTAGATGATATCTCCCACTGGTTTGAGGCCCCGGATGTTGGACCTGATTTTATCCAGCAGCTTGCTATGGTATGTGTACAAAAGTCAGTAATTACTTATGTAATGTTTTTATATCTCTCACACATATCTGTTTTTGTCTGTGTAGAATGGTGGTGGTGGTAACCGTGGTGGTAATGGTGATGGTGCGTACGTGCATCCTTGGGATATTGTGTAGTTTGTTATCTATTTGTACTATTATACTGTATTGTACTGTTTGTTAACTATTGTATTATTGTACGTGCATCATCTGGTACTCTGTGTGTATGAATTATGTATTATTACTATTGTACGATCATTATTTGATATTTCGTAATGTTTTTTGTTGAATAATTTGAAATTGTTTTTAATTTTGTTATCGTGGTCATTTTAATCGGTCCAGCCTAACAAACCAATCGGTCCAGCCTAACAAACCAATTGGTCAAACCAACCAGCCCAGCCCGCCCAAATCGGCCTACCAAGCCCAACCGGCCTGGCCCAGGTAGGTGGGTAGTGGCAGGCGCCTGCCACTAAGCTCAGTGGCAGGCCACAAAGTTAGTGGCAAGCGCCTGCCACTAAGCTTAGTGGCAGGCCACTGAGCTTAGTGGCAGGCGTCTGCCACTAAGCTTAGTGGCAGGCCATTGGTTATAGCCAGGCTGCTGCCATAGCTTATGGCAGGCGCCTGCCACTAACCACCTCCTGCGAGTAGCTTACTCGCAGGCGGGGCCGTGCCACGTGTTGGGCTCCCGCAGCTGCTTTACTGAGCCGCGTGTGTTAGTGGCAGGCCCGCCTGCGAGTAAGCACGTGTTAGTGCAGCTGCCTGCCACAAAGCACGACGCGGCTGCCATAAAACGTCCGGCTGTGTAGTGAAAATATGATCTCAGATGGCAAACACAATAATTGGAACGAGAATCAGCACATAAGGCAGCCAAATGATCAAAAACAGTTCATGGTCAAACCGACATTTCTCAAAAGTCAACATCACAAAGAATAGAACTTAGGCATAGCAACACATGATCAAACGATATGAAAATTAAGCTCAACACTCCCTAAGCATGCTAGAACAGTTCAACAAGTTCAGCTAACCTAGTTCACACGAAATCAGTCGGCACATAAATCGAGGCAAACTGAAAAGTCAACTGAAATTCAACCCTGACGAAATTCAGCATTCAATATGTCAAAAGATTCGCAATGAAAAGTTCTACAACTTACCTTGTAGCCATGGATGCTAAAAATGAACGGATTGGAAGAAATCGGTGAAAAATCAAAAGTTTTAGGGTTTTGGGTGAACTAGAGCTGTAGAGCTCCGTTTCGGCTGTTCTAGGGCTTGGATTGATCGGAAATGGAAGGGGAAGGGAGCGGCGGCGGTGGCGGCGGTAGGCGACGGCGGCGATGGAAGGTTGCGGTCGGCGGGGTTGAGTTGAAACAGGGGGAGTTTTAGGTTTTGGTTCGAAAATAGAAAGTGAGAGAGAGAGGGTGAAAATCCGGATTTTAAAATGAATAGTTGGTTGATTTTCAAAGACATTTTCGGCGAAAATAAGTGCAAGTTTTCGCCGAAAATGTTAGTTAAAAAGTACTGCCGGTTTTCAAAAGAATTTTCGTCGAAAAAGTTGAATAGTTTTCGCCGAAAATGTTAGTTAAAAACGTCTGGAAAACTCAGTGGGATTTCAAAGAGAATTTTCGCCGAAAACATGGATTATTTTCGCCGAAAATATTGAACTCTACGATTGAAAATATTTTCGCAATCCCGGCAAACTTCAGAAAATCACAGTTAAATCCACAAAAATCAGAAAGTCCTCAAACAACTTGCAACTGACACTATGACACACAGACTACACACGAAAAATAAGAAAACAAGCAAACTGACATTTTTGGCTCCCCCGAACCGACTCTAAAACACTAAGGTTGACACAAATGAAAAACGGACCCCAGCCATGGGTTGCCTCCCACGAAGCGCTCTTTTATTAACATCCTTGAGTTGGACGATACCTGGATGGTATTAGGAGACATCCCAACTCAGATTCTCCTTAATGCTAGCATCGAAGTTCATAAAGTAGAGCTTCGGGGCTTCTCCGGTGAGCATGAATTTCTTCCCGTTCGCGTGTAAGAGCTTGGTACGTCCGTCGGGAAGGTGGTCAGCGATTGTGAAGGGTCCAAACAGTTCTGTCAAGGGATCATCTTCCACAAGGAAGACAATGGACGGAATGAGAACGATCGGCTCCTTCTTTTCTTTAACCTTCGGCTTGATATCACCAGGATCGGTGATCGTAGGTATTTCCCTAGGAGATGCTTTTGGCTTCTCCTTCCATACTTGTTCCGGCGCCGGTAGCTTGGAACGAATTGGTGGTGCAGCTGGCTCGGTGGAAAGTGGCGGCACAACTGGTCTCCAGACCATGTGAGTCTTCGTCTTCTTGTTCTTTCCCCGAGGTCTGCTAGGTTTTGTGCTCGGTGGCTTAGAAGAGGCTTTCAGTTCCTTCTTCTTTGACGGCTTTTGAGGAGTGGATTTCGGTTCCTGCTTGGTAATCTGTCCAGCACCTGCAACAGCAATTGATCTAGGCACACTAGAAGAGATATCAGTCACGGAGTTGACCGGAGTCAACTCCACAGTTTCAACAGCTAAACAATGAAATTCTTCATTCTTAGGATTATATTTCATTCCGTCTTTAAGGCGGAACGTGACCATTTCTTTACCAACTCTCAAAGTTAAAGAACCATTTGGAACATTAATTTGCATTCCAGTAGTAGCCATGAAAGGTCGTCCTATGAGAATGGTAGAATCATCCTTACTAGTGTCAATGATAACAAAGTCAGCTAAGAACGTGAAAGGACCACATTTAGTAACAACGTCTTTGATTTCTCCCCTAGGAGTTTTAAGTGATCTATCAGCAAAGATAAGTTGCATACAAGGCGGTTCAAGTTCCCCTTAGGTTCAATTTTTCATATAGACTCATAGGCATAACATTAACAGACGTGCCAAGATCAACCAAACAACGTTCTATCTCAACATCATTAATAACAAGAGCTAAGTGTTTTGATCCTGGTTCTTTCACTCTACCTCTTGTCATCAATGATATTGAGATAGAACGTTGTTTGGTTGATCTTGGCGCGTCTGTTAATGTTATGCCTATGAGTCTGTATGAGAAATTGAATCTAGGAGAACTTGAACCAACTAGCATGCAACTTGTCTTCGCTGATAGATCATTGAAAACCCCTAGGGGAGAAATCAAAGACGTTGTTACTAAATGTGGTCCTTTCACTTTCCTAGCTGACTTCGTGATCATAGACACTAGTAAGGATGATTCTACCATTCTCATAGAACGACCCTTCATGGATACTACTGGAATGCAAATTAACGTGCCAAATGGTTCTTTAACTTTGAGGGTTGGAAAAGACACGATAACGTTTCGCCTTAAAGACGGAATGAAATATACCCCTTTGAATGAAGAACTTCATTGCTTAGCTGTTGAAACTGTGGAGTTGACTCCGGTCAACTCCGTTACTGATGTCTCTTCTAATGTGCCTAGATCAATTGCTATTGCAGGTGCTGGACAGATTACCAAGCAGAAACCAAAATCTGTTCCTCAGAAGCCGTCGAAGAAGAAGGAACTGAAAGCCTCTTCTAAGCCACCGAGCAAAGAACCTGGTATATCCCGGGGGAAGAACAAGAAGATGACTCAAATGGTCTGGAGACCAGTTGTGCCGCCACCGTCTACCGAGTCAGCTGCACCGCCAAGTCGTTCCGAGCTACCGGCGCCGGAACAAGTATTGAAGGAGAAGCCAAAAGCATCTCCTAAGGAAATACCGACGATCACCGATCCTGGTGATATACAGCCGAAGATTAAAGAGAAGACGAAGCCGATCATTCTCATTCCCTCTACCGTCTTCCTTGTAGAGGATGATCCCTTGACAGAGCTCTTTGGTCCGTTCAAGATCACTGAGCACCTTCCCGACGGACGTACCAAGCTCTTACACGCTAACGGGAAGAAATTTATGCTTCACGGAGATACCTCGAAGCTCTACTTCATGAACTCCGATGCTAGCATTAAGGAGAACCTGAGTTGGGATGTCTCCTAATACCGTCCAGGTATCGTCCAGCTCAAGGACGTTAATCTAGAGCGCTTCGTGAGAGGCAACCCACGGCTGGAGTCAGTTTTTCATTTGTGTCAACTTTAGTGTTTTAGAGTCGGTTCGGGGGAGCCAAAAGTGTCTGTGTGTCGTAGTGTCAATCGCAAGTCGTTTGAGGTTGTTCCGATTTTTGTGGATTTAATTGTGATTTTCTGAAATTTGCCGGATTGCAAAAATATTTTCAATCGTACAGGTCAAAATTTTTGGCGAAAATAACCCAGGTTTTCGGCGAAAATGCCCTTTGAAATCCCACTGTGTTTTCAGACGTTTTTAACTAGAGTTTTCGGCGAAAACTCCTTGTAATTTTTGGCAAAAATGTTTTTGAAAACCGGCAGTACTTCTTAACTAATATTTTCGGCGAAAACTTGCACTTATTTTCGCCGAAAATTCATTACAAAATCAACAAACTTTTATTTTAAAATCCGGATTCACCCTCTCTCTCTCTCTTCACCCCTTCATTTTCGAAAATTTGCAAAAAAAAAAACTCCCCCTGTTCACCAAACTCGCCGACCGCCGCCTTTCTTTCATCGCCGCCGACCAAACCCTTCGCCGCCGCCGCCGCCGCCCGTCTCCCCTTCCATTTCCGATCAACCCGGGCCCTAGAACAGTCGAATCGGAGGTCTAGAGCTCCCGTTCAGCCAAAACCTAATATTTTTGGGTTTTCTCCGATTTCTCTTTCTCCGTTCGTTTTCAGCATTCATGGCTTCAAGGTAAGTTGTAGAACTTTTCATTCCGAATCTTTTGACATGTTGATTGCTGAATTTCATTGGGGTTGACTTTCGGTTGACTTTTCGGTTTACCTCGATTTGCATGCCGACTGATTTCGTGTGAACTAGGTTAGCTGAACTCTTTGGACTGATCTAGCATGGTTAGGGAGTACTGTGCTTAATTTCTATATCGTTTGATCATGTGTTGCTATGCATAAGATCGATTCTTTGTGGTGTTGGCTTTTGAAAAATGTCGGTTTGACCATGAACTGTTTACCCTCGTTTGGCTGCCTTATGTGCTCAATCACGTTCATATTATTGTGTTTGCCATCTGCGATCATATTATACCGTTGTTTTCCGCTTGTGCTAATATTGCCATGATTAGGGTTCAATGTTCCATCATGTTGACTTTTTGAATGTCGGTTTGACTTCTGAACTCTAATTGTGATGATTCCATTCTAGCTGTTCCTAAGCATGTATTTCGATTGATTGTGATTACCGGTTATTCCGCTTTGCTTACCCCCACTCAGTTTTCCTCATTTCTTTGTGAAATTGAGTTTTTCTACTAAGTGTGGGGTAGGGTTTTAGTTTGACTAATCTGGTTTGTTTTCTTGCTTAGGAACGTTACTCATGAGCGCAGGACCAATCAGAGACTTGACACCGCCTCCAGCTCCCGAGTCCCCGCTCCCATCACACCCACCGTCCAGGGCCCTCCACCAGCCTTCCCTGGCCGTGTTGGGTACCACCGCACCGTTGCTCGCCTACCCCAGCACTACTTTGAGCGCTACCAGCAGCTCGAGCATATTCCTGGAGCTGGTGTTCGCCCCCTTTCCATGGAGTCGCCCTTCAGGAGTTTTGGGTGACGTTCGATCTGGACGAGCACAGGAGGAGGCAACACAAGAAGGTCGTCACCTTCTATCTGGGCGGGGTGTACAGGACACTCACCTATGATGAGTTTGCTGCTCGTCTAGGTATACCCCATGAGCACTACGAGGGACACCACCTCGGATGGGAGGAAGACGAGGACAACGGGGAGGAGTACAATGCACTCTGGAGCCACATGACTGGAGTGCCCGGCGATCGTCTCACGAAGCATAGTTCAGTTAAGTCTCTCTCTCACCCTCTCTATAAGTTCATTCACATGGTTTGGCGTCGTTCTCTTTTGTATGCTCCAGAGAAGGAACGCCACCATATCAGCCGAAAGGAGCATCTTCTTCTTCGTGCCATCCGGGAGAGATATCCTCTTCATCCCGGATGGGTGCTTGCCCGCCTACTCCGCCAGAAGACTCAGAGGTCAAGGCCACCTCGCTCGCTCCTGGGACACAACTTTGTAGGCCGACTCATCATCTCCTTCGGCCTCAGCCAAGAATATAGCCTGAACATCCAACGCCGCAGAGTTCACACCGTTGGAGGTGATTTGGCGGTCGAGTACGACCTTGAGCTGGACCTTAGTCCCCAGGTAGCAGCATATCCTCCCCTCCAAGACGAGGATGAGTCGGAGGAAGAAGATGATTCTGAGGAGCCTCAGCCTCAGTATGAGCCAGAATTTCATGATCCTACACCCTCAACACATCATCAGGCAGGGTATGCGCACCACTTGCCGCCGGCCATTCCAGATCCATACCAGGCGCCTCACTCACAGCACCACCCGCACCCCGCAGATGTTGGAGAGTTGTATGAGCGTCTGCAGGAGTGGCGCATCACCGACAACGCCACTAAAGAGGCGAGATGGATCATTATGCAGCAACATATGCGCCGCTCCGACGAGCAGTATGAGACACAGCTGGCGTGGCAACGTCAGCTCGATGATTTCCTCCACTTTCCACCTCCCGACGTGCCTGACGAGCAGTGATCGGGTTGTATCCTCTTTCTTGACCCTTCTTTTTATTTCTTCTTTTCGGATTTCTATCCAAATTTTTTCTGTGTGGATCCGGGACACTTGTCCCGGTTTCCTTTTTATCTTTCATTTGTTTTTGTTTTGTAGGTAGTTGGGAGAGTCCCTTTGCTTCGCTTGGGTAGATTCCCTCCGCTCCGAGGATCCGTGCTCATCCCTTATGCCAACCATCTCGGTCCAGGTTCTTCTACTTCTCTCTGAACTCTAATTTTAGTCTTGTGAGGACACAGTCCGATTTAAGTGTGGGGTAGGATGCTAGAGAACCTTGCATGAACTTGATTGCCCTTGATTGTATTTTTGTGTGCCTCGTGATTCCTGTCCAATCTCTCTAGCATTAGAATGGCTCAGTTCTTGATTTTTGATGTTAAGTTGTTGTTCAAACTTTCATAATGATGCTTAGACTGCTTAACCTAGAACTTGAGAACCAACGTGTTTACTTTGATGCTAAATTGCCTGGTCAGAACAAATTTTTAAAATCACACTTGTAGTTTGTAGCCTTGATTGCATGAAAATGACCGAATCCGACTAGCAAACCAACTGTGAGCTTTTGATCCATTGCACGTAACTTGCAATTTCGATTCTTTTTTAGTGATTTTCTGTTTGCTTGAATGAGTTAGAATTTGCATGAGACCTACTCGAGACCACACGATGACACGAGTTCTAGAATGATAGGGGCACCTAGATTCAGCTACTAAGCCAGATAGCCTACCAAACGATAAATCCATTAGGTTTAAACCCTTGAGCTTGGCTGATTAGTATGCATGTTAGGTTTCTTGTTATAGGAACTATCTGTCTAATAATTCATTGTGTTTGATTGAGCTCCAATTTAATCGATCTTATCAATTGTGAACATGAGCATTTCTATTCAGTTTGCTTGAGGACAAGCAAAAGCTTAAGTGTGGGGTATTTTGATGACACTCGAATTGACGTGATTATCAGCCTCATTTAAGCGACATTTCATTGCTTAAGACATGGTTTTTAGGGTAGAATAACGAATATTCAATCAATTGCTCTATCTCGTGCCATTTGTGTTACTTTGGCCCGTTTCGGGTCTATTTGATGGTTTTCTAGTGTTTCTATGTTAGCACAGGTTTTTGCCATCAAATAAGTAGCCAAGGACGTGTCTAAGGCGTTGGAACCTCGAGGAATCGCACCGGAATCGATCCAAGGAGCCAATCAAGTCAAACCAAACTTCTGCCCATTTTACACTGAAGATTTCACCGAAAACAGCCAAGGTTTTTGGCGAAAATCCATGCATAAATCGACTGAGCTCATTGAAGGAAGTTTTCGGCGAAAATGTGAAGTTTTCGCCGAGAACCAATGGTCCGAAAATCACAGAGAAATCAGCCGGCGGACAGTCCATTTTACAAAGAGATTTTCGCCGAAAATCTCTTCATATTTTCGGCAAAAATATCAGAAAATCTCTTCATATTTTTGGCAAAAATATCAGGCTAAATCGGCGAGTATTAGGGTTAAGTATTTATACTTAACCGGCGGCTGAAATCAAATATACTTTTCATAATCATAATTTCCAACTAATACCAAATACTTCAAGGATTCTCAAGAGTTCTGAAGGAGAGTTTAGAGTTCGAAGAGCCGGAAAGAGATCGTGACGCCATCCCTTCCATCTCGAAGACTCGGAGCTAGGATTGCAGTTTACCGGAAGATCAAAGTTCTGTCGGAGTCGTCTTAATTAGGTTTTTCAGATCCTTTTTCCGTTCTTCCTCTGTCAAGATGAACTCTTTCATTATCTTTGATTCTTTTGTGAAAAACATGAGTAGCTAAACTTGTAGAGCTTAGACTAGATGAACCCTAAGTGACCCAGGGCTTTAAAGCGGTCACGGATCGGCGGTGAGTAGATTCAAAGTTCAATCAGTTTCTCTTTCATGTTTGATTTGTTCTTCATTGTTCATGTTTCTTGTCTGGATTGATCACCTAGATTAGATTCCTGTTAAGCTAAGGATAGAAGCGAACGCTCGCCTTACTTTAGAACATCAAATTGAACAATTAACCTTAGAATTGGAGTGTGCCTTTCGTAGGAACCGGTTAGGGTTAATCCACTGCAAGAGTAACTCATAAATCGTTAGTAATTCCACCAGTTAAGTTAAGTCGTTGCAAGAGGCGACCGTACCCGGACGACTAATTAATCTTGGTAGCTAGAACGGATAGAGCGAACGTTCGCCGGTCTTAAACCTAAGGGTCAGGAGTTATGGTGGTGTCTTAGAATTGATTGAATGAGAATTGAAATCCGTTGATCTATCAATTGCCTATGCTATGGTGAACGAAGGGGGATTCGAAGTCTAAGCGCATAAATTTTCGGCGAGAACCAAAAGTTCTCGCCGAAAACCTTGTCAAATTTGCAAACAGTGGTGTCCTCTTTATTTTTTGCCTATTTTCGAAGAAGTTTTCAGCAAAAATTTCCATAGTTTTTGCCGAAAACTTGTGTCTATTTTGAAAATCAGTTTCCTTTTTTCGGTCTGATTCTAACGCATACTTGATCGTCCAAATCGGAGCTCTGTAGCTCTGGTTATCCTCGAAACAAGCTTTTCACTATTTTGGCCAACTTCGTCACTTTCCGTCCATTTTCTTGAGTCCTGTCTAAAAGGTTAGTTGTTGGGTTTTCAATTTCGAATCTTTTGACATGTTGATTGTTGAATTTCGACGAGTTTAATTCCGGTCTACCTCGTTTTTGCGTGGCTGCGGTTTCGGTGTGATTTTTCCTGAACTAATTGAATTTAGATGATCTAGATTGCTCTAGGAGTGTCGTGCCGTGAATTTGAAAAAAAAAGTGTCAAAATATTTTCAAAATTCCCCTAACCTTCTTTGTTCGACTTTTATTTTGTGTGGATCCGGGACACTTATCCCGGTATCCTTTTGATCTTTTTGTTGTTTTTGTTTTTGTAGGAACTTGAGTAGCTACTCCGTTCTACTCCGGACTCTCCGTGTTCATCCCCTACACTGACCATCTCGTCACAGGTTCTTCGTATCTCTCTACTCTAGTTTAGTCCTGTGAGGACACAGAACCGTTTAAGTGTGGGGTATAGGATTCTAGGATTATGCATGGTGTTGCTTGATTTTCTGTGATTCTATGGTTCAATTTTGAAATTTCTCTAGCATAAAA
Source organism: Linum lewisii (assembly GCA_034768395.1). Lineage (NCBI taxonomy): Eukaryota > Viridiplantae > Streptophyta > Magnoliopsida > Malpighiales > Linaceae > Linum > Linum lewisii. The sequence goes on along the minus strand of CM068302.1, from coordinate 22,786,085 downwards.
TTGCTCAATTCTTGACTTGTGATGTTAAATTGACTTCAATTATGAACAATGACGTCTAGACTGTTCCACTTAGAACCTGTAACCAACGTGTTGGCATTGAAATCAAATGAGTCTAGGTTAGAACAGATCATAAATCACTTCTGTAGTTGAAACTTGAATCAATTGAATCAATTGACTTGTTAATAACAAAGCTCGATAACACCATTCTAAGATGATAAATGCTAGATTCTTCCATGTTTTTCACTCCGTATTTGTTCACCTATGATTGTGGCTTGAGATTAGACGGAAATCCAATTCGAAATCTTGTGTAAAAAGTTATAACTAGCTAGGATTAAGTGACTAAATGGTTAAATCAAGTAAACTGAGTTGTTCGAATTAATTGCTAAGTTCTTTAAAGTGCTGAAAATTAAAGCTAGGCAAGCCCGACACCTAAGTGAAGTGTTCGGGTTGAGCACTAGCATAAGCACAAATACTGTGAGCTAGGCAGGTCCAACACCTAAGTGAAGTGTTTGGTATCGAGCACTAGTATGCAGCAATAAATTAAAGGAAGAAGTTGAAACTTGAAATAAATTGTTGTTTAAATCGGTTCTAGCTAGAACATGTAACGTACAGATCTAGAAACGAATGAAGTCGATTTGATAGCCACGTCACTTTTCCTACCTCCGCATCCACATCATGGCTAGAGCTTAAAGTCTTTTTGATAGAATTGGTGTTATCGTAGTCGGTTAATTATGATTAATTGATTTGCCAAAGAAACGTGCTTTGTTAAAACTACTACTTGAAGCGTGCAGAGATTAGTGAGATCGAAAATTTGTTTGGTTGATGTTCTTGCATGTGTAGGTCACTTTTTCTACGTGGAACAGTCTAAACCAAATCGTTAGAATTGAATCTCAGTTTAATCTCGTGTCTTTTGTGAATTTGAGTATGTTCTAGTTTAGTTTGCTTGAGGACAAGCAAAAGCTTAAGTGTGGGGTATTTTGATGACACTCGATTTGACGTAATTTTCAGCCTCATTTAAGCGACATTTCCTTGCTTGAAACATGGTTTTAGGGGTAGAATAGCGAATATTCACTCAACTAATCTATTTCCTACCGATTTGGTTACTTTGGCCCTTTTTGGGTCTATTTGATGGTTTTCTAGTGTTTTTGTGATAGCACAGGTTTTTGCCATCATTTACGTTGCCACGGACGTGTTCAAGACCTCAAGGAATGAACGGGAATCGAACCAAAAATTGAACCGGAGTCAGAACCGAAGATCCAACTGCCTAGCACAATGTTTTCGCCGAAAACAATATAAAGTTTTCGACGAAAATACCTTCAGAAACCCACAGGCGGAGTGAGCTGAATTACACTGAAGTTTTCGGCGAAAATACTATAAAGTTTTCGCCGAAAATCCTAGAAGAAATCAACGAAGGAAACAGGGGATTTTAACTAAAGTTTTCGGCGAAAACTGGTGAGGTTTTCGTCGAAAACTCCTTCCTTTTTGTCGGCAGAATTGGAAAACCCTAATCTTACCTATTTAAAGAAACAGTCGGCAGCCAGCCAGGGGGATCATTCATTATTCATATTTTCACAAATCAGACTTTTGAGAGTCAGTCGACTCTAGGGTCGATAGATAGAGTTTAGAGAGTTCGAAGATCCGTGGAGAGATCGTGACGCCATCCTTCCACCTCGGAGAGCTCAGAGCTTAAAGTTGAAGATCCAGGATATTGAAGCTTTGCCGGAATCGTCAGAATTAGGTTTTTCAGTTCTTATCTGTTCTTCCTCTGTATGATGATTTCCTTTGTTTCCTGTGATTCTTCTGTTATCGTTATGAGTAGCTGAACTTGTAGAGCTTAGATTAGATGAACCCTAAGTGACCCAGGCTTTAAAGCGGTCACGGATCGGCGGTAATTAGATTCAAAGTTCAATCAGTTTCTCTTTGCATGGTTGTTTTGTTCTTGATTGTTTATGTTTCTTTTCTAGTTGATCGCCTAGATTAGGTTTTTGCAAGCTAGGGTTAGTCGTCAGACGTAGTCGTTAGACAGTTCCCTGCTTTGGCGCTTAAACCTGTCTTCCTTGATCACCTAGTTTAGATTCTTGTTAAGCCGAGGATAGAAGCGAACGCTCGCCTCTCTTTAAAACATCAATTCAACCAGTTAACCTAATCATTGGAGTGTGCCTTTCGTAGGAACCAGTTAGGGTTCACCCATTGCAAGAGTAACTCATAAATCGTTAGTAATTCCACCAGTTAATTAAGTCGTTGCGAGAGGCGACCGTACCCGGGCGACTAATTAATCTTGGTAGCTAGATCGGATAGAGCGAACGTTCGCCAGTCTTAAACCTAAGGGTTAGGAGTTATGGTGGTGTAATAGAAACCGATTGAATTAGAATTGAAAACCGCTGGTCTTGTGATTGTCGTTGCCTTGGTGATCTAAAGGGGGATTCGAAATCTAAGCTCGTCTATCTTCCTGTTAGTCAACCTTTTAATCTTTCTGTCTTTTATTTTCCTTTGTTTATTAGATTAGAAGTCGTGGAACTCACACCACGCACTAAGTGTTTAAACCTGAGTAATTTGCCAACATATTTGAGTAGACAAGAAGAAGAGACCTCGAGTAGAATACGATCTAGTCTGCCTTGGTAGGTTAGTTATTTGAAGCACGCCAAAAGCGTGTCATCAAATTGGCGCCGTTGCCGGCGACTCTTCTAATTGTTTGAAAGGAGAGTTGGCAACTTATTCTTCTACCTTTCCCCCTACCATTTATTTTCCCTCCATATTTCCATGATTTACCTGGGTAGTGCTTTTTATTTTTGATTATGCAGGATTACAGGTGGGATGAACGGTACCGAGAGTGGCACATCAATGAAGCACCATATCTCGAAGACTCCCAAGAGATGGATTTAAACACTTATGAGCATCAACAATGGATGGCAAGCACCCAAGCCGCGATCGACAACCTCTAGTCAATGGACGATGTTGTTGATGCATTGAACGTTGCGCTCAAGCGACTAGTGCAATTGAAGGGAGAAGATGCTCAAGAGCATTTCAAAGAAGAGCCAGAAGCTACACACCACCACCAAAATCACCAAGAGGTGTATAACCAGTTCATCAGCATCGACAACAGACGGCAAGAGTAGAATCCGCCTTGGATGATCTCATTTCGAAGCTACAAGCTCGTAACATGGTGGATGTCGAGCTCGAGCAACCAAATCCACTAAAGGAAGAAGATGTTAAAGAGCTGTACGAAGATGAACATGACAATCTCACCCATGACTATTGCGAGCTAGAAGCATCTGATGAAGAATCCTTTGTGGTGGTGGTTGATGAAGACAAAGAGCCAATCCATCCTGAAGTTGAAGCCGAAGAGGAGCACATAGAGATTGAGGAGATACCCTCACCTACACTTCCACCGAGTCGACCTGTAGAGAAGATGGAGCTCATTGACCATGTCGCGCCATACTACCTCTTTCCTCCTCGAGTAGGAGAATTCGAGAAGAACTGGTCATCCAACCAAAACAACGATCTACTACCGGCTGCATCACCCTTCTGGAGTGTTACATCGCACTCAAACGCTGTCCTTGAAGAAGACGATTGACTTCAAGGAACTCCTAAGTTGGGGTCCCTAACAGGTACCGTCCGGCTCAAGGACGTTAAAAGAGAGCGCTTCGTGGGAGGCAACCCACGGCTGGAGTCCGTTTTTTTTAATTTTTGAGTCAGTCTTTTTCGTCGTTCGAATCAGGTTCAGGGGAGCCAAAGTGTCAGTTTAATTTCCTTTCGTTTTGATTTGTTTTCTATTAAGTTTTTGAAAAAAAAATCAGTTTTAAAAAAAAAAGTATTTTTTCGGCGAAAATAAAAAATTTCGCCGAAAACTTTGCTTAATTTTTTTTTCTTTTTGATGAATATTTTCAAACAGTGACTTTCTCCATTATTTTTGTGTGTTTTTGAAGAAGTTTTCGCCGAAAACTTGTGTCTGTTTTGAAAATCATATTCCTTTTTTCGGTCCGATTCTAACCATACTTGATCGTCCAAATCGGAGCTCTGTAGCTCCAGTTATCTTCAAAACAAGTTTTTCACGTTTTTGGCCAACTTCGTCACTTTCCGTCCATTTTCCTGAGTCATGTCTTAAAGGTTAGTTGTTGGGTTTTCAATTTCGAATATTTTGACATGCTGGTAGTTGAATTTCGACAAGTTTAAATTCGGTCTACCTCGTTTTGCGTGCATGCTGTTTCGGTGTGATTTTTTTTTCCTGACCAGATTGAGCTTAGACGATCTAGATTGCTCTAGGAGTGTCGTGCCGTGAATTTGAAAAAAAAAGAGTCAAAATATTTTCAAACTTCCCCTAACCTTCTTCGTTTCGACTTTTATTATGTGTGGATCCGGGAAACTTGTCCCGATATCCTTTTGATCTTTTTGTTGTTTTTTGTTTTGTAGGAACTTGAGTAGCTACTCCGCTCCGCTCCGGACTCTCCGTGCTCATCCACTACACCGACCATCTCGTCACAGGTTCTTCGTATCTCTCTACTCTAGTTTAGTTCTGTGAGGATACAGAACAGTTCAAGTGTGGGGTAGGATGCTAGGATTATGCATGATCTTGCTTGATTTTCTGTGATTCTATGATTCAAATTTGAAATTTCTCTAGCACAGAATTGCTCAATTCTTGACTTTTGATGTTAAATTGACTTCAATTTTGAACAATGGCGTCTAGACTGTTCCACTTAGAACCTGTAACCAACGTGTCGGCACAGATATTAAACGAGTCTAGGTCAGAACAGATCATAAATCACTCTTGTAGTTGAAATTTGAATCAATTAAAGTGATTGACTTGTTAATAACAAAGCTCGATAACACCGTTCTAAGATGATAAATGCTAGCTTCTCCCATGTTTTCACTCCATATTTGTTCACCTGTGATTGTGGCTAGAGATTAGGAGGAAATTCAATTCGAAATCTCGTGCAAAAAGTTATAACTAGCTAGGACCAAGTGGCTAAATTGTTGAATCAAGTAATTGAGTTGTTCAAATTAATGTTAGGTTCTTTAAAGTGCTGAAAATAAAGCTAGGCAAGCCCGACACCTAAGTGAAGTGTCCGGGTTGAGCACTAGCATAGGCACAAATACTGTGAGCTAGGCAGGTCCAACAACTAAGTGAAGTGTTTGGTATCGAGCACTAGTATGCAGTAAATAAATTAAATGGAAGAAGTCGATACCTGAAATAAATCATTGTTTAAATCGGTCCTAGCCAGAACATGTAACGTACAGATCTAGAAACGGATGAAGTTAAGTCGATAGCCACGTCACTTTTCCTACCTCCGCATCCACATAATGGCTAGTGCTTAAAGTCTTTTTGATTAGAATTGGTGTTATCGTAGTCGGTTAATCATAATTAATTGTTTTGCCAAGAAACGAGCTTTGTTAAAACCACTACTTGAAGTGTGCATAAATTAGTGAGATCGAAAACTTGTTTGGTTGATGTTCTTGCATGTGTAGGTCACTTTTTCTACGTGGAACAGTCTAAACCAAATTGTTAGAATTGAATCTCAGTTTAACCTCGTGTCATATGTGAATTTGAGTGTGTTCTAGTTCAGTTTGCTTGAGGACAAGCGAAAACTTAAGTGTGGGGTATTGATGACACTCGATTTGACGTGATTTTCATCCCCATTTAAGCGACATTCCATGCCCCTTTGATGCAATTCTGATGAATATTTGGTGAAAATGTGTTTATTATGTAATTCTAGGCTCTTAGTGCATACATTGCCCATTTATTGGCTATTTTTACCCTTTTTGTGAGCTTTTAGGTTGAGCCTCCAAGTTACCACATTATAGAGGACTCTCTCACGAGTCCATCGCTTCAAACAGGGACCAAATCGGAGTTCAAACGGAGCGGAATCATCGAAACAAGTTGGAGCTGGTTTTTAACTAACATTTTCGGCGAAAATCTGGTGATGTTTTCGACGAAAATTCCTTTGAAAATCCGGGCATAAACCCTAATTTTCAGCCTTTTCCAACTTGTAAAGGGTTTCTGGGGTTATATATAGACTTTTTGAGGCCAGATTAGAGACACACAAATTTTGGCTGATTAGCCACGACCTTAGGGTTGATAGATAGAGTTTAGAGAGTTCGAAGATCAGTGGAGAGATCGTGACGCCATCCTTCCACCTCGAAGAGCTCGGAGCTTAAAGTTGAAGATCCAGGAGATTGAAGCTTTGCCGGAGTCGTCAGAATTAGGTTTTTCAGTTCTTGTCTGTTCTTCCTCTGTATGATGATCTTCTTTGTTGCCTTTGATTCTTCTGTTATCGTTATGAGTAGCTGAACTTGTAGAGCTTATATTAGATGAACCCTAAGTGACCCAGGGCTTTAAAGCGGTCACGGATCGGCGGTAATTAGATTCGAAGTTTAATCAGTTTCTCTTTGCATGGTTGTTTTGTTCGTCATTGTTTATGTTTCTCTTCTGGTTGGTCGCCTAGATTATGTTTATGCAAGCTAGGGTTAGTCGCCAGACAGCTTCCCTACTTTGGCGCATAAACTTGTCTTCCTTGATCACCTAGTTTAGATTCTTGATAAGCTGAGGACAGAAGCGAACACTCGCCTCTCTTTAAAACATCAATTCAACCAGTTAACCTTATAATTGGAGTGTGCCTTTCGTAGGAACCGATTAGGGTTAATCCACTGCAAGAGTAACTCATAAATCGTTAGTAATTGCACCAGTTAATTAAGTCATTGCGAGAGGCGACCGTACCCGGGCAGCTAGTTAATCTTGGTAGTTAGATCGGATAGAGCGAACGTTCGCTGGTCTTAAACCTAAGGGTCAGGAGTTATGGTGGTGTATAGAAACCGATTGAATGAGAATTGAAAACCGTTGGTCTTGTGATTGTCGTTGCCTTGGTGATCTAAGGGGGATTCGAAATCTAAGCTCGTCAATCTTCTCGTTAGTCAACCTTTTAATCTTTCTGTCTTTTATTTTCCTGCTTTTTAGATTAGAAGTCGTGGAACTCACACCACGCACTAAGTGTTTAAACTTGAGTAATTTGCCAGCATATTTGAGTAGCCAAGAAGAAGAGACCTCGAGTAGAATATGATCTAGTCTACCTTGGTAGCTTAGTTATTTGATACCGCTAAAACTGCAGCATCAACGGTCGCCCCCAATTTTATGAAATGTAAAATGACAACGTGTCTCCGCACAGACGATGACTCAAAGGTTGAAAAATACAACTTTGACCAACTACTTTCAAACCAACCATAAAACTATGGGTATTAACCGTCGAAACATTTACAGCGGAATTGGGCCCAATGACTTGAGAGCAATCCTCCAAGTCGCCATTACACCGTCTCATGATCCACTGCTCCGGCACGCCTTAAGAAACTCCGGTGGTCCGTTGCTTGTCCAGGAAATTCCTGCAAAACTGGTGGGTGGCTCGGGGTCAGTCCGTTATCAGTGATTACTCCGAATAACATGAGTGAACTCATTTAATGGGAAATTAACAACGCAAACCAGCAATTCCATTATCTCCCTTTCCGTAACAGAGATCACCTACCATCTATTGAATGACTTGTCTTAAGGAATATTAATCCAACATTCCCATAATGACCTATATGTGAAACATAAACACACATAATCATGTGTCAATAAGACATCACATGAATTATTCTAATAGTACCACACAACATTGAGATCAACTCGATCAACTTTCATCAAACAATAGGGCGTCCCCTCTTCCCGCCTAGCTAACCTCTACGCCATCATCAATAAGGCTTACTTTTGAGCTCGTAATAGGGACTTCACAAGAGTCGTTATTCTTCCCGACTACCATGAATCGATTGGGGCTATCAATACCCAACTCCCATCATCCAGTCGAGGCTAATTCCACCCAACTCTTATCATCCGGTTGGGGTTATCCGTACCCATCTACTGTGAATCGATTGGGGCTAACAATACCCAACTCCCATCACCCGGTAGGAACCCGTATCCATCGATGTTCCCGGCGGAGGACTAGCTAGCGAGGCTTTACTTTCCACTTGTATACACAAGGTGCCAAACATCATCAGATAACATCACGGTTGGTCAAGAACCGAAATTAACTCATGCAATCATATAGACATAACCTACGGTTCCGAAAAGATAGAAATTTCTTCAAAAACGACACCTTGTTGTCAAAACCAAGACTTTTCGTCTTAATTTCCCAGTAAGTAGGGGAGTCACTCGGACTACTTAAGTCCCTCTAACCTTAGGGATCATAACTTTATAAACCGGAATTAATGAGGATCCGCGTCACTCCTTACTCTAAATAATCTAACCTATCGGGAAACCAACTCAGATGGGTTATTGCTCGGTTAGCAGTAAATCACCACGAGAATTATAAGGACCTTAATTTAAGCATGCACGAGTCCAAAATAAGGCCCGAGTACCTCACTCGTTGATCCGGTTCCCGTCAAACGATTAATTCGGAATAATCACAATATTTGGTTAGTGACAAAGTTTAACCAAATAGCTATTTAAATTGAGGAATTAATTAATCCAAGGAACTTACCCCCTTAAACCAACCCACCTATAAATCGAGTCGGTTGACTTGGAAATCGGTTCCGTAGCTTGAATCGGATGGAAATAAGGAGTTAACGAACCGTCGTGACTCCTGGGCCAAATCTGTCACCATTTAGAGTTTAGGATTAAACTAGGAGAATAGAATATCTGAGGGGCCAAACTATCAAAAATTGAAAGTTTAGGACCACAATGGTAATTAAAATTAAATTGGAGTACTGAACTATGACCTAGGAAATTGGGTGACCAAACTGCAATTCTTCCATCTTCTTCTTCCAATTTGCACGAACGTAGTCGGCGGCAAAAGATATTTTCCCACGAGCCGTCATCCTCCGATTCTCGAACCAAAATGAACTTTCGAGTAAGGGGAAAGCTTCGGGGGTCAGGGACGAGGTCAACAATGGATTCTTCTTGGCTTGGGAACGTTTGGAACTCCCCTACGCTGCTTTTCGTTGGAGCTACGACGGTGAGCTTTCGTAACTCAAAATCGAAGGCTCGCTGGCTTTTATAGCTGACTCAGAAGCCTTTCGATGCCCTCTGGAGTACCCCAAAAGCCAAGGTCATGAAAAGAAAGGAGTGGAAGGTCGTTTATTTGAGTGGTTGACGTAGCCTGACGAATCCGACAAGGTAGCTTTATTTTGGCGATATTTAGGCCAATAATGGAGCTGGAGGGGTCGGAATTCACGTGGTGATGATTTACAATCATCAAAACCCGACAAACATCAATAATGTGGAGGATTGGGCCCTCACTGGAACTATAGAGGAGTCGCCGGAAAACAAAGATGCGATGGCGGCCTTTGTTCTTGGAAGATGATGCTGACCTAGTGGTGACGTCACCATGACGTCATCCTTCAACGAAACTACGTCGTTTTGATGTCTGGAAAATAAAAATAAAAACTGCTGAGGCAGGGAATCAAACTGGTGACCTTGAGTTGCTAGTTTAGTTCCTTAACCAACTCGGCCAAGTGGAATACTTGACTTCCTTGCAACCATGTTCCATTAACTCCTTACCCGCCTTCCTTCAAAATCCAAGCTTAACCAAATTATGAAACCATTTGATTAACGAGAACTACCGCATCGAACACTTCACGCTACTCTGGGGTTAAATAAATTCAGGTGTTGATGACAAAATTTAGCGGGAAGGTCGTGCGTCCAATCTTAGTCAAACCTAGGTCCGCAAGAGTCGAGTCAGTCGCTTAACCTCTCGCTCTGCCTTCCATGAGTGAAATTAACTTGCCTTGGAATCATCAAGTTGCGGTCATTTCTCAAACGTATGGAATAAAATTCAAAAAAAATTCGGTTTAGAGATTCGGGGTGTAACATTTCTTCCCTCCTTAAAAAGATTTCGTCCCTGAAATCAGACGACAGTTAACTTTAATGGTGCCAAACCGGAGCAAGTCATAAACGTGAGAAAACTTAATTTTTCATTCGAGAAAACTAAAAGGAAGGCAAGCTAGAAACAAGATCACTAAACAGATGATGATCACTGTTTTCTCGAATGCTTCCACAGGTCCATCGAAGACGCCTCTACGATAACCTATACATACAAAGTAAAAGAAAGAGACGATGAGAAGGAGGCATCCTGTCCCGAGGATGATAGCCTTCTTCATGGTGTAGTCCTCATCGTAAACCCTTTCCATTCTTGAAGTGACTGCGATGGAGGACTTCAAGATTTCCACCGGTGATTCGAATGCCGAGAGAAAGAAAAGAAGAGAGGGGGTTCTTAAAGAGAAGGGGAAGGGGAGATGTCATCATTGAGCCTCGCCCACTTGCGAGTGTCGGTAAGTACGGGTAAACAAGTGCAAATTACGAGATTGTCTTTTTAAATTCGCTAGTTAAAGTATCGATACAAACTATTGGCATCTCTTGGTTCGCTTGCCATCCGCAGGGATTCTGAGAAACAAATTCTTACCAACTAGCCAGTACCTAAAGATTCTGGAGAAACGTGCGCACCGTCTGAGACCATACATTCTTATGTCCCAGGCAAAAACCACAAGAAAGAGAATAAGGTTACAACATGAATTCAAAGAAATAGTAAGGCATGCGGGATGGGACTTCTGTTCGACTCCGCCGAACTGGTCCTTCCGGAGAATTTTCTTGACGCCTTCGTCGGTCTATGTGTTTGCATAATTTTAAGATGAAGGTGATAGCCAGGAAGAGAAGAATGACTATCAGAAGGATAAAATTTATCCCACTCAAGGTTTACGTTTCATCAGAGCAAGTCATTTTTCCTTAGAGAATGACTTGGAGGGAGGGGGATTTAAAGGAGAAGGGGTTACAGTTAGCTTGCCCAAGAAGCCGCCGTTCGGAGTCAAAAGCAAAAAGAACGACATGACAACACAGGTTCAGGCTTTAACGAAGTCTCAAAAGTAGAGCTGATGCGGTGGACGATCCTCAGCCATTCACGTGTCTTCGCACAAAGCGAGAGATTTACGTAGATCTTGTGTCGGAGATCAACGTTTCCTTCACTTGGGTATTTAACCCAGATGAAGCTCGGTTCCAAGTGTCACCTGCATGGTGCTCTGAGGGGATTCCGTCAATACTTACGGGAGGTTCGGATGGAAGTTTTCGGCGAAGGAAGGAAAAATGCAGGAGCAACTCCATTCTTTGACTTTTTTCCCACCACTGAGAGTCTGCCAGTCCCTCCTGGTAATCCTTACTTGACCGATTTCTGTCCCTTTTGTGATTCTATTAAAATGGAATGGACACTAAATAGCAGCTGCCCTAATCACATGACTCCGAATGAAAACTCCTTCATTTCTCTAGATCGTAGCTTTAATCAACTCGTTTCCTTTGGAAGGGGTTCCAAGGCAAAGTCCCAAGGGAAGGGTTCCATTAGGTTGGGTCCCTTGATCATACCGGACGTGTTACTAATCTCTAACATTGCCGGTAGTTTCATCAGCATGAGCCAGCTTATGGAACTAAATTTTTCCTTCCATTTTAAGGGAGGATGGTGTACAATTTTTGACCATTTTGGAAACTCTTTTTTTCTTTGTACCAAAAGTAGGCAGGTGCTTTCCGCTTAACATGGCTCATGTTGAGCAGACAGGAGTTGCCATCAGAGGAAGACCAGACCAAGCGGGAACAGTCAAGATTTGTTGTGGAAAGAAACGGTTTAGGGACGAGATGCAAGAAACGGCAAGTAAGATACTAGAGGCTGACAAGGTAAAGAAGCAAGAGCGTCCGAACGAGTTAGTGGATCTTTCACGGAGTTAGTTCTAAAAAGGCGCGACCCGAATGACCGTTTTGTACTACCAGTTCATGTACCCAGTTCCTTCTTAATAATAATAATTTTCTACTTCTCTTCCGCCTTTAGACATTCAAACCAGTTATTCCTCTAAAAAAACTAACCCAGAAACGCATGATCACAACTTAAAACATGGATCGCCATAACAAAAGTTGTGCGAAATTAAAGTGATCTACTCATCATGCAAGTTCTTGCGATCGAGTTCCCGACGTCGTTCCTCAGATGTCTCTGACGTCAGCTTCCAGATAACGAAAATTTGACCACACAAGATGATCAAGGAAAAGATTACCAATCCCACGTCGCGCACACTGCCATCCTCTCGATAGCACATTCCCAGAATTGAGAGAGTTTACTAAGAAAGGGAGGGAAAACGAAAGAGATGGTGGTCAAGTTTTCGAAACCCGGTTTTTATGGGAGCCAAATTCGAGAAGGGAGTGGTCACAATAATGGTGACACCACTCATTCCATGTCGGCACGCAAGGACAAAAAGAGGTGGCCAAGGAGTCAAGGGCTAGGTGGATAGGGTTTGTCCCTTTAAATAGACGGTAACGAAACGCTTTAGATAACACAACAGAGGTTGGAAAAGAAATACCTCATTCATCGCTTTTATAACAAAGAAATGGCTACGATTCCCATTTGCTAGTGCCGGGAAGCCACGATTATAACAACATCCTGGACGGAAGAAAATCCAGGGTGAAGGTTCTTTAGCTGCAAAAGACGTCGCTCGGTAAGTCAAAAGCGCTTTACAAGTTTCGACTAGCATTTAAAACTAACTAGAGAGAAACTCATCTATCCCATGGGTTTGTGGCAGAGGATGAGTAACTATTGCGGTTACTTCGCATGGTTAGATCCCCCGATGCAACATCGAGCCAAAGTCATGATCAACGGTCTCTTACGAAAATTAAACATCTACGAGCGTACCTTCGGAAGTGAAAGACAGGCAATTTCAGGAGAGATTATTCCCGATACTGTTGCATCATCTGCATCTTCCATAAGAAACACGACCAATGGTGGTTTTCGTAATAGAAACATAAAAGTTACCTACCAAACTTCCTTAGCAGTCCTTGCCGTTGTTTGTATCCTTGTCGGAACCCTTATCATTCGCGTGATAAGCAAATAAATTCTTACTTATATCCTGTAACATCTATATCAGCCACACCCATCATCGTCATAATAATGAATTATTTCAACAACGTTAGTTATAGAACTCAAGAACGTCTCACCTTGGAGGTTTCTGTGTTGCCATGATGCAGGGATCTGAGACCGGTGCCTGTGAAAAACATTTCACTTTTAAACCTTGGTTAAAATCCGTCAAAACTTAATACCCTTTTTCTTTACAATCACCAGACTAACTCCCGCACCAGACCGATCTTCCAGTGTTTCCTAGTAACCCGAGAAACAGGAGAAAGCCGGCTCTGATACCAAAATGTAACACCCCAATTTTATGAAATGTAAAACGACAACGTGTCTCGGGCCAAATGATGACTCAAAGGTTGAAAAATACAACTTTGACCAACTACTTTCAAACCAACCATAAAACTCGGGTATTAACCGTCAAAACATTTACAGCGGAATTGGGCCCAACGACTTGAGAGCAATCCTCCAAGTCGCCATTACACAGTCTCATGATCCACTGCTCCGGCACGCCTTAAGAAACTCCGGTTGTCCGTTGCTTGTCCAGGAAATTCCTGCAAAACTGGTGGTGTCTCGGGGTCAGTCCGTTATCAATGATTACTCCGAATAACATGAGTGAACTCATTTAATGGAATTAACAACGCAAACCAGCAATTCCATAATCTCCCTTTCCGCAACGGAGATCACCTTTACCATCTATTGAATGACTTGTCACAAAGAATATTAATCCAACATTCCCATAATGACCTATATGTGAAACATAAACACACATAATCATGTGTCAATAAGACATCACATGAATTATTCTAATAGTACCACACAACATTGAGATCAACTCGATCAACTTTCATCAAACAATAGGGCGTCCCCTCTTCCCGCCTAGCTAACCTCTACGCCATCATCAATAAGGCTTACTCCTGAGCTCGTAACAGGGACTTCACAAGAGTCGCTATTCTTCCCGACTACCATGAATCGATTGGGGCTATCAATACCCAACTCCCATCATCCAGTCGAGGCTAATTCCACCCAACTCATATCATCCGGTTGGGGCTATCCGTACCCATCAACCGTGAATCGATTGGGGCTAACAATACCCAACTCCCATCACCCGGTAGGAACCCGTATCCATCGATGTTCCCGGCGGAGGACTAGCTAGCGAGGCTTTACTTTCCACCTATATACACAAGGTGCCAAACATCATCAGATAACATCACAGTTTGTCAAGAACCAAAATTAACTCATGCAATCATATAGACATAACCTACAGTTCTGGAAAGATAGAACTTTCCGCAGAACCGACACCTTGTTGTCAAAACCAAGACTTTCCGTCTTAATTTCCAGGTAAGTAAGGGAGTCACTCGGACTACTTAAGTCCATCTAACCTTAGGCATCATAACTTTATAAACCGGAATTAATGTGGATCCGCGTCACTCCTTACTCTAAATAATCTAACCTATCGGGAAACCAACTCAGATGGGTTAGTGCTCGGTTAGCAGTAAATCACCACCAGAATTATAAGGACCTTAATTTAAGCATGCACGAGTCCAAAATAAGGCCCGAGTACCTCACTCGTTGATCTGATTTCCGTCAAACGATTAATTCGGAATAATCACAATATTTTGGTTAGTGACAAAGTTTAGGACCACGTGGTAATTAAAATTAAATTGGAGGATTGAACTGTGACCTAGGAAATCGGGTGACCAAACTGCAATTCTTCCCATCTACTTCTTCCAATTTGCAGGAACGTAGTCGGCGGTAAAGGATATTTTCTGACGAGCCGTCATCCTCTTATTCTCAAACCAAAACGAACTTTCGAGTAAGGGGAAAGCTTCGGGGGTCAGGGACGAGGTCAACAATGGATTCTTCTTGGCTTGGGAACGTTTGGAACTCCCCTACGCGGCTTTTTGTTGGAGCTACTACGGTGAGCTTTCGTAACTCAAATCGAAGGCTCGCTGGCTTTTATAGCCGATTCAGAAGCCTCTCGATGCCCTCTGGAGTACCCCAAAAGCCAAGGTCATGAAAAAGAAGGAGTGGAAGGTCGTTTATTTGAGTGGTCGACGTAGCCTGACGAATCCGACAAGGTAGCTTCATTTTGGCGATATTCAGGCCCATAATGGAGCTGGAGGGGTCGGAATTCACGTGGTGATGATTTACAATCATCAAAACCCGATAAACATCAATAACGTGGAGGATTGGACCCTCACCGGAACTATAGAGGAGTCGCCGGAAAACAAAGATGCGACGGCGGCCTTGGTTCATGGAAGATGATGCTGACCTAGTGGTGACATCACCATGATGTCATCCTTCAGCGAAACTACGTCGTTTTGATGTCTGGAAAATAAAAATAAAAACAGCTTAGGCAAGGAATCGAACTGGTGACCTTGAGTTGCTAGTTTAGTTCCTTAACGAACTCGTCCAAGTGTAATACTTGACTTCCTTGCAACCATGTTCCATTAACTCCTTACCCGCCTTCCTTCAAAATCCAAGCTTAACCAAATTATGAAACCATTTGATTAACAAGAACTACCGCACAGAACACTTCACGCTACTCCGGGGTTAAATAAATTAAGGTGTTGATGACAAAATTTAGCGGGAAGGTCGTGCGTCCATTCTGAGTCAAACCTAGGTCCGCAAGAGTCGAGTCTCAAATGTATGGAATAAAATTCAAAAAAAATTCCAGTTTAGAGATTCGGGATGTAACATCTTGCGACGACAAAACTAACTGGTGCAATTACTAGTGATTAATGAGTTACTCTTGAAGCGGATTAACCCTAATTGGTATGTTAATTGGTTGAATTGATGTTCTAAAGTAAGACGAACGTTCGCTCTATCCTTATCTTAACAAGAATCTAAACTAGGTGATCAAGGAAGACAAGTTTATGCGCCAACGCAAGTTACTGTCTAGCGACTAACCCTAACTTGCACAAACCTAATCTAGGCGATCAACCAGAAAAGAAACATAAACAATCAAGAACAAAACAACCATGCAAAGAGAAAACTGAATGAACTTTGAATCTAATCACCGCCGATCCGTGACCGCTTTAAAGCCCTGGGTCACTTAATTAGGGTTCATCTAATCTAAGCTCTACAAGTTCAGCTACTCATAACCATAACAGAAGAATCAAAGGCAACAAAGGAAATCATCATATAGAGGAAGAACAGATAAGAACTGAAAAACCTAATTCTGACGACTCCGGCAAAGCTTCGATCTCCTGGATCTTCAACTTTAAGCTCCGAGGTGGAAGGATGGCGTCACGATCTCTCCACGGATCTTCAAACTCTCTAAACTCTATCTATCTCTCTAGAGGCTATCGCCTCTGTATTGGAACTTTCGTTCAATGAATAATGGATTACCCCTCTCAGCTGCCGCTGCTCTATTTAAATAGGAGTCATTAGGGTTTGTCATTTCTGTCTTGGAAAAGGTAATAGTTTTCGCCGAAAACTTCAGTTGAATCCTCCTATGTTTATTTCTTCAATAGTTTTCGGCGAAGACTTTGACTTTTCGCCGAAAACTTCTTCGCGATCAACTGTTGGTTTCTGAAGGTATTTTCGCCGAAAACATTATAGTATTTTCGGCGCAAACATTGTGCTAGGCAGTTGGATCTTCGGTTCTGACTCCGGTTTAATTTCTGGTTTGTTCTTTGAGGTCTTGAACACGTCCGTGGTTACGTATTTGACGGCAAAAACCTGCGCTCTTACAAAAACACTAGAAAACCATCAAATAGACCCAAAAAGGGCCAAAGTAACCAAATCAGTAGGAAATAGGGTAGTTGAGTGAATATTCGCTATTCTACCCCTAAAACCACGTTTCAAGCAAGGAAATCTAGCTTAAATGAGGCTGAAAATCACGTCAAATCGAGTGTCATCATTCTCGCCGAGAACTTCTTTCTTCAAGCTCCTGTAACTTTGCTTATGAAACTCCTCGGGAAGAACTTTGGAAGTTCTCGCCGAATACTTCTTGTGTAAACCTCCTGTGTGTTTTTCTTCAAAACTCTTCGGCGAAAACTATGAGAGTTCTTGCCGATATCTTCAATTGTGGCAGGGGAGGTTTCTGGTTTTGACTATATGATTCTTGGATCGATTCCGAGCAATTCTTCAAGGTTCCCTTGCTTCCCGAGCACATCCGTGGCTACGTTATTGACAGTAAAAACCTGTGCATTCTCAAAAGCACTAGAAAACCATCAAATAGACCCATAACGGGCCAAAG
Organism: Linum lewisii; assembly: GCA_034768395.1. Classification (NCBI taxonomy): domain Eukaryota; kingdom Viridiplantae; phylum Streptophyta; class Magnoliopsida; order Malpighiales; family Linaceae; genus Linum; species Linum lewisii. The sequence continues at coordinate 22,768,988 of CM068302.1, read as the reverse complement.
TAACCAAAACGGTAGGAAATAGAGCAATCGAGTGAAAACACCCTAAACTACCTAAAAACTATGACTCAAGCAAGGAAATGTAGCTTAAATGAGGCTGATAATCACGTCAAATCAACTGTCATCAGGGGCAGTGCAGGCTCCAACCGGTTCTAACATTTGACATCCACAATCATCAATCACTTAACTCAATTCTCAATTCCACAATCACAACACATGATACCAATAGTTCACATCACCAACACCAACCATCAAATTCCACATTTCCATCATCATCCAACATATTCACAATCACAACAAAAGGGTAAATAGCTAGCCTTGTCGACCACCCCACATGCATAACAAGGGAGAGAGGTATCCATGTCACAAGGTCTAGGGTTACCCTCCTATTCATCCTTCATAGGATGATCCTTCATTAGGATCATCCTCCTGCAACCACAACTGACAACATCAGAATACTTAAACATGACAAAAACCCCATTTCATCCTATCGATCATTTCTATCTCATATCCATTAACGTCATTATTCATCATTAATCCCAATTCACACAACATGACATGACAATCAAACAATTAACAATCACAGAACGGTTTCCCCCAATTATACTCTCTTCGGTTTCATGCAAATCCCTAATTTTGTCTAAGTCAAATTGCTCATTACTCATCTTGTCCTATCGATGCTAAGCCATCACCTGGAATAGAAGACGAGGCTCTATCGCCTTCCAAATCCACAAATGACTCAATTTCCCCTTCTAAAAAACGTAGCTCTTTCCTTCTGATCAACAACATATAGCAGCAACCCAACTCAAACGGAGACAAGAGATCTCTTCTTCTCATCACCAAGAATTCACAGGAAGAAACGACGCCTTAATCGGACACCCCTAGCTTCCGGAATCAAGGTTTGAAGTTAGATAAACCTTGGTTCGTCAATGGTATTTTGAAAGGAGAAAGAGAGAGGAAAGTTGCAGCATCCGTCAAAACTCGACTTTTTATACTCTGAGCATACAACACGGCATGCATCATGAAGATAGACGACGTGTTGCACACTACACGACCGTGTTGTATTAAAGGCACTTCTCGTCGTCCATGAGTTTAAAGCACGACCGTGTTGTATTAAATGACTTTGACCAATCCGGAGCAATGAGTATAGGAGCATTTGTGAGTTTACCCTTTAGGAGTTCAAAAGCTCGTACGCATTCATCATCAAATTGAAATTCCACATCCTTCTCAAGAAGCCGAGTCATAGGAGTAGTGATCTTGGAGAAGTCTTTAATGAAGCGCCTATAGAAACCGGCATGCCCCAAGAAACTTCTCACGGCCTTCACGGAAGAAGGTGGAGGAAGTTGAGAGATGGTCTCTAGCTTTGCCTTATCAACCTCAATGCCTCTTCAAGAGATCTTGTGGCCAAGAACAATTCCCTCATTGACCATAAAATGGCACTTCTCCCAACTTAACGCGAGATTGGTCTCTTCACAACGATGCAACACCTTCTCAAGCTTCCTCAAACAAAGATCAAATGAGTCCCCAAAGACCGAGAAATCATCCATGAATACTTCCATGATATCTTCCACAAAATCATCAAAGATGGCAAGCATACATCGTTGGAAGGTAGCGGGAACATTGCACAATCCAAATGGAATTCGGCGATAAGCAAACGTACCAAAAGGGCATGTGAATGTGGTCTTCTCAATGTCCTCCAGAGCAATCGGTATTTGGAAGTATCCGGACATGCCATCCAAGAAGCAATAGTACTCGTTATCGGAGAGACGCTCGAGCATTTGATCCATTAAAGGCAGAGGAAAGTGATCCTTTCTTGTGGCCTCATTGAGTCGACGATAATCTATGCAAACACGCCACCCGGTGATCATCCTTGTCGGGATGAGCTCATTCTTGTCATTAGCTACCACCGTGATCCCTCCTTTCTTGGGAACGACTTGCACGGGGCTAACCCAAGGACTATCCGAGATGGGAAAGATAATCCCCGCATCCATAAGCTTAATAACCTCTTTCTTCACGACCTCTTTCATGTTAGGATTCAATCTTCTTCGAGGTTGCACAACCGGCTTGAAATCTTCCTCCATGAGAATCTGATGTGAGCAAAATTTGGGACTTATACCTCGAATATCCGAGATGCTCCACGCAATAGCTCTCATATACTTCTTGAGGAGCTCCACTAAACGGTCCTTTTGCTCGGGTAGGAGCTTTGAATTGATGATGACCGGTAGCTTAGAATTTGGCATTAGAAAATCATACTCTAAATGAGTGGGAAGAGGCTTGAGCTCAAGAGTAGGTGGTTCTTCATAAGAGGTCTTCACCCTTTCTACCTTCGGAAGAGCAACAAAAACTGTTTCACTCTCCAACTTGTCTCTCCCTTCATCAAGGTAAGCTACCTGAGCTTTTAACGCTGGGGTGTCTAAATGTTCCTGTACATTCATTCTAAGGCAAACATCCAAAGAATCTCGACACACGAAGTTAGAAATACTATACACACTAGCTGAAGCAATAGTATCACACGAGTACTCTAAATCATCTTGTGCGTGAGCAAATTTCATGCCATCGGCTATGCAAAATGTGACACTCTCTTGTCCTACTCTCAATGTTAATTTCCCATTATGCACATCAATTAAAGCACGAGAAGTAGCAAGAAATGGTCTACCAAATATCAATGAGACATCCACATCATCGGTATCAATGACCGCAAAATCAACTAGGAAAACAAAAGGACCAACTTTAACTAGCACATCATCAACAATCCCCCTAGGACTTTTGGTCGACTTGTCCGCAAGTTGAATGTACATACGAGTAGGACGAACATTAGATAACCTTAGTTTCTCAAATATGCAATAAGGCATGACATTGATACTAGCACCTAGATCCGTAAGACCATTAGCCAAAGAGGTATTACCTATTGCACAAGGGATAGTAAAAGTACCTGGATCCTTAAGCTTTTCCGGTGGACTCTTGAATAGAACGGCGGAGCATTCCTCATTGAGGTGGACAAGAGATGTCTCCGGTAGTTTCCTCTTGTTGGTGTAGAGTTCCTTCATGAACTTAGCATATTGAGGCATCATAGTCATGGCTTCGGGAAACGGAAGAGAGAATTGCATTTGACTAAGCCGCTCTACAAACTTCTTAAAAACCTTCTCAAGGCCATCCTTATTCACTCGAGAGGGGTATGGAAGCTTAGGCTTGTATGGAGGTACAACCGGTGCGGGAGGAGAGACCGGTGGTGTACTCGATGTAACCTTACTAGGTTCCTTGGCAACCTTAGTACTCACATTACCCGTAGGGGGTTCGACTTCAACCTCCACTTCATCCGAAGGATCCTTGATATCATCTTCATCAACCATTATATTAGGCGCTTGTACCTTTTGAGAGTCAATTGGAGGAGAGGTTGCATCTTGCAAAGGTTTTCCACTTCTCAAGGTCACTACCTTGCAATGCTCCGGACCTTTGGGGTTGACCTCGGTATTGGAAGGTAAAGTGCCCGAGGGTCGCTCCGAGAGTGTCTTAGCAATATGACCCATTTGATTCTCCAAATTCGCAATTGAAGCCTGTTGATTTTTTATAAGTTGAATCATCGCCGCGTTGGTATCCTCTTGCGATATTGAAGAACCGCCCTCTTTGTTGTGAGGTGGTTTGTTAAATCCGGGTGGTCCATCACCTCTATGATTGTACATTCCCGGTGGAGTAGGACCTTGGGGACTTTGATTTGGATGTGCACTTTGATTCCATTGATTTCCCCCTTGGTTCCCTTGTCCTTGGTGACCTCCTTGAGTCCATTGACTACCTTTGTTTTGGTTACTTCCTTGAGACCATTGGTTGCCTTGATACCCTCTATAACCTTGGAATCCTCCTTGATTTCCTTGGTTGTACCCTTTGTTATAACCAATACCTTGACTCCCTTGGCCTTGGTACCCTTGGTTAGACTTGTTATATCCACCACCTTGGTTCCAAGGTCGGTGGTAGTTCCCTTGATAGTTACCTTGGGGGCTGAAATTACCATGGAATCATTGACCTTGTGTGAAGCTTACCTCCTCATTGTGGTCGCCTTGGCCAAACTCAGGAGTGGCGGAAGGGCAAGCACTGAAGTCGTGACCCTGACCCCCACAACATTCACAACAATATATTGAAGCAACTGGGGGATTACCCACTTGAGATGATGGAACCTTGGAGGGATGCTTAGGCATACTCAGGTTACTTACCTGAGATGCCATAGCATCGATCATAGACATGAGGAGCGCAAACATAGGGTCATCTTCATCTCGGTGCCCCGGTAACTTAGGCTTCTTCCCATAGCTAGAAGAATCCTTTGGTGCATCAACACTTATAGCTCTAGAGTCATAGTGAGTGTCACTTCCATACTTAGACCTTGGAGGTTGTTGTCGAGACCAACTCCTCGTCTTGTTGGCCATCTCCGCAAAGAGTTCTAGAGCATCTTCGGGAGTGAGCATCCTTAGATCACCTCCGGCGGCTTGGTTGATCATCCTTGTATTCTCAAAATCAAGGGACCTAGCAAAGATATCCGCCAAACTCCATTCAGCGAAGTTGTGATGAGGACAAGACCGAAGAAGGGCTTGGAACCTATTTCAAGTCTCATGGAAGAGCTCTCCCTTGTGTTGTGTGAAGTGGTTGATACGATCTCGGATTGCATCCGTCATATAAGGGGGAAAGAACTCCTCAAGGAAGGCTTCGGCTAGTCCCTCCCATGTAGTGAATGTTCTACTAGGTTGGTTCTCCAACCAAGACTTGGCTCTACCTTTGAGGGAGAAGGGAAAGAGTCGGAGTCGCACACAATCCTGGTGAACTTGATCGTTCTTCACCGTATCGCATATCTCAAGGAAGTCCTTCAAGTGTCTAGACGGGCACTCTCCGTCTATACCATTGAACACCACTCCGTTTTGTACCATCTGAATCATATTAGGCTTTAACTCGAAGTTTCTTGCATTTATCGGTCTTCGCACAATACTCGAGGTTGCCCCTTCGAGGGTTGGGCGAGCATAATCAGCTAGTGTGCGCCTCGCACCTCTTTGTGATTGATCATCTTCATTAGTGTGATGTGAATGTTCCGAATGGTTATCCTCGTCCTCGTGATGAGACATAGTGTGGTGTGAGATGCGGTCAGCTTCTTGTTCTTCAACTGTAGGAGGTGGGGAAGTAGTCCGTGGTTTGAGCACTTGTTCTAGTCCTTGGAGTCATGCTTGAAGACGAGCTGAACGCCTCATGCACTAACACCAATCTCGTGCAAACAAGCACAACGAACACACCCGAGTAATACAACGATGCAGGATAACAAAGTAAACAAAGAGTAACAAGGGAGCTAAAAATAAAATGGAAGGAAGTGTAAAGATCGGTTCACTAATAATTGCTTTCTTAGGAATGAGAGGTCCCCGGCAATGGCGCCAAAAACTTGATAAGGATTTTACCAAGGTCGTATTCCACGAGGTCCTCTTATAAGCTAATACTCACAAAGTTCATGAACGGTCTAAACATTTCAAATTGAGTTTTGGTTTTGAAAGAGAACAAATCAAAAGCATAAACAAACAAGGAAAAACTAACAAGTGAAATTGAGGATCAAACAAGAGAGAAGGGAGTTTAGCTTAGCAAGGGGTTTCTTCAAGCTCAAGGTTCATGAAAGCTGGATTGAATCTCAAGCAACGATGTGTAAACTAATGATCATGCAATTCACTCAAGTAGAATCAACGAACTCTCGCACAATTGACTCTCTACTCCTAGACCAAATGCACCATGCTCTCGCTATGTGAACAAAGGTAATGGAGTGACTTAACTTGCTCAATGAAATGCCAAAAACTTGAATTCTATGCTAACATTCATCTAGCACAAGGTAAATGATGCAAGACACTCTCATGTCAATCATATAACACTAGTCTAGCAATCATAAGGGTCTCTCAACCTTCAAATGAAAGAAAACTCAATGCATACCAAGTGTTTGATAAAATGACAACAAGGAAAACAAGCTCAAAATGGTTGCAATTGTATAATCCAATCTCTCAAATCATCCAATTACAATCCTACAACCTTAGATCAACATCAATCAATCATTCTCATGTATTGAAAGACATAAACAATACCAAAAGAACAATCAAGCTCTAATGGCTACAAAGCACAAGGTCTAGGATCATCATCTTACACAAATGGCTATGAGAAACTCAATCCATACAATCAATCATCTATCCTAGCTTGATCCATCCCCCACTAAACTAAACCTAAGCTTAGCCTAGCACAACCATGGAAGAAACCTGAAATTGAGTAGAGGAGACCATCCTTGCTTCCATGGAGGATCTTCCTACTTGGCTCTTCAAGCTCCAATCCAAGCTATGGAGGACTTCACTTATATCCTTGATCTTCAAGTTGATCAACAAGGGAGGAGGGATGGTGTTTGACTGAGAGGAGAATGGTGATTGGCGATTGTTGAGTTGAGAGAGAGAGTGAGACGGTTGTGTGTAAAATTAGAATGAAATATATCCTATAATTTTCGTTCGCCGCCGCTTTAAATAGCACGCTGGAATTGCTTGGTATTTTCGGCGAAAATTCCACAACATTTTCGCCGAAAATAACTTTGAAAAACACCGAGCGGCTTGGCTTTTCTTCACAGATTTTTGGCGAAAACTTTGAAGAGTTTTCGCCGAAAATTTCTTCTTAAATCGAACGGCCGTCTCCTGTAATCCTCCTGTTCGAAAATGCTTAAGGTTTTCGGCGAGAACTTAGAGTTCTCGCCGAAAACTTCTTCAGTTGAAGGGTGCATTTTTCTCGATTTTGCAACGTCCATATCTCCTCCGTCCTAGCTCCGATTGACCTCCCGTTTGATCCTACGTGCTCCTTGTCACCAGTATTTCAATGCCAAGACCTGAAAATGCAAAGAAAATAACTCCAATAGAGATAGAATTAGCCTCAAAGTGGCAACCGGGCAACAAAAGGGCACTTTGCATAAAACATCCATAAAGGCCTATAAATCATAACAAAATGAGATCAAACATGGGGATCCCTAGGCTAATCGAGGACTTATAATGCACTAAATATGCTCACATCATCCGTGTATCACATATACACGGGTTGTACAATGATATTACACGACCGTGTAGTTTCCACTGTACACCATGCTCAATGTAACCTCAACCTGTAACGTGCTCATCGTAGAGTTTTTTTAGAAACCAATATATAAAATTGACGAAGAGAAAAGATAGAGCTTTGAAGAAAAAGAATAACTAAATTAAATAAACTGATTTTATTTCCCCCCTTCCAATGTGCATATAGTTTGTATAGATGATCTTTTATAACTAGACTTAATCTCAACAACCTAAAAATAATTAATCAACATAATAATTCTCGCCTAAATAATTATTTTCCTACTAAATTTCTAAGATAATAAACAAAACTAATAATTATCTAAAATTTAGGCATGTAACATATGATTCGCCTCTCAAAGAACCTTGTCCTCAAGGTTCGAGTACGGTCTTATAATCATCATACATTATAGAACAACTTGAAGTGGCTGCCATCTGGATCGATCCAATTGACCAAAAGAAATATGATGACACAACCCAAATTGACAATGAAGTCTTCCATGATCAAACTCATCAAACTAGTAGTTCCGTCTTCAATATTCTCATCTTTGAGTTGGAATTCATCAGATAGAGTCGCATAAGTGTTGATATATTGTCTCTCAATAAAATATGATTCAACTGCTACATGTTCACTTGGAGAAATATAAGAGCCATAAAAAAATGTTACTGGTGAATTCTTTGTTCATATGTGTACCGAAGATTCATCTATTTTTCTATTCTTGGATTACTTATTCTTCTTGGACTGGAAGCTCTTCTAATGTAAAATTCTCGTTTATAGAAACTTCTGAGCTTTCGATACTTCTGAGCTTTCGATCGAGCTATATCTGGTGTAGAACCATTCCTTTAATTGCTCCCACGAAATCTCTTGTATCAACTCCTTCATCGCTTGAAGCCACAATTGAGCATCTATTTCGAGGAAAATTAAAGCAATAAAAACCTTGTCAGTCCTGACGTTATGATAGAACTAAAAGTATTGATTGGATAGGCAAATCCAAGTCGTAGGATCCTCATCTTCAATAAATCATGAAAAGTCGATATTGAATCTAGTTCGCATCTCGACTTTTAGCTCCTCCCACGTGATTTCCTTGTCGGCTTCTTTCTAAAATTTTTGAAACCAACGTTGAGCTTCTCACTCCAAATACATTTGAGCCATAAGAACCTTGCACCAATCTTCTGGCAAATTGACGAATCTAAAATACTCTTCAGAACGATAAAACCAGGGAGTTGAATTGTCGATTCCCTTGTACCTTGGAAAACTTAGTTTTATCAACGATGGAACGACCGTCTTTGATACGAAATGTAATGTGCTCATCATAGAGTTTTTTTTACGAACCAGAATATAAAATTAATGAAGAGAAAAGATAGAACTTGGAAGAAAAAGAAGAATATAGAATTAATTAATAAACTGATTTTTATTTCTCCCCTTTCCAACGTGCACATAGATGGCCTTTTATAACTAGGCTTAATCTAAAAACCTAACAATATTAATCAACATGATCATTCTCACCTAAATAATTATTATCCTACTAAATCTCTAAGATAATAAAACGAATAACTATCTAAAATTTAGGCATGTAACACAACCTGACTCAGTGATAAAATTACCATCTCAGGACAATTCTTACCAAGCATCGATCTAATCGAGCATGTAAATCAATAGAACTAAAAAAAATATTTAAATGATGAACATGGATCAAATCACAAACTTGCATACTCATGGAATTGATATCATCCAAAGAGTTTGAGAGCATCTAATCAATCATTAGTCACTTTAGTTACAAATAGACATGGTAAGAAGGAGAGAAAACGACCTAGAATCAAATGGAGAGAACAAGTCTTTGATTCTTCGAGCTAGGCGGTCTTCAGTCTAGTGTTTCTGTGATGATGGGGATGATGAGGAATGGTTGGATGGTGATTGGGAGGCCTTGGAGTGAAGTTTCAGGTGCTAGAGATGACGGTTGTTCCATAAGACTTTCCTAAAAATTCAACTTAAATAGGGGTGACCGGCCGTAGTCACGGTAGGGGCATGGCTATGGTCGCGTCCAGGTCTTCGGAAGAAGTCACGACAGACTCCCCCCCCCCCCCTTCCTGTTGCTTGCTAATCACCTTTGGGTTTGGGCTTAAGCTGCAGTCGCGACTTAGGTCCAAACTTCGGTGTTTTGTCCATAATTCGAGCTTACCGACTCGAATTAGATCAGCGTTCGGACTTGTAGTATTTCCGTCCTCTATTGTGGCAAGACTTGAAAACCAATCAAACACACCTCGAGAGCAGTAAAATGGACCACAAGGGTTCTAAGAGGATATTTAAGACATGTTATCACAAATTAGTACAAAACCATTTAGAGACGTCACCTAAATGCATCAACCACGAGGAAAATATGTCAAATATGTGAGATTAAATGATGTATTTATCGAGTCAACAACTGCCCACAAGAAACCTAAAGCGTACAAGAGTCATCTCTCTTAGTCAACCACTAGTTAAAACCTTTTACTAATCCACTAATGTTAACTAGGTGCATCAAGTAGTTATTTAACTTTCATAACATAATAAAAAGAAAAAGAGTAAAGAAAATATGTGTTTTAAAAAAAAAAAAAAAAAAAACAGAACACACCAATGGAAGATTCGAATCTTGTGAGAACATTCCATTACAAAATGCGAATCAGACGGCTAAGAAATTGAAAAGCTGTCCCATATGGCATAATTCCTAATTATATGCCATTCGCCAGCAGCACCACTAAATTTAACCCCATCCTTTCAATCATCTCGTTTCCTCCCCCGCCATTAACACCAAAACAATACCAAAAACTTCCAATTTCTTCCTCCTAAGTCCTTCCTTAATTCTTCTTCCCCCCCCCCCCCCAACAACTCCCTTTCCGCCGGCCGACCACTTCTCCTCCTCCCGCGGCAGGAAGGGAAGGAAGTTGTTTTACCGGCGGATCTTCCCTTTTACTGTTGGTTGGGAAATGGTAATGAAAGTTGCTACGCCACGCAAGGCATCATCGATTACTGAGGTGTTGCAGAGAGTCTACGGGAATTTAGGTTCCGGTGGTACTAACTCCGCCGTCGGCAGTTATAACCACCACCGTCTGAACAACAAGCATCGCCACGACCCAAGTACTTTGTCCACGAAACGGAGGATGATTTCGAGGAGGAGGACGGGACCATGGAGCTCGCTCAGATTGGGGCGGAGAGGACGAAGAATGTACTGATTCTCATGAGCGATACAGGCGGCGGCCACCGCGCTTCCGCCGAGGCCATCCGCGACGCTTTCAAGCTCGAGTACGGCGACGAGTACAGGGTACGAGAGGATCCCCATCACAACCTGCAATTTTATTTTTCTTTTCCCGTCAATTTTGGTGTTTGTTTGCACCGATTTAATTCATTGAATTTCGTGTTTGCGGGGTTTCATCTGTCGTAATTGCTCTCTTTCCTTCTGACGTGAAGGGAGAGAAGAGGATGAAGACTTCATCAACACTTTTATTTATTAAAGCTTTATTAGGTTTTCAATTACATCTGTTTTTTTTTCATGTACATGGTCAGTTACTTTTTCCTCTGCGGCCGACCTGGTGTTCGAACTAATTACTTTAATCAGTTTCCTTTTCCAATTTTTGTTCTATTTTCGGGCTGATATCACCATAAACTGATTTTGAGCTCTTCGTTTTCTTTGTGAGATCAGGTAATTGTGAAGGATGTATGGAAAGAGTACACAGGGTGGCCACTCAACGACATGGAGAGGCAGTACAAATTCATGGTGAAGCATGTGCAGCTATGGAAGGTGGCATTTCACAGCACATCTCCTAAGTGGATTCACAGCTGCTACCTAGCCGCAATAGCAGCCTACTATGCCAAGTACTATACCTTAACCTTTAAGAAAACCTGTTTTTTCCTGGTTACATGGCTCTGTCCAACTTTGGAGATGTCACTATATTATTCAAGAGCATTTCAGTGAATTGATAAGATGAAATTTCTTGGACAAAATAGTTGATCTTGGTTTCTTGATTCAGTTTAAAGATACCCATAAAAATGTAATGTGACTTGATGTTGCTTTTGTTGGGTCAACAGTATCAATCAATTGCTTTCTATGTACAAGCTGAACTAGGGTATGGTGGTCCAGCAATTATTTTACTGGGACAATAACATGCTTCTCTATGACCCCACAGTTTTGGTATATGCTCTTTGATATGATTGTTGAAGCTAAAAATGATTGCTTTTTTTATGAGGAGTGGAATATTGATCTATGTTTATTGTTTTTACTTGGGTTTCTAATATTTTTCTGTTATGTTGATTGAAGGGAGGTGGAGGCTGGTTTAATGGAGTACAAGCCAGACATTATCATCAGTGTCCATCCATTGATGCAACATATTCCGTTGTGGGTTCTGAAATGGCAAGGCCTGCAGAAGAAAGTGGTTTTCGTTACAATTATTACCGACCTCAATACTTGCCATCCTACATGGTAAGTTTCCCCAATTTGGTTTTCTCAGCTCAAACTGAGAGTTTTTCCACCAATAAAAACAAGATAAGTGGATTATGGAACCACCAACAAATTAAAAGAAAAAGAAGAAAAGAATTAAATTTATATTAGGAGGTGCCCGCACGTCTCCCAATGCTGCCCAAAATGTCTTATCTATTTTTATTTTTATTTTTTTTAACACACTCTCTCTCTTAATTGTTTTCCCTAGATTTGATTATTTGTTAATAACTCTCTATACAAACGTTAAAACTATACTTTTTCTTCATTAAAGTTGTTTATTATATTTTTTCGAGTCTAATGACATCAATTTTGATACATTTTGTTGATTTTTGTTAGGTAAAATTCAAACCTTTACGTAAGTGTTATGTCAGTCGTATGACGTATCAAAACCTGTAACAGTTGCATAACATGTACATAGTAGTGGGAAAAGCTACTGTTAGGACACCCCAAAGAGCCGTATAATTTAATCTTATAGATCTGAAGGTCACTATTAATTAGACATAAGGGTAATTTCAAAGTTTTATTTATTGCAGATTTTAATTATTGTTTATTAATTTTCGGATTTGCAGTTACATTGTTGATTTTTTATTCCTTTTCTGCTCCTTTTTTTGCTCCATTTAATTTATGATTAAATTAATTATTTTTTTTTTTAATTACTTCTTCATCTTCCTTTCTATACTCGGCGGTTTTTGTTGTGTATCTCCGGTGGTTTTTATTTGAGATTAGTTTTCTAACATTTTTTTGTGGAAATTGTTTCGAATCAGTTCCTCTTTTATCATTTCGGAACAGTGATCCATTTCAAAAGTAGTGGAACGTGGTGAAAATGGATTTCGTTCCTTATTACCAAACCGAAACACAGAAAATCATAAAACATTGAATCAAATTGAAAATGGAACAATAATATCAAATATTTGTTCCATAAGTAACTATATGGAACGATACAAACATGTTCCTAAATTTATTCAACGGAACCTATTTATTTAAAAAATAAAAAATACGGAGAAATCAACTCACTTGCATCATAATCCAAGAAAAAAAGTAAGATGCGGAGAGAATAAAATAAAATAAGAAATCATATTATTTGTTCCACCACTTCTTCCATCATAATCGGATAATTGAAGTAAGAAGCAAAGAGAATAGATAGAATAGAATAGATGAACAGAATAAGAAATCATATTATTTGTTCCACTGACTTCTTCTCATGAACTCTCCGATTAATCCATGAAGCCATCTCGCCGATTTCCGCCACTTTCACTCGACTCCGTCGTCATAGACTCTCGAATCCATATCCCGCCTCCACAATCGCATCTCCATGCTTCAGCCCCCTGAATCCATTCCGTCGGAAACTCCATGCTTTCACACCGACTCCGCCTCCTCGACTTCTCCTTCACCACCGCTACCACCACCGCCGATGAGGATGCACGACGACGGGTCGATGAGAGACGCGCGATAGCTTCGGCGAGGGATGCTTGACAACGTGTCGACGAGGGAAGCCGCGACGATGGGTCGATGAGGGAAAGAGGGAAAGGGTTTTCCGGCGGCTGTTTGTTGTGTAGAATGAAATATGATTAGAGTTTGTGTTTAAACCCTAATTTTTTATTATATATACTGGTTTCAAAATGACTATTTTGTCCATTTTATTCTAATCCATTGGATCTAGTTCTTAATCTGACGGTTCCTAATAGTGTCCTTATATGAGGACACTAATGGGTGTCCTAATGGTAGTAGATCCCCATAGTAGTAATATAACAGTGTCATATGACACTGTTATAACATAATCAAAAACATATCAGTATCATAACACTAATGTATTAGTGTCATAACAGTTGACAGTCTCTTTCCTCCATATTCTCTCTCCTCCTATTTACTCCATTTCTCCCTCATCTGCCCAAATATCTCAACTTAAGCTGAGATTTTAGAGTCTCAGCCATTAGCCAAACTGAAGTTTCCCAACTCAAGTTTTTCAATGTCACTTTGCCCACATGAGTTTCCATTTAACTTGCAGCATTAAAACATCTCAGGTTTCATCCTGGAGTTGACAGATGTTACTGTCCATCAAATGAAGTGGCAAAGAGGGCTGCGATAGATGGTTTGGAAGAGTCTCAAATCCAAGTTTACGGCTTGCCAATCAGGCCTTCTTTTGCCCGTGCAGTTTTCACCAAGGTCTGCTATATACTGAATAGTCCTTACCCGACAGAGAGAAAACGAGTTTCTGATATTTGTTGCCTTTGTATTGGATTTCAGGAGGAACTAAGGGAAGATCTTGAAATGGACCCTGATCTGCCAGCAGTTTTGCTGATGGGCGGTGGTGAAGGAATGGGACCTGTCAAGAAAACTGCTCTGGCTTTGGGAGAATCTCTGTTTAACAAGGAATTTGGAAGACCTTTAGGACAATTGATAATCATATGTGGACGTAATGAGGTTCTCAGATCTACATTGGAGTCTGAGGAATGGAATATCCCAGTTAAGGTAAAGTCAGTTACTTTTTTCAACTTGAATGTTTTAGACTTGTGAATATAGCTATAGAACAGAAGGATCCATTGAGATAAACATGAATTCTTGTCGACAAATTTGTAGGTCAGAGGATTTGAGACCAAGATGGAAAGATGGATGGGAGCATGTGACTGCATCATTACAAAGGTGGTTTAAAATTAACATTTCCCTCTTGGATGCTGAGCAGCGTTTTCTTCTTATAAGCTTCACATATTATTTATTGCTTATTTTAATGTCGTGTGCTACAGGCTGGACCCGGTACTATTGCGGAAGCATTGATTAGAGGACTTCCCATTATTCTCAACGACTACATTCCTGGACAAGTAAGTGATGGGCTGTTTTTAGTTTAATTGTGTTGGCTGTCTTCCATGTGTAAGTTTTCCTCACTTGGTATATATATCCTTTCATTTTTTGGGGGTAAACCATAGGAGAAGGGTAATGTGCCTTATGTAGTAGAGAACGGAGCTGGCGTCTTCACCCGAAGTCCTAAAGAAACAGCGAAAATTGTGACAGAGTGGTTCACAACCAACACAGATGATCTAAAGAGAAGATCGGAGAACTCGCTGAAGCTAGCTCAACCAGAGGCTGTATTTGACATAGTGAAGGACATTCACAAGCTTGCTCAAGATCGGGGGCCACTCGCCAGAATACCTTATGTATTAACATCATCATTCACAAGCCTAATATAGATATTGTCCATGAGGAACCATCATTCTCGTCCAGATCCAAGGTGTGCCTATTCTCTGCTAGAGTAATGCAATGTACAGCTAGACTATTTCCTCTTTCTTTTTTATTTACCATATCGCAATTCTTTGTCCACAACACCGAATCATGGCGTCCCAAGAAAAATGTACAGAATTTTATTTTTTTTGGTTCTTTGTTTGTTGATGTACCAAATGGTTTGTTTTGATTGTTTCTCTTCTGGTGGTTTTTGGAGAAAGGAAAGAAGAAAGAGCGAGATATCTTCTTGGCGGGAAAATGCAAAATTGGAAGTTTGGTTGTTCGTCCAAAAATTTTGGTCTCCAAATAGCTTGGTTTGAATTCTGGTTTATTGAGGGCTATATTTAGTATAAATTTCATGATTTAAAATTTTAACAAATTGAAATTAGGAATTAAAATTAGTTGGTTGTTATGTAAACTCTTTATTAAAAAACAATTTGTATTTATTTGGAACTCAAAACAATCACATATAACAATCAGCGAGCGATGTAGAGGAGTACGACGGAAGAAGCGGGGAGGAGTTGCGGGCTTGCGGCGGTGAGTTGAAAGAATAGGGGTTTCAGGTTTCAAAAACGCGATTAAACGATAGTTTTTTGGACTCGGCAAAACCGTTATGTCCGAGTCGATTAGTTCTTTCGGTTTTGTCGGGTTAACCCATAACAATTATGCAATTGGCTCGTTGTTATATTTGCGTTGAATCGGATCGGTTTGGTGCTCGGTTCCTGATTTTACTGGTCGGATTGGCCTTGTTCGTTTGGTTCCAACAACACTTGTGTAAACGACATCATCGTTGTCAACAAAAAATGATGTTGACCCGTTCTCCTGAATATCCAATGAATAACAAGACTTGTAGTTTTCTCCGAGGCATTTAAGCCAAATAGAAATGATACCCTTAATGTAAGCTTTTTCATAAATTGAATATGAAATTGAGTTATTAAAATAAAAACACTTAATCATTATAGGATGTTAACATTTTGCAATATTTTTAAAAAATTACGAATGATTGATGAAATTATTTCTTAGTGATTGGATCAATTTGAAAACCAAAAGGTTGAAATAAAAACCAATTAGAAAAAGTTGTTAGAGTTGAGATTTGAAGTGTGTGCTGATTTTCATAAATCTCTTTCTCCTTGATTTTAAAATATGAATTTCAAATTAAGTGGTATCCTTTTTTTGTTTTTGTTAAAAAACGGTGTCTAGCACTTTAATCATTAATAGAAATCAGTCGGGTCTCAGAGATCCCCATACAGTCGTAGCGAATATAGTAATTCAGATTACAATCAGAAATATGAATAGTGTGACTCCCAAGAGGGTAATCATATCCAATGGAGGCGAGATAGTCCGCCGCATGATTTCCTTCTCTATAGGTATGTCTAATAACAATCGTCCAATCTCTCCGCTGAAAATCGTGAAATTCCGCCACCTCCATCGCATGTTGGTGCCCCAACTCAGCAGCTCCAGAAATAAGCGAGATCGCCGCAAGGGAGTCTATCTGTACAATGACATTTCTGTAACCAGCTTCCCAAGTTCGACGAAGCCCTTCAATCGCCCCTCGCAACTCTGCTCTGGTTATTGAACAAGTCCCCAAATTCATAGTATACGCCAAAATACCTCCCCCACTGTCATCCCGGAGAATGCCTCCAGCTGTGGCTCTGCTCCTGGTTCTATCCACCAACCCATCCGAATTGAGAGACACCCATCCTTCCGGGGCCGGGGTCCAAGCTACATTAACAACAGATCTTGTACCAGCAGTACCCAGAAATGTCTTGTCTCTTTCCATCGCCTTGATAACCGAGGATGACCAGCTGAACGCCTTAGCAGCAATCTCCGAGGCTTGACTCTGAATATTGGAGAAGACCCAATCATTTTGGGCACGCCAAAGGTACCGGCAGGTCACTCCAAAGAGCACTCCAACTTCCCTATTCAAATAATAACTCATCCACTCCACTAGTGGAAGCCGCCAAGTACTATCTGAGGTGTTAATCCCAACAAGAATGTTCCAAACCTCTTTAGCAATCGCGCAATCTCTCAAGACATGAAGAGTAGACTCCTCTGATTCAGAGCAGCGGGGCAGGAGGCATCAAGAGTCATGCAGCGGCGGACCCTACTACTATTCGTCAAAAGCTTGTTCGAATAGCCAGCCAGAGAAACAAATGGATCCTATTTGGGCCCTTCCATCGCCAAATTGACTGCCGCTATGGGCCGGAGGAAGATTCATCGCGGCTACACACCAACTTATATGCCGATTTGATGGAGAATTGGTCGTTGGGTTCAGCCCCCCAAGCCCACTGATCCTCCCCCCGGTCAGCACGAGGAGGCGACATACCGAAAACCAAATTAACTGCCTCTGGCGGCAAGCACTCATTGAGTTTGTCAATGTCCCAATTCCCATCTGCATCCACAATGTCAGACACAATAGTGGTCACATCAACCTCCGCCTCACTGCCGTCCACAAGATCAATGAGTCTAACCCCGGAATCGACCCAACGAGACGTCCAAAATGCCTTATCCCGACCATCGCGAAGGGTTGACCTAGCACTCCGGAGCATTGTATCCCACTCCCCCGAAATGCCTTTCCATATAGCAGATTTTGAACGCATCTTCCTCTGAGTAAAACCATCCTCCGACTCCACAAAATACTTCCCCTGAAGGACTCTGACCCACAATTTATCCGGGTCATGAACGAAGGAGAAAGTAAGCTTCATCATGAAAGCTCTATTCAATTCACGAGCAAGTTTCAGACCCAAGCCGCCATCCTCCTTGGTGGTGCAGATCTTTTCCTAGGCGACCAGGTGAGCCTTCCGAACTTCATCCGACGATCCCCAAACAAAATTACGGATCTTCCTATCAATAGCCTCACAGGTAGTAGCTGGAAGCATTGTCGTTTGCATCGCATAGGAAGGAATTGCTGCTAAGACGAATTGAGCCAACACAACTCTGCCAGCTAACGAGAGGGATTTGACTTTCCAGTCCGTTAGTTTCAGATCAATTCTGTCAACGATACCTTGATAAGTACGAGCAGAAGTTCGTTCATGGAGAACTGGAACCCCAGGTATCAGTTGAGATCCTACGTCAGGGGAATCTCAAGTTTCTCAGAGATAGCACCAGTGACATCCCGTAGAGTATTCTTTGAGCAGAAGCAAGCCGACTTATCCTTGTTGACTGCTTGACCCTAAGCTTCACAAAAAATCTCCAGACACTCCAGGATAACAACAGTTTGTTCAACCGATGCCTCAGAGAAAAGGATCAGGGCATCTGCATAAAACAAATGAGACAGAGCCGGACCCCTCGGAGAAAGAGCAATCGGTTTCCATTTCCCTACCACAACCGCCTCCTCAATTAAGTGACTTAATCGCTCCATACAAAGGGTAAACAAGAACGGGGAAAGAGGGCATCTCTGGCGAATACCCTTCTGCGAGAGAAATTTCTCCATAAGCCCTCCATTCCACATAATCCTGAAATTAGCTGAGGAAACACAAGTCATAATCAGATTAGTCAATTCCATGGTAAATCCAGCAAACCTCAGAGACTCCTCCAGGAAAGACCATCGAACTCTGTCATAAGCCTTAGTAAGATCAATTTTTAGTACCATCCGTTTATCGCGGCCTCTACATCGGCCCATCAAATGTACAACCTCCTGGAGAATTATAATGTTCTCGGAGATTTGCCTTCCCGGTACAAAACTGGATTGGATACCTTTGATCAATTGACCCATAAGGGGCCGTATACGAGTTGCAATACACAAGTTATCAATGGATCAGTTGACCGTTTACAACATTCATAAGATATCAATGGTCTAAAGTCTTTGTATGACAATATAAACAGATATAGATTGAGTAGTGAGCCTTGGTTCATTGGTAGGGATTTCAATGCCATGTTAGATTCAAGTGAAACCTTGAATCAGATTTCGTGACTTGGTTAGAAACTGTGATCCTGAAGAGCATGTTTCAATAGATTCATTCTTTACTTAGATCAATAATAGAGTACAAGAACCTATTGCTAGACTCCTTGATAGAGTGCTTATTATGGAGATTGGCATACTAGGTTCCCAGGCAGCTTGATGGAGGTAATCTCTTGTGAAGTTTCAGATCACTGTGCTATAAAATTTACCACAGGGAATGATATGGCTACTCATCCTAAACCTTTTAAGTATGTTAAGTACTGACATTTTCACAAGGATTTTGATGGTATTTTAAAGAGGGTTTAGTCAAACAGAAGTACATACTCCCCCTTTTATAGACTTTATGGCAAACTCAAAAATTTGAAGATTGAGCTAAAGAAGCCTAATAGAGTAGAATATTCTCAAATCCAAAAACAGAATTGCTTCTAAGCGTGCTGACTTGGTGCTAAAGTAGAAGAAGGTTTACGATGATCCTAGCCCTTCTAATCTAGAAGATGCTAGGGTTTGTAGACTGGAGTTAAGTCAATTGGAAAAAGATGAGGAGTGTATCTTGAGGATTAAGTCATGATCTCTCTAGATCAAAGAAGGTGACAAAAACTCCAAGTATTTCTTCAATCAAATAAGAGTGAGGAATATAAGAAATACGATTCGAAAACTTAGAAGTGACAGTGGGGATCTAGTGGATGATTTTGGGGAAATGAGGAGCATTGCTGTTAACTTCTGTAAAAAAATTACTTGGTTCTGCTGATACAGTTAACTCAGATGGTCTTGATTGGGATGTGGAAATTCGTTAAATGATGAGCAGTAGGACCAGGATATGTGAATTCAGTGATACTTGCTTTGATCCCAAAAAGAATAAATGCAACTGAAATCAAAGACTACCGACCTATATCATGCTGCAACGTCATCTATAAGTTGATTTCGAAGATAATTGCAAACAGAATGAGTGCAGTACTCCCCAACCTTATAGGTAAGTCTCAAACTACTTTTGTCAAAGGTCGTTTAATTAGTGACAATATCCTTCTAGCTCATGAGTTACTTAGGCCTTACTCAAAGAGAATATCTCCAAGATTGACTCTGAAAGTGGACTTGATGAAGGCATTTGATAGTGTGGATTGGGGTTTCTTACTTGAAGTCCTTAAAACATGAACTTCCCTTCATTATATGTCTCTTGGATTGAGAAATGTCTAACTTCCACTAAGCTGTCGGTTAATTTGAATGGAACTCTTTGTGGAAACTTCAAACCAAAAAAAAGATATGATAAGCTATCATCCTACCTCTTGATTGATGAGGCTGCTTTAAGTGGTATGATAAGCTATCATCCGCAGTGTAAAGGTGTCGTTACTCACCTTTGTTTAACTAACGATTTGCTTATTTTTTCAAAAGGGGAAGTAGCTTCTATAGAAGGGATTGTTGCTATTCTAGATAAGTTCCACAAAGTGTTAAGGCTCAAGTATAACCCTAAAAAGAGTGAGGTTTTTGTAGCTGGAACTTCCACTGAATCTTGAGATAGAAATTTTTAAAGCAAGTGGTTTCACGAGAGGAGTTCTCCCATTCAGGTATCTCATTGTACCTTTAAATACAGGTAAACCTAGAAAGAAGAATGTAAAATCCTCCTGGATAAGATAACTTGTAGGGTTTCTGATTGGAAATCAAGATTTTTATCTTATGTTGGGTGGCTTCAACTAATAGACACTGTTATCGGGGATATACTGCGATACTGGCTTTTGATCTACCTCCTCTCCAAGAGCTTGATGGATGATATTGAATATGTGTGTAACAATTTGTTGTGGTGGAAATTGAAGGTGGTAGGGTGAAGCTTGCATGGAAGCATCTTGCGATCCCACCGGCGGGGCAGGAATCAAGGACATCTAAAGCTGGAACATGGCTAATGATGCCCGTCATCTTTGGAACCTCTTTATTCATGGGGGATCACTTTGGGTTGCATGGATCAAGAAATACATATTGAAGAGCAAATCAATGTGGGAACTAAAAGACTATTATGGCTCCTGGATATGTGATGACACTCGATTTGACGTGATTATCAGCCTCATTTAACGACATTTCCTTGCTTAAGACATGGGTTTTAGGGTAGAATAACGAATATTCAATCGATTGCCCTATCTCGTGCCATTTGTGTTACCTTGGCCCGTTTCGGGTTTATTTGATGGTTCTCTAGTGTTTTTATGTTAGCAAAGGTTTTTGCCGTCAAATAAAGTAGCCAAGGACGTGTCTAAGGCGTTGGAACCTCGAGGAATTGCACCAGAATCAATCCAAGGAGCCAATCAAGTCGAAACAATTCCTGCCCGGTTTACAAAGGAATTTTTGCCGAAAATACCCTAGCATTTTCGGTGAAAATACATGCACAAAATCACTGATGCCGACTGAAGGAAGTTTTCGGCGAAAACCCTAAGTTTTCGACCGAAAACTATTGGACCGAAAATCACAGGAGAAAGCAGCCGGCGGACCATCCATTTACAAAGGAATTTTCGCCGAAAATTCTTCAATATTTTCGGCGAAAATATCAGGCAAAATCCGGCGGTATTAGGGTTAAGTATAAATACTTAACTGGCGGCCCAAAATAGAGGAAACGATATAATACAATCATAATTTCGAGACCTAGGAGGGAGAAAGAGAGTTTAGAGAGTTCAAAGAATCGTGGAGAGATCGTGACGCCATCCATTCACCTCGGAGACTCAGAGCTTGGACTGAAGATTACCGGAGATTAAAGCTTCACGAATTCGTCAAATTAGGTTTTACAGTTCTTCTCTGTTCTTCCTACCTGAGATGTATTCCTTGTTTGTTTTCGATTCTCTTGTTCCTAATATGAGTAGCTAAACTAGTAGAGCTTAGATTAGATGAACCCTAAGTGACCCAGGGCTTTAAAGCGGTCACGGATCGGCGGTGATTAGATTCAAAGTTCAATCAGTTTCTCTTTGCATGGTTGTTTTGTTCTTGATTGTTTATGTTTCTTTTCTGATTGATCGCCTAGATTAGGTTTGTGTTGAATTAGGGTTTGTCGCCAGACAGCTTCTCTGCTTTAAACATTAAAACTTGTCTTTCCTGATCACCTAGCTTAGATTCGTGTTAAGCTGAGGATAGAAGCGAACGCTCACCTCATTTTAGAACATCAATTCAACCAGTTAACCTTATAATTGGAGTGTGCCTTTCGTAGGAACCGATTAGTGTTAATCCACTGCAAGAGTAACTCATAAATCATTAGTAATTGCACCAGTTAAGTTAAGTCGTTGCGAGAGGCGACCGTACCCGGGCGACTAATTAATCTTGGTAGTTAGAACGGATAGAGCGAACGTTCGCCGGTCTTAAACCTAAGGGTCAGGAGTTATGGTGGTGTATAGAAATTGATTCAACGAGAATTGAAATCCGCTGATCTGTTGATTGCTGTTGCCTTGGTGATCTAAGGGGGATTCAAAATCTAAGCTTGTTTGTCGTCTGTCTGAACCAACCAATCAATCTGTCTTTTAATTTCATTTTAATTTTCCTGCATCTTAGTCTAGAAGTCGTGGAACTCACACCACGCACGTGTTCAAACCTGAATAATTTGCCAGCTTCTTTGAGTAGTCAATTAGAAGAGACCTCGAGTAGAATACGATCTAATCTACCTTGGTAGATTAGTTATTTGATACCACTAAAACTGCAGCATCAATATGGAAAAGGGTCCTAAAGATCAGAACTGTAGCTTATGTCTATTGATAGTGTTGGGGTTCACTATTGGAATGGGAAACCTCTGATAAAGTTCAAACCCTCGATTGTTTGGGAGGATATCAGGCACTACAAAAAACTGGATGTTAGCGTCGGTCATAACGACGCTAAATACTGGTTGCGTCGATCATTACGTCCGACGCTAATAATGGCGACGCTAAATAATAGCGTCGGACGAAAGAACAACCGACGCTAAAGTTTCTGACCAACCGACGCCAATGTTGACCAGCCACCCACTGGTTGGTTAGTCGGTTGGGTATTTTAGCGTCAGCTGCTATTTGGTCCGACGCTAAATACACGTCCGACGCAAAAACATTAAAGAACCAAGTTGTAGTGACCAAAGTGAAAATTTTCAGTGATTGAATTTGTAATTTTCTCGAATTATAGAACCAAACCCTCAATTCCTTCCGTTATGCAAAGTGATCCAAAAGCTTAGACAGTTAACAAAAGGTCCCAATTAAACTAGTCACTCCATTTTACAGGATTTCTAATAGATCACTAATTTATTTATTGCTTTCAAATAATAAACATTACAATTTTAATTAATTGCACAAAGACCCCCAAACTTTACAAAAATTGCACAAAGACCCCCAAACTGGATCTGGATCTCCGTTGGCATCGCTCCGTCGGAGTCACCGTCGCTCCATCGAAATCGCCTCAGTCACCGTCGGTATGTCGCAGCCGTCGTCGCTCAGCCGCAGTCGCTCCGCCGTCGTCGGTATGTCGCAGCCGCCGTCGCTCATTCATCGTCGCCATCTCCGGTGAAGAAAGAAGAAGAAGTCGGCGGGAGGAAGAGGCTGCGGCGGCGGGTTGTGGGAGGAAGAGGAAGAGAGAACAGAAGATTTTGGAGAAGAAGGGAGGGACTTTGGAGAAGAGGAGAAGAAGGGAGAGAGGGGAGGGAGTTTTTGTTCAGAGAAGAGGAGATGGGATTGCCAGCGTGGCACCCATTGATTGGTTCAAGAATCAAGTGCGGATTGCCAAAGTGGCACCCATTGACCCGTGTAAATAGCGTCGGTTGATGACCGACGCAATTTACTTTCTCACAGCCTACGCAATATTCCCGTGCAAATAGCGTCGGACATAACCGACGCAAATCACTTTATCACAACCGACGCTAAATTACCCGGTGGTTCAACCAACAAATCGGTTCATAATGGCATTTAGCGTCGGTCATTGTAAAACATTTAGCGTCGGCGTGTATTGACCGACGCTATTTACGCGGGTCAACACGCACACCGTATTTGGCGTCGGTCTTTGACCGACCGACGCCATCCTCTTTCGTTTCAAATGACGCTAAATTCCCTGTTTTTTGTAGTGAGGGAGAAGCGTCCAGTGGTTCCGTGGGAGAGCTTGATTTGGTCAAGATATACAATCCCAAGTTATAACTTTGTTGCCTAGATCGTGGTAAAGAATAGAATTGTGACTACAGAGAGAGTCAAAAAGTGGGATGCCCCTGTTGATGATTCATGTGTGTTCTATCAAGTGGAGGCTGAAACTAAAGATCATCTTTTCTTTGAGTGTTTTGTTTCTCAAGCTGTTATCAGGGATGTTATCCTGGAGCTGGGTTATATACCTTGGGACCAAACTATAAGCAAAACGGATGCGTGGAGTAATTCAACTGTCTAGGACAAGGTAATGAAGTTGAAATGGATTCTGTTAGTAAATGAAATATTGAGAGCAAGACGTGTTATGGTGTTTGAGGTAGGAAATACACTGCTTCTGACCTGATTGAGAAAATTAGAGGTGATGTCTAAATGTTTGCAGAAGGAAGAGCTGATGAAAGTAGTATACTTAGTTATTGATGACACTCGATTTGACGTGATTATCAGCCTCATTTAAGCGACATTTCCTTGCTTAAGACATGGTTTTTAGGGTAGAATAACGAATATTCAATCAATTGCTCTATCTCGTTCCATTTGTGTTACTTTAGCCTGTTTTGGGTCTATTTGATGGTTTTCTAGTGTTTCTATGTTAGCACAGGTTTTTGCCGTCAAATAAGTAGCCAAGGACGTGTCTAAGGCATTGGAACCTCGAGGAATCGCACCGAAATCGATCCAAGGAGTCAATCAAACCAAACCAAATCCTTCTCCCATTTACAAAGGAATTTTCAGCGAAATCCCTTGGAATTTTCGGCGAAAATTCATGAAGAAATCGGCAGTGCATCCAAGAAGAAGTTTTCGGCGAAAACATCAAGTTTTCGCCGAGAACCCCGACGTCCGAAAATCACAGGAGAATTCAGCCGGCGATCAGTCAATTTACAAAGAGATTTTCACCGAAAATCCCTTCATATTTTTGGCGAAAATGTCAGGCAAAATCGGCAATATTAGGGTTAAGTATAAATACTTAACTGGCGGCCCTAAATCAGGGTATACCTGATAATTTTAACTAATACCAAATACTTCAGAATTCTCTCAAGTTCTGGAGCAGAGTTAGAGTTCGAAGAGCCAGGAAGAGATCGTGACACCATCCCTTCATCTCGGAGCTCGGAGTGCAGATTACCGAAGATCGAAGTCCTGCCAGAGTCATCTTAATTAGGTTTTTCAGATTCTTTTCTGTTCTTCCTCTGGATGATGAACTCTTTCTTTATCTTTGATTCTTTTGTTATGAACATGAGTAGCTGAACTCGTAGAGCTTAGATTAGATGAACCCTAAGTGACCCAGGGCTTTAAAGCGGTCACGGATCGGCGGTAATTAGATTCAAAGTTCAATCAGTTTCTCTTTGCATGGTTGTTTTGTTCTTGATTGTTTATGTTTCTTTTCTGGTTGATCGCCTAGATTAGGTTTTTGCAAGCTAGGGTTAGTCGCCAGACGTAGTCACTAGACGTAGTCGTTAGACAGTTCCCTGCTTTGGCGCTTAAACCTGTCTTCCTTGATCGCCTAGTTTAGATTCTTGTTAAGCTGAGGATAGAAGCGAACGCTCGCCTCTCTTTAAAACATCAATTCAACCAATTAATCTAATCATTGGAGTGTGCCTTTTATAGGAACCAGTTAGGGTTAATCCACTGCAAGAGTAACTCATAAATCGTTAGTAATTCCACCAGTTAGTTAAGTCGTTGCGAGAGGCGACCGTACCCGGGCGGCTAATTAATCTTGGTAGCTAGATCGGATAGAGCGAACGTTCGCCAGTCTTAAACCTAAGGGTCAGGAGTTATGGTGGTGTATAGAAATTGATTGAATGAGAATTGAAAACCGTTGGTCTTGTGATTGTTGTTGCTTTGGTGATCTAAGGGGGATTCGAAATCTAAGCTTGTCTGTCGTCTGTTTAAACCAACTAATCATTCTGTCTTTTAATTTCATTTTAATTTTCCTGCATATTAGTCTAGAAGTCGTGGAACTCACACCACGCACAACGTGTTTTAACTTGAATAAATTGCCAGCATATTTGAGTAGACGATTAGAAGAAACCCTGTGGAATACGATCTATCTTGCTTCTAGCTTGGTAGTATTTGATCACTGTTCTGCAGCTCATCAAATTGGCGCCGTTGCCGGGGACTCTTCTATATTGTTTGAAAGAAGAGTTGGCATTTTATTCTTCTACTTTTCATCTTTCATTTTCCATCACACTTCGATTTTACACCGGTTGTGCTTGTTTTTGTCCCTTGCAGATCATAGCAGGTACAAAATCGATTCACTTCTGTTCCATCTTCCCTACCGCAATGTCCGCTCCAAAGAGTCTTACGGACTACAGTAAGCCGAGCGCATCTAACATTCAGTCTCCCATCACCGTGCCTTCTAATGACGATGATCCCGACTATGAGATCAAGATCCCCTTTCTGGGACTAATCTCTAGGGACGTGCAATTTGAGGGAAAGCCAGATGATAATCCGTGCACACATCTATCTGACTTTTTGGCTGTCTGTGAAACTTTCAAGTCTAAGAACCTCAACAAGAACGCTCTATGCCTTCAAGCCTTCCCATTCTCACTCCGAGGCACCGCAAAGAGATGGCTCACTAGCAAGTCACCCGGTCACTACACCAACTGGGATGATCTTGCTCAGGAATTCATAGAGGAATACTTCCCTCCTTCCAGAGCAACTGCTTATAGAAAAAACATCTCAAGATTCAGACAGAGAGAAGGAGTAAGTTTACATGAAGCTTGGAACGAATTCCAGGACTCCTCTACGATTGCCCTCATCATGGCTTCACTCAGATGCAACTAGCCGAGATCTTTGCTTGGGGTATGAACGAAGAGTCATCTGAATGGGTTAACTCCTTAGCTGATGGAGACTACACCGCACTCACACCAGAAGCTGCTCTTCTTCACTTTGCAAATTGCGCATCTAAATCTAGAAGCTGGGACAGACAGTTTGGAGCACCTAAAAGCCAACCAAGCCGTGAGATCAGATCAAGAGCGAAGTGCAGAAAGAAATGAAGAAGATTTTCGGTGCAGCAAATAACTGGTCTATAGGGGAAGTGAATTTTATTGATCAAGATCCCCCTGGATTCATTGGAGGACAGCAACCTCAGAGTTATACGTTCGAGAATACTTGGGAAATTGAGATAGACAAGAAGCTCGACCTGATCTTGGCAAGACTCGATGACCACGAGGAGAGATTCAAGCTTCAAGCCCTCTTAAATCAGGATCATGAAGCTCGAGGTCAACGAGTGGAGAGCATGTTGAATAACATGTTTAGCCTGCTAACTAATAGCCCCCTCCTTAATCACTGATCGGTTCAAGACGACTCTACCATTAGGAAGAGCATGTCAAGGCTATCTCCACAAGAAGCGGCAAGCAATTAGCTGGTCCTGCAGCTCCTGATCCGGCCATAATTCCTAATGCCATAGCTATTGACAAGCCAGAGATTGAGGAGGAGGATAAAGAAGAAGAGGAGGAGGTGATTGCCCCGCCTCCCCTAACAAAGACATCACTGCGCCACCTCTCCCTCCATATCAGCCTCGGATTCCGTTTCCTAAGGCTGCGCAATCAAAGGAGAAAGATCATGATACCCGGTAGCAGAAAGTGGCATGGATACTTGAAGAACACAGATGTCAAGATACCAGTTACTGATGCTATCCAGATGATACTGGAGGCTGGAAAAGTCGCGAAAGATCTTGCGAAGGACAAGAAGAAGGGAGAGTTTTCTTTCGTCTCCCTCGAGGAAGAATGCTCCACGATCCACAGCCAGACAACCGCCATACCTCCCCCAGATAAGTGTCGTGATCCTGGTGCTTTTACTTTGCCTTGCACTATTAAAAATGTGAAAATTGATCGTAGTTTAATTGATCTAGGTTCTTCCATTAATGTCATGCCTACCTGCTTGTATGAGAAATTGAACTTAGGAGAATTGAAACCGATTAGCATGCATTTAGTGTTTGCCGATAGATCTGTGAAATTACCTAGGGGATTGATAGAAGACGTGGTTGTCAATTGTGGTCCTTTTACTATTCTGGCTGATTTTGTTGTTATGGATACCCGAGGGGAAGATGTCACTCTTCTCCTTGGCCGACCGTTTATGGCGACTGACGGCATTAAAATTAATGTCCCGAATGGCTCGTTGACATTAAGGGTCGGCAGGGATACCATGACATTTCGTCTCAAGGACGGTATGCAAGTCCCTATCAGAGAAGAGGCACATTGCTTATTGTTGAAGCTGTGGAGTTGGCTTCGGTCAACTCCGTTACTAATGAAAAATCTAGAGTTTCGGCAGAAATCTTCTTGCACAGGTGTAGGACAGGTCCCTACTCTGAAGAATGAGTTGCCGGCACAGAAGCCGAGAAAGAAGGAAGAGCCAAAGACATCCCCTACTGAATCGCCAAAAGTTAAGGATCCTGGCGAGATAAAGAAGGAGAATAAAGAGAAGGACACTTCTTTGAAAGAACTGTTCAGGCCTTGTAAAAATTCTGGTCATCTTCCCGAAGAACGAACCAAGTTAATTCATGCAAACGGGAAGAAGTTCACACTTGCCGGAGGATATCTCATGAACTCCGGCTCGGGCCTAAGAGAAATCCTGAGTTGGGATGTCTCTTGATCGCCATCCAGGTATCATCCGGCTCAAGGACGTTAAGCAAGAGCGCTTCGTGGGAGGCAACCCACGGCTGGAGTCAGTTTTTCATTTATGTCAGACTTAGTGTTCTAGAGTCGGTTCGGGGGAGCCAAAAGTGTCAGTTTGTTTGATTTCTTATTTTTCGTGTGTAGTCTGTGTGTCATAGTGTCAATCGCAAGTTGTTTGAGGTTGTTCCGATTTTTGTGGATTTAACTGTGATTTTCTGAAGTTTACCGGGATTGCGAAAATATTTTCAATCGTACAGGTCAAAATTTTTGGCGAGAATATACCCATGTTTTCGGCGAAAATTCCCTTTAAAATCTCACTGAGTTTTCCAGACGTTTTCAACACAACTTTTTGACAAAAATTCAATACACTTTTCGGCGAAAATCCTTTTGAAAAATCGGCAGTGCTTTTTAACTGATGTTTTCGGCTACAAATTGCACTAGTTTTCGCCGAAAACTCAAGGCAAAATTTTCGGATTATCCCTTTTAATTCTCGGTCACTTCTTCTCTCTCTCCTCACTTCATTTTTGAAAATTTTGTAATAAACCCTCCCCCTCTGTTTTTTGAAAACCCACCGCCGCCGCCCGTCGCCGCCGCCGCCGCACGTCTCCCCTTCCATTTCCGATCAACTCGAGCCCTAGAATAGTCGAATCGGAGCTCTAGAGCTCCCGTTCAGCCAAACCCTAGATTTTCAAAATTTTCACCGACTTCTCTTTCTCCGTTCATTTTCAGCACCCATGGCTTCAAGGTAAGTTGTAGAACTTTTCATTCCGGATCTTTTGACATGTTGAATGCTGAATTTCGTCGGGGTTAACCTTCAATTGACTTTTCGGTTTGCCTCGATTTGCGTGCCGATTGATTTCGTGTGAACTAGCTTAGCTGAAATCTTTGGACTGATCTAGCATGCTTAGGGAGTATTGTGCTGAATTATAATACCAATTGTTCGTGTGTTGCTATGCTTAAGACCTATTCTTTGCGGTGTTGATTTTATGAGAAATGTCGGTTTGACCATGAACTGTTTATCCTCGTTTGGCTGCCTTATGTGCTCAATTACGTTCATATTATTGTGTTTGCCATCTGAGATCATATTATGCCGACATTTTCCGCTTTGTGCTAATATTGCCATGATTAGGATTCAATGTTCTATTATGTTGACTTTTTGAATGTCGGTTTGATTTCTGAACTCTGATTGTGATAATTCCATTCTGGCTGTTCCTAAGCATGTATTTTAATTGTTTGTGATTACCGGTTAATCTACTTTGCTTACCCCCACTCGGTTTTCCTCATTTATTTGTGAAATTGAGTTTTTCTACTAAGTGTGGGGTAGGGTTTTAGTTTGACTAATCTGGTTTGTTTTCTTGCTTAGGAACGTAACTCATGAGCGCAGGACCAAGCAGAGACTTGACACTGCCTCCAGCCCCGAGTTCCCGCTACAGTCACACCTGCCATCCAGGGCCCTCCCCCAGCTTTCCCTGGCCGTGTTGGGTACCACCACACCGTTGCTCGCCTGCCCCCGTACTACTTCGAGTGCTACCAGCGGCTCGAGAATATCCCTGGAGCTGGTGTTCGCCCCCTTTCCATGGAGTTGCTCTTCGATCACGATGAGGACTGGCACCGGAATGTGCTCGATGCACTGACGCATGCTGGCTTGCTGGAGTTGACCACGCTAGTCGCCGACTTCCCAGACGTCACCCTTCAGGAGTTTTGGGCGACGTTCGATCTGGACGAGCACAAGAGGAGGCAGTACAAGGAGGTCGTCACCTTCTATCTGGGCGGGGTGCACAGGAAACTCACATATGATGAGTTTGCAGCTCTTCTCGGGATTCCCCACGAGCACTACGAGGGTCATCACCTCGGCTGGGAGAACAACGATGATGACGAAGAGGAGTACCATGCACTCTGGAGCCACATGACTGGAGTGCCCGGCGATCGTCTCACGAAGCATAATTCAGTTAAGTCTCTCTCTCACCCTCTCTATAAATTCATTCACATGGTTTGGCGTCGTTCTCTTTTGTATGCTCCAGAGAAGGACCGTCACCATATCAGCCGAGAGGAGCTTCTTCTTCATCGCGCCATCCGGGAGAGTTATCTTCTTCATCCCGGATGGGTGCTTGCCCGACTACTCCGCAAGAAGACTCAGAGGTCGAGGCCACCTCGCTCACTCCTGGGAGGCAACTTTGTAGGCCGACTCATCATCTCCTTCGGGCTCAGCCAATAATATGGCCCGAACATCCTACGTCACAGAGTACGCAAAGTCGGAGGTGATTTGGCGGTCGAGTACGACCTCGAGCTGGACCTCAGTCCCCAGGTAGCAGCAGATCCTCCTCTCCAAGACGAGGATGAGTCAGAGGAAGAAGATGATTCTGAGGAGCCTCAGCCTCAGTATGAGCCAAAGTTTCATGATCATATACCCTCGCCACATCATCAGGCAGGGTATGCACACCAGTCGCTGCCACCCATTCCAGATCCATACCAGGCGCCTCACCAGCAGCACCGACCGCACCCCGCGGATGTTGGGGAGCTGTATGAGCATCTCCAGGAGTGGCGCATCACCAACAACGCCACTCAAGAGGCGAGATGGACTATTATGCAGCAACATATGCACCGCTGCAACGAGCGGTATGAGGCACAGCTGGCGTGGCAACGTCAGCTCGGCGACTTCCTCCACTTCCCACCTCCCGGTCCACCTGAGTAGTAGTGATCGGGTTGTATTCCTTTTCTGGTCCTTTCTGTTTATTTCTTCTTTTCGGATTTCGATCCAACTTTTTTCTGTGTGGATCCGGGACACTTGCCCTAGTTTCCTTTTTATGTTTCGTTTGTTTCTGTTTTGTAGGCAGTTGGGAGATTCCCTTTGCTTCGCTTGGGTAGATTCCCTCCGCTCCGAGGATCCGTGCTCATCCCCTACGCCAACCATCTCAGTCTAGGTTCTTTTACCTCACTCTGAACTCTAGAATTAGTCCCGTGAGGACACAATCCGATTTAAGTGTGGGGTAGGATGCTAGAGAACCGTGCATGAACTTGATTGCCCTTGATTGTATTTTTTGTGTGCCTCGTGATTCCTGTCCAGTCTCTCTAGCATTAGAATGGCTCAGTTCTTGATTTTTTATGTTAAGTTGTTGTTCAATCTTTCATAATGATGCCTAGACTGCTTAACCTAGAACTTGAAAACCAACGTGTCTACTTTGATGCTAAATTGCCTGGTCAGAATAGAATTTTAAAATCACACTTGTAGTTTGTAGCCTTAATTGCATGAAAATGACCGAATCCGACTAGCAAACTAAATGTGAGCTTTTGATCCATTGCACGTAACTTGCAATTTCAATTCCTTTTGAGTGATTTTCTGTTTGCTTGAATGAGTTAGAATTTGCATGAGACCACACGATGACACGAGTTCTAGAATGATAGGGGCACCTAGATTCAGATACTAAGCCATATAGCCTACCAAACAATAATCCATTAGGTTTAAACCCTTGAGCTTGGCCTGTTCTTTCAGTTCGATATACATTACAGCCATTTCCCATTCTTTCACTCCCCGTTGATCCCATGTGGTTGTAGTTCTAGATTGACCTACCGGAAGTCGGTTTGTGGTAACCTGCCTATAGCCATTAAACAGGTGGTCTTAGCTATTATGTTCGAAAGTGTAAACCCCTCTAGCAACTAAAAGAAAGAATCGGCACAAAAAAAAAATATAGAAAAAAAGAAGAAAAGAAGAGAAATTCGAAAAAAAATGTTTAGAAAAAGAGTTCAGAAAAGTCTTCAAGTGTATAGTCAGTTCAATAAACGTTCTTCTCCCTACATATGGAGGAACGAAGTCAAAAGAAAAGTCAAAGAAAAAATTGTGTAAGAAAAATAATAAAGTGCTAGGTTGCTTGAGGGTATCATAGGACGAGCGTTCACTATTCTACCTGTGTCTGGTTAGACGGTAGGAAGCCATAGGCTAAATTCGAGGAAAGTTAGTCGAAAGCTACACCGCACCAAAGCCATCATCATACATTCCCATCATCCATCGCATCATAAGCCCTTGTAGTGTAGAATTCGTTACAGTCCTAGCAGAGAAGTCCTTCTTGACTAGTTACTCGTGTTGTTACAGTGGTGGAGATGTGGTTGAATTGCAAACTTATGACAGAATTCAGTAGCAGAAAATGATTGAGAGCAGAAACACGTCCTCAAACACAGAGAGTGAGAGTTTCCCCCATTTACTATATATTTCCTGTGTGAGGAGTCTGGTCGGTCAGGTCAAATTCGTGCATAATTGGTTGCTACTACTTGTCGTGTGCAGTTTATTAGTGAGACCAGGTTGTTTGGCTGATCAGTATGCATGTTAGGTTTCTTGTTCTAGGAATTATCTGTCTAATAATTCATTGTGTCTGATTGAACTCCAGTTTAATAAATCTTATCATTTGTGAACATGAGCGTTTCTATTCAGTTTGCTTGAGGACAAGCAAAAGCTTAAGTGTGGGGTATTTTGATGACACTCGATTTGACGTGATTATCAGCCTCATTTAAGCGACATTTCCTTGCTTAAGACATGGTTTTTAGGGTAGAATAACGAATATTCAATCAATTGCTCTACCTCGTGCCATTTGTGTTACTTTAGCCCGTTTCGGGTCTATTTGATGGTTTTCTAGTGTTTCTATGTTAGCACAGGTTTTTGCCGTCAAATAAGTAGCCAAGGACGTGTCTAAGGCATTGGAACCTCGGGAATCGCACCGAAATCGATCGAAGGAGTCAATCAAACCGAACCAAATCCTGCTCCCATTTACAAAGGAATTTTTGACGAAATCCCTTGGAATTTTCGGCGAAAATTCATGAAGAAATCGGCAGTGCATACAAGAAGAAGTTTTCGGCGAAAACATCAAGTTTTTGCCGAGAACCCCGGAGTCCGAAAATCACAGGAGAATTCAGCCAGCGATCAGTCAATTTACAAAGAGATTTTCGCCGAAAATCCCTTCATATTTTCGGCTGTCAGGAAAAATCGGCAGCATTAGGGTTAAGTATAAATACTTAACTGGCGGCCCTAAATCAGGATATACCTGATAATTTCAACTAATACCAAATATTTCAGAATTCTCTCAAGTTCTGGAGCAGAGTTAGAGTTCGAAGAGCCAGGAAGAGATCGTGACGCCATCCCTTCATTTAGAAGACTCGGAGCTAGGATTGCAGATTACCGAAGATCGAAGTCCTGCCAGAGTCGTCTTAATTAGGTTTTTCAGATTCTTTTCTATTCTTCCTCTGGATGATGAACTCTTTCTTTATCTTTGATTCTTTTGTTATGAACATGAGTAGCTGAACTCGTAGAGCTTAGATTAGATGAACCCTAAGTGACCCAGGGCTTTAAAGCGGTCACAGATCGGCGGTAATTAGATTCAAAGTTCAATCAGTTTCTCTTTGCATGGTTGTTTTGTTCTTGATTGTTTATGTTTCTTTTCTGGTTGATCGCCTAGATTAGGTTTTTGCAAGCTAGGGTTAGTCGCCAGACGTAGTCACTAGACGTAGTCGTTAGACAGTTCCCTGCTTTGGCGCTTAAACCTGTCTTCCTTGATCACCTAGTTTAGATTCTTGTTAAGCTCAGGATAAAAGCGAACGCTCGCCTCTCTTTAAAACATCAATTCAATCAATTAATCTAATCACTGGAGTGTGCCTTTCGTAGGAACCAGTTAGGGTTAATCCACTGCAAGAGTAACTCATAAATCGTTAGTAATTCCACCAGTTAGTTAAGTAGTTGCGAGAGGCGACCGTACCCGGGCGGCTAATTAATCTTGGTAGCTAGATCGGATAGAGCGAACGTTCGCCAGTCTTAAACCTAAGGGTCAGGAGTTATGGTGGTGTATAGAAATTGATTGAATGAGAATTGAAAACTGCTGGTCTTGTGATTGCTGTTTCTTTGGTGATCTAAGGGGGATTCGAAATCTAAGCTTGTATGTCGTCTGTTTAAACCAACCAATCATTCTATCTTTTAATTTCATTTTAATTTTCCTGCATCTTAGTCTAGAAGTCGTGGAACTCACACCACGCACAACGTGTTTTAACTTGAATAAATTGCCAGCATATTTGAGTAGACAATTATAAGAACCCTGTGGAATACGATCTATCTTGCTTCTAGCTTGGTAGTATTTGATCACTGTTCTGCAGCTCATCACTTATGTATAGTTTGTAGTAGTTTATACTAGTTTTTTGTTATCTCTCTTACTATGTACTCACTGGTTTTTTTATGCAATGCAACCAATTATTAAAAAAAATAGTAACATAGTCTTGAAAAAAAGTTTTTGTTTTCTCTCTGAAGCTCAGCTGAGGGTCTCCGTTCGGACGACGCTACTGTTTCATTGCTTTCTTAAGAGGGATGTCAGAAAAGGGAGTTGCCTCTGCTTTGGCTGGTTCCAGCTCATCTCCGGTGAAGGCCAAGGGTTCGTCATGGGGCCTTTATCATCTCTAACCCAGCTAATGACCTAAAGTTCATTGAAGCTGAATCTAGGTCAGTTATTGATGGGGTCCTGCAGATTCCTCAAACAGTTGTTGATAAGGGTTTGACGAAACTTAAGTCAGCATTGGTGGTTTAATTTGTCAGGGCCGTGCCTCCGTTTAGGGTCTTCAGCTCTGTAGCGAATCGACTATGTGGGTATGAAGGTTTTGTTATAATTTCTAAGCTTTCAGATGGATTTTTCATGATTGAGTTTCCGTCTGTTGATTTGGCTAATTCGGTATTAGGGAGGTCTTGGCATGTGCATCGTGTTGTGCTTGTTCTGTGAAGGTGGACGAAAGGAATCCAGCCAGCAGATCTTTCACCAAAGTCTGTTCCAATGAGGCTGCCCCTGAAGGCTATTCCACCATAACTAATAACCCCTAATGGTATCAGTTGGTTGGCTAGTCATCTTGGAAAGCCAATGACTAAGTTTGTGAGAGAGGGTCTTGACATTAAGATTTGTGCCCTGCGAGATAAGGCTCTACTTGATGTGGATTTTCTCCCCATTAAGTTTGGTGAAGCAGGGGAGGCAAGAATTGAGATTATTTACCCAAAAGCCAGGGAATACAGGACACCCAAAACTCAAACAGTCTGAAAGTATAAGTGGGAGAAGCCCCTAGTGGATCCTACTGGACAGGTAACAATTGTTATACCAGAGAATATCCCTGAGGTGATACCAGAACCTTCTCGAGCTGAGAGCCCTGAGGGTTTCGGTGGTTCTAATCTGTAAAGAAAGCACAACAGAAGAAAAAAAAGAAATCCCAACCAGTCCCTCATAATACTAGTTCTAGTGGCTCAGGCAATGTCCTTGCATCTCCTAATGAAGGGATGGGGTCACCTGCTACTGCTGGAGCAAGTATTTTGGTTGGGGGGTAGTAGGCAATGATCCTGAGGCGTTGTTTCTTCTTGTGGTTTCCTGGCGGCAAGGAGAAGAGATCGCATTTCTTGTTTTCTACTGGTTTGCTGATGAGTGTTGCTGATCAGAAAGGAAAAGCTACGAATTTTGAAGAAGGGGAATCAAGAAGACGATTAGAGCCTCATCTTCTATTCCAGGTGAGGGATTAGTGTCGATAGGAAATGATGGGTAACGTTAAGAGTAAAATTGGATAACTATTTCTGAGACTGATAATTGTGTGAATGTGATGCTTTGTTGTGGGTCTGGGGATTGTGATGAAATGTAATGATTAATAGATTCGAGTTAGGAATGAGAGATAGGATTGATGGGTTCAATTGTGTTTCTGCATATATTTGTTGTTGCTAGTTGTGATTGCAGGAGGATGATTCTTCCATTGAGGGATCGTCCTATGAAAGATGAACAGGTGGGTAGCTTTAGACCTTGTGACATGGATACCCCTATCCTTTTTGTGTATGTAGGTGGGGTGGCTGGCAAGGCTTTCCGTTTACCCTTGTTATGTTGTGAATTGTGAAGTGAAATGGAATTTTTTAATGTTATTGGTGGCATGATGTGATGTGTTGTTGATGGGTTGTGAAATGAACTGAATGATTGTGATGTGAATATGGAAATAAAACCGGAAGAAACCCACACTACCCCACCCGTAATACCATTGTGTTAGAGTCCGATTCATTGGGGTGAATCCCATTGCATGGGGTCATGGTGGTTGAAATCTCCGTTGAGGAAGGATCCCTATGGGTTGTGTTGTGATATCTCCGTTGATGAAGGATCCCTCTGGGGATGCGTCGTGTTATCTCCCTGCTAGGAAAGATCCTGCGGGATATGTATGTTGTGATGGCTGGCGGTGGTGGTGTGGGATAACTCCATCGCGCCTAATAATTTACATAGAAATTACTTGTGATGTGATCTGTTGTTTTTGTGCTGTGATTGATCCGTGAATTATGATTTGGTGTGATGATGAATGGAAGAACTGTTGTTGGTTGATTTGTGTTTGTGTTTATGTTATGAACTTTGCAATCTATGTAGAGAACTGCATCTATGTGATCACCTAGACTGCTTAGGATTAATAAATGAATAGACTTAAGATTGGTTCCATTGTCTGTGTTATATGTGGAGTGCTGGAACAACTCCTTGTGGTTTAGTTCGGCGCATAGTTAAGCGTAGTGCATTTACTCAGTTTCATTAGGAAATTTATTACCCCTCTCCCCCCTTTACAAGTTCTCATGGCTAAGTTTTGTTCCGGAGTTCGGGGTGGTTACAATTTAGTTTAGAGAGGTTGTTGTTGAGACCATGAGGTGAAGATTAGCGACTTACTTTTTAGCATTTTAGTTGACTACTATTATCTGGGGAATTTTGTACTCGATTTTGGAATTATATTGTTTATCGGTTTGTATCGGATTTCACTTATTAGAGGCATCCCTTAATTTTTTTTCATTTTATTATTGATTTTTCTATCTCATTTTATGTTTACTTTCTGTTGTAATTCTCATAACCGGCTCAACCATGGGTTCAACCGGGTTGATTCAGAATATGTGTTACAAGTGGTATCAGAGTATGGTTAGTTGCTGTTGTGTCGGTGGATTATCTTTTCTTCTAGTGGAGTAATTAACATCATAAGGAGAAAGATGAAACATTACCGCATGATCGACATTCTAGGAATTTCTCAAACCATTTTAAACTGGGTGGGAAGTTTTAAAATTGAAAGTGATTTGAACTATGAGGTTGTTTTCTGAAGTGGTCAACTGAAACGTTTTAATGTCCTTCTATATAGTGAATCAAGCCAAATGAAGGGGAGTCATTCGATTGGTAACTCTGGGCATGGAGCAATAGCTCGCCAGTTTCAGCTGTCTGACCTGAAGGGCTGGAACTTCAATGAGTTTAGTGGAGAAGTAGCTAATCCTGCTATTGTTGAGCAGTGGATCAAGGAGTGCAGTTTCAAGTTCTTAAGCCTTGGGTTTGAGGATGAAGTGAAGATACAAGCTATGACTTTCCTGCCTAAGGGTCATGCTTCGATGCCGCAGAGTCAAGTGTATCCTCTAGACATGGAGTTTTAGGAGTTCTTGGAGGAATTCCATGACCAGTTTTTCCTGGACATTTGGCGTGAAGCAAAGGTCAAAGAGTTTATGGAGCTGGTGTAGGGAGAGAAGTCAGTGTTGGAGTACTACATGAAGTTCACTCACCTCTCCAAGTGGTATGATGAACAAGCTAATCGGGAACAGAAACTAATCTGCCGGTTCAAGAGAGGGTTGAAGTGAGAGATTCAGGAAGGTGTCACGTCTATTGACATGAGAAGCCTTGTGAGCATCACGATGGCTTCCTTGGAGAGAGAGTTACTAGAGCGAGGAAAGAAGGAGGAACGGAAAAGGAAGGTGACTGCCCCGCCTTCTCAGTCTGTTGAGCATAGCAACTCGGCCAAGAGGACTTAGTTTGTTTACTCAGGTCCACGAAGTGTACAGTCTGCTCCGTCGTGTGGTGCTCTGACTTGCTTTACTTATGGGCGCCCAGGTCACAATAGTGCTGAGTATCGAGGAGCTAGGTCGGTACAAAGAGGAGGGGCACCATCTGGTCTCCCTATCTGTGGCACCTGTAAGAAGCTTCATTTTGGGGAATGTCACATGTTGAGGCCTGCTCTAGTGACTTATTGATATGAACCAAAATCAACTATGGTCCGTGACCCAATACAAAATGCTTGGAAACAAGGCGATCGAAAACAAACCCGAGAACTTGAACATTAGGTATCACGTGAATGGTGCCACACCAAGGGGTGATAACTCAAGATGATAAACCCGAACTCTCTAGCCTAGCAAAAACATTCCAAAGCAAGAAGAGAACAAAATCGTAACCGAACCATGCTAAAAGCAATCTTACGTGTGAGTCTCATGCTAAATTACAAGAGTTAAAAATCATCCGTTTATATAGGGGAAGGGAACCATGTCTCTAAATAAGCAAACCTCTTGTTCATTCTTATTAGGGCCTCAACTAGGATCTCATCACTTGTTATACTTGTGGTCAGCCAGGTCATAAGAGAAACTTTTGCCCAACCAGAAGGGTATCCCCAACGCAATCGATGGGTTCGGTGCAAGGACCTAGAGCTTCGTCTGAGAGTTATGGAGGAAGAGGAGGAGGTAGTTTTGGTCGTTCATATGAACTGTCGGCATCCGTGGGTCGCAACCCTATACCAAATGCTCAGCACAAGGCAATCGAATGCAATCCTCAAAACCAGGGATGGAAACGGACTTGGACCCACTAGCTATAAAGAGCTAGGAACCCAAAGTATCATGGTCAATGGTGCCACGAAGTCAAGGGTGGTGACTTTGGCCATGATAAACCAACCTAAAAGCCATGCAACAATGATCAAAACCTAGAAGGAACAAGAACAAAAGTTATTAATCAAAGTTTGTCTTCTAAACGTGTACAAGGGGTCCTATTTATAGGATCAAGGTCGGCCAAAGGCTTCTCAGTTTCCTTGTACGACTCTAACTCTAAAATATTAAAATATTGTGAATCCTAACTAAAAAGGAATAAAAATCCGACTCTAAAAGGAAAAAAAAATCCAAAAATGTCTAAAAAACTCCTAAACTGGCACTAGAGTCCTAATCCGGCATGGACAGTTCAATGCTCCGCATTTTTATTCTAGATCGTACTAGGAATATTGAGGTTCTCGTTCACAGCTTCACAATCCTAGCATGTCTCGGATTCTTTGTCTCGGTCAGATTGGCGACCCGACAGTGGGCTGGATGTGGCCCAACATCATCCAATAGTGGCTCAGTATCGAGTAGCAGCAACTCCGTGTCAATCTCTCGGCACAACATCAGTATCAGGTCAGTCTCGGTCATTGCTCGTCCGGCACTTAGCATTGCTCTGGCATCAATACTTGGTCGGTCATCAGTGTCCGGCTCGACATAATCATCGTTCGAATTAGCACCAGTCTGGCCAGAATTAGTTTTCAGTTCTAGCTCGGCATCAACATCAGCAAGGAAAAGAGAAACTTTTTGGATCCTTGTGCTTTTTAGCAACCTACTTTTGGAGGAGTTGTAAGTTCATGCCAAGCCCCATTTCATCAACTCGTGCCAATCCCTCCATCTTCAAACACAGCTTCTCAAGAGGTTGGTGCTTGATGGCTTCTTGACGATGGTGTACAAGAACTCTCTGTTGACACGCACCTTTTCTAGCATCGCTACCACTTGATCTGTCTCCTTAATTACCAGAAGAGGTAGCACCTCCTCAACAACCTTCACATCTTACAACTCAACTCCTTCTTTACCGAGCAGGGTGTCTTGCAAGAACTTAGCATAAGAAGGAATCTTCACTAAAGCATGCAAGAAATGAGTCGTTATCTCTTGCCTATCAAGAACCCTGAGATAAGCATGGAAAGATTTTTCTTGCGACTCATCCCTTACTCAGTTGGGGAATGGGATAGGTGGGCCATAAGGAGAAACTAATGCCTTAGGTTGAGGGGTGTTCTCCATGGACTCAGTAACCACCTAAATTTCTTATTCTTCTTGCACCACCCCCGACTTCAGATGCTCCTGATGTGGGTTACGCTCAGTGGTGCTAGGTAAAGTTCCTTGTGGTCGCAAATTTGATCCCACAAGTTTCATCAACTCAACAATCTGTTGCTTTGTCCTCTAAGATTAAGCAATCTGACCCTTGATTTACGTCTCTACAGTTGCAAACCTCATGTCATACTTGCTCTA
The DNA here is from genome assembly GCA_034768395.1 of Linum lewisii. Lineage (NCBI taxonomy): Eukaryota > Viridiplantae > Streptophyta > Magnoliopsida > Malpighiales > Linaceae > Linum > Linum lewisii. Next base: position 22,728,538 of record CM068302.1, on the reverse strand, counting down.
CATGTGATCAATCCTGTGTTCATTCTTGATTTCCATTCTATCCAAACTCTGCATAATCTCTCTAGTAGTCGGCTCCGCGCTACCAAATGATCCATTGTTAGTACTCCCAGCTAATCCTAGAGGTTGGTATAGAGGTCGAGAACCACTTCATGATCCTTGGTTCCCATAATTTCTCTTTTGGTCCTAGTTGTAGTCACTGTTGAACCATGCTTGTTTCCTGAATGCGCCATACCCAGACTGATTCTAAGGATATAGCCTTGAGAAATGAGGTTTAGCTCCTCATTGTTCATAGGAAGATTGCTCCCAAATTTGTGACATGCGCCACCATTATGGTTGCAAGTCCCGCACCATCCACAAGGATCCTAATTTTTTTTGGATCTAGGGTATGTCAGACAAGCTCGGTCTAGATGAGGAGGATCACCATAAATGTCAAAACTTTTCACTTCTTTGAAAGAACCTCCAGACGAGGAACTTCCAGACTTAGAATGTCTAGATGACATCCTATGAACTTGTTGCTGCAGCTTCTTCAACTCGGCAGCTTGAGAATCAACCAGGGATTGTAAAGGAGTGATGTGTCCCTTACTAGAATCACGAAGAGCAGCCCTCCTCGTTCATGTTATACTCTACTTTGCAGCTAAGGCATAATGACCAAGAGCCTCTTCTGGAGACAGAAAAGAAACATCACCTTGCGCCAACTGATTCATCGTCATCGTTGTCACATCATTTAAACCGGTGCCAAAGAAATTGGCAAGTTGTACATCTCCAAACCCATTATGTGGGCAAGAGACCCTAATACCGTAAGACAAGTAACAAAAACAACGATCCAACCTAGTGCCTAGTGGAAAGTACTTGGACCCGCTAGCTGTATATAGCTAGGAACCCTAAGTGTCCAAGATGAATGGCACCACACAGTTGAGGGTGTATACCTCAAGCAACAATAAACCTAACCCAAAGCCTAGCAACAACGAGCAAAGACTTGAAAGGGAACAAGAACTTGTGTTCTAAAATTTATGATCGATCAAAGTGTGTCTTACAACGAGGCCAAAGGCCTTTATTTATAGGTGAGGAATTCGGGAATAGGCTCTTTGAATCCTCCCACGATTCTAACTTCTAAAATAGTCTAGAATAATCCTAAATAGTTTGTAAGGGAAGAGAATCCTAAGTTGAACACTAAACTGGCTAAAAATAGTAGAATCGGCAAAACCAGAGAAACCCTAATCCGGCGCCGGGTGTGAATCCGTGTCCCATCCGGATTAGGTGAGAAAGTCCTAGGCGGGTAAGGACTTCGCGTCCTTCGTGAGTTCTTCTCTGAATCGGTCTAGGATTAGTGGAGGTTTATACTGGCGGCATGAGGAATCCATGTGCATGAAGGATTCCTCGAAGGCATGGGTAATTTGTTGGCTCAGCCCAAATCGCCACTTGGTGGTGATCGGGTGTCGGCCCGGTGCTGGTGTCTGGCTCAGCTCTAGGCCCTTGAATGATTCAGTCAGCATTTGGTCTTCTGGTCTTGGCTGGTCACCAAGGATGCCTCTAGGGTGTCTTTAGGCCGCAGCTTGGCCTTGAGGCACACGGATGCTGGGTGCGGCTCCGACATCGGCATCGGTCCTCGGCTTGGCGCTGGTCTCGGCCCAGCATCAGCATCATGGTCCAACTTGGCATCACTTCTAGAGTTTCATCTGACATCTTCTCCTGGTTTGGGGCCTTCATTTCCAACAATGTATAGCCTCCCTTTGTAAGCATCTGATCGTCCTCTTCAGGACTACCTTGGCTCCAAGACTTCATGTAAGAATTGATCCGTTCTTTGAAGGCTCTCACTTGGCTCCTGGTCAGTGGCAGCTATGGCCTTGTCCAGGGTATAGTTTGCTCATCATTCCCCTTTTCTTAGGAAGGATTCAGCCTCGAAACCGGATCTGCATACGCATCATCATAGTAGGGAGTTAAGGCAGAAACATTGATGATACTCTATTTGACGTGATTTTCAGCCCCATTTAAGCGACATTTCTTTGTTGAAGACATGTTTTTTAGGGAAAAATAGTGAATATTCACTCAACTGCTCTATCTCATGCCATTTTGGTTACTTTGGCCCGTTTCGGGTCTATTTGATGGTTTTCTAGTGTTTTTGTGATAGCATAGGTTTTTGCCGTCAAATGATGTAACCAAGGACGTGTCTAAGGCATTGGAACCCCGAGGAATCACACCGGAATCGATCTAAGAAGTCAATCAAGTCAACACATTTTCTGCCCAGCTTTACAAAGAAGATTTCGGCGAAAAAAAAGAAGAAACCGTCAGAGCTTAAAGGAGAAGTTTTCATCGAAAACTCCTAAGTCTTCACCGAAAACATTCAACAAGTCCATCACATGAGAAACAACCGACTGGTGCCAGCTTTTTCAAGGAAGTTTTCAGCAAAAACTTTCTAAGTTTTTGGCGAAAACTTAAACCTAATCCCAGCCGAATTAGGTTAAGGTATAAATAGAACCGGTGGCTAGAATTAATAGACACACTTTTCCAAGGATTAATTTCCAGACCTAAGAAGTTCGAGAGAGAGTTTTGAAAGTTCGAAGAGCCAGGAAGAGATCGTAACGCCATCTTTCCACCTCGGAGACTCGGAGCTAGCAGTGAAGATTACCGGAGAGCAGAGCTTTGCCAGAGTCGTCTTAATTAGGTTTTACAGTTTCTACCTGTTCTTCCTTTTCATGATGAACTCTATTTCTGTCTTTGTTTCTTTTGTTATGAACATGAGTAGCTAAACTCGTAGAGCTTAGACTAGATGAACCCTAAGTGACCCAGGGCTTTAAAGCGGTCACGGATCGACGGTGATTAGATTCGAAGTTCAAACAGTTTCTCTTGCATGTTTGGTTTGTTCTTCGTTGTTTGGGTTTCTTTTCTAGCTTGATCACCTAGATTAGATTCTTGTTAAGCAAAGGATAGTAGCGAACGTTTGCCTCACTTTAAAACACCAAATCAACAATTAACCTATTCACTGGAGTGTGCCTTTCGTAGGAACCAGTTAGGGTTAATCCGCTTCAAGAGTAACTCACGAATCACTAGTAATTACACTAGTTAGTCCTTCCGTCGCAAGAAGCGAAAGCTCGGGCTGTTAATTAATCTTGGTAGTTAGATCGGATAGAGCGAACGTTCGCCAGTCTTAAACCTAAGGGTCAGGAGTTATGATGGTGTCTAGGAATTGATTGAACAAGAATTGAAAACCGATGGTCTGATGATTGCTAATGCTCTGGCGATCTAAGGGGGATTCGAAGTCTAAGCTTGTTTGTCGTCTTTGTTAAGTCAACCAACCTTTCGTTCTGTTTTATAATTTAGTTTTAAATTACCTGCTTTTTAGTATAGAAGTCGTGGAACTCACACCACGAACAACGTGTTTAAACTTGAATATTCCGCCTTTACGTTTGAGTAGACGATTATCTTGTTGCTTTGTGCTTGATAGTTATTTGACTACACGCGCGTGAAAGCGTGTCCATCAAACATTAAGGTAGCACTAACTCCATAAGAATTTGGCAAATCAAGAACATAGGCATTGTTATTAATCCTTTGAAGAACTGTATAGGATCCATTCCCTCTAGGCAGAAACTTGGATTTCCTTTGCTCAGGAAACCGGTCCTTCCTAAAGTGGATCCATTCTTGATCTCCAGCTTCAAAGATTTTCTCCTTTCTTCCCTTATTGGCATTGCGAATGTATTAAGCAGTTCTCTTCTCAATGTTGTCCTTTGCTTTCTCATGCAACTTTCGAACATACTCAACCTTCTTTTGTCCATCTGCATCTAAAAACTCATGTGTAGGCAGTGCTAATAAATCCAAAGGGGTTAAGGGGTTAAATCCATAAACAAGTTAGAATGGGAGTATTGGGTGGCTGAGTGGACAGCCCTATTATATGCAACCTTTACGTGTGGCAAGCAATCCTCCCATGAGTTAATGTTGGATTTAATGACATCCCTAAGAATTCAAGACAATGATCTATTCACTACTTCAGTTTGGCCATCATTCTGTGGGTGGCAAGTGGTTGAAAACATCAATTTAGTTCCTCACTTAGCCCACAAGGTTTTCCAAAAGTAGCTTAAGAATTTTGAGTGACTATCTGACACTATGGTTTTGGGAACTCCATGCAACCTAACTACTTCCTTAAAGAATAGATCAGCTATGTAGGAAACATCATCATCTTTGTGGCATGCAATAAAGTGAGCCATTTTAGAAAATCTATCAACTACCACAAATATGAAATCTTTACCTTTCCTAGTCTTAGGCAATCCTAACACAAAATCCATAGACAAATCAATCCAATTGTGTTCAGGAATAGGCAAAGGGGTGTATAAACCGTAGGATTGAAGATGTGACTTAGCTCTTTGGCATTTAGAACATTGAGCAATGAGCTTCTCCACATCATGGCGCATCTTTGCCAATAAAAGTGCTCCTTGAGGCAGGACATGGTCTTGGCCACTCCAAAATGTCCCATAAGTCCTCCTCCGTGAGCTTCTCTAGCTAGGACAGTCCTGCATGAATGGTTAGGCAAGCAGAGCTTGGTTTCCTTAAACAAATAGCCATCCTGCTTAGAGAACTTCCCAAATACTCCTCGTTCACACGCTTCATACACATCCTTAAAATGAAGGTCAATGGCATAGAGATCTGATGACACTAGATTGATCGTGATTATCAGCCCCGTTTAAGTGACATTTCATTGCTTGTAACACGACTTTTGGGGTAGTTTAGTGAGTTTTCATTCATTAATGATATTTCATACCAAATTGGTTACTTTGGCCCATTTCAGGTCTATTTGATGTGTTTTCTAGTGTCTCTATGAGTACATATGTTTTTACCGTCAACTATGTAGCCTCAGACGTGTTCGGTACGTGATGGAGCCTGAAAAAATGACCCGAAATTGATCCAGAAATCAAACCAACTAAAGAACTGAAGAATTCTTCCTAGCTCGTGAAGTCCTCCGCCGAGAATGTTAATATTCTCGCTGAGAAGTCATTTACAAACTTAGTCCAATTCTCGTCGCTGAGCATGCATTAGATTTCAAAGAAGTTCTCAGCGAGAACATTAAAGTTCTCGCCGAGTATGTTATGAAGAAGCATATTGGAATCCTCATAGAGAAGTCAGCAAATATTACATATAATATCTCAGCGAGAACTTTTAAAGTTCTCGCCAAAACTCTTCCCTTTTCCGGTTGTGACTTGGAAATCTTCTATTTAAGGCAGCCGATACCCCATTGAGATTCATACATCATCCAATACACAATTTCAGAGATGATAGAGAGAGTTTAGAGCGTATCTCAGAGTTCCTGGTGAGGTCCTGACACCATCTTTCCATCTTAGAGTGCTCGGAGTGAAGATTTCTCGAGTTCAAAACTTCGCCGGAGTCGTCGAAATTAGGTTTTATAGTTCTTCTCTGTTCTTCCTTGTTAAGATGAACTCCTATGTTGTTTTCAATTCTATTGATTTAGACATGAGTAGCTAAACTTATTAAGCTTAGATTAGATGAACCCTAAGTGACCCAGGGCTTTAAAGCGGTCACGGATCGGCAGTAATTAGATTTTAATTCAGACAGTTTCTCTTGCATAATTGATTTGTTCTTCGTGTTGTGTTTCTTTTCTAGCTTGATCACATCGATTAGATTCTGGTTAAAATAAGGGAAGTTGGCGAACGTCCGCCTTATTTTAGAACCTCAAATCAATCAATTAACCTATTCATTGTTGTGTGCCTTTCGTAGGAACCATTTAGGGTTAATCCGCTTCTAGAATAACTCACTAAAATCAATCATATGCACTAGTTAGTTATCCATTGCAGAAGTGAATGCACGGACGGTTAATTAATCTTGGTAGTTAGATCTGATAGAGTGAACGTTCGTGGACTTAGACCTAAGGGTAAGGAGTTATGGTGGTCTCTGAGAATTGAATGAATTAAGATCGAAAGTCGTCGGTTTTGTGATCGCCAATGTCCTGGTAATCTTATGGGGATTCAAGTCTAAGCTTTGTCTGTCAAATCGTTAGTCAACCTTAATCAATCAATCTTGCTTTTAATTCATTTTCAATTTCATGGCTTAATAGATTAGAAGTCGTGGAACTCATGCCACACGCAACTTGTTTAAACCTGAATAATTTGCCAATTTCTTTGAGTAAACGATTGGAAGAAAACCCGTGGAATATGATCTACCTTAATCTTGTTTGGTTGTATTTGATACCCTGTTTTGCACGTTATCAAATTGGCACCATTGCTAGGGACTCTTCTCTATTGTTTGAAAGAAGAGTTGGCATTTATTCTTCTACCTTCCATCTTTTCACCTTCCATCACACTTCGATTTTACACCGGTTGTTCTTGTTTTTGTTGACTTGCAGGTTGAATGCAGGTATATGAACCGTCCAGCTACTCGTTCTCAGTTCAAGCCTAACAAGACTAAGAGCTCAGACAATCCTGGCAGTTCTGCACTAACAAAGCAACAGCAAAGAAAGAAGCAAGTGATAATCGATCCACCCTCATCCTCTACCCCCATCAAGATTGAAGAGTTGAAGGAGGACTCTTCTTCTTCTTCTGCATCATCCACATCATCAGATTCACCACCGCCATCACCCAGAATGGATCTACCGCCACCGCCACCTCCTCATGCCCAACGAACCATGGCGGATTTTAACAAGTTGAGCGCGACTAGTGTTCGGTCAAACATATCCGTCCCGGTTAATGAAGCAGATCCTAACTATGAGATCAAAATCCCGTTCCTGGGAATGATCTCTAGGGATGTTACATTTGAAGGGACGCCGCATGACAACCTATGCACTCATCTGGTGGACTTCCTTCCATGTGCGAGACCGTCAAGAGTGGGAACCTCGACAAGAATACTCTTTGCTTGCGAGCATTCCCATTCTCCCTTAGAGGTGCCGCCAAGAGGTGGCTTAACAGCAAGTCACTCAGTCACTACACCACTTGGGATGATCTCATCCAAGACTTTATTGAGGAGTATTTTCCTCCGGCCAGAAACACAGCTTACAAGGATAGCATTGCTCGGTTTAGACAGAAGGACGGAATGAGCTTATATGACGCTTGGAATGAATTCTAAGAAATCCTCTACAACTGCCCTCATCATGGATTCAAGCAGAGACAGCTAGCTGAGATATTTTCCCAAGGGATGAACGATGAATCGGCAAAGTGGGTTAACTCTTTGGCTGAAGGAGATTGCACCACCCTCACACCAGAAGCTGCTCTACTTCACTTTGCTAGTTGCGCCTCCAAGTCCATAAATTGGGAGAGGCAGTTTGAAACATTCAAGAGTCAGTTAAGCCTTGAAGAACAAATCAAGGCAGAAGTACAGAAACACATGAAGAAGGCTGGCACATCCACCAACTCTCCATCAGCCTCCCTCTTCATTGCTGACTACGAATGGTGTGGAGTTTGTGCTCACAACGAAGAAAGTTGCTAGAACTTTGGTAGAGCATATGTCTGGTCTATAGATGAAGTGAATTTTGTTGGTCAAGGCTTCACCAACAATCAAAAAGGCTACTCCGATTACCGTCAATTAAGACAACCTCAACAACAACAACAAGGGAGCTTCCAAGAGTGTCCTCCTTACTACCCCAGAGCCTTTCAGAATAACCGACCATCTAAGTCGTACGAAGAAAACAAGCCGGCTAATCAAACAAGTGGAGTTTACCAGCCACCTCACTAGAACCAGGGTAATTATAGTATGGCGCCTGGCAATCGCTAGAATCAGTACTTCAATAACAGTTATCAAGGACCACCTGGATTCATCGGATGACAACAACCTCAAAGGTCAGCACCACAAGGCAATAGGGAGAGCGAGATAGATAAAAAGCTCGACCTCATCATGACAAGGCTCGATGACCACGATGCACAGTTCAAAATCAAGCCACCTTGAACCAAGGCCAGATTGCTCAACGTCAGAGGATGGAAGACCAACTCAACAACATTGTCAGCCTCCTCTCTAGTGGTCGCCCCACGGGTCAGTTACCGAGCCAGACAGAGCCAAACAAGAGGAATGAACATGCTAAGGCCATCTCTACTAGAAGTGGCAAGCAACTTGCTGGTCCTACGGTTCCTGATCCAGTCATGATTCCTGATGACATAGCCATTGATATGCCAGAGATCGAGGAAGAAGATAAAAAGAAGAGGAGGAGATGACTGCCCCGCCTCCTCCGAAGCCAACCCTTGAGCCACCTCTCCCTCCTTATCAGCCTAGGATCCCGTTTCCTAAGGCCATGAAGTTAAAGACCCTTGACACCCAATACAAGAGGTGTTATTCGGTCTTGAAGAACATGGAGATGAAAATACCAGTCATTGATGCCATGGAGATGATACCACAAGTTGGGAAAGTCATGAAGGATCTCACAAAGAACAAGAAGAAGGCAGAGGCGTCTTCCATCTCTTTTAACGAGGAGTGCTCCCCCGACCTCTGCCACACGCCATCTATACCCCCCAGCTAAGTGTAGCGATCCTGGTTCTTTTACTTTACCTTGCACCATCAATGGTATTAAATTGATTTTAGCTTAGCTGATCTAGGTGCTTCTATCAATGTCATGCCTACATGTTTATATGAAAAATTGAATCTAGGTAAATTGAAACCGATTAGCATGCATCTAGTGTTAGCTAATAGATCTATAAAAACTCCTAGGGGAATAATAGAAGATGTGGCTGTCCGTTTTGGTCCTTTTACTATTCTAGCTGATTTTGTCGTAATGGATACCTGAGAGGTAGATGCTGCCCTCCTCCTAGGCCGACCATTTCTTGAAACAGCTAGTGTGACCATCGATGTCCAGCATGGCTCGTTGACTTTAAGGGTCGGAAAGGATAGTGTGACATTCTGCCTCAAGGACAGTATGAAATACATAGGAAGATGCACACTGTTTATCAATTGATACTGTGGAGTTAGCCTCGGTCAACTCTGGTACTAATGCAATTTCTAGTGTTTCATCCAAGCTAGTTATGTTAGGACTTGAGCAGGTTACCCTTCTGAAGAAAGAGCCTCTGGCACAGAAGCCAAGAACAAAGGAGGAACAAAAGGCACCCATTGTTGGATCGCCACGAGTTAGAGATCATGGCGAAGCAAAGAAGGGGTGTAAGGCGACAAAGGTGGTTTGGAAGCAAGTTGATCCTCCATCATCCGGAAAACCACCGGACAAAGACGTACTTTTGAAGGATTTATTTGGGTCATTCGAAGTTACCGGACACCTCCCCGATGGACGAACTCAATTAACTCACATCAATGGGAGATGATTCCTCTTGATCTAAGGTACACCGAAGCTGTACTTCATGGACTCTAATGCAAGCGTGAAGGAAATCTTGTGTTGGGACCCTGTTGATCATTGATGTGACTCTAATTAGTGCATTTTAAGCTTATGAATGACCTATGAAATGCCCGTGTTTATTCGTGAAATGACATGACTTATATGCTTTTATTGAATTTTTGTACAAAGTGTCATTTTGTTGTCCGGTTGCCACTTTGGAGCCAAATTCGTGGGCTATTGGAGTTGCCTCTGTGCATTTTCAGGTTATGGCATCAATGTACGGATGACAAGGAGCGCATAGGAGCAAACGGGAGGTCATTTGGAGTCCGGACGAGGGAGATATGAGCCTTGCAAGATCGGGTTTTCTGCAGAGTGCAGGGGTGCACGCCGTGCAGATGTGCACGCCGTGCAGGGGTGCACGCCGTGCACTGTGCACGCCGTGCACTGTCCCCTGCACTATAAATACTCTTTTTTTGGCCATTTTGAAGAAATAGATGATATCTCTTGAACCCCAAACACATTTCCACGAACCCTCAAACCCTAGAACACGTTTTTGGAGCAATTTGAAGCCATTGGAGCTAGGATTGAAGCCAACAAACCTTGGGAGAAGTGCTTACAAGTGGAGAAGTGAAGATCATCTCAAGGATTCATCCATGGTTTTCTTGGTGACCATTCTTCCTTCTTTTCTCTTTACTCCCTTGGCCATGTGTGGCTAAGTTTCTAGGGTTCATCTTGGATGGGTAGATTAGTTGTGCTATGATAGAGGAATGATTGTATAGAACTTGCCATGATTGATCTTGGTTGTATGAGGATGATTCCTAGACTTGTTCTTAATGCCATTTTATGCCATGTTTGCTTGATTTGGTCCATTCATTGTGATTTGATGCATGAGAGTGCTTGGATTGCATAGATTGTAGGTCTAGGGATTGAAGTGAGTGTGTTCTAAGAGATTAGATCATCTTATTTCAACCATTTTCACTTGATTTCTCTCTTGGGCATTTTATCGAACACTTGGTGTGCATGTGGATTTTCATTCAATTGAGTTTGAAAAGGCTTTTTGGTGAATCTTTTAGTGTTAGGGCATTGATATGAGAGTGTTGTGCCTAGCCTTGTGGTCATAGAGTCTTAAGAGAGGGTCTTGTGTCTTGGCATTTCATCAAACACTTAGAATGCATCCTTTTTCACTTAGCTTGAGAGCGAGAGCCTAAGTTGAGTGGTATTGGGATAGGGATTAGGTGCTACGAGAGTGCATCGAGTCTACAAAAGTGAAATGCATGGTCATCCGAATGCAAACTCGATCTTGATTGACTTGTTTGTTCAATTAGTCATCTTGAGCATGATGAAACTACCCACCAAGAGAGCCCCTTTGTCTTTGATTTGAACCACCTTTCTCTTGCTTAGTCTTTGTTAGTATTGCATTTCTTTACTTTTGTTTCTGAATTTCTCTTTCAAACCAATCCAATTTCAAATGTTTAGACCGTCTATGAGAAGTGTGAGTATTGGTCTATGAGAGGACCCCGTGGAATACGACCTTGGTAAAACCCGATTTTATCAAGTTTTTGGCGCCGTTGCCGGGGAACTCTCTCATTCCTTTGAAAGCACTTAGTAGTGGACCGATCTATTCACTTCCTTCCAATTTAGTTTTTGCTTCCTTTTACTTGTTGTTTGGTTTTGTTATTCCGCATTGTCGTATTACTTGGGTGTATTTGTTGTGCTTGTTTGTAGGTATCTTGTACTAGTGCATGAGGCGTTCAGCTCGTCTTCAAGCACAAATCCAAGGACTAGAACAAGTGCTAAAGTCACCTACCACTTCCCCACCTCCTATAGTTGAAGAAGAAGAAGTTGATCGCATCTCACACCACACTATGTCTCAACACGGGGATGACGATGACCAATCGGTACATTCACAGCACACTAATGATGATGATCACTCACAAAGGGGTGCAAGACGTACCTTGGCGGATTATGCTCATCCTACTCTTGAAGGGGCAGCCTCTAGCATTGTTCGAAGACCCGTCAATGCTAGGAACTTTGAGCTCAAGCCTAATATGATCCAAATGGTTCAAAATGGAGTGGTGTTCAATGGCATTGATGGTGAATGTCCATCTAGGCATCTCAAGGACTTCTTGGAGATTTGTGACACGGTTAAGAATGATCAAGTTCACCCGGATTGCATACGACTCCGACTCTTCCCCTTCTCACTCAAAGGTCGAGCCAAGTCTTGGTTGGAGAACCAACCTAGTAGAACATTCACTACATGGGAGGGCCTAGCCGAAGCTTTCCTTGAAGAATTCTTTCCTCCCTATATGACGGATGCAATCCGAGACCGCATCAACCACTTCATACAACACAAGGGAGAGCTCTTCCATGAGACTTGGAATCGGTTCCAAGCCATTCTTCGGTCTTGTCCTCATCACAACTTCGCCGAATGGAGCTTGGCGGACATCTTTGCTAGGTCCCTTGATTTTGAGAATACAAGGATGATCAACCAAGCTGCCGGAGGTGACTTAAGGATGCTCACTCCCGAAGATGCTCTAGAACTCTTCGCGGAGATGGCCAACAAGACAAGGAGTTGGTCTCGACAACAACCTCCTAAGTCTAAGTATGGAAGTGACACGCACTATGACTCTCGGTCCGTAAGTGTTGATGCACCAAAGGAGTCATCCACCTATGGGAAGAAGCATAAGTTACCGGGACATCGAGATGAAGATGATCCAATGATCGCTCTCCTTATGTCTAAGATCGACGCCATGGCTTCACAAGTAAGCAACCTAAGCATGCCTAAGCATCCCTCCAAGGTTCAATCATCTCATGTGGGTAATCCACCGGTTGCTTCGGTATTTTGTTGTGAGGGTTGTGGGGGTCAAGATCACGATGTTAGTGCTTGTCCTTCCACCACTCCTGAACTTGGCCAAGGCGACCTTGAGGAGGTAAGCTTCGCACAAGGTCAAGGTTTCCATGGTAATTTCAGCCCCCAAGGTAACTATCAAGGTAACTATAACCGACCTTGGTACAACAAGTCTAACCAAGGTTACCAAGGCCAAGGGAGTCAAGGTAGTGGTTATAGCAAGGGCTACAACCAAGGAAATCAAGGAGGTTATCAAGGTTATAGGGGTTATCAAGGCAACCAATGGTCTCAAGGAAGTAACCTAAACCAAGGTAGCCAAGGGACTCAAGGAGGACCCCAAGCTCAAGGGCACCAAGGGGGAAATCAATGGAATCAAAGTGGACATCCAAGTCAAGGTTTCCAAGGTCCTACCCCACCGGGAATGTACAACCATAGAGGTGAAGGACCACCCGGGTTCAACAAGCCTCCTCAAAATAAGGAGGGTGGTTCTTCGATCTCTCAAGAAGACACCAATGCGGCAATGATCCAACTCATCAAGAATCAACAAGCTTTAATTGCCAATTTGGAGAACCAATTAGGACATATTTCTAAGGCACTCTCGGAGCGACCCTCGGGCACTTTACCTTCCAATACCGAGATCAACCCAAAGGTCCGGAGCATTGCAAGGTAGTGACCTTGAGAAGTGGAAGACCCTTGCAAGATACAACCTCTACTCCAATTGACTCTACAAAGGTACAAGATCCTAATCTAATGGTTGATGATGATGATATTAATGATCCTCCTTCGGATGAAGTTGAGGTTGAAGTCGAACCTCCTACGGGTAATGTGAACACTAAGGTTGCAAAGGAACCTAGTAAGGCTACATCGAGTACACCACCGGTCTCTCCTCCCGCACCGGTTGTATCTCCATACAAGCCTAAGCCTCCATACCCATCTCGATTGAAGAAGGATGGCCTTGAGAAGGTTTTCAAGAAGTTTGTGGAGCGGATTAGTCAAATGCAATTCTCTCTTTCCGTTTCCCGAAGCAATGACTATGATGCCCCAATATGCTAAGTTCATGAAGGAACTCTACACCAACAAGAGAAAGCTACCGGAGACATCTCTAGTCCACCTTAATGAGGAATGCTCCGCCGTTCTCTTCAAAAGTCCACCCAAAAAGCTCAAGGATCCGGGTACCTTTACTATCCCTTGTGCTATTGGTAATATTTCTCTTGCTAATGGTCTTGCGGATCTAGGTGCTAGTATCAATGTCATGCCTTATTGCATATTTGAGAAGCTAGGGTTGTCTAATCTTCGTCCTACTCGTATGTACATTCAACTTGCGGACAAGTCGACCAAGAGTCCTAGGGGAATTGTTGATGATGTGCTAGTCAAAGTAGGCCCTTTTGTGTTCCTAGTTGATTTTGCGGTCATTGATACCGATGATGTTGATGTCTCATTGATATTTGGTAGACCATTCCTAGCTACTTCTCGTGCTTTGATTGATGTGCATGACGGAAAATTGACATTGAGAGTAGGACAAGAGAGTGTCACATTTTGCATAGCCGATGGCATGAAGTTTGCTCACGCACAAGATGATTTAGAGTACTCGTGTGATACTATTGCTTCGGCTAGTGTGTGTAGTATTTCTAACTTCGTGTGTCGAGATTCTTTGGATGTTTGCCTTAGAACGGATGTGCAGGAACATTTAGGCACCCCGGAGTTAAAAGCTCAAGTGGCTTACCTTGATGAAGGGAGAGACAAGTTAGAGGGTGAAACGGTTTTTGTTGCTCTCCCGAAGGTGGAAAGGGTAAAGACCTCCTATGAAGAACCACCTACTCTTGAGCTCAAGCCTCTTCCCGCACATTTGGAGTATGCTTTTCTCATGCCAGATTCTAAGCTACCGGTCATCATCAATTCTGAGCTTCTACCCGAGCAAAAGGATCGTCTAGTGGAGCTCCTCAAGAAGTACATGAGAGCTATTGCGTGGAGCATCTCGGATATTCGAGGTATAAGTCCCACATTTTGCTCACATCGGATCCTTATGGAGGAAGATTTCAAGCCGGTTGTGCAACCACAAAGAAGGCTAAATCCTAACATGAAGGAGGTTGTGAAGAAAGAAGTTATTAAGCTTTTGGATGCGGGTATTATCTTTCCTATCTCGGACAGCCCTTGGGTTAGCCCCGTGCAAGTTGTTCCCAAGAAAGGAGGGATCACGGTGGTAGCTAATGACAAGGATGAGCTTATCCCGACAAGGACGATCACCGGGTGGCGTGTTTGCATAGATTATCGTCGACTCAATGATGCCACTAGGAAGGATCACTTTCCTCTACCTTTCATGGATCAAATGCTCGAGCGTCTCTCCGGTCACGAGTACTATTGTTTCTTGGATGGTATGTCCGGGTACTTCCAAATCCCGATCGCCTCGGAGGACATCGAGAAGACCACATTCACATGCCCCTTCGGTACTTTTGCTTATCGACGGATCCCCTTTGGGTTTTGCAATGCTCCCGCCACCTTCCAACGGTGTATGCTTGCCATTTTCGATGATTTTGTGGAAGATATCATGGAAGTGTTCATGGACGACTTCTCGGTTTTTGGGGATTCATTCGACCTATGCTTGAGGAACCTTGAGAAGGTCTTGCGTCGGTGTGAAGAGACCAATCTTGCATTAAGTTGGGAGAAGTGTCATTTCATGGTCAATGAGGGGATTGTTCTTGGTCACAAGATCTCTAAAAAGGGCATCGAGGTTGACAAGGCAAAGTTGGAGACCATCTCTCAACTTCCTCCACCCTCATCCGTGAAAGCCGTGAGAAGCTTCTTGGGGCATGCCGGTTTCTATAGGCGCTTCATCAAAGACTTCTCGAAAATAACTACTCCTATGACTCGGCTTCTTGAGAAGGATGTGGAATTTCGTTTTGATGAAGAGTGCTTGCAAGCTTTTGAACTCCTCAAGGGTAAGCTCACGAATGCCCCTATAATCATTGCTCCGGATTGGTCAAAGTCATTTGAGTTGATGTGTGATGCTAGCGATTACGCCATTGGAGCGGTTCTAGGCCAACGAATCGACAAGAGATTCCATCCAATATACTATGCAAGTAAGACTCTCAATGATGCTCAAAGGAACTACACAACTACGGAAAAGGAGCTCTTGGCCATAGTGTTTGCTTTTGATAAGTTTAGGTCCTACTTGGTACTTTCTCACACTATTGTCTTCACGGACCACCAAGCTTTGAGGTACCTTCTATCTAAGACCGATGCTAAACCAAGGTTGATCCGATGGGTCCTTCTATTGCAAGAGTTTGATATTGAGATTCGAGATAAGAAGGGGTCCGAGAATGTAGCCGCCGACCA
This sequence comes from Linum lewisii, assembly GCA_034768395.1. NCBI lineage: Eukaryota > Viridiplantae > Streptophyta > Magnoliopsida > Malpighiales > Linaceae > Linum > Linum lewisii. The sequence continues at coordinate 22,713,113 of CM068302.1, read as the reverse complement.
CTTGTCTCGCTTGGAAGAGGCAGAAATGGTACACAATGGTAATGAAGAGATCAATGACAACTTCCCCGATGAGCTATTATTCACTATAGCAACTTTAGAGTTCAAGGAACCTTGGTTCGCGGATTTGGCTAACTACCTTGCTAGTGGAGACTTGAAGGAGGGCCTCTCCACTCAAGACAAAAGGAAGTTCTTTGCGGATTTGAAGCATTACTATTGGGACGATCCTTTTGTATTTCGAGTTGGCTCGGATGGTATGATTAGAAGATGTGTCACTTATGGAGAGTCTAAGGACATCATGCGACATTGCCACTCCGGTCCTACGGGTGGACATCATGGAGCAAATCGCACGGCTCGCAAGGTACTTGAGTCCGGATTCTTTTGGCCTTCGATCTTCCGAGATTGTCAAGACTTTGTCAAGTCTTGCGATGCGTGTCAACGTTCAGGTAACATCTCTTCCCGTAACGAAATGCCTCAAAATGTCTCGTTAGTGGTAGAAATATTTGATATATGGGGTATTGATTTCATGGGACCGTTTCCTACTTCGCATGGTAACAAGTACATATTAGTTGCGGTAGATTACGTGTCTAAATGGGCGGAGGCACAAGCTTTGCCTACCAATGATGCCCGAGTCGTAGGGAAGTTTCTTGTTAAGTTGTTCACTCGTTTTGGTACCCCTCGTGCTATCATTAGTGATCGAGGTACTCATTTTCAAGGGCAATTCGATCGAGTATGCCACCGGTTCGGCGTCACTCATCGGATGTCCACCTCGTATCACCCTCAAACTAGTGGCCAAGCCGAGGTGACCAATAGGGAACTTAAGAGAATCTTAGAGAAGACGGTCGACCAATCACGGAAAGATTGGTCGAAGAAGCTTGATGACGCTCTATGGGCCTACCGCACGGCCTACAAGACCCCTATAGGCACTACTCCCTATAGGATGGTCTATGGCAAAGCATGCCATTTGCCGGTAGAGCTCGAGCACCGAGCTTATTGGGCATTGAAATTTCTAAACCTTGATATGAGTCTCGCAGGAGAAGAGCGTAAGTTTCAGGTACATGAGCTCGAGGAGTATCGCCATCATGCATATGAGAATGCAAAGCTTTACAAGGAGAGGACGAAGCTCATTCATGATTCCCGTTTGAAGCCGGGCAAGGATTTCAAAGTTGGTGATCAAGTTCTCCTATACAACTCTCGGCTCAAGCTCTTTCCCGGGAAATTGAGGTCTCGTTGGTCCGGCCCCTTTACGGTAACTCATGTTTTTCCTTATGGCACCATCGAGGTAATCTCTCCATCCCAAACCGAACCTTTTAAGGTGAATGGCCATAGACTTAAGCATTATGTTGTTAGTGATACTATAGGTGCTGCTGAGGTCTTGTCTTTGGTCGTGCCTTGAGTGTTCCTTGCTTCGTCGAGCTTAAGACGTTAAACAAGCGCTTCTCGGGAGGCAACCCGAGTGTTTTTCATGTCTTTTCTTCTTGATTTGATTGCATGATTGTGTGTTTTTGTGGTATTCAAGGTCCTTGAGTTGTTGTGGTGTCCTTTGTGGTCTCGTAGGCGTTGAAATTCTGAAGTTCGGGGTCCATTTTGGGTTGATTTGACGGTGTTTTGGTCGTTTTTCGTCGAGGTGAAAAATTGTTTTTGAGCTGAGGAGGTGCACGCCGTGCACCACTGCACGCCGTGCATGATGCACGCCGTGCACCGTGCACGGTTTGGTGCACGGGCTGTCCAGGAGCATCCGAAAATATTTTCAGCTCCAGGGTGCACGCCGTGCACCCATGCACGCCGTGCACCCTGCACGCCGTGCACTTGATTTTTTCCCTTTGCTTTATTTCGGTTTGGTTAGTGGTTGAGTCATCTGATTCTTGTTTTCCCGATTTGAGTCATTATTCGGTTTGGTTTTGGGCCACCCAACTCACTTGACCCAGCTGGTCCGACCCGACCCACTCACTCACCCTAACCAACCCAACCCAACCCACCCATCAACCGGCTGACACACCCAACTAAACCCGGCCCCCCCTTTATCCCTTCCCTCCTCACCCCCGACCCCTCTCACTCTCTCAATTCTCCCGCCGACTTCAATCAACGGCCCGACGCCACCACACCGCTCAGCCGCCGCCACCGCCACCACTCCCGTACACCAGCCGACCAATCGACCGCTGGCCCTCTTTCACACAGCCGCCGCCGCAACCCACATCTCTAGCCCCGACTCCGCCGCACCAGAGCTTCCGCCAGCCAACGCCTGCCGACCCGCCCGCCGACCACCAGCACCTCCAATCACCCGCCCGACGCCGCCAACCCCCAATCCCGCCACTGATCCCGCCCCCGACCTAACCCAGCCGCCGCCGCCATCTCTTTCCCTCCAACCTGCCCGCCGCCGAAGCTTCTTCCATCCTTCCGATCCGCCACTCCGACCGGCCGCCCATCTGCCCTGCCCCACCCGCCACCACCCACATCACCCCGACCCTTCCCAGCTGCCGCCAGCTTCCATCTGCCTGCCGGCAACTTCCCATCTCAGCCCCCGATTCCAGGTTTCCAATTTTGATTTGGGATTTCTGATTTGGTTGCGGAGGTTTGATTGAGGGAGTTGGCTTGCTTCACTCGGTTGGTTTTGTGGTCCATTGCTTGTTTGCTATGCTCAGTGCGATGAATTGATTTCGTTGTGTCGTGGGTTTTGATGGAGAGATTGTGGTTCCTTCAATCGGCCAGAGTTTTGCTTGCGTGAAGGGGGTGTAATGTGCTTGTTTTGACTCAATTTGTTTTGTGATTTAGGAGCTTCAATTGGGCAGATGTTGGTAGGTGTCTTGTGTCCTGATTTTAGTGTTGCTTGATGAACTAAATGGTGGCAGTTGGTGGTTGATTTTTGTTAGTGTGGTTTGGGGGGATGAGCGTAGTGTGTTTATTCTTTCGATTTGATTTTGAGGGGTTGTTTGGTTTTGAATGGACATTTGTGATATCTTACTTGTTGTGGTGCTTAGTTGATTGGTGTGGCTTGTCACATGTGTGAGTGTGGTTCCGTGGCTATTGCCTCTGTTCTTGATTCATGACCAATTTTTGGCCAATTTGGATTTTTCATTGCCTTGTGTTTAATTCGGGGACCGAATTCCATTCTTTGTGTGAGGAGGGGTGTGGTTAATCACCACTCATTGGTTTAATTTTTATGTATTCCTCCTTACATTGTGTGGGCTTAGGCTTATATGTTTTCGATTCGTGTTTTTGATCCATGATGCATGCCTTTTGCTTAAGCTTGGAATTCAATGATTTGATTTTTGCTAGCATAGGTTGTTGCACTTGAACTTGATGATTTTGAATTGTGCTCAATGTTTTGATCATGTGTTCTGATTCAGCGCCTTGATAGGATTTGTCTTAGGAGTGTAGCCTTTTTGGTTGATTCTTTGTATGCACTTCTTTTGCAGGATGCCTCCTAAGGGTAAAGCAGCTTCTTCATCCTCCGCCCCCAAGCGATCCAAGACACCAGCTTCCAAGAAGCGGAAGGGACAGACTGGGGAGTCTTCTGCTCCTCCACCACGGTCGCCTTCGCCGCCTCCAGCTCCTCGTGGCGTCGACCCTCCTGAATCAGTGGTTCAGAGGATCTTCGACTTCGACCCCAGAGATCGGGCTTACAGTCGCTATCAGGTTATGGCGAGATGGCCCGTGGCAAGGCAGGGTAGATTTGATTTTGAGGGGTTGCAGAGTCATGATGGTTGGTTGGATGCTTTGAAGACTTTGGCTGATGGAGCTGGTATTTGGCCGCTCTTGGAGGTTGACGAGAGGGCGTATGAGTGGCCTACGAAGGAGTTCTTGAGCACTCTCACCGTGGAGTGTCACGAGACCACTAGTGAGGTTTGTGTGCGCTTTAGGCTCGGCGGGATGGCGCGTGTGTGCTCCATTGACGAGTTTGGATACCGCCTTGGGTTCTATGAGTGGGCGGAGGTTCAAAGTGGCGAGCTCTCTGGGTTGGCTCTCATATCTTCTCTTGCGGGGGACGCCAAGAGTGCATTCTTCAAGGAAATTGCACCGAGGGCTAGAGGTTATTCAGCTCGCTCATCCAAGGTCACAGAAGTGAATCGGCCTATGCTGAAGCTCCTCCATCACTTCTTCCGGCACTCCATCACCCACAGGAAGTCATCCTCCTCTCCAGGTGTCGTCTCAGTCAGAGATTTGTTTCTCTTTTATTGCTTGGAGAGGGGCATCAAGCTGCATCTAGGTGATTTAGTGCTAGGAGCCCTCCTTCAGATACAAGCTAGTGACACTACTGGTGTTCTGCTGGGAGGAGGATTTGTGACCAGGTTGGTGCGTGGGTATGAGTGCCTTGATGCTTTTGGTCCTGCTCCAGCATTTGTCGAGCCTCGACCAGTTCTCTTGCGGATTGTCCTACCTACAGCTCAGATCACAGACCTTCTGGTTCCGACTTGTCGGATCTCAGATGATGACAGTGATGAGGAGGATGAAGAGATCGACCCTACTACACTTCATGAGCTTATCTCGGGGATGGGTCACCTCACGACCGTAGTGGAGGATATGCGTGAGGGACAGAGGAGAGACAGTGCGGTGATACAGGATCTTAACAGGAGAGTTCAGAACCTCGAGGCGTACAACGCTAGGGACTTTGAGAGCCAGCAGTTCTATGGACAGCAGCTTGCTCAGGTGCATGAGGTTCAGCAGTTTCAGGGTATCCAGCTTACTCAGATTCAGCATTCTCAGTACTGGCAGCAGCATCAGTCCTACTACTACCAGGAGAGCTTCCACTCTGAGTCCGGCCCCTCCAGCACTTGGGCAGTCTTTCCACCGCCTCCCCCGTTTGACGGCTACCATCCATGGTCACAGTGGCCTGGGCACCCCCGACCACCACCCCACTGAGAGCCACAGGATCACTCACCACTTCTCAGGACTTTGGATTTTTCCTTTCTTTTATTTCTGTTTATGACTGCATGTTTTGTTGTGTTTGACTTCTGATTTTCTCTTTTCATTTCTGGCTTTGAACTTGTCATGTTGTTGGATCACGCATCTCATCTGTACTCTCATCTTGTCGACTATGGGTTGTGTTTGAGTGGTGTGCCCTCCCTTGTTTTCTACAGGTACCCCTGATTCAGGTCCTCGTCCTGAACAGGTTACTTGACCCGGGATTCCATCTCCGGCTTCTCTTCTTCACCGTGCGGTATTTTCGTTCCACCTTATCCTCTCTCTCTCTTGATCATTGAGGACAATGCTCATGTTAGTCGTAGGGGAGTTTGAGGTTTGGTGTGATTATTTGTCGGTAGAAGTCTAAAGCTATGTTTTGATGTGTTGCATGATCTTAATTGAATATCGAATTCCTCTATTGTAGAATCATTCGGTTCTTGACTTTTGGTGTTTAATTGAATTCAAGCCTTCACAATGATGTTTAGATTGTTCCACTTAGAACCTATAACCAGCATGTTAGCACTAATATTAAATGAGTCTGGGCCAGAACTGAGATTTTATCACTCTTGTATGTTGGTTGACTGGTTTGATACATGTTTTTGTACCGCTCGATAGCACCGGTCTAAGATGATGAAGGCAATCAGAATTTTCACCCTTTTCCATGTCTTTCTTTACCCTTTTTGATCCTTCGTGATTGTGGCTTGAGATTAGACGGAATCCAATTCGAAATCTTGTGTGGAAGTTGTAAGGGGCTAAGGATCAAGTGGCTAAATTGTGAAGAAAAAAAAAATTGCTCAAAAGAAAAGCTAGGCAAGCTCGGCACCTAAGTGAAGTGTCGGGTTGAGCACTAAGCAAAAGGGCAATGGCTGTGAGCTAGGCAGGTTCAACACCTAAGTGAAGTGTTGAATCGAGCACTAGTATGCAGTAAGAAAAAAAAAAGAAAGAAAAAGAGTTCTCAAATGTAGCCCTTGATCCTAGCCAGAGTTTGTAAAGTGCGGATCTAGAAGCGGATGAAGTCGAGTCGATAGCCACATCATAATCACTCGCCACTCACGATCCATGTTCCGATTTCAAGTCCTTTTGATTAGAGTTGGTGTTGTCGTGGTCGGTTTTGCTGTGTCCCAATCAACCACTACTTGAAGTGTGCAGAAATTAGTGAGGTTTAGACTTGTTTGGTTGATGTTCTTGCATGTGTAGGTTTAGTTTGTCCGTCGAACAGATTAAGCTAAATTGTGATTGCTTGAATCTCAATGGACCGAACTTGTCATTTGTGAACTTGGATGTTTTCTAATTCATTTGCTTGAGGACAAGCAAAGCTTAGTCGTAGGGGAATTTGATAGGACTCTAATTAGTGCATTTTAAGCTTATGAATGACCTATGAAATGCCCGTGTTTATTCGTGAAATGACATGACTTATATGCTTTTATTGAATTTTTGTACAAAGTGTCATTTTGTTGTCCGGTTGCCACTTTGGAGCCAAATTCGTGGGCTATTGGAGTTGCCTCTGTGCATTTTCAGGTTATGGCATCAAAGTACGGATGACAAGGAGCGCATAGGAGCAAACGGGAGGTCATTTGGAGTCCGGACGAGGGAGATATGAGCCTTGCAAGATCGGGTTTTCTGCAGAGTGCAGGGGTGCACGCCGTGCAGGGGTGCACGCCGTGCACGTGCACGCCGTGCACTGTCCCCTGCACTATAAATACTCTTGTTTTGGCCATTTTGAAGAAATAGATGATATCTCTTGAACCCCAAACACATTTCCACGAACCCTCAAACCCTAGAACACGTTTTTGGAGCAATTTGAAGCCATTGGAGCTAGGATTGAAGCCAACAAACCTTGGGAGAAGTGCTTACAAGTGGAGAAGTGAAGATCATCTCAAGGATTCATCCATGGTTTTCTTGGTGACCATTCTTCCTTCTTTTCTCTTTACTCCCTTGGCCATGTGTGGCTAAGTTTCTAGGGTTCATCTTGGATGGGTAGATTAGTTGTGCTATGATAGAGGAATGATTGTATAGAACTTGCCATGATTGATCTTGGTTGTATGAGGATGATTCCTAGACTTGTTCTTAATGCCATTTTATGCCATGTTTGCTTGATTTGGTCCATTCATTGTGATTTGATGCATGAGAGTGCTTGGATTGCATAGATTGTAGGTCTAGGGATTGAAGTGAGTGTGTTCTAAGAGATTAGATCATCTTATTTCAACCATTTTCACTTGATTTCTCTCTTGGGCATTTTATCGAACACTTGGTGTGCATGTGGATTTTCATTCAATTGAGTTTGAAAAGGCTTTTTGGTGAATCTTTTAGTGTTAGGGCATTGATATGAGAGTGGTGTGCCTAGCCTTGTGGTCATAGAGTCTTAAGAGAGGGTCTTGTGTCTTGGCATTTCATCAAACACTTAGAATGCATCCTTTTTCACTTAGCTTGAGAGCGAGAGCCTAAGTTGAGTGGTATTGGGATAGGGATTAGGTGCTACGAGAGTGCATCGAGTCTACAAAAGTGAAATGCATGGTCATCCGAATGCAAACTCGATCTTGATTGACTTGTTTGTTCAATTAGTCATCTTGAGCATGATGAAACTACCCACCAAGAGAGCCCCTTTGTCTTTGATTTGAACCACCTTTCTCTTGCTTAGTCTTTGTTAGTATTGCATTTCTTTACTTTTGTTTCTGAATTTCTCTTTCAAACCAATCCAATTTCAAATGTTTAGACCGTCTATGAGAAGTGTGAGTATTGGTCTATGAGAGGACCCCGTGGAATACGACCTTGGTAAAACTCGATTTTATCAATCATCATCCAGGTATCATCCAACTCAAGAACGTCAAACGAGAGCGCTTCGTGGGAGGCAACCCACGGCTGGAATCAACTTTGAATTTATTGATTCATTCTTTGTGTTTTGAGTCGGTTTCGGGGGGAGCCAAAAGTGTCAATTCGTGGTTTTTAAGTTTTCTTGTGTGTCGTGTGTTATCGGATCATTTCAAATTTGTTTGGGATTTCTCCAATTTTTGTTTGAAGTCAGGTCATCAGTTAGTGTTTTTGAAATTAATTTTTAGCATCAGGTGGCAATGTTCTCGTCGAAAACTGCATAGCTCTCAGTGAGAACTTAGTCGTTTACAGTATGAAATTTTTGGTGTCCGTTTTTTAAAATTACTTTTCAAACAGGTTTTTGGCGAGAACCCTTCAGTTCTCGTCGAGAACTTTGGTCGCTGGGAGTCAAATTTTCATGTCATTTTTCTTTAAATACTTTTCAAACAAGTTCTCGGCGAGAGCTTCAATATTCTCGCCGAAAACTTTGGCTATTATCGGGTCATTTTTGCGTCGTCTTTTCCAGCCCAGTTTAAGTTTGTTTTCGGCGAGAACATTTAAAGTTCTCGCTGAGAACTTCAGTCAAAATATTTTAAAACCCTCCCCTGTCAGTTTCCTGCCACTCGCCATTTTCCTCCCTTTTCTAGCTGAGAAAACCTTTCCCCCGAAACCTTACCCCTCGTTGCTGTTGCTAATGGTCGTCGTCGCACCCTTCCCATCGCCGGTCCGAGTCCGTTGATACTTAGATCGCCCAGATCGGAACTCTATAGTTATGGTTTCACCCGAAACAATTCTTTTTTAGTTTTTGCCGATTTCGTCAACTTCTGTCCATTTTCTCGCAATATATCTTCAAGATTAGTTGTTGGGTTTTCAATTGTGAATCTTTTGACGTGCTGATTGTTGAGTTTCGACGAGTTTCATTTTGGTTGACTTTTCGGTCTACCTTGATTTGTGTGCTTGCTGCTTTGGTGTGAATTTTGCTAATCTAATTGAACCTAATTGCTATAGACTATGTTAGGATCATTTTTCCATGAGCTTGTGATGATTGAACCTCGTTTGCATTGCCGAATTGTTGATTTTTTCGGGTGTGTTGACTTTGGTTGACTAATCGGTTGACTTTTCCTTCTAGCTGTCATATTGTTGTCCCATCGATTCTTATGCGTGCCATAGGATTAATGAACATTGCTGAACAATTGCCTTAGCTTATCCCCACTCGGTTTTCTTTGTTTCTTAGCGAAATTGAGTTCTTCAACTAAGTGTGGGGTAAGATTTCGGTTTATATGATTTTGGTGTTGTTTTGAGCCTCAGCTTGCAGGAACCCATGAAGTTTTAAAACCACGGCGTCCGACCGTGAGAAAAGGAAGAAGGCTCGATTGGAGAGAGGTCAGGGCTAATCCTCTTCCGCCCCACAGCTGGTGGATAATGACTTCATCCCATTCGCTACACCCACTCCGAAGGCCCCACCCGATTGTCACTCCTGATCACGGCATTCTGAACCCTCGTACTTTTCCAGATCTGCACCCATGCATTGCCTCCCTCCCTCCGGCATATTTCAAGACTTAATGGAAGATGAAGGACATCCCCGACCCCAATAGCGCCCCTCTCCATGGCGTCCTTGAAAGATCACAACATGGCGTGGGAAGAAAATGTCTACCACAACCTTCTTGATTCGGGCTGCTCGATCTGTCCACCCGTGGGTTCACCTACCCACTCGTCGCTCTCCAGGAATTTTGGAGCTCATTTGAGTGGGACACACACAAGGGTCGACAACACAAGAAGTGTGTCTCTTTTCGCCTCGGAGGAGTATTCCACGAAAAGACCCACGACAAGCTCATCGACGTGATAGTGCGACTTCCTCTCCATTACTCGCACTCCATCCATGGTTGGGAGAACATCAACTCGACCGCCCACCCACCTTATCCCGAGATATGGTGCCACATCACCGGCCGCCCAGATACCGACCACCGCCACACCCCCATAGGTGACATCTCTCACCCACTCTTTCAATTTTTCCATTATTTGTGGATGAGATCCCTGTGTTTTGTGAGTGAGGCAGGACGAGGACAACATCACATCTCTATGGAGGAGCTCATCCTTTTCCGAGCTGTGTTTGAGGGTACTAGACTACACCCCGAGTGGTGGCTGGCCAGTTTCTTCAGGAAGAGAACAAAAGCCAAGAATCTTCCCTCCGCACTCCCAGGAGGTCACTTTGTGGCATGCCTAATCACTCGCCTCCACCTTCACGACAAATGGGCCCCCAAAGTCTCGCACATTAGTTGTGAGCGCATTGGAGCAGAGCTCGCTATCGAGTACAACCTCGACTTGTCGATCGCCCCCACCACATACGTCCCCGCCATAGGACCACCTCGGGAGGCGCCTCAGGACCACGAGTCATAGCAGCAGCCAGAACCACCGGTATAGGCCACCCAGACACCACAATTTCCCTACCAATATGGTCAGATGCTGCAACAGATGCAGCAGTGGCAGACAGACTTCTCTTTCGGCTCCCATCAGTGGCAGAAGGATAGGGTAGCGTACGAGGAGGACCTCACCACCCAGAGAGTAGACCAGGACGCCAGGTGGGGTCTCATCCAGCGCCACGAGGAGCAGCAACGAGCTTGGCATGACAAGGAGCTCGCCTAGCGCCAGGTACTGAGGACTGACATCAACATCCCACCACCTGAGGACCTGTGATCAGGTTGTATCCTCTCCCTTTCTTTTATTTCTTCTTTTTGAATTTTGATCCAACTTTATTATGTGTGGATCTGGGACACTTGTCCTGGTTTCCTTTTGATCTTTTGTTGTTTTTGTCTTGTAGGAATTTTGTAGCTGCTTCACTCCGCTCTAGGTTCTCCACCCCATCCACGACATCGACCATCACCTTCCAGGTTTTCCAGATAACTCTACTCTATTTTAGTCCTGTGAGGACACAGAATTATCTAAGTGTGGGGTAGGATGCTAGAGAATTATGCATGATCTTCTTTGCTTATCTGTGATTCCATAGTGCGTTTCAATTCCTCTAGCATAGAATTACTCGGTTCTTGACTTTTAATGTTAAGTTGACTTCAATTTTTCACAATGATGCTTAGACTGCTTAACTTAGAACCTATAACCAACTTGCCTGCATTGATGCTAAATGAACCTAGTCAGAACATAAATTAGAATCATGCTTGTAGTGTCACCTTGACTTGCATGAAAATGATCGAATCCGAATAGTAGCCAATTGTGAGCTATTGATCCATTGCACATAACTTGCAATTTGTATTCTTTTTGAGTGGCTTTCTCGTACTATGAATGACTTAGAATTTGCATGAGACCTATTCGAGACCACACAATAACATGAGTCATAGGATAATAGAGGCACCTAGAATCGCTACTTAAACCAGAAGTCATCCCGATATTAATTCCTCTAGGTGTAAACCCCTTGTGCTTGGCCTGTTCATTCGGTTCAATATTACGTTACAGCCAAGTCCCATGTTCTTGTTCTCACCCGTTGATCCCATGTGGTAGTAGGTTGAGATTAGCTAACCGGAAGTCGGTCTGTGGTGACTTGCCTATAGCTAGTAAACCGGTGGTCTTAGCTAGTATGTCCAAACGTGTAAACCCCTCTAACAACTGAAAAAAACTAGCACTAAAAGAAAAAAAATACAAAAACAAAAATACAAAAAAAAAGTTCAAGTCAAAGTAGTAGTTCGAAAGTCCAAAACGTTCTTCTCCCTACATATGGAAGAATGAAAGCAATAAGCAAATGAAGAAAGAAAGAAAGAAAAAATCAGGAAAAAAAATTGCTAGGTTGCTTGAGGGTATCATAGGACGAGCGTACATTATTCCACCCCGTATCTGGTTAGACGGTATGAATCCATAGATCTTGATTCGAGGTAGGTTAGTCAATTACTACACCGCACCAACGCCATCATCATCATACATCCCCTCATCCATTCATCATAAACCCTTGTAGTGTATGATCGTTACAGTCCTTTGCAAAGTCCTTTTGACTAGTTTCTCGTGTTGTTACAGTGGTGGAGATTGTGGTCGAAATGCAAACTTATGACATAATTCGGTCGAGAAAGTGAATGAGAGCATAAACACGTCCCTAAACACAGAGTGTGAGAGTTCCCCCATTTACTAAATATTTTATGTGTGAGGAAGTCTGGTAGGTTAGGTCGGATTTGTGCATGATTGGTGATTGCTCCTTGTTTGTGTGCAGATAATTATTGAGACCAGGTTGTTTGGCTGATGTGTATGCGTGTTAGGTTACTTGTTCTTAGTGTATCAGTTTAAAATTTATTGTTAATAATTGAATCTCAATTTAATTGATCTTGTCATTTGTGAACTTGAGTGTGTTCGATTCAGTTTGCTTGAGGACAAGCAAAAGCTTAAGTGTGGGGTAGTTTGATGAAACTAGATTTATCGTGATTATCAGCCCCGTTTAAGTGACATTTCATTGCTAGTAACACGACTTTTGGGGTAGTTTAGTGAGTTTTCATTCATTAATGATATTTCATACCGAATTGGTTACTTTGGCCCATTTCGGGTCTATTTGATGTGTTTTCTAGTCTCTATGAGGACACAGGTTTTGCGGTCAAGTATGTAGCCTCGCACGTGTTCGGTACGTGATGGAGCCTCAAAGAATGACCCAGAATCGATCCAGAAATCAAACCAACTAAAGAACTGAAGAATTCTGCCCAACTCGTGAAGTCCTTACCGAGAATGTTAATATTCTCGGCGAGAATTCATTTACAAACTCAGTTCGATTCTCGTCGCTGAGCATGCATTAGATTTCAAAGAAGTTCTCGGCGAGAACATTAAATTTATCACCGAGAATGTTATAAAGAAGCAGATTGGAATCCTCGCGCAGAGAAGTCAAGAAATATTACATGTAATATTTCGACGAGAACTTTTAAAGTTCTCGCCAAAAACTCTTCCCTTTTCCGGCTTTGACTTGGAAATCTTCTATTTAAGGCAGCCGATACCCCCATTGAGATTCATACATCATTCAATACACAATTTCAGAGCTAATAGAGAGAGTTTAGAGCGTATCTCAGAGTTCCCCGTGATGTCCTGACACCATCTTTCCATCTCGGAGTGCTCGGAGCTAGGAGTGAAGATTTCTTGAGTTCGAAGCTTCACCGGAGTCGTTGAAATTAGATTTTACAGTTCTTCTCTATTCTTCCTTGTTAAGATGAACTCCTATGTTGATTTAGATTCTCTTGATTTGGACATGAGTAGCTAAACTTGTTAAGCTTATATTAGATGAACCCTAAGTGACCTAGGGCTTTAAAGTGGTCACGGATCAGCGGTAATTAGATTTTAATTCAAACAGTTTCTCTTGCATAATTGATTTGTTCTTCGTGTTGTGTTTCTTTTCTAGCTTAATAAACTTGTTTAAACCTGAATAATTTGCCAATTTCTTTGAGTAAACGATTGGAAGAAAACCCACGAAATATGATCTACCTTACTATTGTTTGGTAGTATTTAATACCCTGTTTCGCACGTTATCAAGATCCTTAATGTGTTCAAAACCAATGAATTTTGAACTCAGAACATTAATTAGGGCATAACTCCTAAATAAGGCATCGGCTACCACATTTTCCTTACCTTGCTTGTACTGGATTATGTAGGGAAAGGATTCAATGAAATCCACCCACCGTGCGTGTCTCTTGTTGAGCTTATGTTGAGCCTTCAAGTACTTGAGGGATTCATGATCCGTATGGATGATGAATTCCTTTGGCCACAAGTAATGTTGCCAAGTCTTCAAGGCCCTCACCAATGCATATAACTCCTTGTCATAGGTGGGGTAATTGAGTGTGGCTCTACTCAACTTCTCACTGAAGTATGCTATGGGCCTCCTTTCTTGCATGAGGACGGCTCCAATTCCCACTCCAGAGGCATCACACTCGATTTCAAAGGGTTTGGTGAAATCAGGCAACATGAGTAGTGGGGCTTCAGTTAGCCTCTTCTTCAAGGCTTCAAAGGCCTCCTGTTGTGATGTACCCCATTGGAAGGGTACATTCTTCTTGATCACGGCCGTGAGTGGGGCAGCAATGGTGCTGAAGTCCCTCACAAACCTTCTATAGAAGGTGGCCAGTCCATGAAAGCTCCTAACATCAGTGATGTTTTGTGGTTTTGGCCAGGACTTGATTGCTTCGATCTTGTCTTCATCAACCCTTATACCTGATGAACTAACAACAAAGCTAAGAAATACAAGGTGATTGGTGCAAAAGGTGCACTTGTCCATGTTAGCATATAACTATTCCTTCCTTAGGGTTTCTAAGACAGATTTTAGGTGATCTAGGTGATCATCTAGGGTTTTAGAATAAATAAGGATGTCATCAAAGTAAACAACAACAAATTTTCCAATGAAAGATCTAAGAATCTGATTCATTAGCCTCATGAAGGTACTAGGTGCATTAGTTAAACCGAAAGGCATAACCATCCATTCATACAAACCTAGCTTAGTTTTAAAGGCAGTTTTCCATTCATCACCTTCCTTCATTCGGATTTGGTGATAGCCTGATTTTAAGTCAATTTTAGAGAAAATAGTAGATCCGTGTAACTCATCAAGCATATCATCTAATCTAGGAATGGATGTCGATACTTAACTGTGATGTTATTTATGACACGGCAGTCGACACAATTCTCCAAGTTCCTTCCTTCTTTGGCACAAGGATGACTGGTATAGCATATGGGCTCATACTCTCCCTCATGTATCTCTTGTCAATCAGCTCATCAACTTGCTTCTGGATCTCCTTGGTTTCCTCCGAATTGGTTCGGTAGGTTGCCTTGTTTCGCAAGGATGATCCAGGCACCAAATCAATCTGATGCTCAATCCCTCTAATCGGTGGCAATCCACTTGGAATCTCCTTTGGAAAGACATCATCGAATTCATGTAGAAGAGAAACAACAACACTAGGCAAAGAGGTGTTAGGGTTAGAAATCAAACATTCTTTGTAGAGAATGACCACGAGGCATTTCCTAGAAACTAGGGTTTGTTTGATCTCACTACGTGTGGCTAACATGTTTTTTCTCCTCTCAACCTCACTCTTTTGAGCTCTTTGGCCTTTATGGTCGTATAGTTCTGTTTTTGCACTCATGGGTACTGATGACATGCTTTTGGCGTGTTTTCTCAAATCGCTATCCTACTTAGAAAGTAAGACAGATCGAATCTCTCGAGGTTTCTTCCAATTGACTACTCAAATATGTTGGCAAATTACTCAGGTTTAACACGTTGTGCGTGGTGTGAGTTCCACGACTTCTAATCTAATAAAGCAAGAAATAAAAGATAGAAAGATTAAAAGGTTGACTAACGAGAAGATAGACGAGTTAGATTTCGAATCCCCCTAAGATCACCAGAGCATTGGCAATCACAAGACCAACGGTTTTCAATCCTGATTCATTCAGTTCTCAAACACCACCATAACTCCTAACCTTTAGGTTTAAGACTGGCGAACGTTCGCTCTATCCGATCTAACTACCAAGATTAATTAACCGTCTGTGCGTTCACTTCTGCAACGGAAAACTAACTGGTGTAATTACTAGTGATTACTGAGTTACTCTAGTAGTGGATTAACCCTAACTAGTTCCTACAAGAGAAATTGTTCCAATGAATAGGTTAACTGTTGATTTGGTGTTTTAAAATGCAGTGAACGTTCGCTACTATCCTCAGCTTAACTAGAGACTAATCTAGGTGATCAAGAAAGACAGGTTTAAATGTTTTAAAGCAAGGAAGCTGTCTGGCAACTAACCCTAACTTAACACAAACCTAATCTAGACGATCAACCAGAAAAGAAACACAGGATCAACGAATCTAATCTAGGCGTCAACTAGACAAGAAACGCAGAAAAAACAATGAAGAACAAAACAACCACGCAAGAGAAACTGTCTGAATCAAGATCTAATTACCGCCAATCCGTGACCGCTTTAAAGCCCTGGGTCACTTAGGGTTCATCTAATCTAAGCTCTACGAGTTTAGCTACTTATATTGAAAATAAGAGAATCGAAAACAATCAAGGAATACATCTCAGGTAGGAAGAACATAGAAGAACTATAAAACCTTATTTGGTTTTTTTTTGCCAGGTTTTCAAACTTGGGTTTTAAAGAAGTTTTCACCGAAAACATTCAAAGTTTTCGGCAAAAGGTTTAGTCAAGTCTTCTGCCAGTGAGTTTTTTTTTAAAGTAGTTTTCGCCGAAATCTTTTAAAAGTTTCAGCAAAAACTTTAGTTCATTCGAGTATGTTTTCCAATGGGTTTTCAAAATTCTTTTCGGCGAAAACTTCTAATATTTTCGGCGAAAACTTTAGGTGAGTCAGAAAATTTTTGAATTTTTTTAAAAACAGAGTAAAAAAGTTTTCAAAGTTGCCCTTAACCTTTTTCGTTTTGACTTTTATTCTGTGTGGATCCGGGACACTTGTCCCGGTATCCTTTTGATCTTTTTGTTGTTTTTGTTTTAAAGGAACTTGGGTAGCTACTCCGCTCTACTCCGGACGCTCCGTGTTCATCCACTACACCGACCATCTCATTCCAGGTTCTCCGTATCCCTCTACTCTAGTTTAGTCCTGTGAGGACACAGAACGGTTTAAGTGTGGGGTAGGATGCTAGGATTATGCATGATCTTGCTTGATTTTCTGCGATTTCGTGGTTCAATTTTGAATTTCTCTAGCATAGAATTGCTCAATTCTTAACTTTTCATGTTAAATTGACTTCAATTTTTCACAATGACGTCTAGACTGTTCCACTTAGAACCTGTAACCAACGTGCCGTCACTGATATTAAATGAGTCTAGGTCAGAACAGATCATAAATCACTTTTGTAGTTGAACCTTGAATTAATTAAATTATTTTGCTTGTTAATCACAGAGCTCGATAACATCGTTCTAAGATGATAAATGCTAGCTTCTCCCATATTTTTTCACTCCATATTTGTTCACCTGTGATTGTGGCTTGAGATTAGACGGAAATCCAATTCAAAATCTTGTGTAAAAAGTTATAACTAGCTAGGATTAAGTGGCTAAATGGTTAAATCAAGTAATTAAGTTGTGCAATTCAATGCTAAAGTCTTAAAGTGCTGAAAATCAACGCTAGGCAAGCCCGACACCTAAGTGAAGTGTTCGGTTTGAGCACTAGCATAGGCACAAATACTGTGAGCTAGGCAGGTCCAACACCTAAGTGAAGTGTTTGGTATCGAGCACTAGTATGTAGTAAATAAATTGAAGGAAGAAGTTGAAACTTGAAATAAATTGTTGTTTAAATCGGTCCTAGCTAGAACATGTAACGTACAGATCTAGAAAGGGATGAAGTCGAGTCGATAGCCAAGTCACTTTTCCTACCTCCACATCCACATCATGGCTAGAGTTTAAAGTCTTTTTTATTAAAATTGGTGTTATCGTAGTCGGTTAACTATGATTAATTGTTTTCCAAAGAAACGAGCTTTGTTAAAACTACTACTTGAAGTGTGCAGAAATTAATGAGATCGAAAACTTATTTGGTTGATGTTCTTGCATGTGTAGGTCACTTTTTCTACGTGGAACAGTTTAAACCAAATCGTTAGAAATTGAATCTCAGTTTAATCTATCTTGTCATCTGCCCTTAGGTTTAAGACCGGCGAACGTTCGCTCTATCCGTTCTAACTACCAAGATTAACTAGCCGCCCGGGTACGGTCGCCTCTCGCAACGACTTAATTAACTGGTGCAATTACTAACGATTTATGAGTTACTCTTGCAGTGGATTAACCCTAACCGGTTCCTACGAAAGGCACGCTCCAATTATAAGGTTAATTGTTCAATTCGATGTTCTAAAGTAAGGCGAGCGTTCGCTTCTATCCTTAGCTTAACAAGAATCTAATCTAGGTGATCAATCCATACAAGAAACATGAACAAGGAAGAACAAATCAAACATGAAAGAGAACTGATTGAATTTTGAATCTAATCACCGCCGATCCGTGACCGCTTTAAAGCCCTGGGTCACTTAGGGTTCATCTAGTCTAAGCTCTAACGAGTTTAGCTACTCATGTTTATCACAAAAGAATCTAAGACAAAGAAAGAGTTCATCATCCAGAGGAAGAACAGAAAAGAATCTGAAAAACCTAATTTAGACGACTCTGACAGACTTCGATCTTCCGTAAACCGCACTCCTAGCTCCGATTCTCCGAGGTGGAAGGGATGGCGTCACGATCTCTTTCCGGCTCTTCGAACTCTAACTCTTCGCTCCAGAACTTCAGAGAATTCTTCAAATTCTGATTTCGAAAAGTATATTATGATGTCTCTTTTATTTGGGCCGCCGGGTTAAGTATTTATACTTAACCCTAATCAGCCGGATTTCTTCTATTATTTTCGCCGAAAATATTGAGGAATTTTCTGCGAAAATTCCTTTGCAAATGAAGGGTCCGCCGGCTGATTCTCCTGAACTTCTTTCTCGGTTCGAAAACTTAATCCTTTCGCCGAAAATTCCTTCAGCTGCCAATAGCCGATTTGTGAACATATTTTCGCCGAAAATACAAGGGTATTTTCGGCGAAAATTCCTTTGTAAACCGGGCAGGGATTTGTTTGAACTTGGATGGCTCCTTTGATCGATCCCGGTGCAATCCTTCGAGATTCCAACACCTTAGACACGTCCTTGGTTACTTATTCGATGGCAAAAACCTGTGCTAACGTAAAAACACTAGAAAACCATCAAATAGACCCAAAACGGGCCAAGGTAACACAAATGGCACGAGATAGGGCAATCGATTGAATATTCGTTATTCTACCCTAAAAACCATGTCTTAAGCAACATTTATCAGCCTCATTTAAGCGACATTTCTTTGCTTAAGACATGGTTTTTAGGGTAGAATAATGAATATTCAATCGATTGCCCTATCTCGTGCCATTTGTGTTACCTTGGCCCGTTTGGGGTCTATTTGATGGTTTTCTAGTGTTTTTACGTTAGCACAGGTTTTTGCCATCGAATAAGTAACCAAGGACGTGTCTAAGGCGTTGGAATCTCGAAGGATTGCACCGGGATCGATCAAAGGAGCCATCCGAGTTCAAACAAATCCCTGCCCGGTTTACAAAGGAATTTTCGCCGAAAATACCCTTGTATTTTCGGTGAAAATATGTTCACAAATCGGCTATTGGCAGCTGAAGGAATTTTCGGCGAAAGGATTAAGTTTTCGAACCGAGAAAGAAGTTCAGGAGAATCAGCCGGCGGACCCTTCATTTGCAAAGGAATTTTCGCCAAAATTTCCTCAATATTTTTGGCGAAAATAATAGAAGAAATCCGGCTAATTAGGATTAAGTATAAATACTTAACCCGGCGGCCCAAATAAAAGAGACATCATAATATACTTTTCGAAATCAGAATTCGAAGAATTCTGAAGTTCTGGAGCGAAGAGTTAGAGTTCGAAGAGCCGGAAAGAGATCGTGACGCCATCCCTTCCACCTCGAAGAATCGGAGCTAGGAGTGCGGTTTACGGAAGATCGAAGTCTGTCAGAGTCGTCTAAATTAGGTTTTTCAGATTCTTTTCTGTTCTTCCTCTGGATGATGAACTCTTTCTTTGTCTTAGATTCTTTTGTGATAAACATGAGTAGCTAAACTCGTTAGAGCTTAGAATAGATGAACCCTAAGTGACCCAGGGCTTTAAAGCGGTCACGGATCGGCGGTGATTAGATTCGAAATTCAATCAGTTCTCTTTCATGTTTGATTTGTTCTTCCTTGTTCATGTTTCTTGTCTGGATTGATCACCTAGATTAGATTCTTGTTAAGCTAAGGATAGAAGCGAACGCTCGCCTTACTTTAGAACATCAAATTGAACAATTAACCTTATAATTGGAGCGTGCCTTTCGTAGGAACCGGTTAGGGTTAATCCACTGCAAGAGTAACTCATAAATCGTTAGTAATTGCACCAGTTAATTAAGTCGTTGCGAGAGGTGATCGTACCCGGGCGGCTAGTTAATCTTGGTAGTTAGAACGGATAGAGCGAACGTTCGCCGGTCTTAAACCTAAGGGTAAGGAGTTATGGTGGTGTCTTAGTAATTGATTGAATGAGAATCGAAATCCGCTGATCTGTTGATTGCCAATGCTCTGGGGAACGAAGGGGGATTCAAAGTCTAAGTTCGTTTGTCATCTCTGTTTTCAAACCCTAATTTCCAATCTGCTTTAGTTTAATTTGTTTTAATTTCTCTGCATTTCTTAGAATTAGAAGTCGTGGAACTCACACCACGCACAACTTGTCTGCATTCAAGTATTTTGCCAGTTTTGAAGTAGTCAATCTTAGAAGACCCTTGGAATACGATCTACCCTAGCTTTTGTTAGCTTTGTTAGTTATTCGCGTGAAACGCATCACAACGACTGCGCGTTCACCAAATTGGCGCCGTTGCCGGGGACCTTCTTTTGATTGTTTGAAAGAAGAACTGACAATTTATTCTTCTACTTTCCATCTTTCATTTTTTTCCACCCACTTCGATTTTACGCTGGTATGTTTGGTTTTGTTGCTTGTAGGTTGTTCTACAGGTTTATGAACCGCTCGATCGCTCATTCTCAGTTTAAGCCGGGTAATTCTACTCCGCTGAAGAACCCGCGAGCTCAGAAGCAAGTCATAATCATTCCGCCTACACCACCTATCCCTAATAAGATTGAGGAGTTGAAGGAGAACTCCTCATCTTCATACACCCCATCCACTACTTCAGATTCACCACCACCTTCTCCTCCCATACTAGCTGCTCAACGCACCATGGCGGATTACTGTAGACCAATTGGGACTAACTTTCGAGCTAGCGTCGTCGTGCCGCACAATGATGACGACCCTGACTATGAGATCACAATCTCCTTCCTGAACATGGTCTCTAAGAATCTTCGATTCGAAGGGAAGCCGCAAGACAACCCCTGCACACATTTGGCGAACTTCCTTGACATGTGCGAGACGTTTAAGAGCGGGAATCTCGGTAAGAACAATCTTTGCTTGCGAGTATTCCCATTCTCTCGTAAAGGCAACGCCAAGGTATGGCTCGGTTCGAAACCACCTGGCTACTACACTAACTGGGATAATCTAGCTCAGGACTTCATAGAGGAATACTATCCCCCTTCAAGAACGACGTTCTACAAGGACAGCATCGCTAGATTCTCTCAGAAGGAAGGAGTAAGCTTATACGAAGCTTGGAACGAATTCCAAGAGCTTCTCTCTGAATGCCCTCATCATGGATTCAACCAGAGTCAGCTAGCCAAAATCTTTACCCAAGGTATGAATGAGGAAACGGCTGAATGGGTCAACATTTTAGCTAAGGGCAACTGCACAGCACTTGAACCAGAAGCTGCTCTACTTCACTTTGCGGACTGCGCATCTAAGTCCAGAAATAGGGAGAGACAGTTTGGAGCAGTTGAGAGCCAACCGAGCTGTGAAGAGCAGATCAAGATCGAAGTGCAGAAACACATGGAAGAGATCTTCGGAACAGCTAATAACTAGTCTAGAGAGGAAGTTAATTTCATTGATCAAGGCTTCACCAAGGATCAAAGAGGCTACCCCGACTACCATCAGTTCAGGACACCTCCTCAACAACAGGGAAGCTTCCTTGAGCGTTCTCCTCACAACTTGGGGCTCTACCAGAGTCAGAATCAACGCTGGGACAATAGTTATCAAGATCCTCCCAGATTCACCAGTGCACAACATCCTCATAATTTTACGTCTGAAGACATGTGGGAGAGGAAACTAGCCCAGAAGTTTGATTTGATTGCAGCACGGCTTCATGATCACGAAGAGAAGCTTAAAGCCCAAGAAGCTTTTAACCAAGGACAGAGAATAGAGAGCATGATAAATAAAGTTGCTAGCTTGTTAGCCAACCTTCCTCTCTTCAATCAGGTGCCGTCTCAAAACAACTCTTCCATAATGAACGAGCATGCTAAAGTCATCACAACCAGGAGCAATGAGCAGAACAGCCTGGAGAAGAAGAAGGGAGCACTATCCATTCTCTCTACGGGAGAGTGTTCGGCCATCGTCTCTCAATCACCACCCATACCTATCCCAGCTAAGTGCTCTGGTCCTGGTCCTTTTACATTACCTTTAATCATTAATGGCATTGAAATTGAGCGTAGTTTGGTTGATCTAGGTGTGTCTATAAATGTCATGCCTATGTGTTTATATAAGAAACTGAACCGGGGTGAATTACAACCTGCTAGCATGCATGTAGTGTTCGCCGACAGAACTCTAAAAGAACCTAGAGGAATAATCAAGGATGTAATCACTTGTTGTGGCCCTTTCCGATTTTTCGCTGATTACGTAGTAATGGATACTCGAGAGACATGTTCTACCCTTCTCTTAGGCCGGCCATTTATGGCGACAGCCGGCATTAACATTAATGTTCCAAATGGTTCGTTAACATTAAGAGTTGGGAAGGATACTGCAACATTCCGTCTCAAGGATAATATGAAATACATTCCTAAGGGAGAATCACATTGTTTATCCGTAGAAACTGTGGAGTTGGCCTCGGTCAACTTCATTACTGACATCTCTTCTAGTGTTCCTAGCTCGATTGTGACTGCAGGTGCTGGACAGGTTACCAAGCAGAAACTAAAGCTTGTTCCTCAAAAGCCGTCAAAGAAGAAGGAAATGCAAGCCTCTTCTAAACCGCTAGGCAAGGAGTCTGGCAAGTCAAGGAGGAAGAATCATAAGAAGAAGCAAACCCAAATGGTCTGGAGACCAAAAGCTCCACCGTCTTCTTCCGAGCCAGCTGCACCACCAATTCGTTCTGAGAAACCGGCGCCGGAACAAGTATGGAAGGAGAAGCCAAAAGCATCTCCTAAGGATATACTAACGATCACCGATCCTGGTGATACCAAGCCGGAGATAAAAGAAAAGAAGAAGCCGACAGTCCTCATTCCTTCCATCGTAACACTCAAGAAGGATGACCTCTCCAGAGAGCTATTCGGACCGTTCAAGATCATTGATCATCTTCCCGATGGACGTACCAAGCTCTTGCATGCGAATGGGAAGAGATTCACGCTTACCGGAGAAGCCCCGAAGCTGTACTTCATGAACTCCGATGCGAACGTTAAGGAGAATCTGAGTTGGGATGTCTCCTAATACCGTCCAGGTATAGTCCAGCTCAAGGACGTTAATAAAAGAGTGCTTCGTGGGAGGCAACCCACGGCTGGAGTCCGTTTTTGATTTGTGTCAACCTTAGTGTTTTAGAGTCGGTTCGGGGGAGCCAAAAGTGTCATTTTGTTTGTTTTCTTATTTTTCGTGTGTAGACTGCGTGTCGTAGTGTCAGTCGCAAGTTGATTGAGGTCGTTCCGATTTTTTTGGATTTAACTGTGATTTTCTGAAGTTGGCCGGATTTGCGAAAATATTTTCACCCGAGTAGTTCAAAATTTTCGGCGAAATCGCCCCTATTTTCGGCGAAATCGCCTTTTGAATTTTCGAACCCGGTCTCCTGTTTCATATTTTCGGTTCGAAAAGTTGAGTGTTTTCAGCGAAAATCTATTTGAAAACCGGCAGTGATTTTAACTCTTAATTTCGGCGAAAACATATGGGAATTTTCGGCGAAATGATCTTTGAAAACCGGCAGTGCATTTGAACGTTTGTTTTCGGCGAAAACACCCTTTTATTTTCGCCGGAAATCCTTTTGAAAACCACCCAATCCTCCACTTAAAAATCCGGACTTCAGACCCTCTCTCTCCACTTGCCATTTTCGTTCCAAACCCGAAAAATAACCCTCCCCTTTGTTTTTCAAAATAATCGCCGCCACCACCCTTTTCAAAACCGCCGCTGCCACCGCCATTTGCCACCACCGACCGCCGCCGCTCAACTCCCCTCTCTTTTCGATCATTTTGAGCCCTAGAACAGCCGAATCGGAGCCCTACAGCTCTAGTTCTCCCAAACCCTAGAATCTTCAATTTTTCACCGATTCCTCCCAAACCGTTCATTTTTAGCATCCATGGCTTCAAGGTAAGTTGTAGAACTTTTCAATACGAATCTTTTGACATATGGATTGCTGAATTTCATCGGGGTTGACTTCCGGTTGACTTTTCGGTTTGCCTCGATTTGCGTGCCGACTGATTTCGTGAGAACTAGGTTAGCTGAACTTGTTGAACTGTTCTAGCATGTTTAGGGAGTTTCGTGCTTAATTTCCATATCATTTGATCATGTGTTGCTATGCATAGGATTGATTCTTTGTGATGTTGCCTTTTGAGAAAATGTCGGTTTGACTTTGAATTGTTGTGATCATTTGGCTGTCTGATGTGCTCATTCTCGTTCATATCATTGTGTTTGCCATCTGAGATCATTTTATGCCGTCAATTTCCCCGTTGTGATAGTCTTGCCATGATTAGGGTTCCGTGTTCTATGATGTTGACTTTCTGAATGTCGGTTTGACTTTTTTTTTTTTGAACTCTGATTGTACTAATAAATTCTAGTTGTTTCCACACATGTGTGTTATTGCTAATGATTACCGGTTGATCTACTTTGCTTACCCCCACTTGGTTTTCCTCATTTCTTTGTGAAATTGAGTTTTTCTACTAAGTGTGGGGTAGGGTATTAGTTAATTAATTTGGCTTCGTTCTGGTTTTAGGAACACCACTTATGAGCGCAGGACTAAGGCGCGACTTGATGGCGCCTCGAGCTCCGGAGCTGCCGCTCCCGTCACACCCACCGTTCTGGGCCCTCCACCTGCTTTACCTCGCCGGGCTGGATACCATCGCACTCTAGCTCGTTTACCTGACTTCTACTTCGAGTGCTTCTAGAAGATCCAGCACATTCGTGGAGCTGACGTGCGCCCTCTTTCCATGGAGTCCCTCTCCGAGCACGACGAGGACTACCACCGGAATGTGCATGACGCCCTAGCTCTGGCCGGCCTCCTAGAGCTGACCACCATAGCTGCCGATTTCCCAGACATTGCTCTCCAGGAGTTCTGGGTGACCTTTGATCTGGACGAGCATAAGAGGAAGCAGCACCAGAAGGTTGTGACCTTCTATCTTGGTGGGGTGTACAGGCAGCTCACCTACGATGACTTTGCTGCTCATCTTGGTATCCCCTATGAGCACTATCATGGCCATCACCTCGGCTGGGGTGACGATGATGACGACGAGGCTTACCATGCACTCTGGAGCCACATGACTGGAGTGCCTGGCGATCGCCTTGGGGAGCACAACTCAGTTAAGTCGCTCTCTCACCCTCTCTTTAAATTTATTCATATGGTTTGGCGTAGATCTCTTTTATATGTTCCAGATAAGGATCGCCACCATATCCTCAAGGAGGAGCTTATGCTTCTCCGAGCCATCCGAGAGAGCTACCCTATTCACCCCGTTGGGTGCTTGCTCGCATCTTCCGCCAGAAGACCAAGAGGCGGAAGCTACCTCGTTCACTCCTGGGAGGTAACTTCATAGGTCAGCTCATCATCTCCTTCGGCATCAGCCATGAATATGGCCCGAACATTCCACGACACCAAGTTAGGACCGTTGGAGGAGACTTAGCGGTCAAATACGACCTAGAGCTGGACCTCAGTCCCCAGGTGGCAGCAAATCCTCCACTCCAGCATGTAGCCGAGTCGGAGGAAGAAGATAACACTGAGCAGCCCCAGCCGTAGCCAGAATTCCATGACTATATACCCTTGCCACATCATCAGGCAGGGTATGCACACCAGTCGCCGTCGCACATTCCAGATCCATACCAGGCGCCTCACCCTCAGCACCGACCGCACCCCGCGGACATTGGTGAGTTGTATGAGCGACTGCAAGAGTGGCGCATCACCGACAACGCCACTCAAGAGGCGAGATGGACTATTATGCAGCAGCATATGCGCCGCGCCGACAGGCGATATGAGGCACAGCTGGCGTGGCAACGTCAGCTCGGCGAGCACCTCCACTTTCCACCCCCCGACACCCCTGACCAGCCATGATCAGGTGGTGTCCTTTTCCTTGTCCTTTCTTTTTATTTATTCCTTTCGGATTTCGGTCCAACTTTTTTCTGTGTGGATCCGGGACACTTGTCCCGGTTTCCTTTTTATGTTTCATTTGTTTTTGTTTTGTAGGCAATAGGGAGATTCCCTTTGCTTCGTTTCGGTAGATTCCCTCCGCTCCGAGGACCCGTGCTCATCCCCTACACCAATCATCTCGGTTCAGGTTCTTCTACTTCACTCTGAACTCTAGAATTAGTCCTGTGAGGACACAGTCCGATTTAAGTGTGGGGTAGGATGCTAGAGAACCTTGCATGAACTTGATTGCCCTTGATTGTGTTTTGTGTGTGCCTCGTGATTCCATTCCAGTCTCTCTAGCATTAGAATGGCTCAGTTCTTGATTTTTGATGTTAAGTTGTTGTTCAACCCTTCATAATGATGCTTAGACTGCTTAAACTAGAACTGGAGAACTAACTTGTATACTTTGATGCTAAATTGCCTGGTCAGAACATAATTTTTAAAATCACACTTGTAGTTTGTAGCCTTGATTGCATGAAAATGATCGAATCCGACTAGCAAACCAACTGTGATCTTTTGATCCATTGCACGTAACTTGCAATTTTAATTCTTTCTGAGTGGTTTTCTGTTTGCTTGAATGAGTTAGAATTTGCATGAGACCTACTCGAGACCACACGATGACACGAGTTCTAGAATGATAGGGGCACCTAGATTCAGCTACTAAGCCAGATAGCCTACCAAACGATAAATCCATTAGGTTTAGACCCTTGAGCTTGGCCTGTTCTTTCGGTTCGATAATACATTACAGCCATTTCCCATTTCTTTCATTCCCCGTTGATCCCCTGTGGTTGTAGTTCTAGATTGACCTACCGGAAGTTGGTTTGTGGTAACCTGCCTATAGCCATTAAACAGGTGGTCTTAGCTAATATGTCCAGACGTGTAAATCCCTCTAGCAACTAAAAGAAAATCGGCACAAAAGAAAAAAAAAGTAAAGTAAGAAAAGAAAGAAAATTTCAAAAAAAAGTGAAGAAAAGAAAAATCAGAAAAGTTTCAAAGTTTCTAGTTCAATAAAATGTTCTTCTCCCTACAAATGGAAGAACGAAGTCAAAAGAAAAGTTGAAAAGAAAGAAAAAATCATGTAAAGAAAAAGAATAAGTGCTAGGTTGCTTGAGGGTATCATAGGACGAGCGTTCAACATTCCACCCGTGTTTGGTTAAACGGTAGGAAGCCATAGATTAGATTCGAGGGAAGTTAGTCGAAAGCTACATCGCACCAAGCCATCATCATACATTCCCATCATCCATCGCATCATAAACCCAAGTAGTGTAGATTTCATTACGGTCCTAGCAGGGAAGTCCTTCTTGACTAGATACTCGTGTTGTCACAGTGGTGGAGAAGTGGTCGAATTGCAAACTTGTGACAGAATTCGGTAACAGAAAATGATCGAGAGCAGAAACACATCCTTAAACACAGAGAGCGAGAGTTCCCCATTTTACTAAATATTTCCTGTGTGAGGAGTCTGGTTGGTCAGGTCAAATTCGTGCATAATTGGTTGCTAATTACTTGTCGTGTGCAGTTTATTAGTGAGACCAGATAGTTTGGCTAATCTGTATGCATGTTAGGTTTCTTGTTCTAGGAATTAGCTGTCTAATAATTCATTGTGTTTGTTTGAGCTCCAATTTAATCGATCTTATCATTTATGAACATGAGCGTTTCTATTCAATTTGCTTGAGGACAAGCAAAAGCTTAAGTGTGGCGTATTTGATGACACTCGATTTGACGTGATTATCAGCCTCATTTAAGCGACATTTCTTTGCTTAAGACATGGTTTTTAGGGTAGAATAACGAATATTCAATCGATTGCCCTATCTCGTGCCATTTGTGTTACCTTGGCCCGTTTGGGGTCTATTTGATGGTTTTCTAGTGTTTTTACGTTAGCACAGGTTTTTGCCATCGAATAAGTAACCAAGGACGTGTCTAAGGCGTTGGAATCTCGAAGGATTGCACCGGGATCGATCAAAGGAGCCATCCGAGTTCAAACAAATCCCTGCCCGGTTTACAAAGGAATTTTCACCGAAAATACCCTTGTATTTTCGGCGAAAATATGTTAACAAATCGGCTATTGGCAGCTGAAGGAATTTTCGGCGAAAGGATTAAGTTTTTGAACCGAGAAAGAAGTTCAGGAGAATCAGCCGGCGGACCCTTCATTTGCAAAGGAATTTTCGCCGAAATTTCCTCAATATTTTCGGCGAAAATAATAGAAGAAATCCGGCTAATTAGGATTAAGTATAAATACTTAACCCGGCGGCCCAAATAAAAGAGACATCATAATATACTTTTCGAAATCAGAATTCGAAGAATTCTGAAGTTCTGGAGCGAAGAGTTAGAGTTCGAAGAGCCGGAAAGAGATCGTGACGCCATCCCTTCCACCTCAGAGAATCGGAGCTAGGAGTGCGGTTTACGGAAGATCGAAGTCTGTCAGAGTCGTCTAAATTAGGTTTTTCAGATTCTTTTCTGTTCTTCCTCTGGATGATGAACTCTTTCTTTGTCTTAGATTCTTTTGTGATAAACATGAGTAGCTAAACTCGTTAGAGCTTAGACTAGATGAACCCTAAGTGACCCAGGGCTTTAAAGCGGTCACGGATCGGCGGTGATTAGATTCGAAATTCAATCAGTTCTCTTTCATGTTTGATTTGTTCTTCCTTGTTCATGTTTCTTGTCTGGATTGATCACCTAGATTAGATTCTTGTTAAGCTAAGGATAGAATCGAACGCTCGCCTTACTTTAGAACATCGAATTGAACAATTAACCTTATGATTGGAGCGTGCCTTTCGTAGGAACGGTTAGGGTTAATCCACTGCAAGAGTAACTCATAAATCGTTAGTAATTGCACCAGTTAATTAAGTCGTTGCGAGAGGCGACCGTACCCGGGCGGCTAGTTAATCTTGGTAGTTAGAACGGATAGAGCGAACGTTCGCCGGTCTTAAACCTAAGGGTAAGGAGTTGTGGTGGTGTCTTAGTAATTGATTGAATGAGAATCGAAATCCGTTGATCTGTTGATTGCCAATGCTCTGGGGAACGAAGGGGGATTCAAAGTCTAAGTTCGTTTGTCATCTCTGTTTTCAAACCCTAATTTCCAATCTGCTTTAGTTTAATTTGTTTTAATTTCTCTGCATTTCTTAGAATTAGAAGTCGTGGAACTCACACCACGCACAACTTGTCTGCATTCGAGTATTTTGCCAGTTTTGAAGTAGTCAATCTTAGAAGACCCTTGGAATACGATCTACCCTAGCTTTTGTTAGCTTTGTTAGTTATTTGTGTGAAACGCATCACAACGACTGCGCGTTCACCAATGACCAGTTCTTCTCGAATTATCCTACTGGAGGAGGAAAGAGGTAGTACGATGTGGCGTGGTCAATGAGCTCCATCTTATCCACCTGATGATCATCCAGAGGTCTCTCGGGATCGAGTATGTATACTTTTAAATCCATGACCTCGTCGCTTTCCGCGTGCTCATCTCTGGCTTGATCTATAGGTTGGCTCGGTGGAAGGGTAGGTGAGGGTATCTCCTCAATCTCTATGTGTTCCTCTTCAGCTTCAACTTCAGAATGGATTGGCTCTATGTCTTCATCAACTACTTCTGCTAGTGATTCTTCATCGGATACATCTAGCTCATAACAGTCATGGACGGGATCATTATCTTTTTTGTCGCACAACTCTTGAGCGTCTTCTTCCATTAAGTGATTTGGTTGCTCGAGCTTGACGTCCATTGCGAGATGATCTTGTAGCATTGAAGAGATCTTATCCAAGACGGATTGGGTTCTCGACATGCATTGGAGATTATCATCTTCTTCGTCGAACAGCTCTTGAGCATCTTCTTCCATTGGATGGTTTGGTTGCTCGAGCTCGACATCTGCCGTATTAGCAGCTTGTAGCATTGAGGTGATCCTATGCAAGAGGAAACTGGTATGCGCCATCTGTTGCTGTATTTGATCGCGGTGCGTATCTTCTGTCTCTTGCCATGACGGCAAGGGTGAAGGTTCCTCATACCAACTTGTCGTACATGGTTGTTCGTGTAAATACCATCCTTGGTTGACTTCGACATATGGTGTTTCATCGATGTACCACTCCTAGTACTGGTCATCCCACCTGTAACCCTGCATCATCAAAACTCAGAAGCACTACCCAGGTAAATCATGGAAATATGGAGGAAAAATAAAGGGTAAGGCGGAGAGGTAGAAGAATAAAATGCCAACTCTTCTTTCAAACAATATAGAAGAGTCCCCGGCAACGGCGCCAATTTGATGACACGCTTTTGGCGTATTTTCTCAAATAAATTTCCTACTTAGAAAGTAAGATAGATCGAATCTCTCGAGGTTTCTTCCAATTGACTACTCAAATATGTTGGCAAATTACTCAGGTTTAACACGTTGTGCGTGGTGTGAGTTCCACGACTTCTAATCTAATAAAGTAGGAAATAAAAGATAGAAAGATTAAAAGGTTGACTAACGAGAAGATAGACGAGCTAGATTTTGAATCCCCCTAAGATCACCAGAGCATTGGCAATCATAAGACCAGCGGTTTTCAATCCTGATTCATTCAGTTCTCAAACACCACCATAACTCCTGACCCTTAGGTTTAAAACTGGAAAACATTCAATCTATCCGATCTAACTACCAAGATTAATTAACCATTTGTGCGTTCACTTCTGCAAGGAAAATTAACTGGTGTAATTACTAGTTATTAATGAGTTACTCCAGCAATGGATTAACCCTAACTAGTTCCTATAAGAGAAATTGTTCCAATGAATAGGTTAACTGTTGATTTGGTGTTTTGAAGTGAGGTGAACGTTCGCTACTATCCTCAGCTTAACTAAAGACTAATCTAGATGATCAAGAAAGACAAGTTTAAATGTTTTAAAGTAAGGAAGCTGTCTGGCGACTAACCCTAACTTAACACAAACCTAATCTAGACGATCAACTAGAAAAGAAACACAGGATCAACGAATCTAATCTAGGCGTCAACTAGACAAGAAACGCAGAAAAAACAATGAAGAACAAAACAACCACGCAAGAGAAACTGTCAATCAAGATCTAATTACCACCAATCCGTGACTACTTTAAAGCCCTGGGTCACTTAGGGTTCATCTAAGCTAAGCTCTACGAGTTTAGCTACTTATATTCAAAACAAGAGAATCGAAAACAATCAAGGAATACATCTCAGGTAGGAAGACCAGAGAAGAACTGTAAAACCTAATTTGACGACTCTGTGAAGCTTCAATCTCCTGGATCTTCAACTCCTAGCTCCGAGCTCTTCGAGATGGAAGGATGGCGTCATGATCTCTTCCCGGCTCTTCGAACTCTCTCTCTAACTCTCTAAGTCATGGCTGATCTCTCAGAATTTGTATATCTCCAATCTAGCTTCAAAAAGTCTATATATAACCCCAGAAACCCTTTACAAGTTGGAAAAGGCTAAAAATTAGTGTTTTTGCCGCGGTTTTCAAAGAAGTTTTCGCCAAAAACTTTAGTTAAAAGCTCCTGGGTAGAATTCCAACTTGTTTGATGATTCCCGCTCCGTTTGAACTCTGATTTGGTCCCCGTTTGAAGCGTTGGACTCATAAGAGAGTCCTCTATAATGTGGTAACCTGGAGGCTCAACATAAAAAATCACAAACAAGGTAAAAATAGCCAAGAAATGGACAATGTACGCACTAGGAGCCGATAATCACAAAATTAACACATTTGCACCAAATACTCATTAAAATTGCATCAAAGAATATGAAATGTCGCTTAAATGGGGCTGATAATCACGTTAATTTGAGTTTCATCAGGTACACTTATTTGTTCTCTCTTCTCTCTGCTCTCGGCTTGCCTTCCTATCTAGTTGAACCTTGAGGATTTCAGTTGGTGATAATGGTTTGAGCTTGTACATCATATCTCCATGAAGAAGATTGTATTTATTGGTCCTTCCATCATGCTTTGAGAACCTATCAAACTGCCAATGCCTTCCAAGTAATATGTGGGCAGCTTCCATAGGAACAACGTCACAAAGGATGAGATCCGTGTACCTTCCAATTCGAAAGGGCACATGATCTTGTCGTGTCGCCCTTAACTCTCCACAATTGTTGAGCCAATGTAGTTTGTATGGCTTGGGGTGCTTCTGAGTTTGAAGGCCTAAACCTTCCACCAAGTCAATGCTCACGGCATTGGTGCAGCCTCCTCCATTAGTGACCATGCTACAAACTTTGTCTTTGATCACGCACCGTGTGTGGAATAAATTATCTCTCTGCTCCCACCCTTCCTCTACCACTCGGGCACTTCAAAACCTCCATGAAATGGCTAAAAAATGTCGGGTGTGGTCGGGCAGAAGTCCGGGACTAGGCAGGAATCTGGCTCCGAGGCTGGGCAGGGATCCGGCTCCGGGACTGGGCAGGGATCCGACGCTAGGCACTACTGGCGCTCCAATGTTGGGTTGTAACTCGGCGATGGGCGCTTACGCCGCTCCGAGGCTGGGTAGTGACTCGGCGTTGGGCGCTGATGCCGCTCTGGGGCTGGGCAGTGACTCAGTACTAGCGTTGATGCCACTCCAAGGCTGGGTAGTGATGCCGGTTCAGCACCGTAGTCTAGCTCGGCCAAGGTGACCGGGTCAGCTTCTGGCTCTGTGATCAGAGCACGTAGGAACATCCCTGAAATTTTTTTCAAGTTAACTTGAGGCACTTCTTCTCCTTCTTCTGAGCCGGTGTCATCTTCCCCTTCAATTATCTCCTCCTCATCGTCTGTGACCACTTCTCCTTCTTTGAGTACCATAGCCCTCTGATTTGGACAGTCTCTAGCACGTGTCCTCTCCCTTGACACTTAAAGCACACGATTCCACTAGGTCGTGGGTTAGAATTTTGAATAATAGGAGTAGTGGAACTAGGGTTTACCCATGGTGTAGTCCCTCTTGTGTTAGGGCTGGCTCGTGGCCCGGCGCTCCGGTTAGCACCTAGTCTCCAAGGGGTTTTCCCAGCACTAGAACTCCCCCTCTAAGGGCTGGTTGTGGGTGGTGCGGCCGTAGGCTTCTTCCCAAATCCATTCTTCAGTTCCCTCTCCACATGATTGGCAAGGGCCACTAGGTCATCATAATCAACATAGTTGATCATGTTGACTTGGTGAAGTATGTCCCTTTGCAAATCGTTGGTGAACTTGGCCACCCTCGCTTCTTCATCCTCCCTTAAGTCCAGCCTTGTCATTAGCATCTCAATCTCTTTGTTGTACTCATCCACCATCATGTTTCCTTGCTTCAAGGATTGAAGCTTGGTGTGCAAGTCACGGGTGTAGGCAGCCGGTACAAACCTTCTTCTCATCCTCCTCTTGAAATCTCTCCACGTCATGATTGGGTCATCCTCGTCACTCTGGATCTGCCTCTTGAGTTGACTCCACCAAAGGGCAGCATAGTAAGTAAACTCAATTGTAGCAATGGTTACCTTTTTCCTTTCAGAATAGTGATGGCAATCCAAGAAGTCATCCATGCTTCTCTCCCAATCAAGGTATTCGCCAGCATTGGCTTTTCCAGCAAACTTGGGCACGGTGAGCTTGAGGTTGCTCACATCATCATCAACTTCATGCACCATCCTTCTGGCCCCTCCTCCTCCTCTCCGATTGTTTTCTCCATGAGGGCCAGCTCCATGATCCTCTGGTCCTCTCTCCTGCTTGGTTATTCTGACTTAGATGTTAGCCAGGGTTTGAGCCACATTGATCAGTGTCTCTTCCATCGTGGGTACTCTTTCATCTGTCATTGTTAGTACTTCAAAGAACAAGACCTCACAAATCACTCTAATGAACTTCACTCGCTCTGATTTTACCTCTCATGTTTAGAATTTAAAGTAGCACTCAAAAGGAAATCTAAACACAGCCAAGTTCAGCTCAAGTAGTTACAAGTTTCTTCCAAGCCTCAAAGGTCAAGAATACCGAAGCGTGTGACACCAATAAACCTATAACCTAGGGTTATATCTCTAGCCACAAGCACAATCTTTTCTAGGACTCGTTGAACAAAATCACAAGCAAACAGAATTTGAAAGTAGGGTTTTGGTTCAAAAAATTTGAAATCACAACGAAAACTTATCTATTTGAAAACCCCTCTTCTTAGAAATCAACTTACACGAAAACTTGGCAAGGTGGCCTTGCTTTGTGTGGGTCAATTTTTCTGTTTTTAGACCCCTTTTATTTTTCTTTTTGGTATTTTCTTATGGCCACCAACTTTTTCTGTCTTACAAATTTCTGAAACAAAAAACAAATAAGATTAGTAGATAACAACGAAACTTTTTAGTGGTTTTTTGACAATTTTATGAGCACAAAAGTAAACGATAGAGTGGTCCTACAGTAGAACCATGCTCTGATACCAGCTAATATGAACCTCTTGCAACCGTTGGCAAGTGACCCTAATACAGTTAAACAAGTAACAAGAACAATGATCCAACATAGTGCCTGGTGGAAAGTACTTGGACCCGCTAGTTGTATATAGCTAGGAACCCTAAGTGACCAAGATGAATGGTGTCATGCAGTTAAGAGTGTATACCTCAAGAAACGATAAACCTAACCTAAAGCCTAGCAACAACGAGCAAAGACTTGAAAGGGAACAAGAACTTGTGTTCTGAAATTTATGATTAATCAAAGTGTGTCTTACAACAAGCCAAGGCCTTTATTTATAGGTGAGGAATTCGGGAATAGGCTCTTCGAATCCTCCTACGATTCTAACTCTTAAAATAGTCTAGACTAGTCCTAAATTGTTTGTAAGGGAAGAGAATCCTAAGTAGAACACTAAATTGGCTAAAAATAGTAGAACCGACAAAACCGGAGAAACCCTAATCTAGCACCGGGTGTGAATCTGTGTGCCATCTGTATTAGGTGAGCAAGTCCTAGGCGGGTAAAGACTTTTTTCCTTCGTGAGTTCTTATCCGAATCGGTCTAGGATTAGTGGAGGTTTATCCTAGCGGGTAATTGGTTGGCTCGACCCAAATCGCCACTTGGTTAGGGATGACAATTTAAACCCTGCCCTAGGGTATCTATCAAACTAGAGGGAATTCTCTACCTCGTTAATTCTTATTGATTATTAGAGCTAACCTCTTAATATAGAAGAGTAAATAGAGTCCTACCATATTTAGGAGATTAGCTTTAACTCTAAAAGATATCCTACTCTTAATACAATTACTAGAATAGGAAAGAAAATAATAAAAGAAACATGACTAATCTGTCCGTATTTCCTCACTCCCCCTCAAGCTTGGTGTAGACATTGTAAAGACCAAGCTTGGACTTGAAAAAATCCAGCAACTCCCGTGATATAGCTTTAGTGAATATATCAGCTGTTTGTTGAGCAGATGGTACATAGCTCACTAATATGTTCCATCTGTAGCCTTCTCTGAGATAAAGTGACGATCAATCTCAACATGTTTCGTCCGATCATGATGAACTGGATTCTTAACAATGCTGATGGTCGATTGACTGTCAGTAAGAAGCTTAATAGGTCCATCAGCAGTAACTCTCAGCTCCTTTAGAACTCTTCCAAGCCAGATTCCTTCACAGATGCCCAAAGCTAAGGCTCGATATTCAGCTTCAGCACTACTTCTGGCCACCACCGGTTGTTTTTTACTTCTCCAAGTAACCAAATTTCCCCACACATACGTGCAATAACCACTAGTTGATCTTCTGTTGGTAAGCTCACCAGCCCAACTCGCATCAGTAAACACAGCTATTCCTCTCTCAGAATGCTTTTGGAACTTGAGTCCGAGTCCGGGAGCTCCCTTCAGATATCTTAAGATCCTCATGACTGCCTCCATATGCTCCTCATTAGGTTCTTGCATCTGCTGACTTACTATTCCCACAGAATATGCAATGTCAGGTCTCGTATGTGAGAGATATATCAGCTTTCCAACAAGCTGCTGATATTTACCTTTGTCCACCAATTTCACAGTCCCTTCTCGGGTCCATCTTTTGTTTGCTTCCATTGGAGTATCAATGGGTTTACATCCTAACATTCCAGTCTCAGTGAGTAAGTCTAGAACATACTTACGCTGAGACACCACAATACCTTCTGACGACCTGGCCACCTCCATACCAAGGAAATACCGGAGGTTGCCTAAGTCTTTAATCTCAAACTCCGAGGCCAGCTTATTCTTTAGTAGCTGGATTTCAGGATAATCATATCCGGTGATGATGATGTCATCCACATACACTATGAGAATGGCCATTTTCCCTTCTTTCCCATGTTTGACGAACAGAGTATGATCAGTTTGACACTGATTGTACCCTCCCATCTTCACAGCAGTGGTAAAACGCTCAAACCATGCCCTCGGTGACTGCTTTAGGCCATACAAGGCCTTCTTCAGTTTGCATACCGATCCAGGTCTCTCCTGCATGCCTGATGGTATATTCATGTAGACTTCTTCGGCTAGATCACCGTTTAAGAAAGCATTCTTAACGTCTAGCTGGAATAATGGCCAATCTAAGTTTACTGCCAAGGATAATAGGACTCTTACTGTGCTTAGCTTTGCTACTGGTGCAAAGGTTTCCTCATAATCGATGTCGTATGATTGTGTGAATCCTCTCGCAACCAGCCTAGCCTTGTATCTTTCAATGCTCCCATCAGCCTTGTACTTTACTGTAAATATCCATTTACAATCAACAGCCTTTTTCCCTTGCGGTAATGGCACTATACTCCATGTGTCGTTTCTTTCAAGAGCAGTAATTTCATCATTTACTGCCTCCCTCCATTCTGGAAGTTTCATAGCTTCATATATGTTTTTAGGAATCTGTTCAGCATCAAGATTCGCAACAAACGCCTTATAAGTGGCACCCAATCTGCTGTAGTTCACCCTCTTGCTAATGGGATGTTTAGTACACTCTCTAACTCCCTTTCTGAAAGCAATGGGAAGAGACAAGTCATCCTCTACGACTGCTTCAGTTTTCTCAACTTCCTCAACATGAGTAGAGGTTTGAACGTTATCAACTTCCACAGGTTGGTTGTTCTGCTTTCCATTCCTCATTGAGTATGTTTTCAGAACAATATTATTAGTGTTCATAGTGGAATCTGCCCCAGCCGAGCCACCCGCATTTGTTGGTATGTCAATTTTGACTGTTTCTGCTTTCTCACTGCCAGAAATCCCTGCTGCTGTGTATTCATCTGCTGCTGTGTATTCATCTGTTGTTGTAGAAAATTCCCAAAGTTGGGATTCATTCCACATTGACTCCCCCTGAATCCCAGAATTTGAAAAATAAGGCTCCGATTCGAAAAATGTCACATCCATTGTGTGGTAGAATCGTTTGAGCTGAGGGGAATAACACGTGTAGGCCTTTTTGTTAGCCGAGTACCCCACCATTACACACTTCACAGATCTGGGATCAAGCTTTGACCGCTGATGGGCATATAAATGGACAAAGCACACACATCCGAATACTTTCACTGGAAGTTCAGATGAGAAAGAATGAATGTGAGGATAACTTTGGAGCAGCAGCTTCCTGGGAGTCTGAAACTGCAGAATTCGACTTGGTAGTCGATTAATGAGATACGTTGCAGTCAAGAGAGCCTCCCCCCATAAATACTTAGGTACATGGGTGGCAAACATAAGCGCCCTAGCAATTTCAAGAAGATGCCGATTTTTGCGCTCAGCGATACCATTCTGTTCTGGCGTGTCAACACATGAGCTGCTGTGAATAATCCCATAAGAAGTGAGAAATGACCCTAAAATCGAGTTGAAGTAGTCACGAGCATTGTCTGTTTTCAAGACCTTTATTCGAGTCTGAAATTGAGTCTGAACCATCTCGTAGAAGTTCTGAAATATTCGAGCAGTTTCAGATTTATCTTTCATTAGAAATGCCCAGGTCATACGAGTGTGTTCGTCAATGAACAAGATAAACCACCTCTTACCACTTTGAGTGGATACCCGAGACGGACCCCAAATGTCGCTATGGATAACAGCAAAAGGAGTAGTTGATTTATAATGAACAGATGGATACACTGAACGTGTATGCTTTGCAAGTTGACATACTTCGCAATGAAATTGATCGAGTCTTTTATTAGCAAACAACTCTGGAAACAACTTCTCCAAATTGATCCCAGTAATTTCATCATTTACTGCCTCCCTCCATTCTGGAAGTTTCATAGCTTCATATATGTTTTTAGGAATCTGTTCAGCATCAAGATTCGCAACAAACGCCTTATAAGTGGCACCCAATCTGCTGTAGTTCACCCTCTTGCTAATGGGATGTTTAGTACACTCTCTAACTCCCTTTCTGAAAGCAATGGGAAGAGACAAGTCATCCTCTACGACTGCTTCAGTTTTCTCAACTTCCTCAACATGAGTAGAGGTTTGAACGTTATCAACTTCCACAGGTTGGTTGTTCTGCTTTCCATTCCTCATTGAGTATGTTTTCAGAACAATATTATTAGTGTTCATAGTGGAATCTGCCCCAGCCGAGCCACCCGCATTTGTTGGTATGTCAATTTTGACTGTTTCTGCTTTCTCACTGCCAGAAATCCCTGCTGCTGTGTATTCATCTGCTGCTGTGTATTCATCTGTTGTTGTAGAAAATTCCCAAAGTTGGGATTCATTCCACATTGACTCCCCCTGAATCCCAGAATTTGAAAAATAAGGCTCCGATTCGAAAAATGTCACATCCATTGTGTGGTAGAATCGTTTGAGCTGAGGGGAATAACACATGTAGGCCTTTTTGTTAGCCGAGTACCCCACCATTACACACTTCACAGATCTGGGATCAAGCTTTGACCGCTGATGGGCATATAAATGGACAAAGCACACACATCTGAATACTTTCACTGGAAGTTCAGATGAGAAAGAATGAATGTGAGGATAACTTTGGAGCAGCAGCTTCCTGGGAGTCTGAAACTGCAGAATTCGACTTGGTAGTCGATTAATGAGATACGTTGCAGTCAAGAGAGCCTCCCCCCATAAATACTTAGGTACATGGGTGGCAAACATAAGCGCCCTAGCAATTTCAAGAAGATGCCGATTTTTGTTCTCAGCGATACCATTCTGTTCTGGCGTGTCAACACATGAGCTGCTGTGAATAATCCCATAAGAAGTGAGAAATGACCCTAAAATCGAGTTGAAGTAGTCACGAGCATTGTCTGTTTTCAAGACCTTTATTCGAGTCTGAAATTGAGTCTGAACCATCTCGTAGAAGTTCTGAAATATTCGAGCAGTTTCAGATTTATCTTTCATTAGAAATGCCCAGGTCATACGAGTGTGTTCGTCAATGAACAAGATAAACCACCTCTTACCACTTTGAGTGGATACCCGAGACGGACCCCAAATGTCGCTATGGATAACAGCAAAAGGAGTAGTTGATTTATAATGAACAGATGGATACACTGAACGTGTATGCTTTGCAAGTTGACATACTTCGCAATGAAATTGATCGAGTCTTTTATTAGCAAACAACTCTGGAAACAACTTCTCTAAATAACCAAAACTTGGATGTCCGAGGCGATAATGCCACAACATTATTTGACTCTTTATTCTATCTGAACTAGACTGCAAAGCAATAGGTGAAATTCCAGAATTTGCTATGTGAGCTGAAACTGTTGGTGCCTCTTGAAGCATGTACAGACCACTCTCCATCTTAGCGCTGCCAATCATCTTCCCCGAAGATACTTCCTGAAACTCACATATACCAGCACCAAAAATTACTTCACAGTTCAGATCGTTGGTCAGCTGACTCACAGACAGAAGATTACAATTCAGCTTAGGCACATATAGAACAGGAAACAGAGTAATGGATGGGGTGACTTGAACTCGTCCAACCCCTTCTATCCTTGCCATTGACCCATCAGCAATACGAACTCCTGCATTCTTAGGATAAGGCTGCAGGTTCTGAATAATACTTTTGTCTCCTGTCATATTGTCAGAGCATCTAGAATCCAGAATCCACACTCGAGATTGATTACATTGAGTGATATATGAATAGGACAGTTTACCTCCATTAGTGTACAGTCCTGTGTGTTGCTCAGATGTCGATGCCTTATTGCCTGAAAACTTTGAGAAAATTTTCTCAAGCGCGTCCACTTGTTCCTTAGAGAAAGCACCTTGTGGTTTCGACTCTTCACTCTTTTCTGCCATGTGAGCCCGACCTCTCCGCTTTCCACGAGATTTCCATCCTGCAGGTCTCCCGTAGATTTCCCAGCAAGTGGCCTTAGTATGGTAATTTTTCTTGCAGTGTTCATAGAAGAGAGTGTTTTTCGAGTTCTTAGAACTATCATAGGCTACAAGGGCTGATCAGTCTTCCATCCCTTTTGACTGAACCTCCTCAGGAATCATGACCCTTCGACGACTAGATTCTCGTCGAATTTCAGCAAAGGCCTTCCTCAGAGTTGGAAGAGGCTTTATGCTCATAACACGGCTTCTAGCTTCATCCAATTCTGGATTCAGCCCAAGGAGGAATCTCACAGTTCTGGTTTCCTCCACCAGAGTCTTGTACAGGGCAGCATCAGTAGCACAAGTCCAGGCTGGAGTCCTGTACATGTCCAGCTGCATCCACAAACTTCCAAGGCTGTTATAGTACTCTGAGACAGTCGTATTACCTTGTTTAAGGTTATATAAACGTGTCTCAATGTCCATAATTTCAGCAGTGTTCTCCGTGTTAGAGTAAGCATCTTGGGCTCCCTCCCAAATATCTAGTGCAGTCTTGTGAAGGAGATAATTCTTTCCAATTGCAGTTTGCATTGAGTTGATCAACCACGTCTTGACAAGATTGTCATTGATCTTCCAGGTCTTGTACCTCGGATCAGTTGTAGCAGGAACTTCAACCTCGCCAGTGAGGTATTCTTCCTTTCCTCGACCAGATATGAACATGAGGACCGACTGTGACCAGTCAAGATAATTGTCCCCTGTGAGCTTGTGACCAGTGATGAATCCTCCATACTCAGATGCAGCAGCAGGAGCATTATTTTCTCCTAGATCACGCGAGTTTTCACCGGTTTCTTTTGTGGTAACGACTTCACCAACATTGCCAAACCTAATTCCCATCATGGTTGGGAAGAAGACGAAGAAAATAGGAGAAGAGAGGTACGGCTGGTTGGCTAGGGTTTAGTCCAACCAGGCTCTGATACCATATCAAACTAGAGGGAATTCTCTACCTCGTTAATTCTTATTGATTATTAGAGCTAACCTCTTAATATAGAAGAGTACATAGAGTCCTACCATATTTATGAGATTAGCTTTAACTCTAAAAGATATCCTACTCTTAATACAATTACTAGAATAGGAAAGAAAATAATAAAAGAAACATGACTAATCTGTCCGTATTTCCTCAGTATCCTATCCTACCCTGCCTGGTCAACGGGGGTAATAACTGTGTTGACCGGGTAAGGATAGGGTAAGGATATTACCCTAGTTGAGAATATAGGGTAAGGGTAGGGTAAGGATTTGACTAATACCCTATCCGCAAAATACCCTTACCCTTGACCTCACTTATAAATGATTATAACTAAGTTTTGGGTTAATTCATTTATTACATTCATGACCCAACCAAACCCAAAACCCAACCAAACCCACAAACATTTCCAAATTCCTATTAGGGGTCGTTTGGTATAGGGGATTGAGAATTAGGAGAATTATGAAAATAGGGGAATGGTGGAAAAGTGTTTGTTAAAAGTTGGAGGATGTTAAATTACATTGTTTGGTATGTATATTTGGTAAAGAAAATAGGAGGGGAAGACAGTAGGTCCCATTATTCTATTTGGGGGAAGTAAGAATTTCTGATAAAAGTAGAAATTGTCAGAATACACATTCTGGAGACAATAAGAAACTCTGGGTATCTGAAATACAAAACCCCAGCTCCATTAGACAGTAAACAAACAAGGATATCTCAGAATACAGAGTTTCCAAGAAACACAGCTGAATTTCCCATATACCAAACGACCCCTAGTAAAATTCACCCAAAAACACATTTCCTAAAATTAAAATATCTAAAACAGTAAAACCCTAACATATCTAACATTCCAGTAACTCTCCCTATCCCTAATCCTTAACATCCACACAGTCTGAGAATCGGAGAGACAGAGACTCGGACTGACGGATTCTGGAGTCGCGATACAGTCACTGCTCGAGGTGTTCTAGTTCGTTGCTTGCCTTTCATTCTTCATCCCTACACCTGTGTTTCGCCTACTGCTGAGGTTTTATAGGTCATAGACCTGAACTCCATTCTCGATCAACCATCCTCTCAATCATCGTAGTCCAACAGCAGTTGTTCTACTTGCGCATCGTCGACTACAACGTTCTTCAACAGTCGGACGAGTGTTTTCTCAAAGTGATCCAGACAGGTCAGTCAGCCCTCCACTGAATATTTTCGATTTTGAATCTTATCAACATAAATCACTACTCTTTACCCCCTTTAATCAATGGGCATTATTAGTAGAATCGGTTTAGCGTTTATGGGTTATGGGAGTCCAGATTCCATTGTTGATTTAAAGAATTGTTTCTGGGTTGTGTATTGTAGCCAAAGTTTTTGATGAAATGCCAATTTGAGGAAAATCAACCTAGTCTTTCTACTTATGGTCTTATGGAATCAAATATTGGTTTAGAGAAAGAATGGATTAGGCTCTGCCTTGATATAATGCCATTAGGGATATTACCCTACTTTGTGTGATATAGTGCCATTAGGGATATTACCCTACTTTGTGTGATATAGTGCCATTAGGGATATTAACAAACAGCCCCTTCACATTAGGGATGGCAAATACCCCTCGTACTTTGTCTTGGAGGTGTCGTTTTGGCCTGTGAGGACTTGTGTTCCAGGTTCCCTTTTCCTTCAGCTTCCTTGCTAAGGAACTGTAGTGCTGGCCGTGTGTAATGAGCTTTGCTCCAGGATTGTACAGTTTGTTTATAATACTTATTCATTCATAAAAAATCTTGTAACTGAACATTGAATACCAATGTTGAATGTTGTATATTCCACACTCACAAAATCTTGTTTTGTTTACAGGATTACAGGTGTTTAATGGCTTCTGAAGATTCTGTTCACTCGTCTCAGGGTGCGAATTCATCAATCAATGCACCCATGAGTAGTGTTCAAACTCCTTAAGGAAACTCTACCGCAAGTCTTGCAATAGAGGTACAAACAGAAGAAACTAGTAATGATGCTACCGCCACCGAGGAAGTAATTGATATGAGTAAGCTTAAAAGTCCCGTTTGGCA
This sequence comes from Linum lewisii, assembly GCA_034768395.1. NCBI lineage: Eukaryota > Viridiplantae > Streptophyta > Magnoliopsida > Malpighiales > Linaceae > Linum > Linum lewisii. Next base: position 22,670,344 of record CM068302.1, on the reverse strand, counting down.
ACATTTTGTCAAAATGAAGGTGAAAGGATTACTTAAAGCTAGGTGTAACAAATGTCAAAAGTTACTTGGAGCGACATCAGGTTTTGGGACAAGTCATTTACGTGAGCATATAGAAAGATGTCCTAAACGGACAATAAAAGACATTAGACAAATGCTCTTGTCAAAGAATTTGAAAGGGGAGATGGTTAAAGCGAGTGGTATCAAACTCGACGAGGAAGCGGGGCGTCGGGCATTGGCTTCAGCTATCATGTTGCATGGGTACTCTCTATCCATGGTTGATCATATAGGATTCAGAAGGTTTTTGGAAATCATTCAGCCTCTATTTCATTATCATAGAAAGGTTTCGTGGTGGTGACTGCTCATTTCATTGATGATGGATGGAACATCCAAAGCTACATTCTCAGGTATTTTCTATCTTTTCAATTTTGTTATTTTATTAAAAGTTTGTGATTTGTTTGGTTACTTATATGATTCTTGTTTCATTTTAGGTTTCTTTATGTTCCTTGTCCACATACTAGCGAGGTTCTTGCTCAGGTTCTTGTTGATATCATACTTGAACGGAACATTGATACAAAATTGTCTGCAATTACTTTAGACAATTGTAGTACTAATGATGCTCTCATTGATGTGGTTAAAGACAAGTTAAGCTTAGAGAATATGATGTGGAATGGTTCTAAACTTTATATGTGGTGTTGTGCTCACATTCTTAACTTAGTTGTTAAGGATGGTTTAGATGTCATAAGAAAGAGTATAGACCGCATTCATGATAGCGTCTCATTTTGGACAGCAACCCCTAAACGACAAGAAAAATTTGAAGAAGCTGTTAAGCATTTTCGTATTTCTTATGGAAGGAAACTAAGCTTAGATTTCCCTACTAGGTGTAACTCAACCTATTTGATGCTTCATTCTGCTATTATGTACAAAGATGTCTTTCCACGTTTGAAGCTACGTGATGCATTGTATAAGAGTTTGCCTTCTGAGTCTGATTGGGGGTTTCCAAAGAAATGTTGTTCAAAACTGGAGTTGTTCTATGAAGTTACTGAATTATTTTTAGGTTCAAAGTATCCCACTGCAAACTTATTCTTTGAGAAGATTCGTGACATCAAAGTGGGATAAATGCTTGGTTGGAGGATGAGGATCCTTTTATTAAGAATATGGCATTTAATATGTCATTAAAGTTTGACTAGTATTGGGGTGATATTCATGATGTATTGGCTATAGCTGCCGTGTTTGATCCGAGGTTTAAGTTCAATTGGTTGATCTTCTACTTTCCTACTATTTATGGTGCTGCATCAAGAGACAAAATTGAAAGTGTTCGTCATTTGTTGATCGAATTGGAGAAGGATTATAAGGCAAGGTCACGAATGGTACAGATCCTGTTGATAATTCATTAGGTGATTTAATTTTGAATAGCAGAAGTGGAAGTAAGATGACAGCATATGACATTTATGTGGCTTCTTTGAATACTAGTGCAGAAGATGTAAGATCTGAGTTGGATACTTATCTCTTTGCTAAGGTGTTGCCTAGAACAGAAGATTTTGATGTTCTATTGTGGTGGAAGGCAAATTCCTTGACATATCCAACATTAGCAATGATTGCTAGAGAAGTTCTTGCTATTCCAGTCACTACAGTAGCTTCTGAATCTGCCTTTAGCTCTGGTGGGAGACTAGTTATCCCTAGTCGTAGTAGACTCCATTCAGACATGGTAGAAGCTTTGATGTGTGGCCAGAATTGGTTGCACAATGCAATGACAGGTAACTTAATCATGTTACTACTATATATGATTGATATTCCCCTTCGGTTTGTTTCATACTTCACCTTTTGTAGATGACTCTGGTAAACTAATTAAGGGAAGGAGCTTAGAAACAGTTCATGAAGCTGAATCTGAATCTGAAGATGAAGGTGCATATTGTATTATTGGTAAGTGATAATTTTCTCTTTGTCTTTAGTTCTTACTTCCAACTAATATGGATAAATACAACCTCTACTTTTGATGACTTTCTTTTGCAGACCACTTTCTCTACTTCTATTTCTTTTTCTACTTTTGAGTGTACTTCTATTTCCTTTTCAGGAAATCGGACCAGTGGCAACACTTAACCTCCAAGTCTTGACTTCTATTTTGTATATTTTATATAAACATGGAGGAGATTTGTGATATAGTTCTCCTACTAACTATTTGGGATCGCAAAGGCTTGGTAAATCATATTGACAAGCAAGGGAATGTAATAGCTTTGTAATTATAATAGTAGAATATGTTAGACAAGGGTTCATGTTGCAGAAACTTTGCTTTGATAGCTGCAATTACATGATTTTGTAATTGATTTTCATCTATGATCCAACTACTAATATATATTATTCTCGTATTATGTAATGTGTTTGTGTTTGTTGTATTTATATATATATTTTGTATGAGAATGAAGTGTGTTGGTATAGAATCATTGTAAAACTTAACGTATAAGATTCAATAAAAATACCTAGGGTACCCATGTACTCTAAGGGTATTCAAAGGGTAGGGTAAGGATCGACTGATTGCAAACCCGCAGGGTAATTGGTTGGTTATTTTTAAAAGTTGTACACTGAGGGTAAGGGTACGGTTAACCCCATACCCCCACCCTACCCTACCCATTGCCAAGCCTACACTTGGTGGTGCCCGGGTGCCGGCCTGGTGCCAGTGTCTAGCTCGGCTCTAGGCCCTCAAATGATTCGGTCAGGCACTTGGTCTTCTGTTCTTGGCTGGTCACCAGGGATGCCTCTAGGGTGTCTTTAGGCTGCAGCTTGACCTTGGGGCACACAGATGCTGGGTGCGGCTCTGGCATCGGTCCGCGGCTCGACGGTGGTCTCGGCCTTGGGCCGATGGGGTCTCCTCCTAGCATCAGCATCATGGTCTGGCTTGATATCACTTCGGGGTCGTTTGGTTGGATGATATCTACATATCATGATATGTGAGATATATTGATATGTTAGTATATTGATATTGGTAAAAAGTGATTCTTTGATATCACTGTTTGGGGTAGTGATATTTAAATGAGTGGTGAATTATGAGTGCATGGATGAATCTACCAAAATACCCTCATTTGCTTGAACAAAGTATAAAAGTAGTCCTAACATTTAATTAAAAAACATGTGTGTTTATAAATTAAAATTTGTAATCTCTTTTTTAATTCGTGAATGTATTTATAAATTAATTACTCGAGTTAATTATACTTTTAGAATAATAAATGCTCATTCATTAAGAAAATAATTAATATTATATTTACCGCTAACACATCTCTGTCTTTTAGCAAAAATAAAATAAAAAGTTAAAATAATTTTCATGGTGAATTCTAATTCTAACTAAACAAAATTATAATTAAGGAATTAAAAACTAATCATAATTATTTATCTTAATTAATAAATAAATATAAAAATACATAAACACGAGACAATATAAATGAGAAAAAATAAATTGGGGTAATGGGGTTGATGACATTATAATTGTGAAGGTTGAGTGAGGATAGAATTGTCCAAAAATTGTGATATCAATATCACTCTGAAGATATTCACCTCCCCACATGAATATCTGTTGAGTGATATTGATATCACTTTTGGCCTCAGATATCATGATATTCAGGACAGAAAAAACGATGATATCCTGAATATCATGATATCTGCAGTTATCAATATCAATATCACTGCAACCAAACAACCCCTTCTTGAGTTTGATCCGACAACTTCTCCTGGTCTGGGGACTTCATTTCCAGCAATGTATAGCCTCCCTTGGTAAGCCTCAGATCATCCTCTTCGTAGCTACCTTGGCTCCAATATTTCATTTAAGAATTGATTCGGTCATTGAAGGCTCACTTGGCTCCTGGTCAGAGGCAGCTCTAGCCGTGTCCAGAGTACAGTGTGCTCATCAGTACCAGCAGTCATACAACGATTCATAATCCAGCTGCATGAATCGTGCAATCCTCTTCTGAAACTCTGAAGTCTTGGAGGGTGGAAAGAATTCCTCCAAGAATTTTTGGGCAAGCTGCCTCCAATTGGTGAAAGTTCCACTGGGTTGGCTATTGAGCCGTCTCTTTTTTGCTCCCATAAGTGATAAGGGAAACAACATGAGGGAATAGAATTCGTTGAAACTCTCTGTTGATTGTAGGTATTGCAGAGCTCAAAGAAGTTCTCAATGTGCGCGACTGAGCAATCTTCAGGACTCCCATAATATGGCCTATTGGCGACCATGTTTATCAAATGCGGCTTCAGCTCTAAGTCTGCTGCCGTTATCTGAGGTAGAACAATGCTTCTTTTGGCTTCTCCCACCACAGGCTTGGTGAAATCCACCAACGATCTCCTTGCATCTGCCATATCTTCGTTGAAAGTATTCTCAAAGTCTTCGGGATGCTGCATAAGGAACATAAAGAAGAACAAGGGGTTACAAGTAAGCAATCCTTATCAAAGATACACGAAAGCAATCAAACAAGAACAATAAAAAAGTAAAGGGTGGAACAGAGAAAATGAAAATGTTTCAGACCAAACAAAGAAATCCCCGGCAACGGCGCCAAAGTTTGATGGGGAAAAAACCTCCTTCAACAAAGATGCCTGGCTTTTGGCCAGGGTCGTATTCTCGTGGGTCTCTTGGTCTGGCTTACTCAGTTCTGAGAGAGGTGTTCAGATTGGTAGGACAAAAACACACACTTCGCAATCACAATCACACAACAAGGTAGGTTTAAGCTATAACGAACTAACTTAAGCACGGGCACAAAGAGCATGGAAGTAGGGGTTGACAATAGGTTGTTCAAAGCGCGCACAAAGACAAAAAAACAAGTTGGATTAAATGGAAGAGAGATAAGGGTCAAGCAAGTTTCCCCTTTCGGGTTCATGAATCATGATCACACAACTTTGGACAAAACAGTTCTAATAAGCCAGATAAGATCTTTCAACTTAACATCAACATGAATCCTATGCTCATTGGTCAAGACATTTAGGACTCAACATTAACCATTAATCAAAAGGGCATAGGTCACCATTTACAATGATCAAGTAGAATGCGCACAAGGTGTTCGATGAAATGATTTTAGGTATTTAAACCAAAAAAAGTCATAGCTAACATGCTCTCTTTCGAGTTATGATGCAACTATGATCATCCCTATGATATAAATGAAAGGACATACTCATGAATCAAGGCATCACCAATTCAAACAACAACCCTAATCAACCATCTATGTCAAGGATACAAGAAATAGGAGATGAAGAGCACATAGGTCTGACTCACATCTGAACTTGAATTAAACCAAAATAAATCCAAAATATAAGAGTGTAATCAATCACCAATCCCCCTAAGGTTTCACTCACTGATCCCTAAGGGGTTTAGTTACAGCAGTACATAGTGGAGATTTAAGAAATACGAGCTAAAAAGAAAGAGATGAAAAGCTTCACCGATTTCTTCGTGTCTAGATGAATCTTGATCTTCGTCTGTTGTTTATGTGATGTGGGAAATGAAGGATGATGATAGGGAGATGATTTCTGGACACCGAGAGGGTTTTCTAGGTGCTAGAGGTCGGGAGTGTTCGTCGAGAATGGGCTCGGAATGAAGTCTCCCTTTCTTAGGTTTCCAAAACTGAAATTATAGAAACTGCCCAGTGAGCTGGCGTGTAACCGGTGTGTAACTGGCGTGCACACCATCTACATGATGTTTACACGCCACTTGTACGCCGTAGTTCCCTGATGCTACGTTAGCTCTTTTTCCTCACCTATCGTAGAGTTGTGATTTCGCAAACCTTTCACCCTACGACCTAGCGTAGCGTTAAACTTCAGAACTTGATATCTTGAGCGTTTGGAATCCAATTTGACCATCGTTTGTGTGACATCTTAGGAAAATCCCACATAGACAAAGCACGGGGGAGATCCATGGGCTATGTGGAATAGTTCAACATTAATTGATATGACACGTTTTGGAGCGTAGTGGTTGGGGTTTGATCTTGAGAGGAGGAGGTCATGGGTTCGAATATCACTAACAACCAAAAATAAATCCGTGAGAGCTGGGCCCAAAGCGGACAATATCTTGTAAGAAAAGGTTGGGATGTTAGAAGTGGTATCAGAGCCTTTTTGCGTCCCTCTTGAACAATGGTGGGTGATGACACTCGATTTGACGTGATTTTCAGCCCCATTTAAGCGACATTTCATGCCTCTTTGATGCCATTTTGATGAGTATTTTGTGAAAATGTGTTTATTATGTAATTTTAGGCTCCTAGTGCGTACATTGTCCATTTCTTGGCTATTTTTATCCTTTTTGTGAGCTTTTATGTTGAGCCTCCAGGTTACCACATTATAGAGGACTCTCTTACGAGTTCGGCACTTCAAACGGGGACCAAATCGGAGTTCAAACGGAGCGGGAATCATCGAAACAAGTTGGAGCTCTACCCAGGGGTTTTTAACTAAAGTTTTCGGCGAAAACTTCTTTGAAAATCGCGGCAGAAACCCTAATTTTCAGCCTTTTCCAACTTGTAAAGGGTTTTGGGGGTTATATATAGACTTTTTGAAGGCAGATTGAAGATACACGAATTTTTGCTGATTAGCCACGACTTAGATCGGATAGAGCGAACGTTCGCCAGTCTTAAACCTAAGTGTCAGGAGTTATGGTGGTGTATAGAAACCGATTGAATTAGAATTGAAAACCGCTGGTCTTGTGATTGTCGTGGCTTTGGTGATCTAAGGGGGATTCGAAATCTAAGCTCGTCTATCTTCTCGTTAGTCAACCTTTTAATCTTTCTGTCTTTTATTTTCCTACTTTATTAGATTAGAAGTCGTGGAACTCACACCACGCACAACCTGTTTAAACCTGAGTAATTTGCCAACATATTTGAGTAGACAAGAAGAAGAGACCTCGAGTAGAATACGATCTAGTCTACCTTGGTAGATTAGTTATTTGATACGTCCTACAACGTTCATCAAATTGGCGCCGTTGCCGGGGATTCTTCTAATTGTTTGAAAGAAGAGTTGGCAAATTATTCTTCTACCTTTCCGCCTTACCATTGATTTCTCCTCCATATTTCCATGATTTACCTGGGTAGTGCTTTTGAGTTTTGATTATGCAGGATTACAGGTGAGATGACCGGTACCGAGAGCGGTATGTCAATGAAGCACCGTATATTGAGGAAATCCAAGAGATGCTATATCAATAACAACAACAAACGACGAGATTTGACTCCCTCTTTGATAATATCTCTGCAATGCTACAAGGTTACCAAGAGATACACCAACAAGCACATCAAAGTGGCGCTAGAGATAACCAAGAGATGCTTCATGAACATCAACAATGCTCGTCGAGAACCCAATCTGCCTTGGATAATATCTCTTCAATGCTACAAGCTCATCTCGCGACGGACATCAAGCTCGAGCAACCAAAGCAGTTAATGACAGAAGACACTCAAGAGCTGTTCGAGAAGAAGATGATGATCCTATCCATGACTATTATGAGCTAGAAGAATCCTTGGCGGTGGTGGTTGATGAAGACATAGAGCCAACCCATCCTGAAGTTGAAGTCGAAGAGGAGCACATAGAGATTGAGGAGATACCCTCACCTACACTTCCGCCGAGTCAACCTGTAGATCAAGCCAGAGACGAGCACGTGGAAAGCAACAAGGTCATGGATTTAGAAGTTTACATACTCGATCCCGAGAGACCTTTGGATGATCATCAGGTAGAGAAGATGGAGCTCATTGACCATGCCGCGTCGTACTGCCTCTTTCCTCCTCCAGTAGGAGAATTCCAGAAGAACTAGTCATCCAACCAGAACCACGATCTACTAGAGCACTACCAGCTGCATCACCCTTCTGGAGTGCTACATGGCACTCAACCGCTGGCCTTGAAGAAGACGATTGACTTCAAGGAACTTCTAAGTTGGGGTACCTAACAGGTACCGTCCGGCTCAAGGATGTTAAAAGAGAGCGCTTCGTGGGAGGCAACCCATGGCTGGAGTCCATTTTTGAATTATTGAGTCAGTCTTTTTTGTCGTTCGAGTCGGTTTCGGGGAGCCAAAATGTCATTTTCTTTTATTTTCGTCTGTTTTAATTTTCTGTGTCAGGTCAGAATTTTCGCCGAAAACTTTAGTTTGTTCGAGTCTGTTTTATAGTGGGTTTTCAAAGTAGTTTTCGCTGAAAACTTCACCAGTTTTCGGCGAAAACTTTAGTTGGGTCAGAAATTTTCGAAAACCTTTTCAAAAAGAGAGTCAAAATATTTTCAAAATTTCCCTTAACCTTCTTCGTTTCGACTTTTATTCTGTGTGGATCCGGGACACTTGTCCCGGTATCCTTTTGATCTTTTTGTTGTTTTTGTTTTGTAGGAACTTGAGTAGCTACTCCGCTCTGCTCCGGACGCTTCGTGTTCATCCACTACACCGACCATCTCGTCACAGGTTCTTCGTATCTCTCTACTCTAGTTTAGTCCTGTGAGGACACAGAAACGTTTAAGTGTGGGGTAGGATGCTAGGATTACGCATGATCTTGCTTGATTTTCTGTGATTCTATGGTTCAATTTTGAATTTCTCTAGCATAGAATTGCTCAATTCTTGACTTGTGATGTTAAATTGACTTCAATTTTGAACAATGGCATCTAGACTGTTCCACTTAGAACCTGTAACCAACTTGTTGGCACTGATATCAAATGAGTCTAGGTCAGAACATATCATAAATCACTCTTGTAGATGAAACTTGAATCAATTAAACTTATTGACTTGATAATAACAAAGCTCGATAACACCGTTCTAAGATGATAGCTTCTCCCATGTTTTTCACTCCATATTTGATCACCTGTGATTGTGGCTTGAGATTAGGCGGAAATCCAATTCGAAATCTTATGTAAGAAGTTATAACTAGCTAGGATTAAATTGATAAATGGTTAAATCAAGTAATTGAATTGTTCAAATTAATTGTTAAGTTCTTTAAAGTGCTGAAAAATAAAGCTAGGCAAGCCCGACACCTAAGTGAAGTGTTCGGGTTGAGCACTAGCATAGGCACAAATATTGTGAGCTAGGCAGGTCCAACACCTAAGTGAAGTGTTTGGTATCGAGCACTAGTATGCAGTAAATAAATTTAAGGAAGAAGTTGAACTTGAAATAAATTGTTGTTTAAATTGGTCCTAGCTAGAACATGTAACGTACAGATCTAGAGGCGGATGAAGTCGAGTCGATAGCCACGTCATTTTTCCTACCTCCACATCCACATCATGGCTAGAGCTTAAAGTCTTTTTGACTAGAATTGGTGTTATCGTAGTCGGTTAATCATAATTAATTATTTTGCCAAGAAACGAGCTTTGTTAAAACCACTACTTGAAGTGTGCAGAAATTAGTGAGATCAAAACTTGTTTGGTTGATGTTCTTGCATGTGTAGGTCACCTTTTCTACGTGGAACAGTCTAACCCAAATCGTTAGAATTGAATCTCAGTTTAATCTCGTGTCATTTGTGAATTTGAGTGTGTTCTACTTCAGTTTGTTTGAGGACAAGCAAAAGCTTAAGTGTGGGGTATCGATGACACTCGATTTGACGTGATTTTCAGCCCCATTTAAGCGACATTTCATGCCCCTTTGATACCATTTTGATGAGTATTTGGTGAAAATGTGTTTATTATGTAATTTTAGGCTCCTAGTGCGTACATTGTCCATTTCTTGGCTATTTTTACCCTTTTTGTGAGCTTTTATGTTGAGCCTCCAGGTTACCGCATTATAGAGGACTCTCTCACGAGTCCAGCGCTTTAAACGGGGGCCAAATCGGAGTTCAAACGGAGCGGGAATCATCGAAACAAGTTGGAGCTCTACCCAGGGTTTTTAACTAAAGTTTTCGGCGAAAACTTCTTTGCAAATCGCGGCAGAAACCCTAATTTTCAGCCTTTTCCAACTTGTAAAGGGTTTCTGGGGTTATATATAGACTTTTTGAAGCCAGATTGAAGATACATGAATTTTGGCTGGTTAGCCACGACTTAGATCGGATAGAGCGAACGTTCGCCAATCTTAAACCTAAGGGTCAGGAGTTATGGTGGTGTATAGAAACCGATTGAATTAGAATTGAAAACCGCTGGTCTTGTGATTGCCGTTGCCTTGGTGATCTAAGGGGGATTCAAAATCTAAGCTCGTCTATCTTCTCGTTAGTCAACCTTTTAATCTTTCTGTCTTTTATTTTCCTGCTTTATTAGATTAGAAGTCGTGGAACTCACACCACGCACAACCTTTCTAAACCTGAGTAATTTGCCAACATATTTGAGTAGACAAGAAGAAGAGACCTCGAGTAGAATACGATCTAGTCTACCTTGGTAGATTAGTTATTTGATACGTCCTACAATGTTCATCAGTGGGGTAAACCTCAACGAGGATGTTCCTGAGGGGGGTGTATGTGACATCCTAGGCAAATCCTACATCGACAAAGCACAGGGGAGATCCATAGGCTATGTGGAATAGTTCAACCTTAACTAATATGATGTGTTTGGGGCGTAGTGGTGGGTGTAACATCCTTGACTAACTAGGTGGTTTGAGACTCGAGTTTAGGTGAGTGGGACACTGAATTTGATGTTCCTAAGGTCTCATCGAAGTTCGGTTCTTTCGGAAGTTGGTTGGGTTGAGTTTACAACACTTACACGGCCGTGTACTTGTAGTACACGCCATGTACTAGATATATGATTGTGTATTAGGTACATGGCCGTGTATCAGCCCCTAGGTGATTAAAACTCGGATTTTTACGGGTTTCTTCATCTTTTTCATCTCTCTCTCCCCGAAAACCCCATTGACGAACTAAAACCCCCATTGACGAACGAAAACCCCCCAAAACTTCAAACCTTGATTTTGGGAGCTACGGGAGTCCGATCGAGGATCTGTTTTCTCCTATCAGTTTCTGGTGACGAGAGGAAGGGATTTCACATCTCGGTTTCGGGATTTTTGGAGTGAGTCATCGTCAGTGAGGGAAGGAAAAGCTACGTTTTTGGAGAAGGAGGGTTTGTTCATTCGGGTTTCTAGAAGTTGTTTAGAGCCTCGTCTTCTTGCCAGGTGAGGGTGCGTTTGATAGGTAGTGATGGGTGATGTGAGGAGTTGTAATCTGACCTAGATGAAATCAGGGATTGCATGAAAATAGAATAGAGTAAAATGGGATAACTGATATGTGGTTGTTGATTGATTGATTGTGATGGATGTTTGAATGTTGCGATGCTATGTTGTTAGGGTTGGGTAAGCGATTAATACTAATGATAACCGGATTAGAATTAGTAAATGAGTGATAGGATTGACGGGTGATATGATCCAACAATGCTGCCTTGATGCCAATCGGTACTCCTACACCCCACCAGGGTCACCTGGCCGAGATAAGACACCAGGACCTCACAAAAGGCATATAGAGCCTAGGGCAGGCCATCTTGATAAGGAATTTATCAAGGTCGTATTCCTCGAGGTCCTCTCATAGGCTAATACTCACAAAATTCGTCAACGGTCTAAACATTTGAATTGAGATTTGGTTTTGAAAGAGAACAATTTAAAAAGCATAAACAAGCAAAGTAAAATTGACAAGAGAAATTGAGGATCAAACAAGAGAGAAAGGAGTTTAGTCTAGCAAGGGGTTTCTTCAAGCTCAAGGTTCATGAAAGCTGAATTGAATCTCAAGCAACGATGTGTAATTAATGACCATGCATCTCACTCAAGTAGAATCAACGAACTCTCGCACAATTGACTCTCTATTCCTAGACCAAATGCACCATGCTCTCGCTATGTGAACAAAGGGAAGGAATGCTTTAAACTAGCTCAATGAAATGCTTGGAACTTGAATTCTATGCTAACAATCATCTAGCACAAGGTAAATGATGCACGACACTCTCATGTCAATCATATAACACTAGTCTAGCAATCACAAGGGTCTTTCAACCTTCAAATGAAAGAAAACTCAATGCACACCAAGTGTTTGATAAAATGTCAACAAGGAAGAACAAGCTCAAAATGGTTGTAACTTGATAATCCAATCTCTCAAATCATCCAATTACAATCCTACAACCTTAGATCAACATCAATCAATCATTCTCATGTATTGAAAGACAAAACAATACCAAACGAACAAGTCAAGCTCTAATGACTACAAAGCACAAGGTCTAGGATCATCATCTTACACAAATGGCTATAAGAAACTCAATCCATACAATCAATCACCTATCCTAGCTTGATCCATCCCTCACTAAACTAAACCTAAGCTTAGCCTAGCTTAACCATGGAAGAAACCTGAAATTGAGTAGAGGAGACCATCCTTGCTTCCATGGAGGTTCTTCCCACTTGGCTCTTCAAGCTCCAATCCAAGGGTGGGAGGCTTCACTTAGATCTTCAAGTTGATCAACAATTGAGGGAGGAAAGTGTTTGGTTGAGAGAGAGGAATTGATGATCGGCAATTGCAATTGGGAGAAGAGAGAGTGACGGCGAGGTTAATAAAAATATGAATGATCCCCCTTTAATTCTCGCCCCTCTTTCCTTATATAGCCGCTAGGAAATACCTGATGTTTTCGGTGAAAACTTTGCAATATTTTCGCCGAAAATCTCCTTGAAAACTCACGACCAGCTGTGCATTCCTTCTAAAGTTTTCGGCGAAAACTTTGAATGTTTTCGCCGAAAATATCTTCAGTGATCAAAGGTCTTTCGTCTGCTTAGATTTTTCGATCCGAGGACTTGAAAATCTCACCGAAAACTTCTTCTTCGGCGAAAATCCTATGATATTTTCGCCGAAAATGTCTTCAGCTGAAAGTCGTATTTTCTTCGATTTTGCAACGTCCATATCTCCTCCGTCCTAGCTCCGATTGACCTCCCGTTTGATCCCACGTGCTCCTTGTCACCAGTAATTCAACGCCAAGACCTGAAAATACAAAGAAAACAGCTCCAATAGACATGGAATTGGCCTCAAAGTGGAAACCGGGCAACAAAAGGCACTTTGCATAAAACATTCATAAAAGCGTATAAATCATAGCAAAATGAGATCAAACACGGGAGATCACTAGGCTAATCATGGACTTAAAATGCACTAAATATAATCACATCAAATTCCCCTACGACTAAGCTTTGCTTGTCCTCAAGCAAATGAATTAGAAAACATCCAAGCTCACAAATGACAAGATCGGCCCCATTGAGATTCAAGCAATAACAATTCGGCTTAAACTGTTCCACGAACAAACTAAACCTACACATGCAAGAACGTCAACCAAACAAGTCTAGACCTCACTATTTTCTGCACACTTCAAGTAGTGGTTGATTGGGACACAGAAAAACCGACCACGACAACACCAACTCTAATCAAAAGGGCTTGAACTCGGGAAATGGATTGAAAGTGGTGAGTGATCATGACGTGGCTATCGACTCAACTTCATCCGCTTCTAGATCCACACTTTACAACTCGGGCTAGGATCAAGGGCTACATTTGAGAACTCTTTTTTTTTCCTTTTCTTTCTCTTTTCTTCTTCATTTTTTTCTCTTTTTTTTTCTTTTTTTCTTACTGCATACTAGTGCTCGATCCAACACTTCACTTAGGTGTTGAACCTGCCTAGCTCACAGCTTTTGCCTTTGCTAGTGCTCAACCCGACACTTCACTTAGGTGCCGAGCTTGCCTAGCTTAGCTTTTCTTTTCTTTTGAACCTTTTCTTTTGACATTAGCCACTTGATCCTTAACCCCTTACAACTTCCACACAAGATTTCGAATTGGATTCCGTCTAATCTTAAGCCACAATCACGAGGGAACAAAAAGTTCAAAAAGTTAAAGAGAATCATGGAAAAGGGGAAGAAAATCTGATTGCCTTCATCATCCTAGACCGGTGTTATCGAGTGGTATAAAAACACGTATCAAACCAATCAACCAACATACAAGAGTGATAATATCTCTGTTCTGGCCTAGACTCAATTTGATATTAGCGCTAACATGCTGGTTATAGGTTCTAAGTGGAACAGTCTAAACATCATTGTGAAAGCTTGAAGCCAATCAAACACCAAAAGTCAAGAACCAAATGATTATACCGTAGAGGGAATCGACATTCAATTAAGATCATGCAACTCAACCAAGCAAAACATTAGACTTCTACCAACAAATAATCACACCAAACCTCAAACTCCCCTACGACTAACATGAGCATTGTCCTCAATGATCAAGAGAGAGAGGGTAAGGTGGAACGAGGTTACCGCATTGGTAGAGAGGAGCATAGGAAGCCAAAGTAATGGAAGAGTCCCATAGCACTCATTGTGAAGAGTGATCCTCCTAAGTGCTTGCCAAAATCCAACTCAATGAACTAGAATCAACACAAAAACATAAAAGCAAAAAGGTAAGGATAACATGGTAATTTCAGCCCCCAAGGTAACTATCAAGGTAATTATAACCGACCGTGGAACCAAGGTGGTGGCCTCATTGAGTCGACGATAATCTATGCAAACACGCCACCCGGTGATCGTCCTTGTAGGTATGAGCTCATTCTTGTCATTAGCTACCACCGTGATCCCTCCTTTCTTGGGCACAACTTGCACGGGGCTAACCCAAGGACTATCCGAGATAGGGAAAATAATCCCCGCATCCATGAGCTTAATAACCTCTTTCTTCACAACCTTTTTCATGTTAGGATTTAGCCTTCTTTGTGGTTGCACAACCGGCTTGAAATCTTCCTCCATAAGGATCCGATGTGAGCAAAATGTGGGACTTATACCTTGAATATCCGAGATGCTCCATGCAATAGCTCTCATATACTTCTTGAGGAGCTCCACTAGACGGTCCTTTTGCTCGGGTAGAAGCTTAGAATTGATGATGACCGGTAGCTTAGAATTTGGCATGAGAAAAGCATACTCCAAATGTGTGGGAAGAGGCTTGAGCTCAAGAGTAGGTGGTTCTTCATAAGAGGTCTTCACCCTTTCCACCTTTGGAAGAGCAACAAAAACTATCTCACTCTCCAACTTGTCTCTCCCTTCATCAAGATAAGCCACCTGAGCTTTTAATTCTGGGATGTCTAAATGTTCCTGCACATTCATTCTAAGGCAAACATCCAAAGAATCTCGACACACGAAGTTAGAAATACTAACACACACTAGCCAAAGCAATAGTATCACACGAGTACTCTAAATCATCTTGTGCGTGAGCAAACTTCATGCCATCGGCTACGCAAAACGTGACACTCTCTTGTCCTACTCTCAATGTCAATATCCCATTATGCACATCAATTAAAGCACGAGAAGTAGCAATAAATGGTCTACCAAATATCAATGAGACATCAACATCATCGGTATCAATGACCGCAAAATCAACTAGGAACACAAAAGGACCAACTTTAACTATCACATCATCAACAATCTCCCTAGGACTTTTGGTCGACTTGTCCGCAAGTTGAATGTACATACGAGTAGGACGAACATTAGATAACCTTAGTTTCTCAAATATGCAATAAGGCATGACATTGATACTAGCACCTAGATCCGTAAGACCATTAGCCAAAGAGGTATTACCTATTGCACAAGGGATAGTAAAAGTACCTGGATCCTTAAGCTTTTCCGGTGGACTCTTGAATAGAACGGCGGAGCATTCCTCATTGAGGTGGACAAGAGATGTCTCCGGTAGTTTCCTCTTGTTGGTGTAGAGTTCCTTCATGAACTTAGCATATTGAGGCATCATAGTCATGGCTTCGGGAAACGGAAGAGAGAATTGCATTTGACTAAGCCGCTCCACAAACTTCTTAAAAACCTTCTCAAGGCCATCCTTACTCACTCGAGAGGGGTATGGAAGCTTAGGCTTGTAAGGAGGTACAACTGGTGCGGGAGGAGAGACCGGTGGTGTACTCGATGTAGCCGTACTAGGTTCCTTGGCAACCTTAGTACTTACATTACCCGTAGGAGGTTCGACTTCAACCTCAACTTCATCCGAAGGATCCTTGATATCATCTTCATCAACCATTATAGTAGGATCTTGTACCTTTTGGGAGTCAATTGGGGAAGAGGTTGTATCTTGCAAAGGTTTCCCACTTCTCAATGTCACTACCTTGCAATGCTCCGGGCCCTTGAGATTGACCTCGGTGTTGGAAGGTAAAGTGCCCGAGGGTCGCTCCGAGAGTGCCTTAGAAATATGTCCCAATTGGTTCTCCAAATTGGCAATTGAAGCTTGTTGATTCTTGATGAGTTGGATCATTGCCGCATTGGTGTCTTCTTGAGAGATCGAAGAACCACCCTCTTTGTTTTGAGGAGGCTTGTTGAAACTGGGTGGTCCTTCACCTCTATGGTTGTACATTCCCGGTGGGGTAGGACCTTGGGAACCTTGAATTGGATGTCCACTTTGATTCCATTGATTTCCCCCTTGGTTCCCTTGACCTTGGGGTCCTCCTTGAGTCCATTGGCTACCTTGGTTTAGGTTACTTCCTTGAGACCATTGGTTGCCTTGATACCCTCTATAACCTTGGAATCCTCCTTGATTTCCTTGGTTATAACCCTTGTTGTAACCACTACCTTGACTCCCTTGGCCTTGGTATCCTTGGTTAGACTTGTTGTACCCACCACCTTGGTTCCACGGTCGATTATAATTACCTTGATAGTTACCTTGGGGGCTGAAATTACCATGGAATCCCTGACCTTGTGCGAAGCTTACCTTCTCATTGTGATCGCCTTGGCCAAGCTCAGGGGTGGTGGAAGGGCAAGCACTGAAGTCGTGACCCTGACCCCCACAACATTCACAGCAATATATTGAAGCAACTGGGGGATTACCCACTTGAGATGAGGGAACCTTGGAGGGGTGCTTAGGCATACTCAGGTTACTTACCTGAGATGCCATAGCATCGATCTTAGACATGAGAAGCGCAAACATAGGGTCATCTTCATCTCGGTGCCCCGGTAGCTTAGGCTTCTTCCCATAGGTAGACGAATCCTTTGGTGCATCAACACTTATAGCTCTAGAGTCATAGTGAGTGTCGCTCCCATACTTAGACCTTGGAGGTTGTTGTCGAGACCAACTCCTTGTCTTGTTGGCCATCTCCGCAAAGAGTTCTAGAGCATCCTCGGGAGTGAGCGTCCTTAGATCACCTCCGGTGGCTTGGTTGATCATCCTTGTATTCTCAAAGTCAAGGGACCTAGCAAAAATATCCGCCAAGCTCCATTTGGCGAAGTTGTGATGAGGACAAGACCGAAGAAGGGCTTGGAACCTATTCCAAGTCTCATGGAAGAGCTCTCCCTTGTGTTGTGTGAAGTGGTTGATTCGATCCCGGATTGCATCCGTCATATAGGGGGGAAAGAATTCTTCGAGGAAGGCTTCGGCTAGTCCCTCCCATGTAGTGAATGTTCTACTAGGTTGGTTCTCCAACCAAGACTTGGCACTACCTTTGAGTGAGAAGGGGAAGAGTCGGAGTCGCACACAATCCGGGTGAACTTGATCGTTCTTCACCGTATCGCATATCTCTAGGAAGTCCTTCAAGTGTCTAGATGGGCACTCTCCATCTATACCGTTGAACACCACTCCGTTCTGTACCATCTGAATCATGTTAGGCTTCAACTCGAAGTTTCTTGCATTTACCGGTCTTCGCACGATACTCGAGGCTGCCCCTTCGAGGGTTGGGCGAGCATAATCGGCTAGTGTGCGCCTCACACCTCTTTGCGATTGATCATCTTCATTAGTGTGATGCGAATGTACCGATTGGTCATCCTCGTCCTCGTGATGAGACATAGTGTGATGTGAGATGCGGTCAACTTCTTGTTCTTCAACTGTAGGAGGTGGGGAAGTAGTCCGTGGTTCGAGCACTTGTTCTAGTCCTTGGAGTCGTGCTTGAAGACGAGCTGAACGCCTCATGCACTAACCCAAATCTCCTGCAAACAAGCACAACAAACACACCCGAGTAATACAACGATGCGGGATAACAAAGTAAACAAAGAGCAACAAGGAAGCAAAAGGAAAATGGAAGGAAGTGTAAAGATCGGTTCACTAATATTTGCTTTCTTAGGAATGAGAGGTCTGATGCGAGCTGCAGAAGCGGTTGATCAAATACTACCAAGCTAACAAAGCTAGGGTAGATCGTATTCCAGGGGTCTTCTAAGATTGACTACTTCAAAACTGGCAAAATACTCGAATGCAAGCAAGTTGTGCGTGGTGTGAGTTCCACGACTTCTAATTCTAAGAAATGCAGAGAAATTAAAAATAAATTAAACTAAAGCCGATTGGAAATTAGGGTTTGAAAACAAGGATGACAGACAAACTTAGACTTTGAATCCCCCTTCGTTCCCCAGAGCATTGGCGATCAACAGATCAGCGGATTTCGATTCTCGTTCAATCAATTACTAAGACACCACCATAACTCCTTACCCTTAGGTTTAAGACCGGCGAACGTTCGCTCTATCCGTTCTAACTACCAAGATTAACTAGCCGCCCGGGTACGGTCGCCTCTCGCAACGACTTAATTAACTGGTGTAATTACTAATGATTAATGAGTTACTCTTGCAGTGGATTAACCCTAACCGGTTCCTACGAAAGGCACGCTCCAATTATAAGGTTAATTGTTCAATTCGATGTTCTAAAGTAAGGCGAGCGTTCGCTTCTATCCTTAGCTTAACCAGAATCTAATCTAGGTGATCAATCCAGACAAGAAACATGAACAATGAAGAACAAATCAAACATGAAAAAGAACTGATTGAATTTCGAATCTAATCACCGCCGATCCGTGACCGCTTTAAAGCCCTGGGTCACTTAGGGTTCATCTAGTCTAAGCTCTAACGAGTTTAGCTACTCATGTTTATCACAAAAGAAACAAAGACAAAGAAAGAGTTCATCATCAAGAGGAAGAACAGAAAAGAATCTGAAAAACCTAATTTAGACGACTCTGACAGACTTCGATCTTCGGTAAACTACACTCCTAGCTCCGGTTCTCCGAGATGAAAGGGATGGCTTCACGATCTCTTTCCGGCTCTTCGAACTCTAACTCTTTCCTCCAGAACTTCAGAGAAAATCGTAGGATTCTGATTCGAAAAGTATTTTCTGATGTAAATTATGATTGTCTTCTAGTGGGCCGCCGGTTAAGTATTTATACTTAACCTAGCCCAGCCGGATTTCTTCTAATATTTTCGCCAAAAATAGTGAATTATTTTCGCCGAAAATATGCTTGTGAATGGAAGTCCCGCCGGCTGATTCTCCTGTGATTTTCGTTTTGGTCCGAAAACCCAACGATTTCGCCGAAAACTTCTTTGGCTGAGCATCAGTGGATTGTTCTTGCATTTTCACCGAAAACCCTAGGTCATTTTCACCGAAAATGTAAGTGTGAATGGGCATACTTTTGGTTTCACTTGATCGGCTCCTTGGATCGATTCCGGTTTGATTCCTCGAGGTTCCAACGCCTTAGACACGTCCATGGCTACTTTATTTGAAGGCAAAAACCTGTGCTAACATAAAAACACTAGAAAACCATCAAATAGACCCGAAACGGGCCAAGGTAACACAAATGGCACGAGATAGGGAAATCGATTGAATATTCGTTATTCTACCCTAAAAACCATGTCTTAAGCAAAGAAATGTTGCTTAAATGAGGCTGATAATCACGTCAAATCGAGTGTCATCAAGGTCTCCGGCAACGGCGTCAAAAACTTGATAAGGAATTAATCAAGGTCGTATTCCTCGAGGTCCTCTCATAGGCTAATACTCACAAAATTCGTGAACGGTCTAAACATTTGAATTGAGATTTTGTTTTGAAAGAGAACAATTTAAAAAGCATAAACAAGCAAAGTAAAATTGACAAGAGAAATTGAGGATCAAACAAGAGAGAAAGGAGTTTAGTCTAGCAAGGGATTTCTTCAAGCTCAAGGTTCATGAAAGCTGAATTGAATCTCAAGCAACGATGTGTAATTAATGACCATGCATCTCACTCAAGTAGAATCAACGAACTCTCGCACAATTGACTCTCTATTCCTAGACCAAATGCACCATGCTCTCGCTATGTGAACAAAGGGAAGGGAATGCTTTAAACTAGCTCAATGAAATGCTTGGACTTGAATTCTATGCTAACAATCATCTAGCACAAGGTAAATGATGCAAGACACTCTCATGTCAATCATATAACACTAGTCTAGCAATCACAAGGGTCTTTCAACCTTCAAATGAAAGAAAACTCAATGCACACCAAGTGTTTGATAAAATGTCAACAAGGAAGAACAAGCTCAAAATGGTTGTAACTTGATAATCCAATCTCTCAAATCATCCAATTACAATCCTACAACCTTAGATCAACATCAATCAATCATTCTCATGTATTGAAAGACATAACAATACCAAAAGAACAAGTCAAGCTCTAATGGCTACAAAGCACAAGGTCTAGGATCATCATCTTACACAAATGGCTATAAGAAACTCAATCCATACAATCAATCACCTATCCTAGCTTGATCCATCCCTCACTAAACTAAACCTAAGCTTAGCCTAGCTTAACCATGGAAGAAATCTGAAATTGAGTAGAGGAGACCATCCTTGCTTCCATGGAGGTTCTTCCCACTTGGCTCGTCAAGCTCCAATCCAAGGGTGGGAGGCTTCACTTAGATCTTCAAGTTGATCAACAATTGAGGGAGGAAAGTGTCTGGTTGAGAGAGAGGAATTGATGATCGGCAATTGCAATTGGGAGAAGAGAGAGTGACGGCGAGGTTAATAAAAATATGAATGATCCCCCTTTAATTCTCGCCCCTTCTTTCTTTATATAGCCACTGGGAAATACCTGATGTTTTCGGCGAAAACTTTGCAATATTTTCGCCGAAAATCTCCTTGAAAACTCACGACCAGCTGTGCATTCCTTCTAAAGTTTTCGGCGAAAACTTTGAATGTTTTTGCCGAAAATATATTCAGTGATCAAAGGTTTTTCGTCTGCTTAGAGTTTTCGATCCGAGGACTTGAAAATCTCGCCGAAAACTTCTTCTTCGGCGAAAATCCTATGATATTTTCGCCGAAAATGTCTTCAGCTAAAAGTCGTATTTTCTTCGATTTTACAACGTCCATATCTCCTCCGTCCTAGCTCCGATTGACCTCCCGTTTGATCCCACGTGCTCCTTGTCACCATTACTTCAAAGCCAAGACCTGAAAATACAAAGAAAACAGCTCCTATAGACATGGAATTGGCCTCAAAGTGGCAACCGGGCAACAAAAGGCACTTTGCATAAAACATTCATAAAAGCGTATAAATCATAGCAAAATGAGATCAAACACGGGAGATCACTAGGCTAATCATGGACTTAAAATGCACTAAATATAATCACATCACATCTTCAAGCCCTAAAGCCAAGGTACGCTCTGAAATATCGACTAAGTCCTACCCTTGCAGGTAGAAAGGCTCCACGAGATGGAAGGCTATTCCAGGCCATGCTGCTGACCAAGGGTATAAGCCCTAGCAAGGAAGAAAAACCGCAACCTGCTCCTAGCCTGACCTCCAGAAGCCCTGAAGAAGAAGTCGGCCCCTCGAGTGACCCTCTGGAAGCATTTCTGGAGTATAGGAGGAAAAGAGCCCAAGAATACTTGGCCTGGAGAGAAGAGCTTCCAAGGAATGACCCTGAGCCGAGCCATGAGAAGAAATGGAGTGATGCCGCAGTTTTAGCGGTATCAAATAACTAATCTACCAAGGTAGACTAGATCGTATTCTACTCGAGGTCTCTTCTTCTTGTCTACTCAAATATGTTGGCAAATTACTCGATTTAAACAGGTTGTGCGTGGTGTGAGTTCCACGACTTCTAATCTAATAAAGCAGGAAAATAAAAGACAGAAAGATTAAAAGGTTGACTAACGAGAAGATAGACGAACTTAGATTTCGAATCCCCCTTAGATCACCAGAGCAACGGCAATCACAAGACCAGCGGTTTTCAATTCTCATTCAATCAATTTCTATACACCACCATAACTCCTGACCCTTAGGTTTAAGACTGGCGAACGTTCGCTCTATCCGATCTAACTACCAAGATTAATTAGTCGCCCGGGTACGGTTGCCTCTCGCAACGACTTAACTTAACTGGTGCAATTACTAATGATTTATGAGTTACTCTTGAAGCGGATTAATCCTAACCGGTTCCTACGAAAGGCACACTCCAATTATAAGGTTAACTGGTTGAATTGATGTTTTAAAGAGAGGCGAGCGTTCGCTTCTATCCTCAGCTTAACAAGAATCTAAACTAGGTGATCAAGTAAGACAAGTTTATGCGCCAAAGCAGGAAGATGTCTGGCGACTAACCCTAGCTTGCAAAAACCTAATCTAGGCGATCAACCAGAGAAGAAACATAAACAATAAAGAACAAAACAACCATGCAAAGAGAAACTGATTGAACTTCGAATCTAATTACCGCCGATCCGTGACCGCTTTAAAGCCCTGGGTCACTTAGGGTTCATCTAATCTAAGCTCTACAAGTTTAGCTACTCATATCTGACAAACAAGAATCAAAGGCGACAGAAGGATTCATCTTAAACAAAGGAAGAACAGAAAAGGATCTGAAAAACCTAATTCCGGACGATCCGTGAATCTTCGATCTTGAGAATCTTCATTTCTAGCTCCGAGCGTCTTCCGGGATGGATTGATGGCGTCACGATCTCTCCGATAACTCCGGAATACTCTCTCAACTCTCCTCAAGTCGTGGCTGATCTCTCTCGATTGTATGTTAACAAATCTAGCTTCGAAAAGTCTATTAATACCCCCGAAAACCCTTTCCTTGTTGGAAAAGCTGAGAATTTCCCGTCTGGGGAGCTTACACGGCGTGTAAGCTCACAGTGCATTTAGCTTACACGGTGTGTAAGCTCCAAAACGCAGCGTTTTGAGTTGGGCAGACTTCCAACTTGTTTCGATCATTCCCGCTCCGTTTGAACTCCGATTTGGTCTCCGTTTGAAGCGTTAGACTCGTGAGAGAGTCCTCTATAATGTGGTAACCTGGGGCTCAACATAAAAACTCAAAAAAAGGGTAAAAATAGCCGAGAAATAGACAATGTACGCACTAGGAGCCGATAATCACAAACTTACGACAAATGCACCAAATACTCATCAAAATGGCATCAAAGGGTATGAAATGTTGCTTAAATGGGACTGATAATCACGTCAAATCGAGTGTCATCAAAATACCCCACACTTAAGCTTTTGCTTGTCCTCAAGCAAACTGAATTAGAACGCACTCAGATTCACAAATGACACGATTGATCAAGTTAAGGTTCAAGCAATCACAATGAATTATTAAACTGCTACTTCTAGAACAAGTGACCTAACATGCTTACACGTCAACCAAACAACCTACCTAGGTTTGCAATTCGACCACATCTCCACCACTGTGACAACACGAGTAACTAGTCAAGAAGGACTTCCCTGCTAGGACTGTAATGAATTCTACACTACAAGGGTTTATAATGAGATGGATGATGGGAATGTATGATGGTGGCTTTGGTGCGGTGTAGCTTTCGACTAACTTCCCTCGAATCTAGCCTATGGCTTCCTACCGTCTAACCAAACACGGGTGGAATAGTGTACGCTCGTCCTATGATACCCTCAAGCAACCTAGCACTTTATTTTGCATATTTTCTTTTTCTTTTCTTTACATTTTCTTTTGACTTCGTTCTTCCATATGTAGGGAGAAGAACGTCATTTGAACTATACTATAAACTTTTTGGCTTTTCTGATTTTTCTCTTTCTTTTCATTTTTTTTTCAAAATTTTTCTTTTCTTCTTTTCTATTTTTTTTTCTTTTGTGCCGATTCTTTCTTTTAGTTGCTAGAGGGGTTTACACGTCTGGACATATTAGCTAAGACCACCTGTTTATTGGCTATAGGTAGGTTACCACAAACGACTTCCGGTAGGTCAATCTAGAACTACAACCACAGGGGATCAATGGGGAATGAAGGAATGGGAAATGGCTGTAATGTATTAACGAACCGAAAGAACAGGCCAAGCTCAAGGGTTTAAACCTAATGGATTTATCATTTGGTAGGCTATCTGGCTAAGTAGCTGAATCTAGGTGCCCCTATCATTCTAGAACTCGTGTCATCGTGTGGTCTCGAGTAGGTCTCATGCAAATTCTAACTCGTTCAAGCAAACAGAAAACCTATCAAAAAGAATTGAAATTGCAAGTTACGTGCAATGGATCAAAAGCTCACAGTTGGTTTGCTAGTCGGATTCAGTCATTATCATGCAATCAAAGTGAAAAACTACAAGAGTGATAAGATTTTCTGTTCTAACCAGGAAATCTTGCATCGATGCAAGCAGGTTGATTACAGGTTCTAGGTTAAGCAGTCTAAGCATCATTATGAAAAATTGAAAACTAACTTAACATCACGAGTCAAGAATTGAGCAATTCTATGCTAGAGAAATCTCACAAATACCACAGACGAATAGCATCCCTCAGAAATATAATCCCACCCCACACTTAAATCAGACATTGTCCTCAATGGACCAGACAAAAAGAGAATGAAAGTGTACAGGGGTACCGTAAAATGAGCGTGAGGGCGCCGGAGATGGAGCTGGCGAGACATCGGGGGTATAGACGTGCATAGAACCATAGAGAATTCTGAGATCATAACCTGAAAACATAATAAGAGAGGATCCATCATACGATTAGAACAGTTGGAGTACAGAAGACTCGACCGATCACAAAGTTTCAACAAAGACCCAAAACAACATAAACCGACACGAACAAAAATAAAAAGGACAGAGTTCTGGATGATAAGAGAATAAAGAAAAATCCTGAAATCACTGGGGCGGAGGGTGCTGGTGATCATCTGGAGCTTGGAACTGTCGAAAGAACTGAAGCTGTGACTGGTACATCTGCTGCTGCAGCGTCTGGAAGCTGGTAAAACGCTCGTCGGACTCCTGTTGCCACTTCTGAGTGGCCTCCCAGCGCGCGTCGGAATCGGCTCTCATCTCCCTAAGCTCACGCTCCAGCCCACTGAAGTCGTATGCTGGGGTCACATCTGGCTCTGGCTCTGGTGTCGATCTTCCACGTTTCTCAATGAAAGGATCGCAGTGGGGAGCTGAAGATGTTGCTGGAGGTGTTATCCGGCGGGGAAGCCACCTGGAGGGTGTCGCGCCTCGCGGTTCCTCTCAGTTTCTTCGCCGGAGGTGGGGCGGAAGAAGAGGAAGCAACTCCTTTTCCTTTGGATTTTCCCATCCTGAAAATAAATAACAAACAAATAATGCCAAGTTTAGTGGTCTAACAATTGAACTAATCCTATGAATCAACTTGAGCAAGGAGGGGATTATTGAACGATGACAACCACACAACCATCAAAGAAACTAAGTTCAAAGATGGCAAGTGAATATGTCAGCAAGTGAAGGCACGATCACCTAGGCACATTTTTAGCTCTTAAGCACACTTAGCAAGATCAACATTTAGGCATTTAGCAAACTTGGCAAAGATCATCATGGAAGCAAATGGCCAATTGCAATTCAAACTTAAGTTATAATCAAGTAATAAGCAAGTCCAAATCAGCCATGTAAGCCACACAAGCTAAGCTCACAACTCATGAAATCGATATGCAAAAAGTGTACCTCAATCAATCATACGAGCTAATTAAGGTATAGATATTCGGGAACAAGCATGCATACATGTCTATAATCATCATAACATCAACCTCAAAGCAACCATTCATCCAATTTCGTGCACAATAAAAAATCCCCAATTTCGACAAAAATCGATATGGAAAGTCTATGAAATTCCACAATTGGATAGGCAAACGAAATCGAAATGACCCCCGATTCAAACTACAAGCTCATTATATCACCAATTTCATATCTATCAAGTCAATTTAACAAAACCCCAAAATTGAAAAATTAGGGTTCTTGAGCTCAAGAACACAAATTCGATTCAGCACCTGGAAGTCGAAATCGAGGTTGGAAATCACTCATATAGGCAGCATAGGAGGTAGGGGAGTCGATTTACATACCTGGAATTGAGTTAAACTCAAGAAATCGAAGAGAAACGAGTGAGAATGGGGGCTGGTTCGAGTTGGGTCGAGTTGTTGAACTCGACTGCTGTCGTCGGGTGTTGCTTGCGGCTGCTGCTCCGGTCGACGCGGCGGACGGTCGGGGAAGGCGGCGGGTGGCGCGGCTGACGTCGTCCGACGGAAGGAGGAAGACGGCGGGTGGGGCGCCGGCTGCTGCTGCTGGTCGGAGGGGATAAGACGTGGGGGGTCGGGTTTTGGTGCGTCTGGCAGTGGCGATGGGGCGACGGCGGTTCGACGCCGGCGGTCCAAGCTCCACCGGCGGTAGGTGATGGTGGTAGGGGGGGCGATTTGGTTTTGGGTGAGAGGAGGAGGAAGAGTTGAGAGGATTTTGGGAGGATTTGGGAGAGAGAAACGAAGAGAGAGAGTGAAAAATCCAAAAATGAGAAGAGGGAAGGGATTACCTCTGATTTTTCGAGCTTACACGGCGTGTAAGCTCCTTAGTGCAATAGCTTACACGGCGTGTAAGCTCTTACACGGGTGGGTACACAGCTGTGTAAACCCACTGT
This sequence comes from Linum lewisii, assembly GCA_034768395.1. Lineage (NCBI taxonomy): Eukaryota > Viridiplantae > Streptophyta > Magnoliopsida > Malpighiales > Linaceae > Linum > Linum lewisii. The sequence goes on along the minus strand of CM068302.1, from coordinate 22,643,929 downwards.
GTTTTTTAGCTCTCATTGGGTTCTCTATTCCGAATTTTGGCCAATTTCTTGCAAATTGGTCACTCCTCTTCCTGCAAACAAAATATTCAACCCAAATAACACCCAATATATATTTTTTCGACTATTTTCTATCATCCGGACTCAACCGACTCGACACAAAATTCCCAAAATGACTCAAAATAAATAAAAACTGACTCGATAAATTTAAAATGACTCCAGCCGTGGGTTGCTTCCCACGAAGCGCTCTTGCTTAACGTCCTTGAGCCGGACGATACCTGGATGGCGATCAAGAGACATCCCAACTCAGGATTTCTCTTAAGCTCGAGTCGGAGTTCATGAAATACAGCTTTGGAGATCCTCCGATAAGTGTGAACTTCTTCCCGTTTGCGTGAATTAGCTCAGTTCGTCCATCGGGAAGATGACCAGAAATTTTAAATGGCCCGAACAGTTCTTTCGAAGGAGCGTCCTTCTCTTTATTCTCCTTCTTCCTCTCGCCAGGATCTTTAGCTTTTGGCGATTCATGAGGGGATGTCGTCAGCTCCTCCTTCTTTCTCGGCTTTTGTGCCGGCAGCTCATTCTTCAGATTAGGGACCTGTCCAACACCTGGTAAGAAGAGTTCTGCAGAAACTCTAGATTTTTTATTAGTAACGGAGTTGACCGAAGCCAACTCCACAGCTTCAACAGACAAGCAATGCATCTCTTCTTTGACAGGGACTTGCATACCGTCCTTGAGGTGGAATGTCATGGTATCCTTGCCGACCCTTAATGTCAACGAGCCATTCGAGACATTAATGGTAATGCCGGCTGTCGCCATAAACGGTCGGCCTAGGAGAAGAGTGACATCTTCCCCTCGGGTATCCATAACAATAAAATCAGCCAGAATAGTAAAAGGACCACAACTGACAACCACGTCTTCTATCAATCCCCTAGGTAATTTCACAGATCTGTCGACAAACACTAAATGCATGCTAATCGGTTTCAATTCTCCTAGGTTCAATTTCTCATACAAGCAGGTAGGCATGACATTAATGGAAGAACCTAGATCAATTAAACTACGATCAATTTTCACATCATTAATAGTGCAAGGCAAAGTAAAAGCACCGGGATTGCGACACTTAGCTGGGGGAGGTATGGCAGTCGTCTGGCTGTGGATCGCGGAGCATTCTTCCTCGAGGGAGACGGAAGACAAATCTCCCTTCTTCTTGTTCTTCGCAAGATCCTTCGTGACTTTTCCAACCTCTGGTATCATCTGGATAGCATCAGTAACTGGCATCTTGATATCTGTGTTCTTCAAGTATCCATACCACTTTCTGTATCGGGTATCATGATCTTTCTCCTTTGATTGCCCAGCCTTAGGAAATGGAATCCGAGGCTGATATGGAGGGAGAGGTGGCGCAGGTGATGTCTTTGTTAGGGGAGGCAGGGCAGTCACCTCCTCCTCTTCTTCTTTATCCTCCTCCTCGATTTCTGGCTTGTCAATAGCTATAGCATTAGGAATTATGGTCGGATCAGGAGCTGCAGGACCAGCTAATTGCTTGCCGCTTCTTGTGGAGATAGCCTTGACGTGCTCCTTCTTAATGGTAAAGTCGTCTTGAACCGATGATTGATTAAAGAAGGGGATACTAGCTAGCAAGCTAGCCATGCCATTCACCGCGCTCTCCACTCGTCGACCTCCATATTCATGATCTCGATTTAAGACGGCTTGAAGCTTGAATTTCTCCTCGTGGTCATCGAGTCTTGCCAAGATCAGGTTGAGCTTCCTGTCTATCTCAATTTCCCAAGTATTCTCAAACGTATAATTCTGAGGTTGTTGTCCTCCGCTGAATCCAGGGGGGATCTTGATCAATAAAATTCACTTCCCTATAGACCAGTTATTTGTTGTACCAAAGATCTTCTTCATTTCTTTCTGTACTTCGCTTTTGATCTGATCTTCAACGCTTGGTCAGCTCTTAGCTGCTCCAAACTGTCTCTCCCAACTCCTGGACTTAGATGCGCAGTTTGCAAAGTGAAGAAGAGCAGCTTCTGGTGTGAGTGCGGTGTAGTCTCCATCAGCTAAGAAGTTAACCCATTTAGCTGATTCTTCGTTCATCCCTCGGGCGAAGATCTCAGCTAGCTGTCTCTGCTTGAATCCATGATGAGGGCAGTCGTAGAGAAGCTCTTGAAATTCGTTCCAAGCGTCATATAAGCTTACTCCTCTCTTCTGAACAAATCTGGCAATGTTGTCCTTGTAAGCTGTAGTTCTTGAAGGAGGAAAGTATTCCTCTACGAAGTCTTGAGCTAGACTATCCCAATCGGTGTAGTGGCCAGGTGGTTTCATACTGAGCCATCTCTTGGCAGCCCCTCTAAGGGAGAATGGGAAGACTCGTAAGCATAATGTGTTCTTACTGAGGTTCCCACTCTTGAACGTCTCGCACATGGCTAGGAAGTTCGCCAAATGTGTGCATGGGTTATCTTGTGGCTTCCCTTCGAACTGAACATCCCTAGAGATCATTTCCAGGAAGGGGATTGTGATCTCATAGTCAGGATCGTCGTCATTAGAAGGCACGGTGATGGAAGACCGAATGTTAGATGCGCGCGGCTTATTGTAGTTCGCAAGACTCTTTTGAGCAGCCATTGCGGTAGGGAAAGGTGGATCGGAAGTGATTTGCTTCTGAATTTTCTTAACCTGCAAAAGACAAAAACAAACACAACCGGTGTAAAATCGAAGTGTGATGGAAAATGAAAGATGGAAAGGTAGCAGAATAAAATGCCAACTCTTCTTTCAAACAATATAGAAGAGTCCCCGGCAACGGCGCCAATTTGATGCTGCAGTTTTAGCGGTATCAAATAACTAATCTACCAAGGTAGACTAGATCGTATTCTACTCGAGGTCTCTTCTTCTTGTCTACTCAAATATGTTGGCAAATTACTCGATTTAAACAGGTTGTGCGTGGTGTGAGTTCCACGACTTCTAATCTAATAAAGCAGGAAGATAAAAGACAGAAAGATTAAAAGGTTGACTAACGAGAAGATAGACGAACTTAGATTTTGAATCCCCCTTAGATCACCAGAGCAACGGCAATCACAAGACCAGCGGTTTTCAATTCTCATTCAATCAATTTCTATACACCACCATAACTCCTGACCCTTAGGTTTAAGACTGGCGAACGTTCGCTCTATCCGATCTAACTACCAAGATTAATTAGTCGCCCGGGTACGGTTGCCTCTCGCAACGACTTAACTTAACTGGTGCAATTACTAATGATTTATGAGTTACTCTTGAAGCGGATTAACCCTAACCGGTTCCTACGAAAGGCACACTCCAATTATAAGGTTAACTGGTTGAATTGATGTTTTAAAGAGAGGCGAGCGTTCGCTTCTATCCTCAGCTTAACAAGAATCTAAACTAGATGATCAAGTAAGACAAGTTTATGTGCCAAAGCAGGAAGATGTCTGGCGACTAACCCTAGCTTGCAAAAACCTAATCTAGGCGATCAACCAGAGAAGAAACATAAACAATAAAGAACAAAACAACCATGCAAAGAGAAACTGATTGAACTTCGAATCTATTTATCGCCGATCCGTGACCGCTTTAAAGCCCGGGGTCACTTAGGGTTCATCTAATCTAAGCTCTACAAGTTTAGCTACTCATATCTGACAAACAAGAATCAAAGGCGACAGAAGGATTCATCTTAAACAAAGGAAGAACAGAAAAGGATCTGAAAAACCTAATTCCGGACGATCCGTGAAGCTTCGATCTTGAGAATCTTCAATTTCTAGCTCCGAGCGTCTTCCGGGATGGATTGATGGCGTCACGATCTCTCTGATAACTCCGGAATACTCTTTCAACTCTCCTCAAGTCGTGGCTGATCTCTCTCGATTGTATGTTAACAAATCTAGCTTCGAAAAGTCTATTAATACCCCCGAAAACCCTTTCCTTGTTGGAAAAGCTGAGAATTTCCCATCTGGGGAGCTTACACGGCGTGTAAGCTCACAGTGCATTTAGCTTACACGGTGTGTAAGCTCCAAAACGCAGCGTTTTGAGTTGGGCAGACTTCCAACTTGTTTCGATCATTCCCGCTCCGTTTGAACTCCGATTTGGTCTCCGTTTGAAGCGTTGGACTCGTGAGAGAGTCCTCTATAATGTGGTAACCTGGAGTTCAACATAAAAACTCACAAAAATGGTAAAAATAGCCGACAAATAGATAATGTACGCACTAGGAGCCGATAATCACAAAGTTACGACAAATGCACCAAATACTCATCAAAATGGCATCAAAGGGTATGAAATGTTGCTTAAATGGGACTGATAATCACGTCAAATCGAGTGTCATCATGGAGTCCTTGGCCCCGAGGCGTGACACTTAGGCCGACCCTAGCCCATGAGAGCCACATATGGAGCTACCTGAGGAGATGCCCGAAGCTAGGAGAGGAAGCCCCGAGCAGAAATGAAGATTTCCCCAAACCGGCCCCGCCCCGAGCCCAAGACCGAGAGTCGGGCCGATCGGGAATATTTTATGGGAATGGTCACCGTGTGGACCAAGCCTTTTGGCAAGGCCCTAGCCCTTGGACCAGCCCCGAGCATCAGGCCCCAAGGCCCGCCGTTTGAAGAAGAAGAAGCCCGGAGTCGAGCAAAGGCCCAGCCTGAGACCGGCTGCCCGCCGAATCCTAGTCCCACCCGGACTAAGAAACCCTAAACCGCCGGATTAGGGTTTTATGTGTTTTAGTCCTATTTTGAGTTGTATTTTCGGGTTTTAAAGACGATTTAATTGTTTTTCCTTTTTAGTAGGATTGTTTAGGGGTTTTAGGACTCTAATTAGGAATAGGACTATTTATTCTATTCTTATTTAGGAAGTAGTGTTTAGGAAGGAGAGCTTGTTCCCTCACCTATATATAGAGGTCGCTGGCCACCCATTGTAAACACAACTTTTATGAAATAAACAACCCCCTTTGAAAGAAATTTGTTCTGAAACCCTTATTGTATCTACATGTTGCGATACTGAAGGCCCGACTTATCATCAAGAGCATCCATCTCTTGGCGTGGCGTCTACGACTTGATACTTCTGGTTCCCAGCTGTTATATAGCTGACGGGTCAAAGTCCTCATCCACCTCCGATTCCCAACGGTTCTACCTCGTTGCACGGTCTCAACTTGTGGTGTTCAAGGGTTGTCTGCCCATGGTTGTAGGGTTCACATCAACGGGTATATGATCTTATGAATTTATAAACATATTGGTTGTTGTTAGTTGTGGTTGCAGGATGATGGCCCTGCCAATGTGGGGTCGTCTTATGAATGATAAACAGGAGAGTAAGCCTATACTCACGACAAGGCTATCCATGTACTTGTAGGTGGGAGTGGTCGGTGAGCTAGTCATTTACCCTTGTTGTGCTTATGAATTGGGATATGGAATTGTATGCGGATGGTGGAAAGTGGATGTTGTGATTATGTTATTGAGGTGGACCATATATGATGCTGAGAATTGATTGTTGGGTGTTAGTAGTTAATGTGATCGTGTAAATGTAATTGAAATGGTAGAATCAAAATGAGCCAACGTTACCCTAAAGAATTTTGATTGAGGCCGGACTACGTGGGTAGAGCACCTTGGTCAGATACCGAGGATTAGTTTCGGGTCGGTTCTACATGGGTACATCACCTTGGTCGAGTACCAAGGATTCCTAAGGGAGGAATTGATAATGTCCATGGAATTCGGATCCGTTGAGGATGCGTCTGGATGTGATGGTGGGTGGGTTAGCGGGGGAACAACTCCTTATGGTGCCTAATGAACTCACCTAGTTAAATCAATTGTGAATTGTGTGTGTGTAGTTGTGTGTATGCGTGTGGATTGTGACTACGAGTTGGCTTGTGATGTGATGCTAAACTGTATGCATGATGATTCTTTGTTATATTGATGTTATTGTGGATTACGAATATTGAGCTGAGAATTGCACCTATGTGATCACCTTTACTGCTTTAGGTTAATAAACTGGTTAAGATTGAGTTTGATTCCCCTGTTAGTGTTTTGTGAGGAGTTTGGAATCGCTCTTTTTGGTTATGTTCGGCGCATAGTTAAACCCAATGGGTTCACTCAATTTCATTAGGAAACTGATCCACCCTCTTCCCCTTTCAGGTTAGAGTGAGTGGTGTTGAGGTCCAGGTGCTTCAGTCGAGTTCAGAGAAGTTGCTGGTTGGAACCATGTAGTGAAGATTTGGCGATCTACTTGGAGTTAACCGTTTCTTTTGTTTTACATTCAGTTGACTTTTAACGTTTGGGGATTTTGTAATCGTTTTGAGGATTGATTCCGGATTTTTTGTTTATTGGTTTGTACTCAGATTTTTATGTATTGGAGGCCTCTTTTTAGATTTTTATTTTAATAAGAGTTTCATTCTTTTCCTTGTATCGTTTTGCTCATTTCATTTAAATTTAACTTCGAGTGATGCTCATTACTGGTTCAACCATGGGTTTATCCGAGTCGATTCGGGATGGGTGTTATAGTGGGGATTTGAGCTTGAGAGGAGGAGGTCATGGGTTCGAATCTCACCAACACCCAAAAACACATTTGTGAGGGTTGGGCCTAAATCGGACAATATCTTGTCAGAAAAGGTTGGGATGTTAGAGTTTGAACTTGTGGCCTCGTATCAAGGTGATCTAAATATCACTATGACCTAAAAACTTATCAAAAACGTCTTGGAAACGTGAAAATGGACCACAAGGATCCCAAGAGGCTAATTAAGATGAATAATCATTAAATTGACCAAAACCATCCAAAGAACAACATTAACACTCACATACCACACGATTATGTATCAAATATGGGGGGTAAAACATGACATATTTAGAATCATCGTGGATCTTGACAGATATCAGTAGGGGTGAGCGGCTTCAGTTTGAACTTCTTATCTATGTGTGTGAGCCCGTACCTATTGGTTTGTCCATCATGCTTGGAGAACCAAATCAAAATGCCACGATCTTCCAAGCAAAATACATGTTAAAAGGTACATGTGCTTGCCTGGTCACCTTCAGCTCACCACTATTGCTCAGCCACTATATCCTGTAGGGCTTCAGATGTTTCATGGTTTGAAACCTCATTCCATCGACCAATGCTTGACTCACGGTGCTTGTGAAACTCCCTCCATCGATCACCATGGTGTACACCGTATTTTGGATGACGCACTTGGTGTGGAACAGGTTTTCCCTTTACTCCCATCCTTCTTCGGATTGTTGAGCACTCAGCAATATTCGTGACACGACCAGGAATTTTCTCGTATGGTCCGGTAGTGATTCAGCATCAGTGTCATAACCACCATCATCGGCATCAGCATCGACATCGACATCAACATCTGATTCAGCATCCATACTCGGCATGCCAATAGAAATTGTCGAGAATTTCTCCAATCCGCCCGGCACCAGCTCCACATCGCCATTCGACTCGACATCTATCTAGACATAGGTCATGTCGTCATCATCTTAGGCCTCATCATCCGTCACGGCTTCTCTATCTCAGATCACTATAGCTTGCTTATTGGGGCAATCTCTAGCCATGTGACCACGTCCCTAACACTTGAAATAAATCACTCTGCTCGGACGGTTAGTACGTAGTAATAACTGAATTCACACTAGGTTTAGGGATACCTTGTGTGGTTGGGCCATGGTTCGTAGAGCTCGAACCCTACGCCGCCCTCTTGGTAGGGTTATTCTTCCATGCATTATTCTAAGCGACAACAGCTTTCTCCATGTGGTTGGAGGTGTGGTAATCGACCTTCTTCCCATACCATTCTTCAACTCCCTCCTGACTCGAATGGCTAAAGCGAACAAGTCATCATAGTTAACAAGGCCTACGAGGATGACTTGATGCAGTATGTCCCTCTGAAGGCCACTACTGAACCTAGAAGCCCGAGCCTCCTTGTCCTCTTTTAGGTCAAGTCTGGTCACTATTATCTCAATCACCTTGTGGAATTCTTCGACACTCAAGGCTCCTTGCTTCAATCCTTATAACCTAGTGTATAGCTCACGAGTATAGGCAACCAGTACAAATCTCCATTGCATCAATCCTTTAAGCTCTCTCCATGATTCAAGGGGCATCATCTCATCCCTTATCCTTTGTCTCCGTAACTAGCTCCACCATAAAGCAGTATAGTCATAAATTCAACCATACCGATGATTACCTTCTTTCAATCGAAATAATTGTGGCACTCAAAGAAAGCCTCCATATTCCTCTCCCAATCTAGGTAAACATTGACATTGGCCTTTCCAACGAACTTCGGGACCGTGAGCTTCAAGTTACTAACGTCATCGACATCTTGGTCATTCCTTCTTGGTCGTCCGTCGGCATCTCCGTTCGGGCCTTCATTATCTTCTGGCACTCTCTCCAGTCTCGCATCCATGTTGGCTAGAGCTTGCATATTAGGGTGGTTATCTGTGTCTCAATCCTGTCCATTCGATCGTCAGCCATCTTAACGAACTAAATTTCACATGAACAAAGGCCTTAGGAATCTCTCAACCTAAATAATGAACTAATCTCACAAGCACTCTGATTTTACCACACGTGTTTAAATTTAGTATGCACTCAAGTAGGGTATTTAAATCAGAAACAAGAGTTCAAAAATCAGTTAAACTAGTTGCAAGTTTCTTCAAAGCTCTCTAGTTAGAAAACATAACAAGAAGCACAATCAAACTTGAAAACCTAGGGTTTACTCTAAGGCAAATCCAATTCTTTCCTATGACTCGATTACCAAGCATAAAACAACTAGGATAGATAAACAAGGGTCTTTGAGGTTCAAAATAAAGCAACAATGAAAGCTATGATTTTACCCCTCTTCTTGTGTTCGGACTTACTACAAAACAAATGTAAGGTGACCTAGGCTTTGGTTAGGTCGAAATTTTCTTTTATGACCTCTTGAAATACCTTTTTTTTTGGAAATTTCCTTTGGTCACTAACTTTTTCCACCTACAAACAATGACAATTTGAATCAACAGATAACAATGAACACAAGGATAAAACTATTTTGTAGTTCTCAAACAAATTTCTACAAAATTGAAATAACAAGATACGTAGTCCGAGAGTTGAACCAACACTTTGATACCAAACTGATATGAACCATCAGCAATCATGGGTCGTGACCCTATACCAAATGTTCAACACAAGGCAATCGAATGCAATCCTCAAAATCGGGGATGGAAACGGACTTGGACTCACAAGCTATAAAGAGCTAGGAACCTGAAGCATCAAGGTGAATGGTGCCACGAAGTCGAGGTTGGTGACCTTGGCCATGATAAACCAACCTAAAAGCTATGCAACAACCAGCAAAAGCTAGAGGAACAAGAATAAACCTTTTGAAATCAAGTTTATTAATCAAAGTCTGTCTTCAAAACGTGTACAAGGGATCCTATTTATAGGATCAAGGTCGTCCAAAGGCTTCTTCATTTCCATGTACGACTCTAACTCTAAAATATTAAAATAGTTTGAATCCTAACTGAAAAGGAATAAAAATCCAACTCTAAAAGGGGAAAATCTAAAAAGGTCTCAAAAACTCTTAAACCAACATAGACAGCTCAATGCTCGGAATTCCTATTCCAGATCAGACTAGGAATACCGAGGTTCGCAATCACGACTTCACAATCCTAGAGCATCTCGAATTCCTGGTCTCGGTCGGATTCGCGACCCGGCAGTGGGCTAGCAGTGGCCTAGCATCTAGTAGCAGCAATTATGGTCATTGCTCTTCCGACACTTAGCATTGGTCTGTGATGACTCGAAATAAGTCATATTTAATTCCCTATATTTGATACATAATTGTGTGGTACTTGAGTGTTAAAGTTGTCTTTTGAATGGTTTTGATCAATTAAATGATTATTCATCTTGATTAGCCTCTTGGGATCCATGTGATCCATTTTCACATTTTCAAGATGTTTTTATGAGTTTTCAGGATATACCGTTATTTAGAGCACGTTGATACGAAGCCACAGTTTCAAATGATGGTCGAATCGGAGTCCAGACGCTTAAAATACCAAGTTCTGAAGATTAACGTAACGCAAAGGTCGCGGTTCGGAAGGCTTGCGATATTACAACGTAACGCAAGGTGAGAAAAAAATACCTTGCGTTGTGTCAGCGAAATCCGGCACATAGATGGCACACAGCCGACACATGCGCTGCTTATGTGTCGGTTATGCGTCGGCACCTGGCAACCTATTTAATTAGATTTGGAAATTTCAGAGAAAGACACACTTCATTTCAAGCTCGATTTTGACGAATACTCTCGACCTCCAGCACTTGGAAACCCCTCTCGGAGTACATAAATCATCATCCCATCATCATCCTTCATCTCCTACATCATAGAAATGGCAGACGAAGATCGAAAATTCATCCGGACACGAAAAAATTGGTGGAGCTTTTCATCTTTCACTTCTTAGGTTGTATTTCTTAGATCTCCACTATATACGGCTGTAACTAAACCCCCTATGGTTAGAGTTAGTGAAACCTTAGGGGGATTGATGATTGATTACACTTGCATACCTTGGATTTAGTTCGGATTAATTCAATTTCAGATGTGATTCAGACCTATGTGTTTTTGTCGATCCTCTTCTTGTATCCTTGACATAGATGCATGATTAGGGTTTGACTATGCAAATGGGGATTGTCTTGACCCACGATCTCTCCATTCATAGTTGTCACAGGGATGAGCGTAGTTTGCATCATAACTCGAAAGAGAGCATGTTTAGCTATATGCGCATTCTACTTGGCAATGTAAATGGTGACCAATGCCCTTTTGATTAGTTGTTAACGTGTTGTCCTAATTGTCTTGACCCATGAGTTTAGGATACGTGTCGGTGTAGTGTTGAAAGATCTCATTTGGCCTATTTTGATCCTTCTATCTGAGGACATATTTTTACGATTCATGAACCCGAAAGGGGAAACTTTCTTGACCCTTACCTCTCGTCTATTTCGTTCACTCTTTGTGTTTTGTCTTCGTGCTTGCTTGAATTGAATTGTTGTCAACCCCACCTTCCACACTCTTTGAGCTCAAGCTTGAGTTAGTTCGTTATAGCTTGAGCATGCCTTTGTTTGTGATTACATGAAGTGTTAGTTGTTTTTGTCCCACCCCATTTGAGCATCTCTCTCAGAACTGAGTAAGCCAGACCCAGAGACCGCGAGAATACGACCCTGGCCAAAAGCCAGGTATCTTTGTTGAAGGAGGTTTTCCTCCCCATCAGTCTGTCATCAATACTTGGTCAGTCATCAGTGTCCGGCTCGGCATCAGTGTTCAGTTCTGGGTCGTCATCAGCATCAATGTCCCAGTCGGCATCAACATCTTGGTCGGCCTCGGTTAGCATCAGTACTTGTTTCGGCATCAACATTTCCATCACCGTGCATCCATTCCTTAGCATCTGTCAGTCATATTTTTCATGCTCAGTCAAACTCCAAGCATCCACGAAGACATTGACCTTAGCCTTGAAGCTTTTATCCTGGTTTCGTGTCCAAGGCTTCTCCGGTCGTGACCACGGGGTGACGGGTGCATCAGTCGTGGGGTTGCAAGTGCTGGCAGAGGGATGGGAGCTAATGTTATGCAAGTTGGAGCTGAAGGAGATAAAGGAAGTTTATGCTCTTACTAGGGGTGCAACAGAGAATGTGAATGACGTGGTGACCGGTATGAACTACATCATTGATCTTTGCGTTTACGCCTTGTTTGATTCGGGCTCATCCCATTCTTTTGTGTCTGAAAAGTGTTTGAGTAGCTTGGGTGTAGTAACTAGTAGCTTGGGAACTAGTTGGGGTGTGAGGACTCCATTGGGGACTTCTGTCCGGGTAAATAGAGTGTTAAGAAGCTGTAAAGTGTTGGTAGGAGGGGCAGAACTACCGAATGGCCTAGTGGTGCTTCCATTCAATGAATTTGATGTCATTCTTGGCATGGATTGGTTGGCCAAACATGGGGCATTGCTTGATTTCAGGAAGAATGAGGTTCTACTCCAGGTTGAAGGTGTTGTCCAAGTGGTGTTTCAAGGGTGTCCAAAAGAGGGATTCGACGCCTACGGAGTTAGTTTCAGCAATGCAGTCATTTTCTGTAATTCAAGGTGTGTGTGAAGCAATTATGGTGCAAGTGTTAGTTGATCAAGGAGAGGATTTAGATAAGGTGCCAGTAGCTTGGGAGTTTTTTTATGCGTTTGAGGAGTTTCCAGGAGCACCGATCGAGTAGGAAGTAGATTTCAATATAGAGTTGGTTCCTGGAACCGCTCCAGTATCCATTCGCCCTATTGTATGGCACCGGCTGAACTGGAGGAGTTAAAGGAGCAGTTGCAAGAGATTTTGGATAAAGGTTTCCCCTTGGGTAGCACCAGATCTTTTTGTGAAGAATAAAGACGGTTCAATGAGGATGTGCATTGACTACCGACGGTTCAATGGTTGTGTATTGACTATCGGAGCTCCTTCTATCGCCAGGCAGGCCTTATCTTCTTCTTTCTTTTCTACTGTGATCATTTGTTCCTCCTGGAAGTTCAGGGTGGTGGCCAGCTTCAGTAAGGCATCTGCGTGAGCGTTGTCTTCTCAAGTGATCAGGATGATCTCGGATGTCTCAAATCTTGCAAAGGAGGCCCCGACTTCCTCATTATACGATACCAGAGTCTTTTCTCTTACTTTGTACTCTCCATTGAGCTGACTGACAACTATGGCGAAGTCTGATTACACCTTGATGTGTGATACCCCCATTGATTTTCCCATGCGTAGACCTAAAATCAGGGGCCAATACTCGGCGACGTTGTTAGTGTGATGCTTGGTGAATCTGAGGGCGGTCTCGTGCAAGACTCCTTGAGGGTTTTTAAGCATTATGCCCGCGCCAACTCCATTTTTGTTGGAGACGCCATCCACATACAACAACCATTAGTCGTCTGGCTTTCCTTTTGCCCTGATGCACCCCTTTACCACGAAGTCTGCTAGAGCTTGCGCTTTGATGGCAGTTCGTAGTTGGAAATGTGCATCGTATTCACTCAGCTCCACTGCCCACTTGGCCATTCTTCCAGCTACGCTCATTGACCTGAAAGTTGTCTTGCTGGGCAAGTTAGTCACCACATTTATGGTGTGGGCGTGGAAGTATGGGCGTAACTTCCTGGAGGCTACCACCACAACGTATGTTGACTTCTCGAGTGTGGTATATCTCCCCTCTACATCTACCAATGTCTTTCTTGTGTAGAAAACAGGGAGCTCTTCCTTTTCTTCTCTCTTCACCAAGACTGAGCTGACGGATATAGTTATTATAGTAACGTACAAGTATAGTTGGTCTCCAAGGAGAGGTGCCCCTAGCACTGGAGGGATCGTCAAGAAGACCTTGAGATCTTCAAACGCCCTCGAGCACTCGTTTGAACAAGTGAACTTGGCGGAACCTTTCAGGGTGGCGAAGAATGGCACTTGTCTTTTAGAGGACTTAGGAATGAAGCGGTTCATGGCAGCTAGGCGCCCTATCAATGTTTTCACATCCCTCGATGTCTTGGGTGGTGATGTCTTCATTATCGCTTCAATTTTCTTTGGGTTAGCTTCGATTCCTCTTCTTGTGATGATAAAACCTAAGAACTTTCTCGAAGACTCCTCGAACACACATTTTTTGGGGTTCAGGCGGAGCCAAAACCTCTTCAGGGTCTCAAAGGTTTTCCTGAGGCCTGCCAGATGATCGTGGCCCACCTTGGTTTTGACTAAGAGGCCGTCCACATATTCTTCCATGTGATGGCTCAGCTGGTCCTAGAACACTGTGTCGATCATCCGCTGGTAGGTGGCCCCCACATTTTTCAGACCGAAGGGAATCACGTTGTAGCAGTAGTTTCCAAAGGGCGTCGAGAACGAGGTCTTCTCCTGGTCTTCTTTTTCCAAGGGAATCTGATGATACCCTGAGAACATGTCTAGGAAAGTCAATGTTTCATGGTTGGTCGTGGCATCTACCAACTGATTAATGTTCGGAAGTGGATACGGATCTTTTGGACATGCATCATTAAGATTGGTATGCACATCCGCCAACTCCTGTCCACCTTACCCACAATGAGTACGTTGGAGAGTCACAATGGGTACTGGACCTCTTGGATGAAACCTACCTCCAATAGCTTGGTGGTTTCCTCCTGTACAACTTGCTTCCTCGTCCAGTTAATGGTTGTCTTCTTTTGCGACACTAGGCGCACGTCCGCCCTGACAACCAACTGATATTGAACGTTCGAGGGATCCAACTGACGTGACCATGCCTAGTGACATGACCATGCCCAACAACGTGACCAAGCCCTACTCGGCATTACCACTGATGTCGAGCATTGTTGGGTGCCTGATGGCGAGCTGTGACATCACCAAAATAGGGACACCCATTGATGCCGAGCCGTGGCATCACCAATGCAGGGCCGAGACACCGTGGATACCGAGTCGTGGCATCACCAACGCAAGGGAGCGGACACCCGTTGATGCCAAGTCACGGCATCACAAATGTAGGACCGAGAGACCTGCTGATGCCAAGGCGAGGCATCACTGAAGCCAGAATGCCACGCGCTGCTGAGCTGATGCTAGGCGCCAAGACCGGACCACCACCTGATCCTTATCCGAGAGCTGATGAAGAACCAAGAATGCCGATGTTGATGTCGAGTGATGCCAAGCCGGGAGATGATGCTGATCCGGAACTAATATCGATCTGATGATGTCAATCCGAACATTGATGACTGACCAAATACTAATTTTGATCCGAGAAGCCTACGGATGCTGATCCGATACCATGATGCCAGAGTGATGCTGAGTGTCGAACGAGTGATGACCGAGACTGACCCGATGTTGATGCTAGGCCGAGAGACTAATACAGAGTTGATGCTAATTGATGATGGGCCACAGCCAGACCACTCTCGGGTCATGCATCCGACCGAGAGACGAAATTCAAGACGCGCTAGGATTGTCGAGTCGTAGACCAAAATCCTTAGCATTCCAAGTCCGATAAGGAATAAGAATGTCGAGCATTGAGCTGTAAATATCATGCGCCAGTTTAGGAATTATTAGAAAAATTTAGGAATTATTAGAGTTTTAGTCGGATTTGTTTTCCTTTTTAGAGTCGATTTTTATTCCTTTTTAGATAGGCTTCGAATTATTTTAATATTTTAGAGTTAGTCCGTTACAAGGAAAGGGAAAAGCCCTTGGACGACCTTGATCCTATAAATAGGACCCCTTGTACACGTTTTGAAAACAGACCCCCCTTGATTAATAAATTGATTCGGGACTTTGTTTTTTGTTCCTTCTAGCTTTTGCTCGTTGTTGCATAGCTTTTAGGTTGATTTCGTGGCCAAGGTCATCACCCTTGACTTCATGGCACCTTTCACCTTGATACTTCGGGTTCCTAACTCTTTATAGCTAGTGGGTCCAAGTCTGTTTCCATCCTAGTTTTGAGGATTGTTTTCGATTTCCTTGTTCATAAGCATTTGGTATGGGGCCTTCGCCATGGTTTATGGGAAGATAGTATAGGGCCTCGGCCCCCGGTTTGGGGAAGCGGCTCGAGATCGATGGGAAGATAGAAGGGAGAGGAGAATAGGAGTGGGTACTGTTTGGTGGTTCGAGCCGAAGTTCGCTACGTCAATCGGAGGAGGCCTAGAGCGCCGGCGACGAGGAACGGGAATAGCAGCGTCATTCCACCAAGTTCCAAGAATCTGGGAACGTTAGTGGCGACTTCAATGAAGAAGAAACGGGACCACATAGCAGTTTTTGAAAGTTAAGTAACCCTTTCGTAAATTCTAGAACGTTGTGGATTGTTTCAGAATTTTGGGAAAATATGTTGTGTGGGTCCCTAACTGTGGGGTTTTGTTATTTAAGGATCCGGGAGTTCTCTGTCAACTTTCTAAGTTGCTGGACATCATTGCATAACTTGAAAGGTTGTGGGGTTGGTGCTGAGTTTCATGGAAAATGTCAAAGTTGGTCATCAAAAGTTTTAAAGTGTTGCAGTTCAGTAACTCAAGCATATCTCGCATCTTTGAAGTCCAAATAACAAACTGTCAAAATCTGTGGAACTGGGACAATGAGACGAACGTTCTCAGATAGAATTCAGAGTCTGCTTTTAGGCTAATGTAATGTCTTAGCGTCGATAGGTAGAGACGTGAGGAATTACAACTAGGCTTAGTAATTAATAGGGATGCACGAATTGGAGAAATGAAATGGTTAATTGTATGATGTTGTGATTGGTTGTTGATATGTGATGCATGGCTTGACTTGTTTGAATGTATGGTTAACTAGGTGGCTAGAAATGAGAGTTTATTTCCAAAGTGTGCATAAGTCATGTGGCTATAATTATTGGAACTGTGGAATGTTGGGTGCAGGACTGTAGTTCTACCAATGTAGAATAATCCTAGAAGGACGAACAGGAGGGTGGCCCTAGACCTTGCGACATGATCACCTCTTTTATTTAACTATTATAGGTGGGGTTGTCGGCAAGGCTATTAGTCCACTTGTAATAACTTTGTGATGGAATTGTGATGTGAAATTGGTACATGGAATTGTGATGTGGAATTGGTACATGGAATTATGATGTGGAATTGGGACATGGAATTGGTTGAATGGAATTGTATTGCTGATGTGTGTAAATCGATGTGGTTGTGTTAAATGGAATTGAAATGATAGAACCGGTTGGAGCTTGCACTACCCCTAATTATGACCTCTCCTAGAAGAGTGAGGTGCGGTCACACCTCCTAGAAGAGTGGCGTGATCTGTTGTTGTTGTTGTGGATGTGAGTTTGGGCCCTGGATCCTTCTTGAAGAAAGGATGCGTCTTGGACCAACCTAGAAAAGAGGGTGTGTAGGATAAACTCCACGGAGTGTAATTAAAGCACCTAGTTAAATGAAGTGTGAACTGATGTGTGGTGTGTTGTGCTGGATGTGCTTGTGAACTAATATGTGATATGTTGCTGGACCATGTTGATGTTATTTCTTGTTTGTTATAACATGATACATGATGATGATGTGATGTTGGTATTCAATTTGTGACGTGAGTTTTGTAATGGATTGTTTATGATGTTTGGGGTGATGCACGATGGGAATAGAGGTAGAGGGAATTTATTGATCACTTAGAACTACTATACTAGGATGTTAAAATGGAATATAAGTATGGGTCCTATTGTTGTATTCTCATGTGGGAGTCTGGGATGCTCATCCCTAGGTAGTTCTGCGCATAGTTAAGCCAAGGGGGTTCACTCAGTTTCATTAGGAAACTGATCCCCTCTAGTCTCTCTCTTTTCAGTTAGAAGTAGTTGGCGAGCTTAGAGCAGTAGTTGGTGGTAGTAGAATTAAGATGAAAGACAGAAGGATGGTGACCGAGGACGAGGATATCATTTTATGTATTTTCATTTCAGTTGACAGCTTGGGGAATTTTCAAATGTGATTTATTGATGATGTTTTTTAAGAGGTTTTTGACTGTTTGTGTTTTGACATGTATTTAAGTGGGAATCCCCGTGTTTTAATGATTATATTTTATCGATCTTATTTTTGTTGGTTTTGTATTGGTTATTTTGGTTCGATTTATCGCTAGTAGCACTTGTTCCCAATCTAACCAATGGGTTTGACCCAGGCTATTTGGCGCGGGTATTACAAGGGTATCAGAGCCTGGTTTGTCTCTGAGTTGTAACATCCCAGTTCTGATTAACCGGTTTGATTTATAAAGTTTGGTTTGGTTCCTCATTGGTTAAATGCCGGTGAAATTTAATTTGAATTAAAATTTTAATTCAAGGATAAAATTTTACCCCGAGCGTTGGGAATTGAACTTCCCGAGTTAAAGATGTTTTAGGTTAACTGTTAGGTCGAGGCACTGAACCAGTTGACCGGGTCGAGTACGCCCGACTCATGAGCGAACCATTTGGGCGTGTAACAAATGAAAGGAAGGGGGTTTTGATGTGAACAGGGCGGCTGATTCCACAATTAGACTGCTCACCACTTGTGGATCATAAAACACGAGCCAAAACTTAGACTATAGGGTGGAGATCGGCCAAGAGATAAATAGCTATTGAGCTAAGAATCCAAAGGTGATCTTTAATACGAGAGGTGCCACGAATTAGAGGTGAATACTTTAGCTCGATAAACCTAGTCTAGACGACAATCAATTGCATGAAAATAAAATAAAAATTTGCAAATCTATGCAAAGAAGAAAAATCGAAGTTTCTGAAATTTTATTTAATCCAAGTGTGTCTTACAATGGGTGGCCGAAGTCTCTATTTATAGTATAAGGATTCGGCCCTAGTGCTCTCCTTTTCCTACTTTGAATCTAACTCTAAAATAATAAAGAAATAAAAAGAGTCCTAAATAAACTACTAAAAAGGAATAATAATCCAATCCTAAGTAGGAAACTAATAAAAGAGGGGGAAATCCAAAAATAAACGGGGAAAACTCCTACAAAATAGCAAAGAATCCTAAACTCGCAAAACCCTTAGTCTATGTCCAACTAAGATTAGGAGTCTTTGTGTGGGTTGGATTTCCTCATTGGGCCCTAATTCTGTTTGGCTCGGCCCAGGGCTTGTCTGGGGGCCGGTGTTGGGTTGATGCTCGGCCAGTGCTGGGCAGTGTCAGGGACGGGGCTGGGGCCTGGGACCGGGTCGGGGCTGGCACCTGAGGCTGGGCCGTGGCTGGGGCTGTGTCGGGCCCGGTGCCTGGGCTGGTGTCGGGTCGGGGCTGGTCACGTCATTATACCTTTCTTTGAAAAGATTCATCCTCGAATCTTCGTGTCCATAATCTTCGGCTCTGACATCCCCTTTGGCATCGGTCTGGACTTTGTCACCCCTGATCACCGTAGCTTGTTTGTTGGGGCAGTATCTAGCCATGTGACCACGTTTTTGGCACTTGTAACAAATAATCCCACTCGAATGATTAGTACTAACATTCGGATTCACACTAGGTTTAGGGATACCTTCTGTGGTTCGGCTCGGCATTCCTTGACCCAATGTCGTGGCTAGTACGGGCCTGGTGCCTGGCTTTGTATTGGTGTTGGTTCTTCTTTCTTCTATCCGAACCATCGTGGCCTGGATGTTGACAAGGGATTGGGCCATGGTTTCCATGCTTTCTTCCAGCGTGGGTACTCTTCTTCTTATCATGATTAGTCTCGAATATAAAGAATAAGGCCTCCCAAATCTTTCAATCTAAACAAGAACTAATCTCACGAGCACTCGGATTTTACCACTCGTGTTTTAGGGTGAAACTATTTAGGGTTTTTCTTGAAAATTTTCTATAAAACTAAAAGAACAAGATACGCAGTCCCAAAGTTGAACTGAAGCTATGATACCAAACTGATGTGAACGGGGCGGCTCATTTTGCAACTACATCGCTCACCACTTGGGGATCACAAAACACGAGCCAAAAATTAGAACTATAGGCCAAGAGATCAATAGCTATTGAGCTAAGAATCCAAAGGCGATCTTTAATACGAGTGGTGCCACGAATTAGAGGTGAATACTCTAGCTCGATAAACCTAGTCTAGAAGAAAATTGCGAATCCATGCAAAGAAAAAAAAATTAAGTTTCTAAAATTTTATTTAATCTAAGTGTGTCTTACAATGGGTGGTCGAAGCCTCTATTTATAGTACAAGAATTCGGCCTAGGGCTCTCCTTTCTAGTTTGAATCTAACTATAAAATAATGAAGAAATAAAAAGATTCCTAAACAAACTATTAAAAAGGAATAACAATCCAATCCTAAGTAGGAAACTAATAAAAGAGGGGGGAAATCCGAAAATAAAAGGGAAAAACTCCTAAAATAGCAACGAGTCCTAAACCGGCAAAAACCCTAATCCGTGTCCAACTAAGATTATGAGTCTTTGTGTGGGTCGGATTTCCTCACTAGGCCGTGATTCTGTCTGGCTCAGCCCGGGGGTTGTTTGGGGGCCAGTTTTGGGCTGATGCTCGGCCGGTGCTGGGCAGTGTCGGGGCTAGTGCTGGGCCGGGCCGTGACTGGTGCCTGGGCTGGCACCTAAGGTTGGGTCGTGGCTGGGGCTTAGGGATGTGTTGGGCCGGGGCTGGTGACGTCAAGTTTGCTTCTGAAATTTTGGCCCAACCTTTTGGGCTAGTAAACCCGACCAAAACCCTTGCTTTGGCCCAGTTATGGCTTAATCCCAAGTAGTTTAATCCCCATGTTGCTAGCGGGAATTGAAGAAAGAGGTGGGCTTTGGGCCCGACTCTTTAACTAGAAGAAAAAGGGCTTGGGTTTGTTTGGGATAGCGGGTAGTGAGGGGGGATTTGATAGTGGTTCCTGGGCCCGTTCATTGGAGGCTTTTAGGGCCATAAGCCCACTACTATGTAAGTCACGACAAAAGGGTTTCAGTGGAGGAAAACTATATCGCAGAGGGAAGGAGGATACGTCTTGACTTCTGTGCTTGGAGTTGGTGCTTGGAGTTGGTGCTTGGGGAAATCGGAAGGGAGAACACGAAATTCGAGTGGGTGTTTTGTTTTGGAAAACGAAAGAATGAAGAGGGAGATGGCGTCTGGCTTTGAAGGAGAGAGGGTGAATGAGCAGTGAACGAAGACTAGTAGCGGCGAGAATCTTCGAGCGTTGCCGATTGTGGAAGGGGTTCGAAACCCAACTCAATCATGGGGAAGCAGGATGGGATCGATGGGGAAGATAGAAGGGAGTTGAGAATAGGAGTGGGTACGATTTGGTGGTTCGAGCTGAAGTTTGCTAGGTCAATCAGAGGAGGCCTGGAGCGTCGGCGACGAGGAACGGGAACGGTGACAGCATTCCGCCAAGTTCAAAGAATCTGGGAACATCAGCGGCGGCTTCAATGGAGAAGAAAGGGGACCACGTAGCAGTTTTCGAAAGTTAAGTAACCCTTTCGTAAATTCTAGAACATTATTGGTTCTTTCGGAGTTTTGGGAAAATATGTTGTGTCGGGTCCCTAACTGTGGGGTTTTGTTATTCAAGGATCTTGGAATTCTCTATCAAGTTTCTAAGTTGCTGGACATCGTTGCATAACTAGAAAAATTGTGGGGTTGGTGCTGAGTTTCGTGGGAAATGTCAAAGTTGGTCATTAAAAATTTTGAAGTGTTGCAGTTCAGTAACTCAAGCATATCTCGCTTGTTCGAAGTCCAAATGACGAACCGTCAGAACCTGTGGAACTGGGATGACGAGACGGACATTCATAGATAAAATTCAAAGTCTTATTTTAGGATAAGGTGAGGGCTTAGATTCAATAGGTAGAGACGTGACGAATTACAATCGGCTTAGTAATTAATAGGGATGCACGAATTGGAGAGTTGAAATGGTTAATTGTATGATGTTATGATTGTTAGTTGATATGTGATGCATGGCTTGACTTGTTTGAATGTATGGTTGAATTGTTTGAATGCATGGTTGACTAGGTGGTTAGAAATGAGAATTTATTTCCAAAGTATGCATAAGTTATGTGGTTGTAATTATTGGAACTGTGGAATGTTGAGTGCAGGAGGATGGTTCTGCCAATGTAAAATCATCCTAGAAGGACAAACAGGAGGGTGTCCCTAGACCTTGCGACATGATCACCCCTTTGATTTTATTATTACAAGTGGGGTGGTCGGCAAGGCTATCAGTCCTCCCGTAATAAGTGTATGACGGAATTGTGATGTGGAATTGGTTGAATGGAATTGTATTGTTGATGTGTGTAAATCGATGGGGTTGTGCTAAATGGAATTGAAATGATAGAATCGGTTGGAGTATGCACACCCCCCCCCCCCCCAATTGTCACTTGTGGATGTGAGTTTGGGCCCTAGATCCTTCTTGAAGGGTGTGAGGATAAACTCCATGGCGCCTAATTAACTCATTTAGTTAAATGAAGTGTGAAATGTTGTGTGTGTGTTGTGTTGGATGTGCTTGTGAACTAATATGTGATGTGTTGTTGGACCGTGTTGATGTTATTTCTTGTTTATTATGACATGATATGTGATGATGATGTGATGTTGGTATTCAATTTGTGACATGAGTTTTGTAATGGATTGTTTATGATGTTTGGGGTGATGCATGATGGGAATATTGGTAGAGGGAATTTATTGATCACTTAGAAATACTATACTAGGATGTTAAAATTGAATATAAGTATAGGTCACATTGTTGTATTCCAATGTGGGAGTCTGGGATGCTCCCTATGTAGTTCGGCGCATAGTTAAGGCAAGTGGGTTCATTCTATTTCATTAGGAAATTGATCCCCCTCTAGCCTCTCTTTTCAGTTAAAAGTAGTTGTCGAGCTTAGAGCAGCAGTTGGTGGCAGTAGAGTTGAGATGGAAGACTGAAGGATGTGACCGAGGACGAGGATGTCATTTTATGTATTTTCATTTCAATTAACAGCTTGAGAAATTTTCAAATGTGATTTATTGATGATGTTGTTTAAGAGGTTTTTGGTTGTTTGTTGTTTCAAATGTATTTAAGTGGGATCCCCGTCTTTTGTTTTGATGATTATATTTTTGTTGGTTTTGTATTGGTTATTTTGATTTGATTTATCTCTAGTAGCACCGGTTCCCAATCTAACCAATGGGTTCGACCTGGGCGATTCAGAGCTGGTGTTACAAGAATCACCAAAGTTTCATTAATTACATTATTAGTCACCATATATTCCCTGGATCAGAAGAAACCGTCAGCCCATGTTCCTCTAATAGTCTGTAACTTTCATATATTTTCAAAAGAAACCCAACTAACTTTCTTAGTTAGTTCAGTTTAGTCCAATAGATACGAATCTGGTTAGTTCGTTAACCGTCAATCATAAAACACTTAAATCAAATCTTAGTGAAAGAAAATATTAATAAGTGGATAATTTGGATCAATGTAAAATGGAAATGAAATTAATCAGTGTTAACAGAATCAGACCGGACAAGCCGGTTTGACCAGAAAAACTGAGAACCAGAGCTTAGCCCGATCCGGTCTGAGAAGAAAATGGCAACGGTTCAATTGTGACCAAAAAGTGGGTCAAACCAGAAAACTCGGAAAACCCGCTCGAACCGGGCACCACGGTTTTGGCCGGGTCCAAAAGAGTAAACTGCATTGTTTCTTTCTTCCATTCCTATTCATCTAGCAAATCCTATTCAGATTGATTTCAATTTCCTTCATTAGTCTTGTGAAGATTTATGGTTTAAATGGAAGAAGAAGAAAATCCAAATGTATTATTTAGTTCAGAAGCCCAGTATCTAACTCGTCGCGCGGCTATGACGTAAACCTCCGCAACCCTTCACCAACACCAACACCAACACCTTCCTCATTTCCATTTGCCAACCCTCCACCTCGCATCGCCATCAACGTCCTTCGTCAACCCTCTTCTCAGGAGTAAGTACTAATGAAGATGATGAAGAAATTAGATTTACTGAGAGGAATATAAGGAGAGGAGAGGAGAAGAGAAGAGAAACATGGAAAGAGGAAGGAGAGAAGAAGAGGATACATGCGGCTGCTCTAATAGAATTTAGATTTAGGGTTTATCTTGTTTATATATTAAGTAGTATTACACTTTGGTACCTAAAGTTATAGCTATATCACTAATAATACATAATTTTATAAAATAGTATTGACCGGTTCTTTACACCGGGTTTTATGATTTGATCCCGGTTGAACCTTTGACCCTCGAACGTCTCGCTACACCGGTTCGATGACCGGTCTGGTCCTAACAACACTGAAATTAATTGATAGGATTTTATCTTAGTTATGGATTAAGGATTATTTTCAATAAGTTATTTCAAGATTAAATTTAATTCTACTTTCTCAAATTCGTATGAAATTGGGTTATGAATAGCCATATATTTCTTTGAGAATAATTAGATTTAGTGCATGATTAGTCAAATGGATGAATAGATTGAATGTTTTTATTAATTAAGTATTATAAAAATAGGGTTTATCTTGGACTAATTTTATATATGGAAAAAGGGTAAGTATTGATAATAATAGTTTTGATTCCAAGTATGCTAGTAAGTGAATTAAATTAAGTGACAAGTGTTATAAAATAAAGTTGGATAATATTAATATTGGTGAAACCTACAAATTAGTAATAAAATTGGTAAAAAAAATATCTTTTCCTCTTATCTCGAACTTATAATATTAAGTTCATCAATAATATATTTCAGAAGGTTAATAAAGGAATTATTGGAATGTTTATCAATAAATTACTTTCCTAAGATAATAAATTTAATTTACCATCATAAAGAGAAGCCTTCTGTCACACTTCATGATAAGTTGTGAAGTGGTTCTTCCCAAAGTCGCCAAATCGTCGCCCTAGACTGCCACGGCCGCTGTTGGTTTCAATCTAATCGAATCTCTCGTATTTAGGTTCATACGGACGTTTGACTCCCTAGACTAGACTTCTACGTTGAGTTCTCCCGCTTATTTGAAGGTAGGTTGGTTAAAGGGAGCAATATCTTGTTGTTTCTAGTTTTACATTATGTCATGATTTATGTTATGTTACTTTTACGAATTATGTGCGCCTACAATACATATGTTATATGATGAAGGGTCACACCTACATTTATGTTATGTCATGATAGATAAGTATATGTGGGTTGGTTAAAGGGGATAATATCTTGTCGTTGCTAGTTATTTTATGTCATTAATTATATCATGATTGGTTTATGAATTATATTTATTTATTATGAAGTTATGTGCATGATTAAGTGTCGAACCTCATATAGATAAGTACATGTGGGTTGGTTAAAGGGGGTAATATCTTGTCGTTGCTAGTTACTTTATGTCGTTAATTATATTATGCCTTTCTTGTGTTACGTCAAGTTTCATGATCTATGTTTGGTTGATAATTCCATGTTTCAGTTATGTAATAAGTTTATGTCTACACCATGTCAGCACTACTCAGTAATTATGCATATAGACGATTATTTGGAGAATTAATAGTCTGTCTCTCTAGCTAGTTCTCCGCCCTCAGTTACGTTAAGAGATATGGTTTCAAGTCCCTATCCATTCAGTTAGGGGATGCGGGTTCAAGTCCCCATCCACTCAGTTAAGAGATGTGGGTTCAAGTCCCCATCTACCCTTTGCCTGATGGATACGTGCTCCCAGACACTTTCAGTTATTTCAGCTTAGGCGTAGGGCTAATTAGATGAGTTAGGGGGCCCCTACCCTAAGTAAAAGCTTATTAAAAAAAAAGTTAAGTTATGCATGAATTGTTATGTTCATGTTTTTCAGCTTCAAGTCATGTGCAGTAAATGTGCATTCGGTGATAGCCAGTTTATGATTTCACTTATGATTAATTAGTTCAGTAATATGATAGTTGACCCTACCTAAAAGATGAATAGTAAGATGACGAATGAAGTTTTGAGAAGACATCTTACGTGTCTTATAATGACGAATGATATCTTGAAATGATACGTTATGTGAGATATGCTTATCAGTTTCAGATCATGATCAGTGATATGATAAGATTATGTATGCATGTTTAGCAATTATTAGTGATGCTTTATTGATTCATATTACGTGCTTGTTGTGTTCTATGGTTGATGCATCCTTGTTGAGTATTAGTATATGATGTTATTGAGTTTATACATAATCATATCTATGTTATGATTAAGACTTAATGATTATGATA
The DNA here is from genome assembly GCA_034768395.1 of Linum lewisii. NCBI lineage: Eukaryota > Viridiplantae > Streptophyta > Magnoliopsida > Malpighiales > Linaceae > Linum > Linum lewisii. The sequence continues at coordinate 22,618,453 of CM068302.1, read as the reverse complement.
TCTACTTAGCCATGTTTAAAGAACCCTAGTGAGTTAAGTATCATGATGAGTACAAGTCTTATGAGATGATTAATATAGTTAAGAATGTGAATGCCATGAGAACTATCTTGAGTTACATCATGAATAGTATTACTAATAAAAAGTTGTGAATTATGTTATGGATAGTTTTGTGATGCATGTTTAGAAGTATTATTGTTTCTTATTAATATGATTGATCGATCCTAAGTTCTTGGGATCCCTTTACGGTTGTTTATTGATTTGAGCACGAAAGACTGACCCCGAACAACTCACCAGGTTGTTAGAATTTTTTTTTTAGCTTGAAATAGGAGGAGCTGATTCGAGGTGTGGAGTTATGTCTACAGTGATGTAAGACATGGACTTGAGACAAATATTTTAAATGTTTATTAAGAAGCTTGTTAAGACTTGTTTTCACTTCAGTTTTGCCCAAGTGTTTAGGGCTCAGTTACCAACTAGAGGTAGAAGCGTAGGGCCATCATTATGAACTTTATTAAAGGTTTTACAAGTACTATTTAAGTTTATTTTCTAGTACCCGGGCGATGGCATTTTATGAAATATACGTTATTTAAGCGTAGCACCCTCGTGTTGTTTTAAGTTTTTCCGCTACTGTAAGGGTATTTTGGTAATTCCCTTTATTTCAAAAGTGAGGGTGTTACACTGGGTGCCGGATGAGCTATGACCGAGACTGACCGGATGTTGATGCTGGGCCGAGAGACTAATATAGAGTTGCTGCTAATTGATGTTGGGCAAATGTCGGATGATGTTGGGCAAATGTCGGATGATGTTGGCCGCAACCAGCCAACTGTCGGGTCATGAATTTGACCGAGTGACGGAATATGAGCACACTAGGATTGCCGAGCCGTGGACCAAAAACCTTGGCATTCCTAGTCCGATAAGGAATAAGAATGCCGCATTGAGCTGTTAATGTCGTGCGCCAGTTTATGAATTATTAGAGTTTTAGTCGGATTGGTTTTCCTTTTAGAGTCAGATTTTTATTCCATTTTAGATAGGCTTCGGATTATTTTAATATTTTAGAGTTAGTTTTGTACAAGGAAAGGGAGAATCCCTTGGCCGACCTTGATCCTATAAATAGGACTCCTTGTACACGTTTTGAAGACAGACCCCCCTTGATTAATAAATTGATTCAAAACTTTGTTCTTTATTCGTTCTAGCTTTTGCTCGTTGTTGCATAGCTTTTAGGTTGGTTTATCGTGCCCAAGGTCATCACCCTTGACTTCTTGGCACCACTCACCTTGATACTTCGGTTTACTAGCTCTTTATGGCTAGTGGGTCCAAGTTCGTTTCCATCCCAGTTTTGAGGATTGTTTTTTATTGCCTTATTGCTAAGCATTTGGTATAAGGTCGCGACCCACGGTTGCCAACGATTCATATCACCAGCCCATGCATATCTTGGGGTTATCACAAGAATAAGTTGGCATATTCCCCGAGGAACGTGAGTATGCGATTCTGGTCGGCTGCTGTGATGTGAGCGGATAGCCTTACTTTCCTTTCTAGGTCATTTGGTAGGTGTGGATTCTCCACGTCTGCCTCTGCGGGCTCAAGGTGGACGAAGATTTCTTCCCAGGTAGCCACCGAGAAACAAGCTTCCTCCTTTTTTTAAGGATACCCTATAGAACTTTTTGGCCAGGGTATCTCTCCACGCTACTCCAATTCCACCCACTACTAGGAATTTCATCACTTGATGGATGGGAGATAAGACCGCTTCAAACGTCGCGAGACCTGGGCGTCCTATGATCATGTTGTACGACGTGCTACAGTTAGTGACATAGAACTTGATGTATTTGGTCTCTTGAAGTTTCTCGTACCCCAAGGTAACTGGGAGTGTGACCACTCCAAGGACAGGCACATCATTCCCGGCGAAACCTGTGAGCACAACCTTGAACGCCTTCAGCCTCCCTGGATCCAGACACATCATGCTAAAGGCGTCAGCTGGAAGGATATCCGTCGAGCTTTCCTCGTCTATCGGAACCCTTTCCATGAGGGTATCCTCTATGATTACTATGATTACCATGGCCCGAGTACTTGGGTTCCGCCCCTTCAAGTCTGTCGTGGTGAAGGCGATGGGCAGACAGCTTTCCGCTTGGTTAACCAGAGAACATTCGTCCACTACTTTCGTGTTTTTGGGAGCATCCTCCTCTCCCCCAAGATCATGTTGTAGGTTCTTTTGTACCTCACCCTTTTTTCCTCCTTCTCTGCCTCCTTGTCTTCTTCAGTTTCCTCCTCTTTTTATTGCTAATTCGGTCAAAGACGCTCCCTTTCTTGGAGGGATACCGCCCTTAATTCTTTCTTCGGGAGATTCAGACCATTGCCTCTCTCTCCTTTGGTGGTTGTCAATTATGTACTCCCGGAGCTCCCCATTGTTTAGTGCTATCTCAATCTTGTTCTGGAGCTCTCGACAGTCCTCATTGTCATGTCCCCTCTGGTTTTGAAATTCACAAAACTCACTGGGGTTCCCCTTTTTTACCGCCACCTTTGGGAGTGGGGCGGGCCATCGGAGGCCGCCCTGCTTCTCTTACAGGACGTACATGAGTCGGTGTCGTGATTCGGAGAGCAGTGTGTACTTTTCTTCCTGCCGTCTATCACTATGAGGGCGATTGTCTCGTCTATCATCGGGATGTTTATCCCTTCTGTTGTGATATCCTCTCTCATTTCCATGTTCTGGGGCGCGTCTAGAGCTGCCTTGTATCATGGCCATGTTGTCTTTAACCTCAATGCACTGGAGGATGCAAGATTCCAGCTCAATGTGTGTTCATGGTTTTTTAGCACCAGCGCCTTTCCCAACTCAGTGTTGAGGGTGGTGGTCATTATGTGATGGAGGGTGATGTCCAATGCTACATGGGGAACCACCATCACCGCCTTTGCCCCCTTGTTGTAATACTGTTGATGATACTCGATTTTACGTGATTATCAGCCTCATTTAAGCGACATTTCTTTGCTTAAGACATGGTTTTTAGGGTAGAATAACGAGTATTCAATCGATTGCCCTATCTCGTGCCATTTGTGTTACCTTGGCCCGTTTCGGGTCTATTTGATGGTTTTCCAGTGTTTTTATGCTAGCACAGGTTTTTGCCATCGAATACGGTAGCCAAGGACGTGTCTTAGACGTTGGAACCCCGAAGAATCACACATAAATCAACCGGAGAAATCGCTCAAGTCAAAGAAAACGCCTGCCCCATTTACACATGTATTTTCGGCGAAAATACCCTTGGGTTTTCGCCGAAAACGTAAGAAGGAATCCACTGCCCCGAGTAGGAAGAAGTTTTCGCCGAAATTCCTCTACTATTTTCGGCGAAAATCCCAGTTGAAATCAGAAAATCTCGGGTAGGTATAAATACAGCATTCGGCGGCTAATGAAAGGGGGGACCGACACTTTTGTGAATCACTTAACACACACACACACAAACCGAGACGGGGAGAGAGACAGGGCGAGTGGATAGAGTTCAAAGAGCCAGGAACGGATCGTGACGCCATCCATCCACCTCGGAGAGCCAGTGCTAGGAGTTGAAGATCCAGCAGATTGAAGCTGCCAAGAAGCATCGAAATTAGGTTTTACAGTTCTTCTCTGTCTTCCTACCTGAGATGTATTCTTTGTCTGTCTTCGATTATGCTGTATCGAGTATGAGTATCTAAACTTGTGTAGCTTAGATGACATGAACCCTAAGTGACCCAGGGCTTAAAGCGGTCACGGATCGGCGGTGATTAGATTCGAAATTCATTCAGTTTCATCTTTCATGTTTGATTTGTTCTTCGTTATCTGTGTTTCTTGTCTGGTTTGGCCACCTAGATTAGATTCTTGTTAAGCTAAGGATAGAAGCGAACGCTCGCCTTACTTTAAAACACCAAATCGAACAATCAACCTTATAATTGGAGCGTGCCTTTCGTAGGAACCGATTAGGGTTGATCCATTGCTAGAGTAACTCATTAATCATTAGAATTTGCACCGATTAAGTTAAGTCGTTGCGAGAGGCGACCGTACCCGGGCGGCTAATTAATCGTGGTAGCTAGATCGGATAGAGCGAACGTTCGCCAGTCTTTAACCTAAGGGTCAGGAGTTATGATGGTGTCTATGAACTGAATGAACTAGAATCGAAAATCGTTGGTCTGTGACTGCAGTTGCCTTGGTGATCTAAGGGGGATTCGAAGTCTAAGCTTGTCTGTCATCTTTCTAGTCAATTAATCAATCTTCAATCTTCCTTCGCTTTATTTCTCATTTCGAATTATCTTTGTATTTTAGTATAGAAGTCGTGGAACTCACACCACGCACAACCTGTGTTTAAACTTGAATTAAATTGCCAACACCTTTGAGTAAGGGAGTAGAGGAAACCCCTGGAATACGATCTACCCTAGCTTTTGTAGCTTTGTTAGTTATTTGTTTGAACCCGAACAACGATCTTAGGTTCATCAACTGTCAAAGGGTTTCATTGCAAGTCTGCAATTGAGTACCCAAAACGTTGTCATGTTCTACCCTGCTTCCCTTTCATTGTTGAACTTATGTAGGAATAGTTGGCAGAAGTCTTCCCAGTTCTTATTGATTCCTTTGGCCAGGCCACCATACCACGTCAAGATCACTCCTACAAACGTTCTCGGAAAGGTTCGACAGTATGTGGCATCCAGATCAATGAACATCTGCATGGCTATGGTGAAGGTTAGCAAATGCTGGTCTGGATTTTTGGTTTCATCGTACGCCTTGATGGTCATTGGAACGAAACCTTGGGGCGGCTAAGTAGGGATTTGTCTAGCGGTTGTCGCATGGCCAATTGTCTGGGGTCGGACTAGTGGTGTGGCAAGAACAGTCTGCACATTTTGCCAGAGTCGGCCATACCGGGAGTCAGTCCAGCTCTGTGGGTTTTCTGGATCCACCTGTCGTGGTACGGGTAATTAATAGCCTCATCATGGTCGACATTTCGGCGTTTTGCTTTTGTAGTTCTGCCACTTGTCCTGCCAACTCTACTGCCGAGGCGGGTGGTGTTGAGTTGGAGGGTTGTATGCCCTCTATATACTGAGTCTGGTCAGGGATTACCCCAATCGTCATTTGGGTGCCAGTGTTATGGAGTCGGGGGTCTTGTGGAACCCCCGTTGGTATGATTTATTTGGTCGAGGTGATCATATTCCCGGCGGTACTCTCATTTACTGGTGTTTTATCTATTGTTTGCATATTGCTCTCTTGTGAAAGGTGAGACGTCTAGCACCCCCTATTTGGCAAGCCAATTGATCCGCCCAGTTGGAACTAGTGGTCAATAAAGGATTCAACTGATGGGTTAAAGTGAAGAAGTACTTGATGTGCCTTGGCTCCTGATGAGTGACCCTTGCAAGGCGTATGAAGGATGTTTGAGCAAACGAGGGCGTATATGAGTATGGTATGTAAAGGAGGTATGGGTAACAGAGAAGTATCAGGGCATGTCCCTAGAATAGGGTGGATGACCACAACCCTTAACGTGCAGCGTATGAGCGTACAGTATCATGTGTATGGTCCAGTAGTGTGTCGTCTCCTCTACTATATGGGGGACTGACTATTTATACAGCCTTCATGGCTTTGGCTGTTGTTCCACGTGTCATCATCCAAACGAACCGCTGGTGAGGTGAAAGATGGGCCCTTCGATGGACCCCATCCCATCAGAGGTAAGGCCTTTGTTAGGGGGAGGTGTCCATGTCTTCACTGCGTCGGGCCTCTATCCTGACATGATGTATTTGGTGTCATGGTGACAAGGCGGGCGCCTTGCTGCTGATGGGACGCTGGAGCAGGTGTGTCAGGGCGCATGAGCGGCGCCCGACGGAGGTCTCATCAGGGAGGACGATTTATACGGCCTTTGGGCCAAGGTCCCATCAGAAAGTTTCCTTACGAGTCATAAAATTCTAAAATCATAGTTTATCCTGAATCAATGTTAACAATTATAGAGGCGGCAATCACTCTCTACAAAAGAAAAGAAATTTATCAATTATTGCATATTAATTATGTGTGCCAAATTTTCATTTTAGGAACAAAAAGAAAAACATTCAAAAACCTCACCGCTTGTAATCCTTACTACCACCGAAACTCAAACAGCAACAAAATAGAGGAATCCAATATTATTTTCAAAGTGAAACCGAGAAAATTGATAAACTCAGAACCAACACAACCAACACAGATGAAAAAATGCCTTTCAAATCATCCAACTGATAAGGAACAAAATAAAAGACAATCTCTTAAGATCTTGAATATTAACTTTTCTGCCCAAATGAATTACTAGGAGTGTTTACCATAATGAAAGAGAAAAGTCAATCTAACTGATTCCTTTCGTACACCTTCTTCGTGAGGTGAAAGAAAGTCCAGACCCATGAAAATTCCTCAAAAAACAAAGACAAAACTCTAAGAAGAGAGAAGTAATTTGATGCCTCATTGGCTTGAAAACAACTTGTCCTCGGAACAAGGATAGCATACATATGGCCCCATTCGCTAGGACTTGTCCTCGGTAAAGAGGATAGCTAATAAGTTATCCCATTAGCAAGGAACGGCTTGTCCGTGATAGGAAGGATAACTAATAAAGAGATTTTTTCCTAGTTGGGGGTATTTTAAAATATTAATTCTCAAAATGGGCTTACATGTAAATTAATTCCGAGAATAGGGTAGAAATTGCCACATCATCAGCAAATCGCCAATAGCATTGGTGATTTCTTTACCATTCGATACAAAATATTATTGCTTGTTGCATTTATTTTCTTGATCAAATCGTTTAGGCATGATTATGTTTTTTTTTAAAATATTATTATAAATATTTCATTAACATTTTTAAAATTATACGGGTGCTCAAATTGATGAGTCTAACAATATGTGGTTTAACGGGTTGGTCGTAACGGTTCATTAGGTTGAGTTATTCGGGCAACCAGTCGCTATATTTTAAAATTAATGGGTTGGTCGTAACGGGTCATTCAATCATGTTATTCGGAAATGAGTCACTGTATTTAAAAATTAGCGGTGTTGGTCGTAACGGGTCATTCGGACGGGTTAATCGTTAATTTTCAAATCTAGCGACTCGTTACCCTAATAACTCGACAGAATGACCCGTTACAACCAACACTAATAATTTTTTATATACAACGACTCGTTACCTGAATAACCCGTTACGACCAACCCATTAATTTTAAAATATAGTGACTCGTTGACTGAATAACTCGACTTAATGACTCGTTACGACCAACCCGTTAATTTTCAAATCTAACGATTTTAGCGGTTAAACCACATATTGTTAGACTCATCAATTTGAGCACCCGTATAATTTTAAAAATGTTAAAAAAAGTTTTATAATAATATTTAAAATCATGCCTAAATGTTTGATGAAGAAAGAGAATGCAACTAGTAATAATATTTTGTATTGAAAGTCAATGGTAAAGAAATAGCTAATGCTATTGGCGATTTGCTAATGATGTGGCAATTTCTGCCCTATTCTCGGAATTAATTTATAAGTAACCCCACTTTGAGAATTAATATCTTAAAGTACCCTCAACTAGGAAAAAAATCGCTAATAAGGTGCCCTATTGATATGGAATAGTTTGTCCTCAAAATAAGATAGCTAGTAAAATAACTTATAACTCATAGAGAAATCCTATGAGTAGAGTTTTTTTTTTTCTAAAGATGGCACCAAACATTGTGGAAAAATAATAGCATGAATCTCAAGGTGAAAGCATGTCATCTCTGTGATTTTCCTGATTACAGCTTTGATTACACTTTAACCCAGATTGGATTTTACACCAAACCCAGTTCTTCTTTGAAATTATGAAAAAACATGTAAGAGGAAATTTTCAAATCAAACCTTACAAAAGAGACAAACAAGAGAAGAATGGTAAGAGAGAAGCACCGGATGGAAATGAGAGGGAACATAAAGATAAAGTTGCGAAGGATATGGACTACTTAGATGTTCTTGATTCCATAGTTTCAAAGGAGGAGGTAATTTTTTCGGAACGACAAAGCGTGACAGTCGTCTTTCCGGTATTATTTTTGTTTGTTGACTTCAACTATCATCATTAGAGAGGAGACTGAGACTTCGTCCTTGAGATGCAACGAGTCTTAAAGGTCCCAATCCGAAGACAGCAACAGTGGATCCATCTTGGACATCTGCAACATTCCAGGCCGCCTCGATATTGGTGGAGACGCAACAACATTTCAGACGGCGGAAGCAGCACAATCAGATCCACTTTTCTAGCGCGAGGCGGCTGTCCAAACCCGACCCGCTGCAAAACAGCACCAGCTGCGCTTGCACGTCGTGCGCCGCCAACGTGGATCTTCGAGTTTATAGATAACAACAACGAATTTGGGAGAAAAATTCTATTTATCTTCACTAATACAACATTCTTGTAATCAATTGAGTGTGTTATTTCATATTCCCTTTTTTCTTTATTATTGATATAAAATAAAAATGGGTTATTATTTCTAAAATACTCAAACTTTGGCGATTTATTTTGAAAATGCACTAAGTTTAAAAAAACCCCAAATCTATCATGTACTTAACGCCGTTCGTCCTTATTTGTAAAGATTTAAAAATTTTGCACAAGTGGCTAATGGAGTTAATTTTTAAATTTTCTGTCTTCCAGTAATAGTAACCCAAGTTGTTCAAATTGCATTTTGACCCCAATTAAATTTCCTCCCTTTCAAATCCTCCCAAAATAACTCCAACCTCTTCAACTCCCTCTCCCTCCTCCTCATCCTCGCCATCTCCATCTCAATCTCCTTCTTCCCCGCCGATGACAACACAGCCTCTCTTTCACCTCTCCCCCAACCCAATGCCAAAACCATTGAACCATTTACTACTAATTACCATTTTTAATCGATTACTCTCTTTGGAAGCACATCCCTACACGTTCCAACTCAATCGTTGTTCTGCATCCCTCCACTGGGCAAGCGACAGCGACGACGCCATCGTCGACCTTGGTCGATACGTGTCGGGATATGCCGTCGAAATAGTAGGGAGCGTGGCTGCAGAAGTCCATTCTAAGGATCTGGTCCTGCTCTTTTGTTTTTGTGCAGATCTCGTAGAAGCTCAATAACTTAGAGGCTTCTTCTGTTTCTTCCGCTTCTTCAATCTTCGTCCTCTTCCGCGGTCTTTCTTGCTCCGCCGCGTCTTCATTGCCGCCGCCGAAGTGCGCGATTGAACCGCTTTGATGTGGCTCCGGGCCCGGCAGCGGCTGATGTGGTTGTGGTAATTGCGACATTGTTAGGGAAAGATGAAGAAATTAGAAAAGAGGAATAAGAGACGATGTTGATGTTGATTCAAAGAAGGACGTCGTTTTCTACTCCTCGGAGTCTGAATCGGAGGTCGACAAGGGGAAAGTGTTCTGGCGGACGAGGTGGGAGAATCTGCAGAGGAGGCGGGGAGAGAAGGCGAGCGATAGGAAGAAGCTGCTGAGATCGGAGATCGGTTGCAGGAGCGAGCCCGTTTGCAAAAGGGGGTCTGATTACAGCTACGAAACTCTTCTTTCTTCCACGAAAACCATGGTTAGCTTCTTTGTTTCTAGTTCTGGGTTCGGCGACGGTTTAATCGGAGAGCAGGGAAATTTTTCGTTTTCCATACTATCGGGTACCAAGCTTTTCGTAAACCTGGAGTTCCCAAACTTGAGTCTAGATTAAGATCCTGGAATATACTTCGGGAACCCAGATCCAGAACCATCGCCGAACCTAGATCCAGAAACGAAGAACCTAACCATGGGTTTCCGGCGGCGGCGGTGGTGGTATCGGTGGAGGAGTGGCGGAATTGATTAGGGAGGATTTGTAAGGGGTAAAATTGATTAGGATCCAAAATGTAATGTGGACAAACTTGGGTTACCATTTTTAGAAGATAAAAAATTTAAAAATTAATTTTGTTAGCCACTTGTTGCAAAATGTTTAAAAATTTACAAACAAGGATTAACGGTGTTAAGTCTGGGATAGATTTGGGGTTTTTTAAACTTAGTGCATTTTTATTATATATTGGCAAAGTTTAGGGTTTTTGGAAATATTAACCCAACAAAAAAATACTCTTTATTTTTGGATAATTTATGATAAAATATTTTAATCTTATATATATATGTGTGTGTGTGGGGTAGATCAACCAAAACTTTTGACACATAGGATGTTGCCTTTCTCTCAAATTTCCACATCATCCTTAATTTTTTACATTAAAAAATTATAATGTATTCTCTTATTAAATGTCATTGATTGCACATTTGTATTTATTTCTCACTCTACAATCAATTCCTATTTAATAACTTGGAATTTATAAGTATATATTTAATTACAATAAATACTTTATTATCAAAATAAATAATTTATATTTATCTACAATATACAAAGATACAAAAATTTTAATCAGTTATATTACTATATCATAATCTAAATCCAATACCCAACTAGAAAAATTATATTTAAAGACACATTAAATAATATTAAGACATAAATGTATTTTTTAGGAAAAAAACATAGATTTATTGTGATATAACCTTAGGTGAAAAAATAACATAATATATAACATATATCGTGTAGGGTTATAAAAATTAAGTAAGCTAATAAAAAAATCAAGTTAGAAAATTTGTGTTTTTTTATCCTTTAAGGCTGGGTATGGCGATCTTGAAATAGGTTAGACTCTATAGTTCAAATATTATTTTTCTCTTAATAATCATAACACACTACTCAAGTGTCATAAGGAAATTCAAAAAATTCATGCATATCCTACTAAACATGTACACACGGGGGCGTGAGAATATATTTTAGTGTATTATATAATATATAAAAATATCATTAGTTTTTAACACGACATATTTTCACCTAGCAAAACAACATCATAATTAATCACTTTAACGAGAATTAACATCATATAAATCACTTTAACTAGAATATTTTAGTTTTCGTATATTAGAAATAAGAAATGATAACGTGTAAAGTGTAGAGAAACAAAAATTTTAAACATATGTGAAAGAGAGAATATAAACTAGAGATGTTGTAAATGGCTAAATGTGAGCAATAAATAAATAATCATGAAAAATGATTTATTGATTGAAATTTAACTATGTAAGATATTTGTAAATTTATTAATATTATTATGATATTTTTGTTAGGTTAATACATGCACATATAAATATTTGTATTTGTATAATATATGATTCATTTGAGTTATATGGGTTATGTCTACGAGTGGGGGTAATCATGCTACGTTCAATCATATCACAAGTCAAACAAGTTTTGAATTATTGAATCATGAGTTGTTGTCATTAGGGTCACTCGCAAAAATAAAATGAAAAGAGAAAAAGAGGAAACAAATATGGTTCTCGAATCAATAAGAAAAAAAGTTTGGGCCATTATCTACCATAAACATAGTAGCAGCTGAATTTCAGATATGATATTTGGGCCTGAGATATTCTTTACAACATTAAAACACACTTTATTAACATTGGGTTGACCCAGGTTTTGTTCGGGCTTTACCCAAAAAGCCTGAAACCCGATCGTGATTTTCTCATACAACCCGGGCCGGGCCCGTGGAATTAAATTACGGCTTTCCGAGTAGCCCAAAGCCCGATTTGACAGGGTCAGGTCGGACAAAGCCCGATCAGACAAGTTGGGCTTCACACCCCTAGATGTCATGGAGATCAGCGATTTGTTTGCCTACCATCTTAAATATTCAAACGAGTTTGTGAAGGAAATGTATTTGACTATGTATAACATTAGAGTCAATCAAGTTAGATGGGTCGAAATAATTATGTTTAGGCTAATTAGGCATCGATCAGTCATATCATAGGCCAAACATTGTGATTCATCGAGTCATGAGTTGGACATGTCCTAAGTTGTTTGATCATCATGAAGACAATATTTTTACATGCCACGGTATAATAACTAAAAACAAACACAATACAATATTTTATAATTTATTAAGAAAGTTATAGGTACGATTAATAAAGATTATAAAATTGACTATATCATACAGTAGGCTTGGCAATGGGCACAAATGTGTCCATACACTACATATCCACTCCCCACTCATTTATTAAATAGGTATTATCCATACCCGTCTGAAGAGACTAAACGGGTATAAAATTCAAACCATCCCTGCCCCAAAATGGGTAGCGGGTTCGGTACTGAACCCCCAAATTGGGGATTGCAAGGAGATTTTTAAGATGGAACTACGATTTTTAGAGCATTAGGGTTTCGATAAGGAACGACAGACTATATCGATGAGTCGAAGTGAAGAGCTGATTGACTGAATGAGAATTTGAGTCTGGTCCGGTAAACATAGATGATATATTGTGGCCAAGACAACGTCATTTCATACATAGTACCCATCGGGTTGGGTATGGGGCGAATACCTTCAAACCTGTCTCCACCCATTAACCGCTCTAACTGGATATCGAATTCTCTTGTACCCGTCAACTTTACCCGGTTAACGGGTAATCCCCACCCAGATCAGTCAGATTTCGGGTGAGTACCCGGTTTCCCGATACTAATTACCAAGCCTATCATACACAGTTAAATCTTAATTTTATTTTATAATCAAATCATTAACTTATTAACAATTGAATTAATAATTTATGAATTTAATATATAAAACACACCGCCCATAGGGCGGTAGGTACAAAACTAGTAATCTCAATGGTGGTATGGTAGATTTGGTTTTGACACATAGGATAGAACCCTCCTTACAAAATTCCACATCATCACACAATTTTTAAATTAAATTTTAATTATTTTCTCTTCCCTATTATTAAATGCTCATGTATTAAATACTTCAACATTAAATATATTATGAATTAAATAATAAAAAAATATGTTTTAAATATAATTAAACAAATACGAGATGATGATAATAAGAATAAAAGTATCAAAATGCTTTATAAAAATCATCAAAAATTATTTTTAGAGGTGTTAGTGTGGCAAATTTGATATATTTGGAATTTATTTTATTTTAGTTATAGATTAGTGAAGTTATATACCATCCAAATTCCTTGTTCATCATATTTCATGTTTATGAGATTTTGCTTAGTTAAAATTGATTTAACTTAAGTCATTGACCAAGTTGGGTCATGTTGCTTAAAAATTATGATTTCTACTTGAATTATTTACAAAAAATATATTCCAATTTTTATAGCATTATTAGAGTATTTTGGTTTGCATAATCGACCACAAGTTATATATGTAACACCCTAACCTAATCGTGACACCTAACTGGTGAATTAACTTATTCACAGCGAAACGTGACTTAGGTGTTACATTTAACTTTCATATTCACTTAACATTTATCCTGTAAATTCAGCATGAAGTATTCGTATGGTGGGCCTAACAGATTCTTCTAATTACACCTGCATGAAACATGACAATTTATGCATTCGTAGAATGTTCATCGTGAACTATCCTCATACTTATATTATGATTACCTACTTTACTACTACCATTGATTATATTAATATAGGCCACAATTAAGTATACACTAATACATACACATAATACATAACAAACCATAGACCTCAACAAGCCAACCTTGCATAAATGGGTAATACATGCATGAAAAGTGCTTAAAGCATTTTATAGAAAAAGTGTGGATCATTGGCCAAGCTGTTCCTGCTCCTGCTAGTTTGCCCACCGAAATGGATAAGCAGAGAAAAAGACAATAAAGAGAAGGGGTCAGCTCATAGCTGAGTGAGTATAATCATAGCATCGTGAGTTCATAACAAAGCATACCCCTAACACGTATCTAGCACACAAGCCAGAATACTAGGACCGAACCTCAGCTATCCTGACATCCCAATAGGCAACAGACTCAACCACCTTGACTATGCACATGCGTCTTATCATATTTTAATTATTAGGCGCCTGACTACTCTCATGCCATTAACTCTCCCGGGCTTGCTTGCTTGATATTCAACACCTCTCAGGGTGTGATCATAACTTGTAAAAGAACCTTCACCATACCAAGAGTGAGGTTATAAACTTGATTTCATGAATGAGTCTACACCATACAAAGGGTGGGACTATAAACTTGACTTGATAATTGAGTAATAGCATGGGGAGCCCTAATTGCTACATGAATGACTGTGAGACCAAACCATATATGACTTGTGTTCTTGTTCATGATTATTAACTTGATATTCCTTAACCTTAACTCGATCATTTAATGCACTCGACTTGTATACTCTTGACATAACAATGCTTGACTTGACTCATAATAACTTAGGAGTCCCATAGTGGTACTTCATCGGGACTAGCCCTCGTACTAGGTCATTCTCCGAATCACGAATCCAATATCACAACTATCACTAACGACATAAATAATGATAATATGAGCAATTTACTAATCATAAATATCGTAGCATACAATAGAGAACTTAAAGGGAAACATGAAACATGGAATCAGATAAATCACTTATTGATAAGCACAACAATTAAAACATGTATTAATCATGGTTCCACATATAACACGTAAATACATACACCCCTAAGCAGTCGGTCTAGTTCTCCTAGGTTCATACTAAGAATAAACGTAAATAACACGATACAACAAACCCATATGCCGTGCTAATCCCTCACCGATTCTGATTGACGGAATTTCGATACTAACTTTTTTGTTGGAACTCTAATTCAGAACGACCTCCGTATCACGAACCATATACGAATACACGTTAATCTAACTCCCTTACACCTCTCCTGCTCCCAAAATCTCACGCCTTTTCTCCCTGTTTTCTTCCTCTGGAACTCCCGTTCCCAAACTCTACTGAAGACTCTCTTTTTCCATCCATGCTTTACAATCGTATTTCTCTTTTTAAAAACCACTCACCTTAATTTCATTTTCCTAAGTTCAATGACATGGGTTTAATCATCCTTGTCATGCATTGTTTTGGGTGAAACACTATCAAATGCCCACATGTATCATTTTATTTCCTAAGATAAGTCCTAACCTAATTCCATTTTTGTAACCAAAATATCTTATAATTATGTTCCCTTTAGTACTAAGTAAACGTGGGAAAAGTTTGAGATAATGACAAACTAATTATTCCACTCCAAGCCATACACGTCTAGCTTTAATTATTTTGATGGCTTTTAAAAGTTTGTTACTGAACATAACAATTAATAGTAAACATGTTACAGTTAGTGTTATACATATATAGCAACAAGATAATCTGGTAGTAATCGAGTCAATTAATTCTATATGGTACGATAGGATTAGGATGTTACAATATATGTTGTATGTTCATTGGTTTATCAACCACTTTAAGGGCCATTTGCATGTAGTAAAAATGACATTGATTTTGTCATAGTTTGATATGCATTTATAAATGTTGTGCAACTTACTTGATTGAATTTGAGTTTAGTTAAATAGAGGTGAATGTTAGTCATATTATGAACCCATCTTATTATAGATTTGAAAGGATAAACAATTTCAAGAAATGAACAATTTTATCCAGCCAACGGGCTGGTACAAAGCTAGTTATAACTATTACATACTATAATTTGATTATGAGTAACTATTAAATAACCCGACGCCAATATACCAAATTTTACATACGATTTTACGCTCCCCTAGTATTTCCGTTGGCCGGAATATGAGTTGCTCCATCGAAATTCTGGCCTTAGTAGCCGGATTCTACGAATGGTCTGGATTTATGGTTATGGTCCGACCAGTTGGGGTCTAACCAATTTGTGTCCGACCATTTCTGGTTGAATTGATCATAACTTTGAATCAGTGTTGCTAAGTCCCTGAAGTTTAGGTAATTTCAGAGATAGCCATTGTAGTCCTAGAACTAACAAGACAACCAGTCAGCCCTTATGGCTCTACTAGCTTGTAACTTTGGAAATTTGACAAAAACTAACTTTTTGAGTTAGTTTAATATAGTCCAACTAGTTACGAATCCGGTTAATTCATTAATCATCTTTTTTAAAACGCTTAAATCTAGCATAATTACAATATTAATAAGTGAATAATTTTTATTAGAACATGATAGAAGATATTTATCATAAAACTTAGAATTAAATAAAATAACTTTTTGGTTTGCATAATAAATATTAGTAATGCATGAAATTACCATAGTAATATATGAAAAAATTATGTAAGAACCAATAATAATTTTAATCATGAGTAATATAAGATGGAATAATATCAATAATAATATGAAGATATATAGTAAGATTAAAATAGAAGATTCTTACTCTGAATAACTCAATTTAGTTAGAAATAATCTAGAAGAATTGATTAAACAAAATAATGATATTTTTTTATCATGTCGAAATTAAATAACAAAATGATATTAAGCATTTTTAAATGTCCCTCTGAGGACAAGCTACCTTCAACGGACCATACACTTTCACCACCATTTTTAAATGTCCCCTTTGTATGGGTTCTGATGAATAATATAATTCTTTAAAGAAATCAGGTTAATAAAGTATCTCAAGAAATAACAAGTTTTAGTTGCCACAAGTAATGATCATAATAATGATATGATACCTCCCCTCTTTTCTCTAAATTGAAAGACTCAGCTAGGTCTAATAAATTACTTCCTTAGGATAATGAAATTTACTATTGGTAATTGTCATAAAGTAAAGTCATTCGTCTCACTTCATAAATTGGTTATGAAGTGGTCTTCCCCAAAAGTCGTCAAATCATCATCCTAGACTAGTTGGTTTCAGTCCAATCAAGTTCTCGTCTTTAGTTTCTTAAAGACGCTTAGCTCCCAAGATTAGACTATCCACATTGAGTTTATCCCGCTCACTTAAAGGTGGGTTGGATAATATCTTCTCGATGCTAGTTTTAGATTATGTAATTTACTTACGTTATGTTAAATTTCATGAGCTATGTTTGGTTGTATATTTCATGTTTTAGTTTGCGTAATCATATTATGACCATGACATGTTAGTACTAGCCAATAACACCTCACATAGACAAGTACTAGGTGAACTGAAACGTATCTCTCGAGCTAGTCCCTCGCCCTCGGTTACTTTAAGAGATATGAGTTCAAGTCTCTATCCACTCAGTTAAGAGATATGGGTTCAAATCTCTATCCACCTAGGTAAGAGATGCGGGTTGAAGTACCCATCCACCTCAAGAGATGCAGGTTCAATTACCCATCCATCCTTGTGTTGTCTGATGGATACATGCTTCTAGACACTTACAATTATTTCAGATTGGGCAGTAGGGCTAGTTAGAAGAGTTAGGGGGGCCCTACCTAGTCAGTTAAGATGTAACACCCCAACCAAACGTGATACAATCAAATGCAGCGAAACACTAGCAGGGGTGCTACGATGCACAAATGTCACACGATATTGGTTTCCATCATAACTCAAGTGAGTAATACTATAGAGTTTTTTAGACCAAGATCGTAATGATATGGACACATATATTTTCATTTATATAGGATTCAAACGGAAGTTCTCGAGAACACGAAACGTATGAGGAGTCACATGCTCCACAAACACTAACAAGCGTTTCACAATATTCTAACTCCTTACTGGACATATACGCAACTCCAAACGAAATATGACATACACATTTGATAAGGCACTGTGTCTCTAAACGTGTTTCAAAACCCAAAATCAGAAAACGAGGATCAAGACACATTCTTCTGATTCTACATGGCCCCATCGCCACGTTCACCAATCCAAATAGCTCTCCTTGGTGGCATGTTGCTCTAGTAAAATCAAGTGTACACCTATGCAGACTACTGACGGTATGGGGAGAAAAATAATTGTCAATTCTAACCACTGAGTGAGGGCCTTGAGCACTGGGTCATACTAATGTGCAATCAAGTCACGTAGCAAGTAATTCAACACGTATCACATATGGTTACTCCTGTAAACCTAACTCATTAGCTCATATTTTAATTGGGATCCTGACTCACGTATGCTGGTAGACTCCCAGGCAGAACACGCGGTACCCAAATGGGTACCTCGTAAACAGGCAGCTCTTCGGGATAAGAGCCTCGAAACCGTTCAATCACTAGGTTCAACCATCCTAATGACCTACTCCTAGCAGAATTGATTGTATATGGTTTTCTGCAATATAACAGACCAAGCATAGTCTCTAGCATACTGGGGCTTATTGTCCATTTTGGTCATAAACCTTTGGGGTTTGTAACAAAATGGTCATAAACCTTTAATTTGTAACCTAGTGGCCATTAACCTATGGGGTTTGTAACAATTTGGTCAATCTGTTAAGTCTCCATCCAATTTCTCCGTTAAGTGCTGATGTCGGCATGCCATGTCAACCTTTTTTCCAGCTCACCTCCTTGCCACATCACTTATTTCACCCATGACTCAACCCATTCAACCTAACCTAATCTAAACCAACCAACCAACCAACTCAAATGAAATAATCAATTTTCCTCTCACTCATCTTCTCCCCTCTTTCTCTTCCTCTTCCCTTCTCCTGCTCTCTCTTCGTCTCCTCTTCCTCCTCATCTCTTCCTTTCATGGCTACAGAGACTTAAAAGCAGTCTCTTTTCTGAAAATTGGAATCCTCCATTTTTGTGTACATATGAGAAATCTTAGAGATTTGACGATCAATAATTACTAAAAAAATTTTTAGCTCACAAGCACTGACTTGCCCAAAGGAACCCGGCACCGATCCCAAGGATCGATCCAGCGACGACTGCGAATGTTACACCCCGAATCTCTGAACCAGAAAATTTTTGAATTTTATTACATACGAGAAATGACCGCAATTTGACGTTTAATTGATTGCAAGGCAGATTTATTTCACCAATTGAAGGTGGGTAAGTCAGGAGCTAAATGATTATGATTGTACAAAAGTCAAGTATCAGGCTTGGATCAGTTGGTTAAAGAACCGAACCAACAACTTAGAGGTCGCAGGATCGACTCCCTACTCTAACAAACATTTTATTTGTTTTTAGTCTTTACCCAAAACTACGTAGTTTTGGATGACGTCAGCGTTACGTCATCATCTCCTCCCCACATAAGTCACCGACGCCGTTGTTCCGTCGCCGTCTCTCTGTTCCGACGGCACTGACAGCTACCGAAGGGTCACAATATTGGAGCCAATCCGACACTAGGACCCACAACCATGTGGGAAATCGTTTGAATCGACCTAAGATTCCTAATCCAACGAGAAATCGACAAGGATCGACAGTAACCTTATCAACTTCGGTGAGTGCGTCCAAACCGACGGCCCGAGCTCCAGATCATCCGATGGTCCCTTAACAGGAGCTCCTTTGTAAATAATTGACCCCGGGGTCTATGAAAACTCCATCTCATCCCTTTAGTGAACCAGAACCATCGACCCGAGCCATTTTCCTTCTCCTCCGATTATGGTTCCAACAAAGCTTGCGGCGGTACGCTCCAGGCTTCGTCGGACCATTTCAAAGCCACTATTATAATCTCATGGGCCCTGTGAAGATTTCCCTATGTTCAAAACTCTATTTCGATTCAAGAATCGGAAGAATCGAGCCTCATCGGAGCTTCCATGGAGTCACTAGCCTGTTCCTTGCAATTTTGGGAAAGAAGATGGCAAAGTTGCAGTTTGGTCACCCAACTTTCTAAGTTACATCATGATCCTTCAGTTTAATTTTAATTACTGTCGCAATCCTAAACTATCAACTTGTGACAGATTCGGCCCAACTAACTTTTCAGTTAGTACAATTTGGTCAGGAAGTTACGGAAGACCGTTAAGTTCTTATTTCGAACCGATTCGAGCTACGGAGTCGATCTTCAAATCAACCGGCTCGTGTTATAGGTGGGTTGGTTTAAGGGGGTAAATTCCTTGGATTAATTAATTCCTCAATTTAATAGCTATTTGGTTAAACTTTGTCACTAACCAAATATTGTGATAATTCCGAATTAATCGTTTGACGGGAACCGGATCAACGAGTGAGGTACTCGGGCCTTATTTTGGACTCGTGCATGCTTAAATTAAGGTCCTTATAATTCTCGTGGTGATTTACTGCTAACCGAGTACTAACCCATTTGAGTTGGTTTTCCCGATAGGTTAGATTATTCAGAGTTAATTCCGGTTTATAAAGTTATGATGCCTAAGGTTATAGGGACTTAAGTAGTCCGAGTGACTCCCCTACTTACCTGGAAATTAAGACGGAAAGTCTTGGTTTTGACAACAAGGTGTCGTTTCTACGAAAAGTTCTATCTTTCTGGAACCATTGGTTTTATACCTAATAGTGTTTGATTCGGTTATGGTTAAACCGTGATGTTATCTGATGATGTTTGGCACCTTGTGTATACAGGTGGAAAGTAAAGCCTCGCTAGCTAGTCCTCCGCCGGGAACATCGATGGATACGGGTTCCTACCGGGTGATGGGAGTTGGGTATTGTTAGCCCCAATCGATTCACGGTAGATGGGTACGGATAGCCCCAACCGGATGATAAGAGTTGGGTGGAATTAGCCTCGACCGGATGATGGGAGTTGGGTATTGATAGCCCCAATCGATTCATGGTAGTCGGGAAGAATAACGACTCTTGCGAAGTCCCTATTACAGGCTCAGAAGTAAGCCTTATCGATGATGGCGTAGAGGTTAGCTAGGCGGGAAGAGGGGACGCCCTGTTGATTTGTGAAAGTTGTTCGAGTTTGATCTCGATATTGTGTGGTACTATTAGAATAGTTCATGGGATGTCTTATTGACTTGTTATTATGTGTGTTAATGTTTCACATATAGGTCATGATTGGAATGTTGGATTAATATTCCTTGTGACAGGTCATTTGATAAACGGTAACGGTAATCTCCGTTACGGAAGGATGATTATGGAATTGCTGGTTTGCGTTATTAATTCCATTAAATGTGTTTATTCATGTTTATACGGAATAATCAGGACAACGGACTGACCCCGAGCCACCCACCAGTTTTGCAGGAATTTTCTGGACAAGCAACGGGCCACCGGAGTTTCTTAAGGCGTGCCGGAGCAGTGGATCATAAGACGGTTGTAATGGCGACTTGGAGGATTGCTCTCAAGTCGTTGGGCCCAATCCCGCTGTAATTGTTTTGACGGTTAATACCCTAGTTTTATGGTTGGTTTGAAAGTAGTTGGTCAAAGTTGTATTTTTCAACTTTTGAGTCATCGTCTGTCCCGGGACACGTTGTTGTTTTACATTTCATAAAATTGGGGTGTTACATTTTGGTATTAGAGCCGGCTTCCTCCTGTTTCTTGGGTTACCAGGAAACACTGGAAGATCGGTCTGGTGCGGGAGTTATTCTGGTGATTTTAAAGAAAAAGGGTATTGAGTTTTGACAGATTTTAACCAAGGTTTAAAAGTGAAAGGTTTTTCACAAGCACCGGTCTCAGATCCCTGCATCATGGCACCGGCACAGAAACCTCCACGGTGAGACGTTCTTGGGTTCTATAACTAACGTGGTTGAAATAATTCATTGTTATGACAAATGGTGGGTGTGGCTAATATAGATGTGACATGATAAAAGCAAGAATTTATTTGCTTATCACGCGAACGATAAGGGTTCCGACAATTACACAAACAACGGCAAGGACCGCTAAGGAAGTTTTGTAGGTAACTTTTATGTTTCTATGACAAAAACGACTATTAGCCGTGTTTCTGATGGAAGATGCAGATGATGCAGCAGTATCGGGAATAGTCTCACCTGAAATTGCTTGTCTTTCACTTCCGAAGGTACGCTCATAGATGTTTAACTTCCGTAATAGGCCGTTGATCACGACTTTGGCTCGATGTTGCATCGGGGGATCTAACCATGCGAAGTAACTACAATAGTTGTTCATCCTATGCCACAGGCCAAAGGGATAAATGAGATTTCTCCCTGATCAGTTTTAAATGTTAGTCGAAACTGATAGAGCGCTTTTTACTTACCGAGCGACGTCTTTTGCAGCTAAAGAACCTTCGCCCTGGATTTTCTTCCGTCCAGGATGTTGTTATAATCGTGGCTTCCCCGCACTGGCAAATGGGAATCGTAGCCATTTCTTTGATATAAAAGCGATGAATGAGGTATTTCTTTTCCAACCTCTGTTGTGTTATCCAAAACGTTTCGTTACCGTCTATTTAAAGGGGCGAACCCTATCCACCTAGCTCTTGACTCCTTGGCCACCTCTTTTTGTCCTTGTGTGCCGACATGGAATGAGCGGTGTCACCATTATTGTGACCACTCCCTTCTCGAATTTTGCTCCATAAAAATCGGGTTTCAAAAACTTGACCACAATCACCATCACTTTCATTTTCCCTTCCTTGCTTAGTAAACTCTCTCAATTCCGGGAATGTGTTATCGAGAGGATGGCAGTGTGCGCGACGTGGGATTGGTAATCTTTGCCTTGATCATTTTGTGTGGTCAAATTTTTGCATTTGGAAGCTGAAGTCAGAGACAGCTGAGGAACGACGTCGGGAACTCGATCGCAAGAACTTGCATGATGAGTAGTCCACTTTAGTTTCGCACTAACTTCTGTTGTGGTAACTCATGTTTTAAGTCGTGGTCTTGCGTTTTGAGTTAGTTTTTCTAAGGGAATAACTGATTTGAATGTGTAAATGTGGAAGAGAAGTAGAAAATTATTATTATTAAGAAGGAACTGGGTACATGAACTGGTAGTACAAAACGGCCATTCGGGTCACGTCTTTTTGGAACTAACTCCGGGAAGATCCACTAACTCGTTCGGACGCTCTCGCTTCTTTCCCTTGTCAGCCTCCAGTATCCTACTTGCCGTTTCTTGAATTTCGTCCCTAAACCGTTTCTTTCCACAACAAATCTTGACTGTTCCCGCTTGGTTTGGTCTTCCTCTGATGGCAACTCCTGACTGCGCAACATGAGCCATGTTAAGCGGAAAGCACCTGCCTACTTTTGGTACAGAGAGAAAAGGGTTTCCGAAATGATAAAAAATGGTACACCACCCTCCTTTAAAATGGAAGGAAAAATTCAGTTCCATAAGCTGGCTCATGCTAATGAAACTACCGACAATGTTAGAGATCAGTAACACGTTCAGTATGATCAAGGGACCCAACCTAACGGAACCCTTCCCTTTGGACTTTGCTTTGGAACCCCTTCCAAAGGAAACGAGTTGATTAAAGCTACAATCTAGAGAAATGAAGGAGTTTTCATTCGGTGTCATGTGATTAGGGCAGCTGCTATATAGTGTCCATTCTATTTTGATAGAATCGCAAAAGGGACATAAATCGTTCAAGTAAGGATTACCAGGAGGGACTGGCAGACTCTCAGCGGTGGGAAAAAAGTTGAGGAATGGAGTCGCTCTTGCATTTTTCCTTCCTTCACCGAAAACTTCCATCCGAACCTCCTGTAAGTATTGACGGAATCCCCTCAGAGCATCATGCGGGTGACACTTGGAACCGAGCTTCATCTGGGTTAAATACCCAAGTGAAGGAAACATTGATCTTCGACACAAGATCTACGTAAATCTCTCGCTTTCTGCGAAGACACGTGAACGGCTAAGAATCGTCCACCGCATCAGCTCTACTTTTGATGCTCCGTTAAAACCTGAACCTGTGTTGTCATGTCGTTCTTTTTGCTTTTCACTTTCGAGTCCGAACGGCAGCTTCTTGGGCAAGCTAACCGTAACCTCTTCTTCTTTAAATTGACGCCCTCCTCTAAGTCATTCTCTAAAGAAAAATGACTTACTCTGATGAAACGGAAACCTTGAGTGGGATAAATTTCATCCTTCTGATAGTCATTCTTCTCTTCGTGGCTATCACCTTCATCCTAAAATTATGCAAACACATAGACCGACGAAGGCGTCAAGAAAATCCTCCAGAAGGACCAGTTCGGCGGAGTCGAACAGAAGTCTCATCCCGCATGCCTTAGTATTTCTTCGAATTCATGTTGTAACCTTATTCTCTTTCTTGTGGTTTTTTCCTGGGACATAAGAATGTATTGTCTCAGACGGTGCATACGTTCTTTAATCATTGGCTAGTTGGTAAAAATTCTGTTTCTCAGAATCCCTGCGGATGGCAGGCGAACCAAGAGATGCCAATAGTTTGTATCGATACTTTAACTAGCGAATTTAAAAAGACGATCTCGTAATTCGCGCTTGTTTAACCGTACTTGCCGACACTCCCAAGTGGGCAAGGCTCAATGATGGCACCTCCCCTTCCCCTTCTCTTTAAGAACCCCCCTCTCTTCTCTTCTTTCTCTTGACAGCCGAATCACTGGTGGGAATCTTGAAGTCCTCCATCGCAGTCGCTTCAAGAATGGAAAGGGTTTACGACGAGAACTACGCCATGAAGAAGGCTATCATCCTCGGGACAGGATGCCTCCTTCTCATCGTCTCCTTCTTTTACTTTGTATGTATAGGTTATCATAGAGGCATCTTCGATGGACCTGTGGAAGCATTCGAGAAAACGCCGATCATCATCTGTTTAGTGATCTTGTTTCTGGCTTGCCTTCCTTTTAGTTTTCTTGAATGAAAAATTAAGTTTTTTCACGTTTACGACTTACTCCGGTTTGGCACCGGTAAAGTTAAATGTCGTCTGATTTCGAGGACGAAATCTTTTTAAGGAAGGGAGAAATGTTACACCCCGAATCTCTGAACCAGAAAATTTTTGAATTTTATTACATACGAGAAATGACCGCAACTTGACGTTTAATTGATTGCAAGGCGGATTTATTTCACCAATGGAAGGTGGGTACGTCAGGAGCTAAATGATTATGATTGTACAAAAGTCAAGTATTATGCTTGGATGAGTTGGTTAAAGAACTGAACCAACAACTTAGAGATCACAGGTTCGACTCCTACTCTAACAAAAATTTTATTTATTTTTAGTCTTTACCCAAAACGACGTAGTTTTGGATGACGTTAGCGTTACGTCATCATCTTCCTCCCCACATAAATCACCAACGCCGTTGTTCCGTCGCCGTCTCTCTGTTTCGACGGCCCTGGCAGCTACCGAAGGGTCACAATATTGGAGCAAATCCGACACTAGGACCCACAACCATGTGGGAAATTGTTTGAATCGACCTAAGATTCCTAATCCAACGAGAAATCGACAAGGATCGACAGTAACCTTATCAACTTCGGTGAGTGCGTCCAAACCGACGACCCGAGCTCCAGCTCATCCGATGGTCCCTTAACAGGAGCTCCTTTGTCAATAATTGACCCCGGGGTCTATAAAAACCCATCTCATCCCTTTAGTGAACCAGAACCATCGACCCGAGCCATTTTCCTTCTCCTCCGATTATGGTTCCAACAAAGCTTGCGGCGGTACGCTCCAGGCTTCATCGGACCGTTTCGAAGCCACTATTATAATCTCATGGGCCCTGTGAATATTTCCCTATGTTCAAAACTCCATTTCGATTCAAGAATTGGAAGAATCGAGCCTCATCGGAGCTTCCATGGAGTCACTGGCGTGTTCCCTGCAAATTTGGGGAAGAAGATGGCAAAGTTGCAGTTTGGTCACCC
Source organism: Linum lewisii (assembly GCA_034768395.1). Taxonomy (NCBI): domain Eukaryota; kingdom Viridiplantae; phylum Streptophyta; class Magnoliopsida; order Malpighiales; family Linaceae; genus Linum; species Linum lewisii. The sequence continues at coordinate 22,593,109 of CM068302.1, read as the reverse complement.
GACTTTCTAAGTTACATCATGATCCTTCAGTTTAATTTTAATTACTATCGCAATCCTAAACTATCAACTTGTGACAGATTCGGCCCAACTAACTTTTTAGTTAGTACAATTTGGTCAGGAAGTTACGGAAGACCGTTAAGTTCTTATTTCGAACCGATTTGAGCTACGGAGTCGATCTTCAAGTCAACCGGCTCGTGTTATAGGTGGGTTGGTTTAAGGGGGTAAATTCCTTGGATTAATTAATTCCTCAATTTAAATAGCTATTTGGTTAAACTTTGTCACTAACCAAATATTGTGATAATTCTGAATTAATCGTTTGATGGGAACCAGATCAACGAGTGAGGTACTCGGGCCTTATTTTGGACTCATGCATGCTTAAATTAAGGTTCTTATAATTCTCGTGGTGATTTACTGCTAACCGAGTCCTAACCCATCTGAGTTGGTTTTCCCGATAGGTTAGATTATTCAGAGTAATGAGTGACGCGAATCCTCATTAATTCCGGTTTATAAAGTTATGATGCCTAAGGTTAGAGGGACTCAAGTAGTCCGAGTGACTCCCCTACTTACCTGGAAATTAAGACGGAAAGTCTTGGTTTTGACAACAAGGTGTCGTTTCTACGGAAAGTTCTATCTTTCCGGAACCATTGGTTTTATACCTAATAGTGTTTGATTCGGTTATGGTTAAACCGTGATGTTATCTGATGATGTTTGGCACCTTGTGTATACAGGTGGAAAGTAAAGCCTCGCTAGCTAGTCCTCCGCCGGGAACATCGATGGATACGGGTTCCTACCGGGTGATGGGAGTTGGGTATTGTTAGCCCCAATCGATTCACGGTAGATGGGTACGGATAGCCCCAACCGGATGATAAGATTTGGGTGAAATTAGCCTCGACCGGATGATGGGAGTTGGGTATTGATAGCCCCAATCGATTCATGGTAGTCGGGAAGAATAGCGACTCTTGCGAAGTCCCTATTACAGGCTCAGAAGTAAGCCTTATCGATGATGGCGTAGAGGTTAGCTAGGCGGGAAGAGGAACGCCCTGTTGATTGGTGAAAGTTGTTCGAGTTTGATCTCGATATTGTGTGGTACTATTAGAATAGTTCATGGGATGTCTTATTGACTTGTGATTATGTGTGTTAATGTTTCACGTATAGGTCATGATTGGAATGTTGGATTAATATTCCTTGTGACAGGTCATTTGATAAACGGTAACGGTAATCTCCGTTACGGAAGGATAATTATGGAATTGCTGGTTTGCGTTATTAATTCCATTAAATGTGTTTATTCATGTTTATACAGAATAATCAGGACAATAGACTGACCCCGAGCCACCCACCAGTTTTACAAGAATTTCCTGGACAAGCGACGGGCCGCCGGAGTTTCTTAAGGCATGCCGGAGCAGTGGATCATGAGACGGTGTAATGGCGACTTGGAGGATTGCTCTCAAGTGGTTGGGCCCAATCCCGCTGTAAATGTTTTGACGGTTAATACCCTAGTTTTATGGTTGGTGTGAAAGTAGTTGGTCAAAGTTGTATTTTTCAACCTTTGAGTCATCGTCTGTCCCGGGACACGTTGTCGTTTTATATTTCATAAAATTGGGGTGTTACAGCAAACGCCGGTGCTTGTAGTGATTATAGTAAAGGAACGGTCTGGCGTAAAGAGCATAGGTGGAGCAACCGGAGGCTAAGGTCAGGTGAGGGCCGAGGATATTGTAGAAGCCGCCGCCGAGGATGCTAAAGATGGCGAAGGTGGTGTAGAGGGCAGTGTTGGCGTTATTGGCGACGGTGGGGTCCACCTGTCCACCGGCGACCATACCGGAGAGGGCGTTGAACATCCCCGGGCAGGAGAAGCAGACGAATCCGATGAGGATTACTTGCACCAAGAGTGAATTGTAGCGCGGCCGCGACGGATTCTTTCCGGCGGTGCCGGATTCCTGGTCGCCGTCGGCGAGTCCCATTTGGATAAGATTTTTTTGGGGGGTTGGGATATTCTTTAGAGAAGATGTTTAGGACTGAATGTTTGGAGAAGAAGCAAGGAATTCCAGTTTATATAGATGGATCTTATACTACTTTTTTTCTTTTTCTGGGAATCCTTAGGTGAATGAGTAAAAAGATGGGAAGAGCTAGTTTTGAAGAAGAAGAGAAGATAGAGGAGACCAAGACAGAGGCAGAGAAAGAGGGGAGAAGATGAAAGAGAGAGGAAAATTGATTATTTCATTTGAGTTGGTTGGTTGGTTAGATTAGGTTAGGTTGAATGGGTTGAGTCATGGGTGAAATAGGTGATGTGGCAAGGAGGTGAGCTGGAAAAAAGGTTGACATAGCATGCTGACATCAGCACTTAACGGAGAAACTGGGTGGAGACTTAACAGATTGACCAAATTGTTACAAACCCCATAGGTTAATGACCACTAGGTTACTAATCAAAGGTTTATGACCAGTTTGTTACAAACCCCAAAGGTTTATGACCAAAATGGACAATAAGCCAACATACTGGCCCTAACTCAGTGATCAAGTAATTTCCAGATTATTTTCCCTAGAATCATTTAGCTAGGTAAACTCATATCGAAGTCTAGATCGTAATAGAACACACATGTATATATATGGTGAACACTCAGGTGCCCCACTAAAAGTGGGAGTACCGGGTACACCCACTAACGTTTTGATAGATAAACATGTTTTTAATATCTTGTTTTTTTGGGTATAAGAATCTACATGTTGTTAAAGGATATATAGACGATTTGAACGAAAAACTAATTTGGAAGAGATAATAATCTATCATATTGAGAAAAAATGCAACTACAGAAAGAAACCTGAAGAACACATTAGGTATAATCTTATATTATGATGACTAAAAATTGTAATTAAGCTCAATTTAGACTTATTAAGATTAAATCTATTGATATAAACGATAAGTTCAATGAAAATATCACTCTAGATAGCACAAACGTCAGTGGGTGTACCCAGTACTCCCACTTTTAGTGGGTGCACCGAAGCATTTACCGTATATATATATATATATATATATATATATATATATTATATAGAGAGAGAGAGAGAGAGAGTTGTACGACCACTATCCTAGCATGCATATGGCTTTTAACAATAAATATACACAGAAAGAAACGTCTAACCCGATCGAATACACATGAGACCCTCACCGAAAATGATTGACGAAACCTTACTAGTAACTTTCGGACCGAAACCCTAATTTCAAACGACCACCCAAACATCCTTGTGCTTATAGAGGTGCATTTGGCAATGATCTCCAAGGTTTCTTAAAAATGGAGGAGTCAACATAGATGTAAGTTATGCTTGTATTGTTGTCAAGTGAACCTATTGTTTTTTTTATAAATAAATGACTCATCTCATTAATGGGTAGAAATCAAACAAACATCGTGTAACGACTCGTCCAACCAATCAGGAGACGTCATCCCAACAGTGGGTGACAGATACGAACATGACCTCCTCGCAATCGTTTGAGCAACCATGTTGGCCGTTCTCCGAACAAAAACAACTGAGTAAGAAAGATGTATAGCTAAAAACTCCCTACACATCGAGATTAAATCTCCAAACTTCGTATCATCAACGCCACTGCCATGCAAACTATCCACCACCACCTTTGCATCACTCTCAAACTACACCGTCCGCCCACCGGAGTCCCCCCAAGAGTGCCCAAGCTTCAACTTCTATCACCGGAGCACTACTCCTTCTGTGCAAAACATTGGAACTGAGCAAAGAGCCTTCATTGTCGCGCAGACATAAACCAACCCCCATTCGTCCCGTGTCCGCAAACACCGCCGCATCCACATTACACTTAATTGTTCCATCAGGAGGGATATGTCACCGCTGACAGCCTCGCTCCGCAATTGAACCCTGCATCCCGTCGACCCTTCTCTCTTGCTCCCTAGACCATTCCTCCACCGTTTCTCTAGCGCATTCCGCCGTCCTCATTACTCCGATCGCTTTCTGTCCACACCCGTTCGTTCCTTTCCCGCCAAACTACCCACATCACAGCCGCAATCACGCTCAGCTTCGCCTCATCGCAACCTTCAACCAGCTTCATAAACCACTCCTTAAAGGTTTCGCTCATGTGCATAGCTTCCAACACACACTCCTCCAACCCTCATTCGTTCCAACAATCTGTCGCATAGTCACACCCAACAAATAAATGTCACGTATTCTCTGGATTATCTCGACAAATGCCGCAACTCCATGGTACGTCCACTCCTCTCCGTTGCAACACATCACAAGTAGGCATCACTCCCCTAGCCGCTCGTCACATAGTGTATTTCAACTTCGGCGGAATCTTCAAGCGCCAAAGATTCGACCAATTCCCTGGAACGTGTAAATAATCTATTGTTATTATGCTATTTTGGTGAATAAAATAATTAACTATTTATATTTTTTTCTAAGCCGAGTCCTAGGTAAATTTGACATTTTTATTGATTTAAGTCAAATTGACTATATTTGTTAGCTATTTATTTGACACCAATTTCAGATTTGGTTTTTAGTTGAAACTCTAAACCATATTTATCTATTTATTTAGTAGTTATTACAATGGTCAATGAGTTGTGTTTTTGAACGATTTACAATTAGCTAGTGATGGTGTTTAATTTTCCAAAAAAATTGTGATGGTGTTTAATGATGTTTCATGGGTAAATTTAAAAATAACATGAGATAAGATAGTTAAAAATTATGGCCAAAGTTTACCACTTAGACACACTACCTACAATTTTTTAGTCAAAATCATTATTGTATTTTTTAGATGGAGAAGTTGGGGGGTCATCCTTCTAGCGTGCTCACCCAAAGTTAAGTTCTGGTCCTGCTACAAGGATGAGCTCTGACATGAGGGCGCTTCATTCACCATCGTTTCTACAATCATTTGCTACTAGTCATTTGACGCTTACTGAAAATCCGCAGACCTATAAATGACCAAGATATCATTATTATATTATTACTCATGAATTAAACAAACATCCACAGAAGCATCTTTGAACCGTAAGAAAATATGTCACTAATGGTGACACAATAAACATGATTTACTAGCTTAATGCATGAGATACCGTATACTGAATTCCCAAATGAGAAATAAATTCTAAATAAACGTGATGTGAATCAAGCATGGTTCGACATTAACATAGGGGTCGTTTGGTATGGGCTATCTCGAATACCATGACATTCGAGATAGCTAGTCATTTGGGGATAATGAGTTTAAAGGTCATTTTTGTGTAATATTCTTGTTTGGTATATTAAGTGGATATCAATTGTGCAATTACTTCTATGTCCTCACTTTTATCATCTTCCCCCCTTACTTCTATGCCTGCTTAGATAGATGCCTTTTGTCATGTTTTGTCATGTTTTGTAATTAATATTTCATTCCCATCATCCTCACATACCAATACATTCAAGCTCCGGCCAATAACAAGTTTCAAACATTTCATCAACAAGAGATTGATTCATTTTTTGTATTACAGGAAAAAAATGTGAAATCTGAATGGATGATGAAGAAGAACTATCATATACCTGCAAATGGCTTTTTACATGAGTAAGGGTTCGATCTTTGTCATTCATCAGCACCAGAACCGATTTGGGAGTGGCTACTGTCACAGTATAGCTTCATGGATGTTTAATATTCACTATTATATCCTATCTTTATTACTTATTCCATGGGATGGGATCAGTGATCTAACTTTCACGGCCGCCGAGGAGCTGAACCGCGTGAACAAAGTTTGAATACAGTACTACGTTTGAATACATATACAATAACATAAGTTCATACCATAAACCACTCGTAGGTTCAATTACACGAATATACATATACTAGTTGCCAGTTTGGGTCTACGGCAGCATACAAGTATTTACAAACTTAAAGGTACATTGGAGTTGCGTAATGCAGAAATCCAACCCTATAAACTATACGAGGCAGTGGCAGTACTAAGAAAGTGGGGTTGGCCCTACGGGTGGAAGCAAGGAGTGATTGCGCAACGGCTATCTTCGAAAGTAGAATCATGTACTCTTGCATCAGTTGGAACCACATAGCGACTACGCTTGCAATGACCTGTTGTCTTTCCCGTACAGTTGGTCGCCTAGCCATCCCTATATCCCGACTAAATAAGTGGCCACTACGGGCTCGTGTACAACACAAATTTTATTGGTCTAACTGTCAATGTGCATAATGCGTGAACGAGCTAAACAAGATTGAAGAACATTGCCTATAAGAATTGAAAGTACTTGTAGCACCACATATCAGACATTGACAGACATCGTACCTTCAATTGTCAGAGAGTGTAAATGTTGACGCAAAACCCGATTGCCCTGTACAGTTGAAGGGAAGCGAAATTAGAGACCATAAATATGTGTGTCATGAAACAAGAGTACCCACCAACAAGTCAAATATAAGATCATATGCTCAATTGAAAAATAAACCCCTAATATTCATATGTGCAGCCAATATAAGATCATGTAAATGAAAAAGCTTAAACAAGTCAGTAGCATTAATAGGTGAGCAATAATGCCAACAACGTGACCAATAGCTATGTTGTTGAAACAAAGCCAGGGCAGCTAAAAAAAGTGATGGGGAAATTGCATTGCCGTTTAATTTCATTCAAGACTTATAGTGTCAACTTCAGTTTGGCAATAACAAGTCCAGCTTAAGCTTCCATTAGCCGTTGAAGCCATGAAAGATGGTGTGAAGATACCTTCAAACATCGACTGCAGTAGCATGAAAGATTGAAAGTTGCAGTACTTTCAAACATCAATAACGACAACAATTCCCTCTCACTAATTGCCACCACTGTTTGTTGCTATTTCACATTTCATATTTGAGGACTACACCGAAGCAAAGTCTATGAACTAACGATAAAGAATGACGACAGCTATTTCGCATTTGCGATTGAAATTCAGAGAACCCTAAATTGACGACAACCAAGGGATTGACGACAGCTATGGTGTATGGAACTTTTGAAGCAAATGAGCCGCCGATCGGAAGCTCCGGAATAGGAACAAACAGAAAACCCTAAAATTTGACCTGACCCATCTAAACTCAGAACGCAGTCGAACTAATTGAATGAAGAGGAAGATGGAACAGAGCAAAACTGAGCTCCGGTGACGCGCCGTCGACAGAGAAACAAAGGGCGAAGAGGAAAAAGGACGATGTCGTACTTCTGATGACGGGCCGTCGCAGCTGAGCTCCTGACCGGCGATTCCAAGGCAATGAGGGAGGTTGAGGATGCTAGCAGCTCTGTAAACTCAGCGTCGGTGAAGATTGGGGGAAGGACAAGGTAGTTGGAGGAAAGAGAGTGAAGTCATAATTAGTGGCATGTAATAAGCCAAAAAGTGCAGGGGTATGTTTGTCCATGAAATACAATATCACTCTCAACTTTCAGAAATACACCTATTTAGGATGATTTCTATATCCCCTTACTTATCCCCCATTACCTAGCTAATTAGAATTAGGAAAAACAATGATATTGGGTATTACCATGATATTGGGTGCTATTGAATTCAATAGCACCCATACCAAACGACCCCATAGAGAATTCTGTGGATATTTTAGTATTGAATATCGACTTAATCAAAATTTTGGGGGTAAAATATACTGATTTAATCTTCAACTAATGGTCTACTACGTTATCAGTAATTTTTTTTTGATACGCAATATCTTGGAAAAACCCTATCTGCGATAAAGAGCACACGTCAGCATTTCTTAAAAAACGTGAAAGCTCTTATCCGAATAAAACCCTCACCCCCCAAAATAAAACCAATAAATTAAAAGAAAAAGGAAAAATGTGAGAAAATCTGTAATATAAAACCCCTCACTTTCCACTTCCGCCTACCATCACCCTCAGCTATCCCATTTCCTTGCTCTGCAGATTCATTCTTCCTCCATTTTCAGATCTTTTCGGCAGCCATGGGTGCCGGGCTGCTTCCAGATCTAGCTACCGAGATATTCATCCCGGTCTGTTCTGTTGTTGGAATCGCATTCGCTCTCTTCCAGTGGGTGCTCGTCTCCAAAGTCAAGGTCTCCCCTACCTCCAACGGCCGGGACTCCTCTTCCAACAAGAACGGCTACTCCGACTACCTCATCGAGGAGGAGGAAGGACTCAACGACAACAATGTCGTCCTCAAGTGTGCTGAGATTCAAAACGCTATTTCCGTAGGTATGTAAAATCTCCGCACATTTTCTCTGAGCTTCCTTCTCCGTTTTCAAGCTTAGCTGATAGTAGATCTGAGATTGTTTTGTACCGGTTGCTGTTTTTTTTAAGTTGCTATGTGAGTAAAGTAGCTCTCCCATTTTTTCGGGAAGAAAGAGTATGAACTTTTGCCGTTTTGTTTTGTTTTGTTTTTTTTGATGTTTGTTTGGGTGCTTGCTTGCTCTACTTATTTGCACTTTGAATCTTATAGTCAATGAATCTGTAGTTCCAGAGTTTTTTTTAGTCGGTATGAAGATCTGGCCATCTGTCTTTTAGTAATAATGGTGTAGATTCATTGCCCTATATTGTGCTAACTAACGTTACATAGTAGAGTTTCTTTTCTTTACGTCCAGATCCAAATACAGCTGTTGATTCAGAACAAACAGCTTGCTTCGAGGACTAACAATATTAGTAACATGTTTGAATCTTAATTTTTCCAGAGTTACTTCAAATGCTAATATAAACTTCTTGCTTGTTGCTGCCTTTGTGGTTATGACGAGGGAGATTGAAATCTGTTATAGAGCGTAAAATGGAACTGGTACCAACGATTTAACAACCTAGGATTTAGACTCATATCCTAATTTTTAGAGTTGCATGATATTAATGTTGAGTGGGATGAGTGGGATTCCCTTCGCTTACTTACGTAGAAGTTAGTTGACGGAGGAGCTGAAGGAGTATAGTATATTTTATTTTCTAGCTGCAGCAATGCTAGTTTTTTCTGTGTTGGCTAATGTGTGGAAATGGGTATTTTTTATGCAGGGTCGACCTCTTTCCTCTTCACCATGTACAAATACGTTGGTATCTTCATGGTTGCATTTGCTGTCTTGATCTTTGTGTTCCTTGGCTCCGTCGACGGATTCAGCACAAAACATCAGCCTTGCACTTATGATGCCACCAGAACGTGCAAGCCTGCACTGGCTACTGCTGCCTTCAGCACAATAGCTTTCTTGCTCGGTGCTGTCACTTCGGTGGTGTCTGGGTTTCTTGGGATGAAGATTGCTACCTATGCAAATGCTAGGACGACTCTTGAGGCAAGGAAAGGAGTTGGCAAGGCTTTCATTGTCGCGTTCAGATCTGGTGCTGTCATGGGATTCCTCCTTGCTGCCAATGGTCTTGTGGTTCTCTTCATTACCATCAATGTATTCAAGCTATATTATGGTGATGACTGGGGTGGTCTCTTTGAATCAATAACTGGTTATGGTCTTGGTGGATCTTCCATGGCCCTGTTTGGGAGAGTTGGTGGTGGTATCTACACAAAGGCTGCTGATGTTGGTGCCGATCTTGTTGGCAAGGTTGAGAGGAACATTCCCGAAGATGATCCGAGAAACCCTGCTGTATGAATTAGTACCCTTGCTGAATTATTTGTTGATGAGATACTTCCATTTATGTCTACTTATCTTGCATTGTTGTGTTTTCAGGTTATTGCTGATAACGTTGGTGATAATGTTGGTGATATTGCTGGTATGGGATCTGATCTTTTTGGGTCATATGCCGAGTCATCGTGTGCTGCACTGGTTGTAGCATCTATATCATCCTTTGGAATCAACCATGACTTCACTGGAATGTTGTACCCCTGCTTGTCAGTTCCGTTGGTATTATTGTCTGTTTGATTACCACCCTATTTGCAACTGACTTCTTTGAGATCACTTCTGTCAAAGAAATTGAGCCAGCACTGAAGAAGCAGCTCATCATCTCCACGGTGCTGATGACTGTTGGAGTTGCCATTGTTACTTTCATAAGCGTTCCAACTTCATTCACCATCTTTAATTTTGGAACGCAGAAAGCTGTTCAGAGCTGGTTAGAACCATATACTCATTCTGCAGTACGTTTTACCATTTCTTGTTTGGTGCTTCACTTAATCGTTAGCTGACTTGTTATTTTCCTTATGCAGGCAACTGTTCTTATGTGTTGCTGTTGGTCTTTGGGCCGGGCTTATAATTGGATTTGTAACTGAGTACTACACTAGCAATGCATACAGGTAGACCTTTGCACTTCATTGTATTGCTTGTCTAATCGTAAGTTTTGAAGTTTCTGATGTAACAATTGAGCTTACTATGATGTTCAGCCCTGTTCAAGATGTTGCTGATTCCTGCCGAACTGGAGCTGCCACTAATGTCATTTTTGGGCTCGCTTTGGGATATAAATCAGTCATCATTCCAATCTTTGCCATTGCTGTTAGCATATTTGTCAGTTTCAGTTTTGCTGCTATGTATGGTGTGGCTGTAGCTGCCCTTGGAATGCTCAGCACGATTGCTACCGGTTTGGCCATTGATGCTTATGGTCCAATTAGTGACAATGCTGGAGGAATTGCTGAGATGGCTGGCATGAGCCACAGAATCAGGGAGAGGACTGATGCCCTTGATGCTGCTGGCAATACCACTGCCGCTATTGGCAAGGTTTGAACATGTCTAAGTCACTTCCTCTTCCTTGTTTAGTAAGATCCATGAAGGTTGACTTGTCTTGTTTTGCCAGGGTTTTGCCATTGGTTCAGCAGCACTAGTGTCTTTGGCTCTCTTCGGTGCCTTTGTCAGCCGTGCATCCATTTCGACAGTTGATGTGTTGACCCCCAAAGTATTCATAGGCCTGATTGTAGGTGCGATGCTTCCCTACTGGTTCTCGGCCATGACAATGAAGAGCGTGGGAAGTGCAGCGCTGAAGATGGTTGAGGAAGTCCGTAGGCAATTCAACACCATTCCTGGTCTTATGGAAGGCACCGCCAAGCCTGATTATGCCACCTGTGTCAAGATCTCGACTGATGCCTCCCTCAAGGAAATGATACCACCTGGCGCACTTGTCATGCTCACCCCTCTTATCGTAGGCATATTTTTTGGCGTGGAGACCCTCTCTGGTGTCCTTGCTGGATCTCTCGTGTCCGGTGTGCAGGTAGAATATTACTTCAAAACTCCAGTTTTCCCTCTTGCTGATTCTTACGCTATTGATTTGATTATTAATGAAACGATTGCTTACTGTTGGTTTGCAGATTGCCATTTCTGCATCAAACACAGGTGGTGCATGGGACAATGCTAAGAAGTACATTGAGGTATGATGTTAAAGCTATAACATCATCATCTGTCTCGGTTTCTGAAAATTGCTTTTATCCGATTTCTGAAAAGTCATCCATTTTTTTCTAACAGGCTGGTGCTTCGGAGCATGCAAGGAGTCTCGGCCCCAAAGGATCAGACCCACACAAGGCAGCAGTGATTGGTGACACCATTGGAGACCCATTGAAGGACACATCTGGACCATCACTCAACATCCTCATCAAGCTCATGGCAGTTGAATCCCTTGTGTTTGCGCCCTTCTTTGCCACTCACGGAGGCCTGCTCTTCAAGCTTTAGAAGCAGATTATGGAATTCGGGGGAAGGGAAGCGTAAAGAAAGGAAGAGAGAACATCCCCCTCGTTATATTTAAGCTGATAAAAAACTCTGTAGCAGTTGGTAGGTAGGTGTTTTGTTTTATTTGCAGAGCCATCGAAATTGTTCTCTTTCTCTTTAGGCATACTGAAAAAATGGAGTTTTTATTTGAGGAACAATTTAACGGAGGCCAGGGGATGGCGTACTAGTTTACGGGTCAATGTCAGTTTTAGGAGGCCACATTTTCATACTGTTGTTTGTTGGTTAACCATTAATCAACTCATAAGGTCAGTTTTCAATTTGGGATGTTACTCATCGGTTTTCAGTTGGGTTTTCTATTTGTGTCCATCTCTTTGCAACTACATATCAAGAACATTCTCGGGTTCTAGAGCACTGTCCATTTCGGAAAGTATTATGGGGTTCCTTCAGAATGGGATTGTTTAAGTAAGAGGTATTCGAATTCTTGTTAGAACAAATGAGGAGCCTAGGGCAATCTTGGAAAAGTTTAATGTTCTCCCCAAAAGGCAAAGAAGTGCTACTCAAGGCGGTTTACTAAAACATTCATATGTATGTTATATACGTTGTGCTTTCTCCTTCCTAAAACAATGACAAACAAGATGAAGGACGCTAGGTTTCAAAGATTTTCGTACCTTCAATGTTGCTTTGCTGGCAAAGCAAGCCAGCAAGGCTGGAGGCTCATGACGAATGGAGACCAATTATGAGCGAAGCTGCTTAAAGCTGTTTACTTTTCCCAAACCGATTCCCCCAAGCTAACAAATCCAGAAGACCTTCATAGATTTGGGCTAGCCCGTGCGACTCGAGAGAAGTCCTGACGCTTGGAATAAGGAAGAATTGTATCAGTGGGAGGAATATTAATGTTATTACTGATCTTTGGATTCCGCCAGTCCCAGGATCTCGTCTGTCTGGTCAAGGAAAAGGAACCATTGAGGATGTCTCGGGCTGGATGTTGGAGGAAGTGAAGAACCATTGTAACCCGATTGAGAAAGATGCAATTATGAAGATTTTTGTGGGGCCGAGGAGTGTTGATGACAATTAGGTGTGGCACTTCGACAAGAAAGGAACGTTCTCGGTGAAGTCTCCTTACCATGCCCTACATAGTGTTAGGGAAGGAAGAAGAATCGATAGGTCCACAGTGTATGGAGATAAGAAGTGGAAAGGGTTATGGAACCTCCATGTTCCGCCAAAGTTCAAATTCTTTATCTGGAGAGCCTCCAATAACGCTTTAGCACTTCATATAATTTATGGAGAAGGAAATGTAGTGATTCTCCCGTCTATCAGATTTGTAGGGGCGAAGAGGAAGATATTATTCATTGCTTATTTAAATGACCCCATGCTGATAGGTTTTGGACCGATATTATCCCCACAAGAGTCTACCTGTTAATTATATCATATCATCTCTTGGATTTACGATGAAAGAAACACTCCTATGGTGGACTGAGTTTTTACCATTGTTACTAGAATATGGTGTATGTATTTGGAGAGCCCGTAACGAGAAGATTTTCCTTCAAGTAGTGCCATCTCCAAATATTACAAAGATGTGGGCTTCGAAGCTTAAAGAAGATTGGAGGACGCCAATTGTTGTCTAGATTTCCCCTGCCTCTAACTGGTCTCAGGGTCCCAATTCAATGCATTGTCCACTGCTAGGATCTACTATCCAACAATAGATGTTTTTGTGATGGCTCGTTCATCAGCGCTCTATTGCAGTGAGGTATAGGGTTGTCGTTATTATCGTCCATGGACAAGTGATTGATGGGAAGGAAGAGACTTTATTGTGTTCATCATTAGTTGTAACCGAAGCTAAGGCCTTACTCGTAGCTATCCAAACAGCTATTTCTTATGATGTCCCGTCAATTATAAAATTATATTGTCTAAATCTGGTTTCTGCCCTTAGAGATTTCAGAATCATGTGGCTCTGAGAATGTGCAGCTTGACTCTCTTGTATGAGACAGACGTTGGAGGACAATCCCCGAATTCTCTGTCTCCTTTGTTGCTCGAAGAATTAATCGAGTTGCGGACTAGATTGTTGTGTCTGCCCGACACGGGTCGCTTCCAGAGAATTGGATAGTGTGTTCTTCGTTGATAGCTTTATTGTAATTGATCTTCGATTTTGATGATGAATATAATTAATGAATTTTCAGACAAAAGAATCTCTTGATTAAAAGGAATTTTTTCCAAACTCGGTATTATGAAATTATAATTCTAAATATATGTTGGTTGAAAATTTAATTTTCATTTATGGTAATTTTTGCTAACGGTACATACACATTGCCGAAACAAATGGTGATTTAAAATTGTTGATTTCCAATTAGACTATACTAACAATTAAATAGTAATGTCGCCATCACTATTGGCAATATAAAGCTCAGCATTAAAATAGTTGGAAAAATTTACCATCATGACACATGATTTGTCCTCATATGAGGACACCAATATCCACAATCCATTTTCTTTTTTGGATCTAAAGGTCCTTATTAAATTGATAAAAGAGTAATTGTGCTTTTTAATTTACAGATCTATATTAACTATTTTTATTTTCCTTTTGATAATCAGCCCACTTAATTTTTTTGGTAGAAAGACAAGGGCAATCCCTTACGAATTATTATTAATCAACCGAGGCAAAGCAACACCAATAAGGTCGTATCTAAGCAAATACAAAAGAGCATTATCAAGAATCGGAATAACATGAATTCCGAGTACAAAATCATGACCTAAATTGGCCAAGTAGTCCGCTGCAATATTAGCTTAGCGGTATATGTGGTGAATTGTGACATCCCAGTCGCGGTTTCTCATGGAGTGAAACTGCTCAACAAGACTAACAAGACGATGCTGAAGGTTAGACGTATCATTAAGCAGCAAAACAGCAGCCATCGAGTCTGTTTGGATGCAAAGTTTCCTAATACCTTTCTCCCAAGCCAGGTTCATCCCCTCAATGATCCATTGCAGCTCCGCCCGCATAATCGAACAAGAGCCCATATTTGCTGCAAAAGCCACAATCAGCCGCCCCTCATGATCCCAGATTAGACCTCCTGCCGCTGCGTGGTTATTATGCGCGTAGAGAGAGCCATCAGAGTTAAGGGTACACCACCCCTCATCAGCCGGCCGTCATCTGATCATCTAGGTCTGCCGAGCTAAACTCGGCGCTTCTCGGCCTAGTTGACCAGCCTTCCAGCTCGATGATAGGAGTAGCACCCAAAACTTAGCCTAATTTTTCACCTCCTCTGAAGACACGTCAACTTCCTCGAAAATAAGCTTATTACTTCATTTCCATATCAACCAAGCCACGACTCCGAATAAAGGGTTCACAGTTGGATTACCAATGTTACCACTCCACCAAGTCTGGAAATCAAGCTGCTGTTGGGTCATTGTTAACATTTCTGGCATGATTAACCGCCAAATACTCTCAGCCACCCTACACGACATGAAAACGTGATCAAGATCTCCCGAACCATCCGCACAAGCCAGACATAAACCAGTGGTAGAAATCCGTCGTCTATCCCTCTCGGCATTGGTCATCAGTTTCCCTTGAGCCACCATGAAATGCCGAATTTTGTTAGGTCCCTGCCATCTCCAGACTTTCTGCCAGCTAGCTCCATTGGAATCCATCTTGTTATCCTGAAGTAGATTATAGGCCAACTTAATAGTGAAGTGACCATTAACTTCAAGACCCCAAACCAGCGCATCCTGTCCTACATCCTTCCTTAAGGGCGTCATCCCACCAACCTGCGAAACAAATTCAGAGGGTAAACAATTTTCAAATTTTGAAATATTCCAACCACCATAGAAATCTGAAACACAACTAAGAGTGTTGACTCCCTGAATATTGGTCGCATGATCGATGAGGAAGACCCCTAAATCAAGCCAGGTATCCGTCCAAAACCTCGTGCGCTTGCCGTCCCTGATACTCCACTGCACTCCATTAAAAGTATCATTCCAAACATGAGGATACCTCTCCAAGCCGACGAGAAACCCTTCTGCCGCTTAAGTTGAAACCTCCCATCCACCACAACCAATTACTTGGTCATAGAACTCTCGACCACAGTTCGACAGGCTTCGAAATTAACCCCACACAATCTTCATCAACAAAGCTTTATTCAGATCCCTAGCACTTCGGAGCCCAAGACCTCCCAAGTTCTTAGGTTTACAAACCGTCTGCCAATTCACATTACGAATTATGAGAGAAGCTTCCACTGAACCCCAAATAAAGTTTCTAATATTTCTATCAATCTTGTCACAGAGCGTAACTGATAGGAACACCGTTTCCATAATGTAGCTGGGAATAGAGTTAAGAACTGAAGTGGCCAACGTGACTCTCCCTGCTAAAGACAAATTACTAGCCTTCCAACCTGCAAGCTTATTATTAAGCCGATCTAGAATATAATTGTACTTTTGTTTAGTCACCCTTCTGTGAAAAATAGGAACTCCCAGATATCTTCCCAAATTCTGAGTAGAATTAATTTCAAGAACATAGGTAATCTAAGCATCCTTATCCCGTGGAATATTCTTGCTGAAGTAAACCCTGGATTTCTTCTTACTAACACTCTGACTAGATGCTTTACAGAAGCCGTCCAAGATATTAATGATAACATGAGCTTGAGCCGCATCAGCTTCACTAAAAAGGATGAGATCATCAACAAAGAAGTAGTGGGAGAGAGGTGTACCACCATCAACTAGAATAGTCGGTTTCCAATAGCCAATCTGAACAGCGGAATTAATCATTCTGCTTAATCTCTCAATACAAAGCGTGAACAGATACGATGAAAGAGGACAACCTTGACGAAGACCCCGAGTGGGGTGGAAGGCATCTAAACAACAACCATTCCAAAGAACCTGAAAGGAAGTTGTGGTGACACAAGACATAATAACCTTAATCAAACTCTCGGGAAAGCCAACTTGCTTCAAAGTATCCTGCACAAAATCCCAAGCGATTTTACCATAGGCTTTAGCGAGATCAATTTTGATAACCATCTGATGCCTTTTCCTTTTCCAAGTATGAACAAAATGGACCATCTCCTGGACCATAAGGATGTTATCAGTGATGTGTCGTCCCGACACAAAACTAGTTTGAGTCGAGTGGGTAAGGACTAGCATCAGTCTCTTGATGCAGTTAGCAATATACTTCGAAGACCACATTGCAGAGACTAATTGGTCTGAAATCAGTGATGGTAGCAGGACTAGGAATCTCCATAATAAGAGTAATCAAAGTATCATTAATAGCAACAATCTTATCTGGCGCGATGAAACAACTCATCACAAACTCTGCAAAACTCTTACCCACCACCTCCCAGCAATTATGGAAAAGATCGGATCAAAAGCACCCATGCTCTTAACAACATCATGAACCTAAAAAAAATTCACCCTTCTGTTCAAAAAATCTCTGTCATCCTCTAAGATCAAACCCGAGAAGCCAACAATTTTCTTCGTAGGCGTCCCCTCCCTAGAGTAGAAATCCTGGAAATGTTCAAACGCCAAAAGAGACAGCTTCTCCTGATCCTCTTCCCACACACCATCACCAAGTCTGAGCCTCTTAATACGGCGAACGAACACCGTTTGAGAGCAGACATGTCAAAGAATTGAGTGTTTTTGTCTCCCTCAACGATCCATTTTGATCTAGACTTCTGCACCCACGAAGCATCTTCCTGCCACAAAACAAGCTCTAACTTTGCACGAATCCTGTCCTCCTCAGCTCTGTTAGTATTTGTAGGCGAATTTGTGCAACGGGTTTCTAGTTGAAGCATCTCTGTAAGTTTCTGCTTCCACCTAAAAATATTTCCAAAGACCTTATTCCAATTCTTCAAATCAGACGTCAGATCCGCTAGAGCTGGAGGAAATTCAGTACCTGCGATCCATTTTTAGCAACAACGTGTTTAAAACTGGGGAGGGAAATCCCGGATCTACTATGGTGACAACACCTTCTTTATTGTCACCATAACAACACTGTTAAGGTACCAATTTTTTTAATTATGGGTACCGATTTTTCATAATAGGTACATGATTTAAATTTGCAAGCACCATTTTTTTATAACATGTACTTGATTTGTAAAATTTATGTACCAGTTTTTTCATAAATAGATACTTGATTTGAATTTACAAGTACCTGTTTTTAAAGTAGATACTTTATTTATTAATTTTAGGTACCAATTTTAGTGTTGTTAGGGTGACAACAAAAATTGTGTTGTCACCGTAGAAATTATCGAGAAATCCAAGAAGACAAGAAACGAAAGGGTTTAGGATTAGAAGAATACACCTGGTAGTGAGGGCATAGAATAATCGGTCGATGATCCGACTTGAGCTTGTGGAGGTGAATAACCGAAGACTTAGGAAAAATCCTCATCTAAAGATAATTAACCAAAGCTCTATCTAGACGAACTGACAAATTATTTCTTGACCACGTAAAGCGAGGACCCGAGAAAGGGACATCCACAAAACCACACAAATCAACAATGTCGATGAATGATTTATTCCTAGCGCGAGAAAAAGGCGTTCCACCCTGCTTTTCCTCAACCGAAAGTATGGAGTTGAATCCCTTACCAGCGCCCAAGGCCACACCATGCCCACCGCCAAGCTCTTTAAGGTATCCCACAAAAGAACACATTTTGTCGACTTCAGACTAGCATAGACAACGGTAATACAGTAGTTAGAACCATCAGCAAGACGACCCTTTGCATGGATAAAATGATAGCCAAAATCAACGAGATCGAGATGCACCGATGCCAGGTCCCAGATAATCCAAACACCACCCTTGAAACGAACTACTTCTGATCTAAATGACGTCGCAAAACCAATTTTAAGAATAACCTTTTCAGCTCTCCTTTTGCTAATCTTAAAGTCGGAATAAAAGCCTTGTGGGATGCACCCCTATAGTTCAAACAAAAATATTATATAAAAACATAAAAATAAAAAGAAAGAAGGGACTCCCTGAAGGCACTTATAAACCCGGATGAGCATGAACAAGGTCCTTCGCAGCATCTGTCATAATCACATTCTTCGATATTTTCTCAAAGAAAGCGGGGCCTCTGAATTGTGCAATACCCTCAGTTCCGTACCATATGATCCCATCATCACCAAAACCGACACTCAAAACCGAAGCCGACTCACTGCTCATTAGCTTGTACGACCCCAAAAAATAAGCCTCAACATTGTGTTTTAAAATAACAGCTTCAGGCCTAGAATTTCGTGAAGATGAACCAATCTCACTAGGTATCTGCTGTTCTTTGGGCTTTGTCCCACTTAAGCCCAAACGGCTTGACCCTTTCAACCCAACTCTTTTAAACGCCTCCCCTGTTGCCTTTCCTAGCTGATGCCCTTTTCCTTGCTCAACACTCTTGACGGATCCAATACCCTTCTCGGCCCGGATAGTCCTCGGCCCAACACTCTTATCAACTTTAGGCGCATTTAGGTCAACCTTCTTCAACCTCCCATTATCCTGAGTTTCCAGCCGTTGGGAAGATCTCCCAATTTCCTTTTATGAGAAAATCGGATCATTACTCTCCTCTAAATCCTCCAAAGCTTTAAAAGTATTAGAGTAGTTTTCTTCTTTAGAAGAATTAGCCGGCACCTTACTGGCCGGAGTTGATGACCGCGATGAAAATCCCACCGCCGAAACAGATGCCGCCGACGGCACTCCAACAGTCAGACCTGAAGACACCAAAGATGCTCCTTTAGCTGGGAACTTCTTTGCCGACTGCTTCTCCGAGGTAGTTGGAAACTCCTTTTGACGACACTTGATTTGACGTGATTATCAGCCTCATTTAAGCGACATTTCTTTGCTTAAGACATGGTTTTTAGGGTAGAATAACGAATATTCAATCGATTGCCCTATCTCGTGCCATTTGTGTTACCTTGGCCCGTTTCGGGTCTATTTCATGGTTTTCTAGTGTTTTTGTGTTAGCACAGGTTTTTGCCGTCAAATAAAGCAGCCATGGACGTGTCTAAGGCGTAGGAACCTCGAGGAATCAAACCGGAATCGATCCAAGGAGCCAATCAAGTCAAACCGAAAATCTGCCCATATGCACTTGTACCTTCGGCGAAAATGATCTCACAGTTTTGGCGAAATCAACAATGCAAATCAGCTGATGCCAAGTGAAGACTGATTTCGGCGAAACCATTAAGCTCTTTGGACCGAAAATGCAAGGCAGAGAAATCATGGCCATTTACACAAGAATTTTCGCCGAAACTATCCCTATGGTTTCAGCGAAAACATCAGCTCAGCTCGGCCCAACTAGGGTTAAGTATTTATACTTAATCCGGCGGCCCGAAGAGAGACAATTCATAATTCGAAAAACACAACTTTTTCGAGATCAGAATCCTCTGAAGTTCTGGAGCGAAGAGTTGAAGTTCGAAGAGCCGGATAGAGATCGTGACGCCATCCCTTCCATCTCGGAGAACCGGAGCTAGGAGTGTAACTTACCGAAGATCGAAGTCTGCCAGAGTCGTCTGAATTAGGTTTTTCAGATTCCCTTCTGTTCTTCCTCTGAATGATGAACTCTTTCCTTGTCTTTGTGTCTTTTGTAATGATCATGAGTAGCTAAACCCTTTAGAGCTTAGACTAGATGAACCCTAAGTGACCCAGGGCTTTAAAGCGGTCACGGATCGGCGGTGATTAGATTCGAAATTCAATCAGTTCTTTTTCATGTTTGATTCGTTCTTCATTGTTCATGTTTCTTGTCTGGATTGATCACCTAGATTAGATTCTTGTTAAGCTAAGGATAGAAGCGAACGCTCGCCTTACTTTAGAACATCGAATTAAACAATTAACCTTATAATTGGAGTGTGCCTTTCGTAGGAACCGGTTAGGGTTAATTCACTGCAAGAGTAACTCATTAATCACTAGTAATTACACCAATTAATTAAGTCATTGCGAGAGGCGACCGTACCCGGGTGGCTAGTTAATCTTGGTAGTTAGAACGGATAGAGCGAACGTTCGTCGGTCTTAAACCTAAGGGTAAGGAGTTATGGTGGTGTCTTAGTAATTGATTGAATGAGAATCGAATCCGCTGATCTGTTAGATTCCAGATGCTTGGGAACGAAGGGGATTCATCTAAGTTGTCATGTCATTCTATGTTTCCAACCCTAATTCTCAATCTGCTTTAGTTAACTTTTTGAATTTTTCGATTTGCTTGAAGTAGAGTCGTGAATCATCCCATGCCTAAGTGTTTTTCTTTGATAATTGTTAGTGTTCTGAAGTAGCCAATCATTCGAAGGCGTGGAATAGATTGTATAGCTTTTCTTGCATTAGTGTTTTTATTTGTGACTTAAAAGCGGATTTCTAAATTGGCGCCGTTGCCGACTTTTTGAATGTTGAAAGAATTGGCAATTTACTTCTATTTTCCTCTTCATTTTTCCACCATTCTTCGATTTACCGGTATTTGCTTTGTTCTTAGTTTTCCGTCATGAATCCTCGTTTGCTCATTCTCATTTTTTAACTAATTTGTTGGGAAACCGCGAGCTCGCAGTTAAAACCGCCTAAATCTATCCTCAAAGTTGAGGAGTTTGAGGAAACCCTCATTTCATCCGCTTGCATCACTACTTAGATTCCCTCACCTTCTCCTCCCGTACTAGTGCTCACGCACCGTGCAATTTAGACAATGCGGCTTACCTCCAGCTCTTGTCGCCCACCGATGACGCCCTGTTATGTATCCACAACCTCGTACCGAACATTCACTAGATCTTCGATTCAAAGGGAGCTCAGAAAACCCGACACATTGGCGAATTTCTTGACATGTGCGAGACTTTAAAAAGGAATCCTCCAAGAACAATCTTGCTTGCGGGATTCCTTCCCAAGAACCGGTATGCCAGCTCGAACCCCTGCTTACACGACTGGTCATCTGTCAAGACTTCATAAGAATACTTTTAGAACACATCACAAGGATAGTATCGCTAGTTCCTAGAGAGATGTCGTTTCAGAGTGTTTGGCGTTTAACATCCTTCTGAATGCCACATGGATTCAACAGAGTGCAGCTAAATCTGCCAAGGTGATAGAACGCTGATGTACTCTTGGGTGTTGGCGAGCTGCACAACACTTGACAGAAGCTGCCTACTTCACTTTGGGACTGCCCTATCAGAAATAAAGACTTGGAGTCAACCAAGTTGGGCGATGATGATGACGACGAGGAGTTGCACGCCCTCTTGAACTGTGTTGATCATTTGGCTGCCCCAAGTGTCCATTCTCGTTCATATTATCGTGCTTGCCAATTGAAATAATATTTTACCGTCATTCTCCAAGTTGTGATAGTCTTGCCATGATTAGGGTTCAATATGACTTAATGTTGACTTTCTAAATGTCGGTTTGACTTTTTGAACTCTGATTGCGCTTACCTGATTATAGCTGTTCTTAAGACATGTGTTCTAATGTCTATGATTACCGGTTACTCCGCTTTACTTACCCCACTTAATTTCCCTTGTTTCTTTGTGAAATTGAGTTTTTCTACTAAGTGTGGGGTAGGGTCTTAGTTGACTAATCTGATTTCAATCTGGTTTAGGAACACCTTTGAGCGCAGGACTAAGGCGCGACTTGATGGCGCCTCGAGCTCAGGAGCTGCCGCTCCCGTCACACCCGCCATTCTGGGTCCTCCACCTGCACTCCCTCGCCATGCTGGTTACCATCCCACCATCGCCCGTCTACCGGACTTCTACTTTGAGAGCTTCCAGAAGATCGAGCACATCCGTGGAGCTGACGTGCGTCCTTTATCCATGGAGTCACTCCAGGAGCATGACGAGGATTCCTACCAGAACGAGCATGACGCCCTAGCACCGGCCGGTCTCCTAGAGCTGACCACCATAGCCGCCGAGTTCCCAGACATTGCTCTCCAGGAGTTCTGGGTGACATTTGACTTGGACGAGCATAAGAGGAGACGGGGCCAGAAGGTGATCACCTTCTTTCTTGGTGGGGTGTACAGGCAGCTCACCTACGATGAGTTTGCCGCTCATCTGGGCATCCCCTACGAGCACTATCACGATCACCACCTCAGTTGGGGCGATGATGATGACGACGAGGAGTTGCACGCCCTCTGGAGCCACATGACAGGCGTGCCTGGTGATCGCCTCGGGAAGAGCAACTCAGTTAAGTCTCTCTCTCACCCGCTCTATAAGTTTATTCATATGGTTTGGCGGAGGTCACTTTTATATGTCAGAGACAAGGATCGCCACCATATCCTTAAGGAGGAGCTCGTGCTTCACCGGGCCATCCGAGAGAGCTACCCTCTCCACCCCGGCTGGGTGCTAGCTCACATCTTCAGCCAGCGGACCAAGAGGAAGAAGCTACCACACAAACTCTTGGGAGGCAACTTCATAGGTCAGCTCATCCTCTCCTTCGGCATCAGCCATGAATATGGCCCTAACATTCCACGACACCCAATTATGACCGTTGGAGGAGACTTGGCGGTCGAGTACGACTTAGAACTCGACCTCAGTCCCCATATAGCAGCAGATCCTCCACTCCAACCTGCGGTCGAGTCGGAAGATGAAGATGATGCTGAGGAGCAGCAGCCGCAGCCGCCGCCTGAGTTTCAAGATTATATACCCTCGCCACACCATCAGGCAGGGTACATCCACCAGTTGCCGCCGCGCATTCCAGATCCATTTCCGGCGCATACTCACCAGCCGCGACATCACCCCGCGGATGTGGGAGAGTTATACGAGCGACTGCAAGAGTGGCGCATCACCGACAACGCCACCCAAGAGGCATGATGGACTATTATGCAGCAGCATATGCGCCGCGCCGACAGGCGATATGAGGCACAGCTGGCGTGGCAACGCCAGCTCGGCGAATTTCTCCACTTTCCACCTCCCGGTTCACCGGACCAGCAATGATCGGGTTGTATTCCTTTTCTGGTGTCTTCTTTTTATTTATTCTTTTCGAATTTCGGTCCAACTTTTTTCTGTGTGGATCCGGGGCACTTGTCCCGGTTTCCTTTTTATGTTTTATTTGTTTTTGTTTTGTAGGCAGTTGGGAGATTCCCTTTGCTTCGCTTGGGTAGATTCCCTCCGCTCCGAGGACCCGTGCTCATCCCCTACACCAATCATCTCGGTCCAGGTTCTTCTACTTCACTCTGAACTCTAGAATTAGTCCTGTGAGGATACAGTCCGATTTAAGTGTGGGGTAGGATGCTAGAGAACCTCGCATGAACTTGATTGCCCTTGATTGTGTTTTGTGTGCCTCGTGATTCCATTCCAGTCTCTCTAGCATTAGAATGGCTCAGTTCTTGATTTTTGATGTTAAGTTGTTGTTCAACCTTTCATAATGATGCTTAGACTGCTTAACCTAGAACTTGAGAACCAACTTGTATGCTTTGATGCTAAATTGCCTGGTCAGAACAGAATTTTAAAATCACGCTTGTAGTTTGTAGCCTTGATTGCATGAAAATGACCGAATCCGACTAGCAAACCAACTGTGAGCTTTTGATCCATTGCACGTAACTTGCAATTTAAATTCTTTCTGAGTGGTTCTCTGTTTACTTGAATGAGTTAGAATTTGCATGAGACCTACTCGAGACCACACGATGACACGAGTTCTAGAAGGATAGGGGCACCTAGATTCAGGTACTAAGCCAGATAGCCTACCAAACGATAAATCCACTAGGTTTAGACCCTTGAGCTTGGCCTGTTCTTTCGGTTCGATAATACATTACAGCCATTTCCCATTTCTTTCATTCCCCGTTGATCCCCTGTGGTTGTAGTTCTAGATTGACCTACCGGAAGTCGGTTTGTGGTAACCTGCCTATAGCCATTAAACAGGTGGTCTTAGCTAATACGTCCAGACGTGTAAACCCCTCTAGCAACTAAAAGAAAATCGGCACAAAAGAAAAAAAATAGTAAAGTAAGAAAAGAAGCAAGCTTCAGAAAAAAGAGAGAAGCAGAAAAATCAGAAAAATACGAAAAAGTTCAAGTGTAGTTCAATAAAACGTTCTTCTCCCTACAAATGGAAGAACGAAGTCAAAAGAAAAGTTCAAAAGAAAGCAAAAGAAGAAAAATCGTGTAAAGAAAAAGAATAAGTGCTAGGTTGCTTGAGGGTATCATAGGACGAGCGTTCATCATTCCACCAGTGTTTGGTTAGACGGTAGGAAGCCATAGATTAGATTCGAGGGAAGTTAGTCGAAAGCTACACCGCACCAAGCCATCATCATTCATTCCCATCATCCATTTCATTATAAACCCGAGTAGTGTAGAATTCATTACGGTCCTAGCAGGGAAGTCCTTCTTGACTAGATACTCGTGTTGTCACAGTGGTGGAGATGTGGTCGAAATACAAACCTATGACAGAATTCGGTAACAGAAAACGATTGAGAGCAGAAACACGTCCTTAAACACTGAGAGTGAGAGTTCCCATTGTACTAAATATATCCTGTGTGAGAAGTCTGGTCGGTCAGGTCAAATTCGTGCATGATTGATTGCTAATTACTTGTCGTGTGCAGTTTATTAGTGAGACCAGGTAGTTTGGCTGATCAGTATGCATGTTAGGTTTCTTGTTCTAGGATCGATCTGTCTAATAATTCATTGTGTTTGATTGAGCTCCAATTTAATCGATCTTATCATTTATGAACATGAGCGTTTCTATTCAGTTTGCTTGAGGACAAGCAAAAGCTTAAGTGTGGGGTATTTGACGACACTCGATTTGACGTGATTATCAGCCTCATTTAAGCGACATTTCTTTGCTTAAGACATGGTTTTTAGGGTAGAATAACGAATATTCAATCGATTGCCCTATCTCGTGCCATTTGTGTTACCTTGGCCCGTTTCGGGTCTATTTGATGGTTTTCTAGTGTTTTTGTGTTAGCACAGGTTTTTGCCGTAAAATAAAGCAGCCATGGACGTGTCTAAGGCGTAGGAACCTCGAGGAATCAAACCGGAATCGATCCAAGGAGCCAATCAAGTCAAACCGAAAATCTGCCCATATGCACTTGTACCTTCGGCGAAAATGATCTCACAGTTTCGGGGAAATCAACAATGCAAATCAGCTGATGCCAAGTGAAGACTGATTTCGGCGAAACCATTAAGCTCTTCGGACCGAAATTCCAAGGCAGAGAAATCATGGCGATTTACCAAATATTTTTGCCGAAACTATCCCTATGGTTTTGGAAAACATCTAGCCAAGCTCGGCCCACTAGGTTAAGTATTTATCTTAATCCGGTCGCCCCGAAGATGAGAAATTCAAATTCGAAAAACACAACTTTTTCGAGATCAAATCCTCTGAAGTTTGGAGCGAAGATTTAAGTTCGAAGAGCCGAAGAGATCGTGTAGCATCCTCCATCTCGTATAACCGGGCTAGGATGAACTTACGAAGATCGAAGTCTGCCAGAGTCGTCTGAATAGGTTTCTTTCAGATTCCTTCTGATCTTTCCTCGAATTATGAACGCTTTCCTTGTCTTTTGTCTTTTAATGACATGAGTAGCTAAACCTTAGAGCTTAGACTAATGAACCCTAAGTGACCCAGGCTTTAAACGTTCACGGATCGCGGGATAGATTCGAAATTCATCGATCTTTTTCACGGATCGGCTTTAACGGAGCAAATAAATGGTCCCTATCCTCTGTCTCCAGATCACAAAGGCAACAAACAGTTTTTGCCTCAGCATTCCATTGCCTGACTTTGTCTAGAGTGGCAATCCTATCTTTCAGTATCAACCAGATTAGCATGCTGTTCTTAGGGATTCTGTATCCTTCCCAAGGCCATTTCCCCATATAACAGTGTCCTGCTTTGGCCTAATCACCTCCCATACTTTCTTAGCTTGGAACTTAGGCATGGCTGCACCATCCCAAAGAATATCACCATCTGAATCCCAGGAAATGTGACTATGAGCCATACCTCTCAACTTCAGCACCTTCCTCCAATGCCAAGACCCTGCATCACTTTTGAATGTCCAAATGTCCTTACCCTTTAATCTATACTTCAAGATCCATGCCACCCAAAGAGAGCCACTCTTAATCAGGATATTCCATAAATGCCTCATAATGTTGGCTGAGTTCCAGCTACTAAGGTCCTTAAGACCTAAGCCACCTTCTTCATAGGGGAAAGCCATATGATACCAAGCCACTTTCACTCTTTGGCCCTCATTTTCCCCCCATAAGAATCTGGCACACAACACTTCTATCTCCTTCAATACAGCTTTAGGAATGATGAACATTGAAAGCCAATACTGCAGAATACCATTAATCACTGACTTAATCAACTGCAACTTTCCAGCATATGTTAAACATTTGGCCTTCCAGTTCTTGACTCTTTCAGTAATCTTGTCTAACAGACCTCTGCAGTCAGCCTTAGAAAGTTTCCCAGCAGAAATGGGCATACCAAGGTACCTCATGGGTAGAACCCCACCTCTAAAACCAGCAACCATTACCATTCTGTCTCTCACTGCATCACTAACTCCTGCAGTATAAAGGTCACTCTTCTCAGGATTCAACTTAAGACCAGAAATGGCATAGAACTTATCCATTATTGCCCTTACTTGCAGAATTGCCTCCTCAGACCTCTTAGTAAACACCATCAGGTCATCAGCAAAGCAAAGAGTAGTAAGCTGCACTTGTTTACACTGAGGGTGAAACTGAAATAGCCCCTTGGAAGCAGCATCAACAAAAAGATAGTCCAGCATTTGCATTGCCAATACAAACAGGTAGGGAGAAATGGGATCTCCCTGCCTTAAACCCTTCCCTCCATTGAAGAATCCAAACAAAGAGCCATTGAAGTTCACAGAGTATCTGACTGAGCTAAAACAAGCCATGATCCACTGAATATACCTAGGAGGGAAATTCATTTCTACAAGCAGATTCTGAATAAACAGCCAATCCACTGAATCAAAGGCCTTCATAAGGTCTACCTTAAGAGCACATCTAGGAGAGACCAATTTCCTATTATACTTGGCTAGCAATTCATGTGCAAGGATGACATTATCAGAGATAACTCTACCTTTGATGAAGGCAGACTGAGAACTGCTTACCAAGGAAGAAAGCACTCCACACAACCTGTTAGCCAACACCTTAGAGATGGCTTTATAAATGGTATTGCAACAAGAAATAGGCCTATAGTCTTTCATACTAGCAGCATTGATCTTTTTTGGGACCAGAGTAATAATTGTAGAGTTTACTGCTGGATGCAAGCTTCCAGTACTGAAAAAATCATCCATAGCAGCATAGACGTCCTCCTTAACTGTTTCCCAGCAGCCTTTATAAAACCCAGCAGTGTAACCATCAGGGCCAGGGGCCTTATCTGAAGCTAAGCTAAACAAAGCATCCTTCATCTCCTTTCTAGTCACATTAGCTTCTAGCTCCACATATTGTTCAATCGAAAGTTTCCTCAAAACCAGGCCCGAGATATCTGTGTCCCTGCTAGAAGGAGTTCCCAGCAAATTTTTATAAAATCCTACAGCAATACTCACCATCTCATTCACATTGTCAGTCAAATTCCCATTGCCATCCTTCAATTGCGTAATGGTATTAACAGCATTTCTTTCCTTAACATAACTAGCAAAAAATTTGCTATTACTATCACCTTCCTTGATCCAAAGAGTCCTTGACTTCAAACGCATTATATTCTCCTCAGCACCAATAAGCTCAGCCAAAACCCTTTCACTATCTTTCATAGCCTGCATATTACCAGAACTTGGATTATTAAACACATCCTCCTTAGCTTTTTCTAGGATTATTCTCTGGCTCTTAACCCTATTCTGAATATCTGAGTAACTGGAATTATTCAGCACCTTCAAGCCCACTTTAAGCTTCTTCAACTTAGCATAAAGCATACTAAACGGAGAGCCACGGACTCTGACTGACCAGGCCTCCTCCAGAATTCTTTGGAAATTTTCATCTTTCATCCAGCAACTAAAAAACTTGAAAGGCTTAGGATAGGATTCCATTTCCTCCCCAATTTTAAGCAGGAGCGCGCAATGGTCCGAGTC
This sequence comes from Linum lewisii, assembly GCA_034768395.1. Lineage (NCBI taxonomy): Eukaryota > Viridiplantae > Streptophyta > Magnoliopsida > Malpighiales > Linaceae > Linum > Linum lewisii. The sequence goes on along the minus strand of CM068302.1, from coordinate 22,564,660 downwards.
CACTGCTGGAATCACTGTAATAGAGCTATTCATAACCCTGTGCCAAGTAGAATTCATGAGAGCTCTATCAAGCTTCCTTGCAATCGGGTTCTCCTGATTATTTGTCCAGGTAAACCGCGGTCCCTGTGCTGGATGTTCCATCAACTGTCCACTCTGCACAAACTCCCCAAAATCATCCATGCCATTGAAAATAGAGGGATCATTGGAAGCATCATCCACATTAAGAATGGCATTATAATCTCCTAAAGCTAACCAGGGAAGACCAAGAATAGGATTATCAAGAAGATCTTGATAAAGTTGCCTCCTCTTCAAAAAATCAGGCATAAACCACTGTAACAACAAAGGGAGCAGGAAGATCCACCCTAAAATGAATCATCTGAGAAGTACTCTTCAAGACTACTATAGGAACATCTCTTTTCCAAACCAACCAAATCTTACCTAGCTCTCCTTCATAGCAAAACTCAGCAATCCAACCCTGAAACCTTTTCCTGTACAGCATTTCAGTATTCTTCCTTCTAATTCTGGGCTCAAGAATAGCAACTACATCTATACTATGTTCAGCTATGTACTTATTTACAGTATCAGCTTTAGTATTTTTATTAAAACCTCTAACATTCCAAATCCAGAATCTAATCATTTCTTATTCTGCTGTCTAGTCTTCACACCACCATACCATTTACCCTTACTTTTCTTAGGGACAGAGTTACCTGGCATGAAGTCTCCCAGAGTTGGTTTCTCAGGGACCACATAGCCCTTTCATAATACTTCATGGATTGGAATTTCACCACGAAGAAACCCCATCCCACATAAAAAAAATTCACTTCCCCTTTCTTCGCCCAAATTTGCGGAATCTTTCGACTCATGAAAACAAAGGAGAATTTCTTACCAAAGTACTGATAATGATAATATTAGCGAACTCCCGACGAACACAAATCTTTTCATCGTCCGGGATTCGGATAGTCGGGCAACGTGGGTCATCCTCTTCTTCATTCACATATTCCCAAATATGTAGGTGGAAACAAAGGGAGGGGCCAGATTTATCCCGATGGGAGTAAGAGTAACAATACTGTTTATAATGCTCAAGCAGCGAGCATAGTAAACAAAATTATGTGAAAAGAGAAAGGGGGTACGAAATAACCATAACTGATGGGCGTCAAGTAATTGATATTATACCTCCAGGGCCAGAACTTCTTGTTTTAGAGGGCGAATCCATCAAACTTGATCAACTGAACAGAAAATCTCGGAATCCCTTTCTGAGTTCTCCCAGACACTAGTGACTTTATCACGGAAAGAAATTCCGTTCGTTGGGGACACTGGTTGATCCTTCTCGGTTTGCATAATCTCGTCACTCATAGTCCCACCCATGGCATCTCTACGGGCACGTTTGACCACAACCGGGATCCACCTCCGACTCCGTCGGAGCCATGCTCACCTTGGAAGACAGAAAGACAAAAGAAAACAGAGAGAGCGATTTTTTTAAAACTTAGGTATTTTTAGTTTTAGCATCAATCATCCCACTTAATGAAAGATTCTAGTTGTTATTTTCTGTGATATTGGTTGTTAATTAATTGAAATTGATTACTTGGAGTTTTTAATTTAATATGACATAGGTTTTTAACACCGATTTTTCTAAAAATATTTTTCTCAAAATTGAAGATTAGTCGACGGCGATTTTTCATTCTTATAAGTTGTTCATTTTTTGCTTCTTCGACCATACTTTTTTCCGGTCATCCTTTATAGTCATTTATGGTTCTTTTTTCATATTTAGGAACAATCATATAGATAACTATCGTATAATTTTTTTTGTTTATGGTTCCTTTTCATTTTTAGGAACATTAATACTGCATTGAATTTTTTTCTCTCGCATGAGAGCTGTTCCCTAGAATTAGGGTTTCTGCGCCATCATCCCTTCCTTACTTAAAAAAACCATCTGCTGCTACACTCTCTCACCTACCTTGCCTGATGAGTATACCGCTTGGAAGGGACGTGGAGACCGCGGTAGCGGACCTAACGCTCGAGGAAGACAACAAAGAATTTGTCTTCACAGGAGCGGCGGCTGCCGCTGAGATCGACGACTTCTCGCTCTGCCTCGTCGGTATCCTCCTCACGGACAGGAGCTATAACTTCTCGGCCTTCCAGAGCCGAATGGCTAGCCTCTGGAGACCTGGACGTGGTGTCTCGATAGAAGAACTGGGAATAAACTGGTCCTATTCCGGTTCTTCCACGAGATTGACCTTAGAAGAGTCATGGAGCTGGGGCGGTATCACTTTGACTCGAGCCTCCTTATTCTCCATGAAGTGCAAGCTGGAGAAAACCCACTGGAGGTCAACCTTTACTATGCGGATTTCTGGGTGCAAGTCCACGACTTGCCGACGGGCTTTTTCTCGGAGACGGTGGGCAGAGCCTTAGGAAACTTTGTTGGGAGTTTCGTTGACTACGATGAAAACAATCGTTACTCATATGATCAGCCATTCATGCGCTTGCGTGTGACCCTGGACGTACGTAAACCCCTAAAACGGGAGAAGAAGATCCGTATGGAGGGTGGCGGGAGTGTCTTGTGCAAGTTCCGGTATGAAAAGCTCCCCAACTTTTGCTATATATGTGGGAAGCTTGGGCATATCGATCGTTATTGCGAGGTTTTGTTCCAAGTACCGGCAGACCAAATCGTGCACCTATGGGATGAGGAACTGAGGGAACCACCAAGGAACACGCGCCCTAAAGTGGGGGAGCAATGGCTAGTCCGACGTGACCCCAAAGTCAAATCGGCTATCATAGCCCTAGGCGGCACTCACCAACACCATGAGGTACCCCAAAGCCAACCGAGTACTATTCCACGGGGCATTGAAGGCCTGTGGGGTAACTACGGGGCCAACACCTGGACAGGGGGTAGGAGTATCGCATTCGGTTCCGAGGCAGTGGCTGGCAAAAAGGATATGATGGAGATTGTTGAAGAAAAGAAACGTCGTCGTGGCCACAAGGAGGTGGGCTCGGCGACTGACTATGCTACCCATGCACCAAAGCCTTCGAAATCACCCAAGAAGCAACCCCAGACTTCTAAAAATATGGGATCGGCAGGCCTGAACGACTTCAGGATCTGCCCAGCGCCATGATCATACTGAGCTAGAACTGTCGAGGACTGGGCCAGCCTCGCACAGTTCAGGCACTAAATGAGCTAGTCAAATCTCATAGGCCGGATGTGATCTTTTTAATTGAGACGTTTGTGGGTCGGAGCAAGATGGAGGAAGTCAGGAGGAACATCGGCTTCGATGCTTGCTTTTCTGTAGAGGCAGTTGGCCATAGTGGGGGCCTTGCCTTTCTGTGGCGGAAGTTGAGCCAAGCTCGACTGGTCAGCTTCTCGCAATAGTATATTAATTTGGAGCTGTGTCATGAGGAGGACCGCAACTTTCAGCTTACGGGATATTATGGTATTGCTGATAGGAGCCGGAGACATGAGTCGTGGGATAACCTTAGATCTATCGTTAACCGCGTCCATGGGGAGTGGTGTGTAATTGGAGATTTCAACAATATACTTCTACCTAGTGAGAAGCGGGGGCACACGGAGCACCCTAACTGGCTTTTTACAGGGTTCAGACAAGTGATCACAGAATGCGGCCTTACTGATATTGATCTTCACGGGTACCCTTTCACTTGGTACCGTGGCCGGGATAGCCAAACCCAGGTGGAACAACGACTTGATCGGGCGATGGCGCGGGGTAGTTGGCACGATACCTATCCGAGTGCGACTCTTCGAAACTTGGTGGCTCCGATTTCGGACCACAACCCTATCTTGCTCAACACCTCAGGCAGAGAAGTTGCTTGGCAACGTCGGAAATTTAAATATGAGAACACGTGGATTAAGGAGGAGGATTTCATACCTCTAGTCACTGAAGTGTGGCACCTCTCATGAGGTCGCCTGACCCTAGATCGCCTCCAACACTGTATCGAAGCCATGGATGACTAGGGCAGGAACTTCCATACGAGGTTCCGGCGGGTTATGAAAGATGGGGTTGAGTGTCTGTCACTCCTCCGAGGCAGACTCGATGATGACGGCATCCGGGAGTACGAATCATGCCGGGAGGAAGTGCTCCATATGATGCAAACTGAAGCTGACTACTGGAGGCAACGAGCCAAGTCGCATTGGTACCGTGACGGGGATAGGAATACACGCTTCTTCCACAATACGGCGTCTAGCAGGAGGAAACGTAACACTATTAAAAAGCTGAAAGATGACTCGGGTGTGTGGGTAGAGGGGGATGCCTACCTCAACAATCTGGCATCGTCATACTTCTCTAACCTCTTTACTGCCGGAAGATGCAACCCTGATCCAGTGGTGAATACGGTTACGCGGCCCGTCACACGTACCCATAACGAGACGCTCCTACAACCTTTTACGAGGGAAGAGGTTCGGCTCGCCATTTTCAGTATGCATCCCGATAAAGCCCCGGGCCCGGATGGGCTGAACCCGGGATTTTATCAACACTTTTGGGGCCTTATTGGCAAGGAGGTCTCTGACATGTGTATTAGCTAGCTGACTACGGGCGTCCTTCCTAAGGAGGTCAACCTTACCAACATTGTTCTTATCCCCAAGGTTGACTCCCCTACTTCAATGAAAGATCTCCGCCCTATTTCACTGTGCAATGTTCTTTATCGCATCATTTCGAAGGTCCTTGCTAATAGATTCAGACGAGTTCTTGAGCAGATTATTGACCTGGAGTAGTCCGCCTTTGTCCGGGGAAGAACTATCATCAACAACGTGATGATTGCCTTCGAAACCATTCATAGCACGAAGAGACGCCAACGGGGTAAGGTTGGGGATGCGGCACTCAAGATCGACATCTCTAAGGCTTATGATCGAGTCGAATGGGGATACCTCAAAGCCATCCTTATCAAGATGGGTTTTGCCATTCGATGGGTCGACCTTATGCTCACGTGCGCCTCCTCGGTCGAGTACTCGGTCCTCCTCAACTCGACCAACTCACAGGTTATTACCCCGACGCGGGGCCTCCGCCAAGGCTGTCTGATCGCCCCTTTCCTATTCCTAATCCGTGCTGAGGGATTGGCGAGTCTCCTTAAAAGAGCTACGACAAGAGGACTAGTCCATGGGTTGAGGGCTTGTCCCGGTGCTCCTTTCATCTCTCATCTTTTATTTGCTGACGATAGTCTGCTCTTTTTTAAGGCTACTATTGAGGAGGCACGAGCGTTGAAGACCCTCTTGCAGACTTACACGGATGCTTCAGGCCAGCTTATTAACTTCGATAAGTTGGGCCTCCTCCTTACTATGTCACTTGACCCTATGCTGAAGGCAGCCATCTCACATATACTCGGAGTCACTCGAGATTTTGACACAGGTAATTATCTCGGCCTCCCAACTCTTATTGGTCGAAGCAAGAAGCGTGTCTTTGGTTTCCTCCGGGATAGAGTCTGGCAGCGCTTACACTCATGGGTTGGCCGAAGGATGTCAAAAGGGGGTAGGGAGGTGCTCATCAAATCAGTCGCCCAAGCCATTCCCATGTACTGTATGACTATCTTCCGCCTCCCGGTAACTCTTCTCGAGGAGATAGAAACGATGATCAAATCCTTTGGTGGGGGTACAAAACAAGGAGGTGGGCGTGGACTGAATTGGATGAGATGGGAGAGGGTTTGTATGAAGAAGGAAGATGGCGGTATGAGGTTTCGTTATTTGCAGGGCTTCAACCTAGCACTCATTGGAAAGCTGGCTTGGAAACTTATCACCGAGCCAAATGCTCTCGTTTGCAAGATTCTCAAAGCAAAATACTTCCCTGAAGGGTACTTCTACTCAGCTGAGCTTGGTAATAACCCAAGTACAGTGTGGCGGAGCATTCATACGTCTAAAGTTGTGTTACAGGAAGGATGTCGTTGGAAACTTGGTACCGGTGAGAATGTTAGTGTGTGGCGGGACCCTTGGCTACGCAATGATGAGAATTTTTTTGTGGAGACCACTGCCCGACGTGGCATGGAGGATCTCCGGGTTTCAGACCTGCTCATCCCGGGTACACGTGAATGGAATGTCGATGCCGTCTCCGAGCTCTTCTCTCCTCGTGATTGTGATGAAATCCTGGGTATTGTGCTACCCTCTCATCCTATGCCAGACCGACGGATCTTGAATTTTACGAAAGACGGCATTTATTCGGTCCGATCGGGCTACAAATTTATCATGGACAGGTTAATTGACACTACCCATCTTCGGCTCCCTGGCGAGTTGACACAACTGTGGAACATGCGAGTACCACCACGTCTTCGGGTCATGGCTTGGAGGATTGCTAGAGGTGTAATCCCTACCCGCTTGGAGCCCCAACGGCGACAAATGGACGTCCCCCACATGTGTGGTATTTGTGATTCAGAGATTGAGAACCTTTGGCACCTGTTCATATCCATGTAGCTATGCTAATGAGGTGTGGGATAAGGCTGTTCTCTTGGCCGACGTGGTGAGTATTGCTGATCAATCGGAATCTATAGCCGATTGGCTCTTCAATGTCATCGATTCCATGCAGGTTGAGAAGCTCCAGGTCACCATGGCATTACTCTGGAGTCTTTGGCGTGAGCGTAACAAGAGGGTTTGGTCGCGGGAGGAGACCCCAACCTTTGTCACGGCCCGCTCTGCCTACGACTTCATCTACGGCTGGAGGCAATCGCAGGAGGCGTGCCAACCAGCCATCCCGCGCCCCGACGCCATCTGTGGGAAATGGCATCCATCGCCCATGGCAAAGCGGAAGTGTAATGTGGACACGTCCATCTTCCAAACCCAGCGCCGCTGGGGTAGCGGCTTGATCCTGCGGGATGATCGAGGACTCTCAAGAGGCTTTCACATGTCCTCATCCCCTGGATGCCCGACGCCGCGTGAAGGGGAGGCGCTAGCTATGAGGGCTACCATCCTCTGGCTGATATCTCACAGCTTTGAGAACGTAGTAATTGAATTTGACTCCGTGGAAGTCTTCAACGCCCTACATAGCCAGGAAGTCGACCATTCTGAGTTCGGCAACATCATCCGAAGCTGCAAGTCCCTTGCCCACCCAAGTTTCGAGTTTGTTTGTGTTAGGAGGACTAGGAATATAGCTGCCCATACACTTGCAAGGCATTCTATTTCCTGTTCCACACCCACTTCGGGAGTGGATCCTCCGACTTGGCTTTTAGTTGCTCTTTCGGACACTTGTTTTACTTTGGAGCACTAATGTTAACGAGATGATGATTCTTACGTAAAAAAAAGAACATTAATACTTAGAATTAGTTTTGTTCATTGTTCTTAATTAGGAATTCGGAACACAAACATTGTTCCTAATTAGGAATTCAGGACACAAACCCAAAAGAAGAAGATGAAGACTTTGTTCCTAATTAAAATTTTGGAACACACATTGTAGAAGAAGATGAAGATGAGGACTCTATTTAGCCAAATCAAAAGATTCAGATTCAAAATTCGATATCAAAATACATGTTACTAAATCGTCAACCGGAACAACTTGTTACCAAATCCCATATTTGATTCATAAGATGCGGCCAACCTTACTTGCGGGGCGTTGGAATCTGTTCAATTTGGTGGATAGATGATGCTTTAGTTGCTTGATAGACTCTGACACCTCAATGAAATCCACACCTTCAAAATCTCCAAAATGAATGACTTTCAAGTCTTGCAGATTACAAAAACATAAGCATTAGATCAGATCTCTCCAAACTGAGACGTGTTTTCTAGTTATAGAATGACACATATTCGACACCATAAGACTAGATTGAACTTAAAAGATGTGTACACAATATAATTTTTTATTCAATAAACTCAAAAGCAATAATTGGTGAACTTTTAGTTACTCTCCCATAGCTCAATATGAACATTAAACAATATACCTCGTAGATCTGACAGGAGCCTCTAGAAGCTGTTATCTTCGACTCCATTGATATGCATGATAAATTAATCAATCCCTAGTTAACCAGCAAATGTCATCACAACTCCAACTAAATCGCTCTCAATGTTCTGTAAGCTTATAGAATAAGCTCGAACCTATAAACCTTAACTCATCCGGTTAGCGTGAATCTTCGATCGACAACGAGAAATGGCGGTGGATCTCGGAACAACTTGTAGGCCGCCCATTCAAGGATCCCGATCAACAATACCACAATTATTATTAGCTTCCATCCTACAGTGTCTTCGAAATCAATTAGAAGTTGATGAAATCTGGTGACTTTTAGCGATAGGAGCAGTGAAACCCTCTGGTTCCATTAAGCGGAGATAGCTGGAAGAACAATGACAACAAGGAGGCGGCGATGGCAGTAGGGGGCTAGAGCAGGGCGACGATCGTGAAACCCGACCGCGGTTGGAAAAAGTAGGGTTAGAGGGAGAGAGTTTTTTTATGGCTGCTTGTAAAAAAAATTAGGGTTTGTGGTGAAACACTAATATTATTTGCACTTGACACACAGTAGCATTTTTCAAGTTTTAAGCCTTCTTCTTGATTCTCTTTCCTACTACTCCAGATCAGAAGGTTGTGTGTTCGATTCACGTCTTGTTCAATTCCCATTTATACATACATTAAAAGAGAAATCTCTTTTTGCACTTGGCACGATAGCATTTTTCAAGTTTTAAGGCTTCTCCTTGATTCTCTCTCCTGCTACTCCAGATCAGAAGGTTGCGTGTTCGATTCACGTCGGGTTCAATTCTCTTAACCACTATTTTTACTTATTTCAACCCTCTCTCCCTCTACTTTCTCCTTTAGTCTAGGCGATCTTGGTACTCTCTTCCGTGGGAGTGCTCGACCAAAAAAAAAATATTTTTATTGACTTTTCTTTATTGAAATAAGTAAAAATATATTATATCACTCCCTCTCAGGAGTTGCTACGACAAAAAAAAAAAAAAAAAAAAAAATCGGCCAGTGGGCCGAAAAATAATTTAGTACTTTATATACCGTTACCAAATGACAATGTTTTTCAATTTATTCCAATCCTTTGGGTCTGGTTCCTAATAGTGTCCTCATATAAGGTTACTAATAGGTGTCCTAATTGTAATAGATCCTTCACAATATTGTCCCAAAAATGGGAAATTACTAATATGAGGACCCCTAAGTGTCCTTATATAAGGACACTAATCTACACCCTTAATTTATTTAGTAGAGATCCAATGGTTAATATGAAATGGCTATTATGGTCAATTGTTTAATTGGTAACCGTTTCTCTCTCATGAGTTGAGGGTTCCACTTTTAATTAATTACCTCATTTTTCCCTTTTGCCCATACATGGTTCCTCACCATTAGATTAGGTAAGGAGTGTCATCATGTAAGGACTCTTTATAGGGTCCTCACAATATTAGATCCAAAAAATGATATCAAAGATCCTACATGACTGATCTCCTCGTCCAGCATCTCGACCAAAATTTTCTTCCCACCCGCCATTGCTTTATTGTAATTGGAGTATTTAAAATGACTGTTTTGATCAGGCCAGTGGTATATAAAGAATAACATAAACAATATCAATTAACTGGATATCTTAAATTTTCAATGAATAGTCATATGTGCAATCACGAACCTAGACTCAGCAGGTTATAATACAACCTAGGTGCGTCAATGATAGATCTCTAATCGACATTTGTGCATATTCCGAGTTATCGAAAGACATCTATAATTGCGATAATTGAAGTTCAACAATCAATTTTACAGTACAATCCAAACCATCATTTCATTAAAAATTGTACCATTTTTTAGGGTCGTATTCATGGGATTCCCTCGACGTAAGGATACTCAGCTAGGACGTAAGGCTAACATGCGGTTCGTGGTGTAGGTTCCACAAAAAGTCTACTAAGGATCAAGCATAAAAAGTCAATGCAAAAGTCAATGACTGCCTCAAAGAGCATGGAAAAAGGCGAGAACAAGTCAAGGTTCACAAACAAAGACGAAAACAATAAGGAAGAAACTCTGAGAGAAGTTAGGGTGGGTTGGGGTACACCTCTAGGCTTAAAGTCTTTCTAAACAAGGAAACCGGGTTTGTAAATGGTTGACAACAAGCAATGCAACTCCCACTCCCTCAGACAATTCATCAAATGCGGCCTAGGCTCCCTAGAAGGTGACCTACTAAGGTACAGGTAAAGAGGAGACCAACCTTTCAACCAATCCAAGAGAAATTACTCTCGTACGCCAAGTGTTCGAAAAAAGTCCCAAGTGACAAATCACTCGAAGAGGACCTAATCCCCCCTCCTCTTTCACGAGAAATATAAGAAATAGGTAATCATATGAAGTTAAACCCGCGATCCTATAAGAAATAGGCAATCATATGAAGTTAGATCCAAGTTGAGCCCTTGGGAAGAGCTTCAATGGAGGTGAAGAGACCCTTCTTTCGTCAAAATTGCCTTAGAAGAGACCCAAAGTCGAAACCCTTTCAAAATACCCAAGTTTGGGTATTTACAGTGCTAAAAAAAGGTAGTCGTGGCCGCGGTGGGTGGTTTGCCGCGGGTTAGTGCATTTGAAGTTACGCAGCCTTACCCCTCTCTAACTCTCATTTTGCTCAAAACTCTAGGCCAAGAACACGCTAAATTCCCCAAAATCATGGTCACAGCGGGTAGGTCGCGACCGACTCCTTAGCACACTCTACACACTATTTCAAGACCCAAAATTCAAGCAATCATTTCGAGAGCTACGGACCTCAGATTAGGGCACCATTTGGACCTGGTGAAACCGTTTTCAGCAATATCCCATGGAGCAACTTAAAATGACATAAAAGGACTAGAAGCAGTTGAAAATGGACTATGAAAGTCCCTTGTCGCTGTAAATGGTCGAAGTGTCAAAACATACTAAAACACAATGAAAATGACAGGAATGGGGCCAAACACTCATAGAATATGTAGTTAAGCGAGGGGGGAAAAGGTTATACATTTTCCTTGCATCAGTTTAGAATCCATGCAATCCATTCAGTCAAAGTCAATAACACCGTTTACAACAATTTGCAACTGGGGAATATTCTTTGCTACAAGTAAATTCTGGTAAAGGAACAACAAATAATATTCTCGAGATATGTCTTCCTCCTTGCCCATTTCATAATTATCTCTAGGATTGCAATGAATCGGAATACACCACCTTGGATCGCTTGTGTCATTCACATAAAAGACCATGCGTGCATCAATGGTGGTAAGGTATGGCTCATCTTCTTCTTTGTCACCCACATCTCTCAAATGAGAGAAATTCACCATTGTCATGCCTAATGCATATCTCCTTTTCCATGCTTGACTTATTGTATCAGCCCATTTTCACTTAAACTATGTGAATAGACGGAGTAATAATCCAATTCAACATTATCCACTAGCTTCCTATAGAACCAAATGTTGTTTCAGATTGGATTATTGTCTTAAAAACTTTCCACACTCAATGCCAAATGAAGCCGCAACACCACTATTTTAAGTCTTAAGCATCATCTCACGATCTAGAGTTCAGAAACGATAGTCGTTGACATAATATGTAGTTTATCTCAATGCATTGTTCTCTTGGACCTCTCGTTAACAACATGAGCTCATCACTATGATGATCAGTCGCTCGATCATTTAAAATCTGAAATAACCAAAGTCTACTACGTTCAAGAAATAAGATAATTAGTCAAAATCGAGTATTGTAGTGGGAAAACTACTTACCCGATTGACAAATCAGTCAAAAAATATTTTGTGAACTATTTTTTGAACATCTATTTCGTCCGCGTGGCGTCTGCCCGTACACCTTCTTATTTGAACTTCACACTCGATCATGAAAGGTTTAACTATCAGGGAATTAACAAGCACATAACGGTGAACTTGCTTCAATTCCATATCCGACAAATTAAAATGTTTTCCAATTCTGATAGGCACTCGTTTCCCAGATTCATCACCTTCAGGCTCAGAAGCAAAATGTTTGTTCGATTATATCTTGTTTCAAATTTGACATCAAACAATGATGCAAAATTGAACACCTCAAAAATCCACCCTTCGGCTATTGAACCCTCAGGACTTGCCTTGTTGCCTACCAAAGTCTTTAATTTTCCTAGAAATCTAAACAAATGAAATTTGCATTGTCAAATAAGTAGATATTAAAATACCAACTTAAGAATAAATATGGTGTAATCACATGTGGAATACCTCTCTATGGGATACACTCAACGATATTGTACAGGTCCATCCATGATAAGAAACAGTCTGAAAAGCATATGGCCAATAAGTCAAAGGGACTCCTGCATGGTGTAGAATAGAGCGACCCGTTTATGTGATGTGTCAATGCTTGCGCTCTGCACACCCATTTTGTTCTGGTGTATGTGGACACGATGTCTGCTCCATTATTCCATTTTCGGCCAAATATGAGGATAGTCGCTGATATTCACCACCCCAATCTGCACGAAAAGATTCGATAGGTCATGAAAATAGTTTTCGACCAAAGAATGAAACTGAATGCAGATTTGAAGTTGATCATATCGATATTGGGCAAAATATAACCAAACATATTTGTTATAGTGTTCATAAAAAAGTACATACTATCTTTGATTTGTAAGCGATAAAATAGGAGCAGGTCCCCACACATCATTGATAAGTAGAAATAGGAAATGGTATTTTAGGCATCTTCTCTAAACAACATCCTGAGCAAACTGAGGGAATTATTTTATTAGGAAAAGGAATATTATGACGTTGTAGAACTCGCTTGACATTCTCTAAATTGGCGTGGCCCAAACGCTCATGCCAGACTGGGAGAGTAGCAAGATTGACCACTTTTTATCCTGGATTCTTATGAATAAGAGACATGGGAATGACATATAATCCATTCTTACTTCGGCCTTGATATATTACTTTTCAGGTCGTCAAATCCCGAATGCACACACGATCGTGATAAAATAGAACTACAATATTATTATCCCGAGTTAGAGAGCGTAGTGATAGTAGACTTTGGCATGACTGAGGCAGATATAATATATTATCAAGCGTAATGTCAGTATCACCTATACGAGCAAGAGATGATACAGAGTGTGAGATTGGTACAATATTACCATTAGTGAGGCGAACTTGGCCGGTGCCTTGATATTCTGAATGTAAGTTTAGATTAGCAAGAATGTTGGTAAGGTGATGATTCGCACGCGAGTCCATAGTCCAATTGTCGTAAGAAGACGGATCCGATGAGGTAGAAAAATGGGTTGTGGGCTGAGAATACGAGTTAGAATGAGGAGAGGGACACTGACGGAAGTGATGACCCTTTCCTTGGCAGTTAAAACAGATCAGTTCCCTTGGCCCAACTGCTTGGTGGGTGCGGCCCATCAGAGGAAGTGAAAGAATGCCACGTCCCTGTGAAATATTGTGGGCCGAGGAGGAGAAACGGGCATCGTGTGTGAATAACGGGATGGCTACGGCGCCTTACTTGTGTAGGGAAGCTGTCGCCATGACCAGTGAGCCGCCGACCACGCTGCCTTCCAGAGAAACTGCCACGGCCGAAAAAATTGACAAGCAGCTGCCCAATGGAGGAGATGAATCCTCAACTGAAATCTCAATTTCCTCGGTTAGAAGAAAATCGGTTAATTCAATGTAAGAGATAAGAGTTGACCGATTTTGGAGAGAGTGAGAAAAATCTTAGAATGAAGGGCCGAGTCCACGAAGCACCAATTGAACCAAGTCTGCATCAGTGATAGGGTTTCCAAGAGCAGCAAGATTATCCGAAATAGCCTTAGCTCGTTGTAAGTAGACATCAATGGAGTTAGTAGACTGTCACAAATCAAAGAGTTAAGACTTATACGATATAATTTGGGAGTGGGTGTCGGTCCCGTACGTCGTAGGCAGCAAGATCCACTCATTGGCCGGTGTGTGAACACCCACTAGGTTTTGAAGAAGTCCTTCAGAGACTGAGAAGATAATCCATCCGAGGATGATCTGATCATGACAGAACCATTTTTTTTGAGTGGGATTTGGTGTTCCAGCATCGGTAAGGGTAGAGGGCGCAGCATCAAATCCATCTATATGACCAAGAAGGTCATATCCATCAAGGTTTGGCTCAAATTGGAGCTTCCATAAGATATATTATTTGGTGTAAGTTTGACTATAAAAGTGTTGGAGAGGTTTGGAAGGGTGGGCAAAGAAGAAGAGGCCATGATTGTGGCTAGGTTAGAAGGTAGGTTCTGATACCATGGGAAGATGGGGAAAAATCAACGTACCAACCATGGCCACAGTGTTGTTTTATATATATTAATTGATTAGGATTTACAAATAAACGAGGAGATAAAGTCTAGAGCAAAATCAGCAGAATATCGGCAACAATAAGAGCCTAAGGGAAAAACATAAAATGAAGTTAATATTTTACATTAAAATCGGATCTATTTAGATAGCTTTATCACTTAAGACTCATTTGTGTTTTTACTAATAAGAAAAACATTTATGTCGGAGCAAATGTTGTTGGCATAAGAGATTTTTATTTATTTCACTATATTCGGGTCGTTAAAATATTTGGCAGTTGACCAACTCAACTTTGTTAATGAATTATCTTTGTGAACTTCAGGTTCATATTGTTCATGTGAGGATCAAAATGAGATAATGATAATTCATTCTAACGAATCTCTTTGTCCAACCTTCGATTTTCTCCCCCTAATGTTGGGAAATTTGAATCACAAAATGATGTGTTCATCTAAACGAGTCATCTAAATATTTGACTATCAACGAAAACTCATACCCAACATATATAATTTCCCAATCTCTATTAAGGCTTATCTTAATGAATTGTGGTGGAGCAATTGGGATGTATATATCCCATCGAAATATTATTATATGGGAAGTATGAGGTTTTGACATGAAACCAATTATAACGGGAAACTCATTATAACTTTTTGGCGTAATGCGAATTTTTTGTTTTTCACCTAGAGGATCACATATATAAGATAATGTGAATATTTATTCTCAATGGCGTATTTTTTTTGGATGAATAAGTTGCTTTCGTTCAAAAAACTAAGGATTGACGAACATGTCAAAACCCAAAGTTATGTACACGATCAACACCAAGGGAAACTAAAAACAAAAACCCCAAACCCTCTCAAAATTGTAGGTTGAAACCGCTAGCACTAACAGCAGAGGAAAAAGTTGAACTACTAAGAGAGAAAAAAACAACAGAGCTACAAAGAGTTCTGCAGACCACCCTCACAGGGACTTAGAATTTGCAATGGGGCAAAAGGAATCGAACAGGGTGGACATATCTCTCGAGGAAACAGTGAGGAACCGACCAAAAATATTGGAGCAGACCTCATACGAGTAGGCACACATAAAGAACATATGAATGTGAGATTCAACAGCCCCTCAATTGCATAGAACACAATCAGGTAGAAGGGGAATCCCCCATTTGATCAATCTATCTTTCGTTGAAAAGCGGCCGTGAATCAATAACCAGGAGAAAAAGCTATTACATGGAATGCAGCCAAAACCCCTGATTAACTTGAACCAAAGAACCTTTGTCTTGGCATCTCGAATGGAGTTCTAGATAGTGGACAAAGAAAGCTTATCATACGGAGAATCATCCCAATACAAAAAGAATCAGTGCGAGAGAAGTGAGTCAGGAAAGCATTTCTATGTTTCAAAAGGCGCCTCCAAACCCAAGAGCCAGCTCCTGTAGTAAGAGTGGCAAGATCCCTCCCTTTGATTCTATAATGTTATAACCAGGCTACCCAAATGGATCCATGCGAGGCAAAGATATCCCAAAGAAGCCGGAAAGCAAGAGCTTGGTTTCAAACCTTAAGATTCCGAAGGCCTAAACCACCCTCAGTTTTGGGAAAAGAAATATCAATCCAAAAGACTTTGGCTTTCTACCCAGAGTGATCATCCCCTCCACACAAATAAGAACAACAAAGTTGCTGAACCTTTTTAATGACACCAGAAGGTAGCAGGAAAATGCTCATCCAATACTGAGCAAGACTTAGGAGGACAGAGTTCACCAATTGCAATCTGCCAGCAAAAGTGAGTGTTTTTGCACTCCAACCTTGAATTCTCTATGTAACCTTCTCAATGTGCATATCACACTCACGGATCCTTAGCTTATTAGCAATGAGAGGGAGACCAAGGTATTTGATAGGGAGTGATCCTAGCCGAAAAGCAGATAAAGAACTCATGCTAGCTAAGGTGGAAAGAGGGATTCCAACACTAAAGATGTCAAACTTATCCAGATTGACACGGAGACCCGACCAGCTTGCAAACTTACTCAAAATCCCACATATGATTTCAAGACCATAATAACTTCCATTAGAGAAAATCATCATGTGATCAGCAATGGTGAGGTGAGTAAGATGTGCATTTAAGCACTAAGGATGGTAGGGTAGGTCACGAGAAGGACCAACAACATCTAAAAATCGAGAAAGACCCTCAATAGCAATGACAAATAGGTAGGGGAAAGGGTACCCCCTGCCTTACACCCTTATTTGTAGGGAAAACACCATGAATCCCACATTAAAGGAAATGCTGTAGGAGGCTATGTGAACAAAGGACTTCAACCACCATATGAAGCGATAAGGGAAACACATAGCAACAAACATGGTAAAAAGGTAACCCCAATGAATTGAATTGAAGGCCTTCATGAGGTCAACCTTGATGGTGCAGCGCGGGGAAACACCTGAATGATTATAGGTGCAGACCAACTCTTGTGCTAAAAGGACATTGTCCATAATCTTCCTGTCCTCAACAAAACCGGACTGAGAGGGGTTGATGATACTCGGAAGAACAAGTTGCATCCGTGAAGCCAAAATATTAGCTACACACTTATAGAAAAGGTTGTAGATAGTAATAGGACGAAAGTCACGAACCTGAGAAGGATTCAAAATCTTGGGGATAAGGGTGAGAGAGGTGACATTCAGCTCAGGAATCAAGTTTGAACCCTCAAAGAAGTCAAGGACAATAGAAACTAAATCATCCTCAATGATACCCCAAGAGGCTTTATAAAAGCCAGCAGAATATCCATCGGGATCTGGCAAACGATCGTTATTCATATGAAACATAACAAATTTGACTTCTTCTCTAGTGACTGACTTGTAGAGCAAAGAGCAATGATCAGAAGTAACAAATTTGTCCATGATAGATTTCAGAGACTCAACCATCGGGGGGGGGGGCAATAGATGAGCCCTCGGTACCAAGAAGAACTATGAAATACGAAATAAACTTAGCAACAATGAGGTCTGGATCAGTAATGACATGGGCATTCGAAGTCTTAATTTGGAAAACCGAATTAAAGGAATTGTAATAGACACTGAGAGATGAAAAAAATGAGTATTCTGACCCCCCTAAGAAATACCCCTTCTGCTTCAAATACCCCTCCTCAACTTTTTGATAAGTAAGCAGCTCAACAATAGCAGCACACTCACAAGCAATTAGAGCACTAGATGAAGCATGAGGAAGTCTAACCTGGATAGCAGCAAGCTTGTCAGAGGCTTACTTGACTCTCTGAGAAATCTCACTATAATGAAGCTTACTGAATTCTTTGAGACGCACTTTGAGATTTCTCTTATTCCGAAATAAATGGAGCATAGGAGCACCAGGGGTATGAATATTCCAATAAGATCGGACACAATTCAAGAAGCCATGGTGAGCAGTCCAAAAGTCATAAAACTTAAACGGCTTGGGATAGGAACATATAGTCGAACCAAGAGCAATCAAAATCCCACAATGATCTGATAAAGCCGGAGGAATAATGCTAACCTTGAAGTGGGGAAAAGCATTATAGCAATCCTCGTTGACCAAGTCCCTATCAACGCGGCGATTAATTGAATCAATGTCATGCTTGTTGGTCCAAGTGAAGAAGGTACCACAGAAAAGCACTTCCAACAGCGAAGCTCTGTCCATAAAATCATTGAAGTCTCTCATACTAGAGGAAATTGTAATGCAACTAGAAGCATCTTTGAATCCTCTAATTGCATTAAAATTACCAGAAACTAGCCAAGGAGAACTAACAACAATCCTTTGCAGAAGAGCAGAAAATAGAGCATGCCTCTCAATATCAGAGTTAGAACCGTAAACAAAGGTGAGGAAGATAGGAATTCCTTTCAAACAGACCGTGCAACTAACATACTGATTAGAGCAATGCTGAATAACCAAATTGGGACTAGACTTCCAAAGAATCCATATACGCCCCAAAGTGGAAAATTGGTAGTTGCCAAAGAAAGAGAGATGCCTAAAGTTTTTGTCGAGGATATCTGTCTCATTACCTCTAAGAACTTTTGTTTCCAGAACCGACAAAATATCTAGATTATGCATTCTAAAATGATCTAGAATCATAACCTATTACCAGGGTTCATTGAACCCTCGGACATTCCAGACAAGAAACTTGTTGTCCCCCCACGCCCTTTACCTATCTTACGGCGAGATTTACGTTTAGGAACTTTCTCGATATCATCCACGTTATCCATACTAAGGCCCCCAAAAGCATTCCCCGCCAACACAATATGGTCCTCCGGGGAGGAGCTAGAGCTTTGTCAGAGGATTTTGATTTATGAAAACCTTCATCAGCAGTGGGAGTAACCTGTGACGGCAAGACAGTGAAGAGGGACCTAGCTGCTGAGGGCTCGGAAGGAACCTCTAGAACAGGTAACTTCGTATTTCAGTTATTGGATAATCATGAAAATATGCTCATAATCAACATGATTGAGCCAATATTCTCGGAATTTGATGCTACGAGTATATGCTCTAGACACATGTGAATGTCTAGTTGATGCATCAATTAAAATATCTAGATAGATCATATGTTGGGTGTATCTTTTGGATCAAAATATCACCCTTATCCTTTATATAAGCGATTCATTGCTTATTTTTGTCAATAATCATCCAATAATCAACTTAGATTGATGTGTGTGTAATGTTTCGAACTTAACCACATATATTCTCAATTCGCATAATTGTAGAACCGTGATGGTCTAACCTGTTATGCCAAATAATTTTGTCAGGAGAAGTAAAATTTTAGTTTACATTTGTAAGAGTTTCAGTATGATGACAAATTATAATACTTTCAATGTTTTTTGTCACCATAATTTATATATGTGAATGTGGGAGCACGTAGCTTGACATAAGGAGGGGTTATGTCCTTATGACATAATCCTTTAGAGTAATATTATTAAAATAATATATTTATCTCTATTTATTACTTATAATTAGTAGATTAGTTAATATATTTACCCCCAATTACTACCCCTAATTAATAGATTAGTTACTATATTAGTAGCTCTTTTCTTTTACCACACCTCCTTTTCTTCTCCTTTTAATTCCATCGTGCCGCCCAAATCAGTTTCCTCCCAAAACTCCAAAACCTAACTCCTGTTTCCTTAAACCTCGATGTCCGCGGCGGCGAAGACGACGCCGGAAGAGGTCTCATTCACCTGCCGCTGCCAATACTAGTATTCTCATACTCGTATTGATGTTTATACTAACACTAGTATTGATGTTTATTGCCAATACTAGTATTGATGTTCATTCACTCAACAAGAGTAGCAGGCGACAACAATATAATTTCAAGAATAGTTAAAATTCTTTATGATCGGCGAATTAGTATGCTTAAAAGGGAAATCTTCACTCAAAATAATTAAATAGAAGAATATTTAAATTAATGTAAATAAGGTAATTAAAATATTTTAAATAATTATTAAAGATACCTATTAATTATCAATAACTACCTAATAACTACCCTATCTCATAGCAACCAAAATAGGCGATGTGGAGGATTTTCATTGATTATGTCTAGGGAACATAAGAATCCCTATGTCACCCTAGAAACTCCATGTGAATGTGATGAACATTCATTCATTATTCTTGTCTTTGTTTTCACAATATGATATCCATTAATGTGATATCTTTATAACTTAATATATTCATACAGAATTTTGTAGAATATAATGCACCATCAATATGGAATCCCTTTCCTCAATGTAACAATAAATTTCATTAATATGGAAATTTTTCATCAATTGAATAATACATGAGCTCTTTCTAGTATTAGTTTTGGCTCCTTTCATTTTTTTTTATGAATTGAGCTTTTGGTTTATATTCATCAAATCAAGGAATGACAGTACAAAGACGGAAGGAGAGAATACTATACTATACTACCCTTACTATACTACTTTCCTCTTTTTTACCGAAAGCAAAATTAACTATTTCGCTTTTGATATCCTCTATAACTTGGGTACTATCTCTACTAACCCTCCCAAAGATCCTATCACATCTCTCCTTCCACAATTACAAATAATAACTCTCCAAAGGAGTTTTTCAGCTCTATCATTCACAGTCTCCCCCTATGCGCAAAAATGCTTCACCATATCTGCAAAGTCATCAAAGCTGCAGTGCCTGAAGAATTGTATCAGCAGGCCTTTTGTGAATGTGCATTTCACAAAAAGATGCTCCCTGTCTTCTTCCTCCTGTTCACATAAGACACAAGTAGTATCAACCAAGGGATCCCAAGCTTTAATTCTGTCCCTTGTGCTGATTCTGCCTATGACTACAAGCCAAGTGATGAACTCTCTTCTCGGGATACTATACCCAGTCCACACACACTTATACCAATCTACTTCAGCACCTTTCTCTCTGATAGTTTCCCATACCCTGCTAACAGTAAGCTTCTTAACGTACTTTCTATCCCACATCAGCTCTCCTTCATCATCACTATCAATCAGAGGCCTAACCAGGGTTCTTAATTTCAAAATACGCTTCCAATGCCATGAACCTTTGTCAGAAGAAATTGTCCAAAAACAACCTCTTTTGATCTTATAATAGTTAAGCCACGCAACCCACAATGAACCAGCTTGCATCAAAATTTTCCAGATATGTCTTACCACATTTGCCACATTCCAGCTTCTAAGATCCTTCACTCCCACCCCTCCTTCTAGTTTGGGGACTGCTACATTCTTCCAAGACATTTTTGCACGGCCACCATCCAATTTCCCCATAAAAACTTGTTACAGACTTCTTCTACATCCTTAATCAAACTCCCCGGCAAAATGAAAGCAGCCATCCAATATTGTAAAACACCATGAACAACAGAGTTTATTAGCTGAATCTTACCAGCATATGAGAGTTTTTTGGCTGTCCAATCTGTTATGCATTTAGTAATTTTATCAAGCAGCACCCTGCAATCAACTCTTCTTAGTTTACCTGCCGTGAGGGGAATTCCCAGGTACCTAAAAGGCAAAGTGCCCTTAGTAAAGCCAGAGCCTTTGATGATCTCCTCCTCTACATCTGCACCAACTCCAGCAATGTATATATGACTTTTGTCTGGGTTGAACTGTAAGCCTGACATGTTTTTAAAGTCCTCCAGAACCCTCTTAACCACCTCTATTGCTTCCATGCTTCCTTTTGTGAACACAAGAAGATCGTCAGCAAACACTAAATGTGTTAATCTGGTCCCTTTACATTGGGGATGCAATTTAAAACCTCCTCTCAACACATCATTTTCAAAAACTCCCGTCAAAATTTCCATAGACAACACAAAAAGCATGGGAGAAATTGGATCACCCTGGCGGAATCCCCTCTTAGCTGGGAAGTACCCACTGAGGCTACCATTCACTTTTACTGAGAGCCTGGATGACACAAAGCAAGCTTCAATCCACTTTATAAACAACACAGGGAAGTTCATTACCTTCAGAGTACTCAGAATGAATGCCCACTCCACAGAGTCAAATACTTTCATAAGGTCTATTTGCATAGCACATCTGGGGGAAATCCCTTTTACTTTATATCTGCTCAACAATTCATGTGCCATCAATATACCATCCCCAATGTGCGTCCCTTTAACAAATGCAATGGAATTCACAAAAGGAGGCATATAGGACTTATCAAAGAAGGAAGAAATTGCCTCACAAACCTCATCTCCCACTATGTTCCAGCTATCTTTATAAAATCCAGCATTATATCCATCTGGTCCAGGGCTCTTTTCATTAGGGATACTGAAAACAGCATTCTTAATCTCCTCTTTTCCAACAGGCCTAATCAGCTCTTCAGCTTGAGCTTCAGTCAGGGTGTGCTTGACAAATTTTTCTAAGTGCTGAGTCTGAACAGCAGAGCTTTCACCTAATAGTCCTTTATAGAATTTCACAGCAATATCAGCAATCTCCTTATTCCCTTCTACCATATCTCCTTCACTGTTCCTCAGCTGTCTAATGGTATTTGATGCTTGTCTCACTTTCATATAATTGTGGAAGAAGGCTGAGTTATTATCCCCAAGTTGTATCCAGTTAACCTTAGCCTTTTGTCGAAGTATACTCTCTTCATCAGCTTTGACTGCTTCATACTCCCTTCTACATATTTGTAATCTCTCCAGGGTTCCCACATCCGGGTTTTGAATAGACTTCCTTCTGCATGCACATCAACTCTGAGTGCTTTACCCTTACTCGTGTTTGAATGTCTGAGTAGCAGTCTTTATTTAATTTCTTCAACTTGATTTTTAACCTCCTCATCCTCTCATACAGAATATAGAATTTACTTCCATAAACCCTTTCTTTCCAAGTATCTTGCACCATCTTCCTGTACTCTGGGTGTTTGATCCAGCAACTGAAGAATTTAAATCCTTTTGGTTGAGAAACCACTTGACTCTCATTGTTAAAAAATAATGCACAGTGATCTGATTCTGAGGTGGGTACAACTTCCAGATATTATACAACTTCCACATTTGATTCATTGGCTCCTTTCTTTCACATATTATAAAAGGAGTATTTCTCCTTTATTGATGATATATGTCGATACATCAACGATATTATATGATGTTGATAGTTCTTGTAAAGAGTCTCATTTAAAATGAGAAATAAATATTACAATTCTCTTTTTTCAATTATCGATATCACAAACTAGGTGGTCATTGTTTCTTTTGTAATATAATTATTGTAATATCATGTCTCTTAAAACATTCACATCATGGAATGTAGTATTATCTTGTACAGTCACTTCATGGAATCTGATACTATATTTTGGACCATTGACACTCAATTATATATATCACCCATTATCCAATTAATATAGAGAATTGTAATAGTGTCATTCGGACTATGGTCATTTGAAAAAATTTGATGGTTGTATCACAATTTATGATCATATTTATTTTTCTCTTTCAACTTTTGTGAAATATACACTTGAAATTTCATTTTTATAACCATTAAAATCATAGATAAATGTATTCTTTTGTTCACTTGTCAGCACATGGATATTGTCATTTTATGGACATGTGATTATAATCATTCATATCAATGAATTATATTATGTGTCATGGATCATCAACATTTGAGACATTAAGATAATCCATTTTCTTTGGATAACATGTGTATCTTGGTACACTTATTCTCATGGAATGCAATTGTATATTCCAAAGTATTGGTTCAAATACCAATCTATCTCACATGAATCATAATCATGTTTTGCTACTTTAAATAGAAGAAATGTTGTAGCATATGTGTTGGATACATTCTCTTTAACAAATGATATTCAAATAAATTCAAACATCCAACCATCAATGTTTCTAAGATCATCCCAAGGAATGACTTTTAAATCATGTCTTTAATATAATCCCATTTGAGAATAAAAATAATAAAATAATAACATATATGAACAATAACTAATTTAAACTTCATAATGTAAATTTGATACCTTAAGATGATGATCTTGTTCTCCAAGGAGTAAAGCTTTGTGAATCTCCAAGTGGGCAGAGCTTCGTGCTGATAACGTGTTATTAAAGTGATGGAGAACTATGAGGTAAGGAGAAACACAAGAGAGAAAGAGGGGATAATTGCTTCTTCTTATTCATCACAATTGATACAATGATGTGCTTTATTTATAGGCACATAAGACATAACTCCTATAAACTAGTATAATTACACATATGAATGGAGAGAATAATGAGTCATGAATAGGCTAATATAATAATTACACATGAATGGGGTAAATAATGGGTCATGAGAGACATTGATTCTTATGATCAATGTTAAGGAAGCATCCTATGTGAAGGTAGCGTCCTATGTGAATCATGGACATTCACTGCAATATAATATTATACATAACACAAACAATATAAAACTCACTCGGACGTGGAAGCGAAGAGACCAAGTATGAGACAATGGTAGTAGGAGGGCTTTCGTCGGCGGCAACATGAAGGCATCAATCTGACCAAAAAAATAAAACAATAGTTAAAATTGAATATAAAAACATTTCGTGCTTCCTCTAGGCAGCAGATCGGCGTCCAATGAAAAGGAAGGGTTGGAAACTTCCAACCCTTCCAACCAACCATTAGATCATGTTTGACTCATTGATCGATCCAACAGTCTAGATGGTTAGGGGTATTTAAGACATTACACACATATTTTAATTATTTATTCTAAAATTAAACTTTGAATATTTTCTGGCGAGTCTCCAGTGACCGGCCGCCGGTCTCCGATGACTTTTCTGGCGACCGACCACCGACTCCGGTGACTTTTCTGGCGAGACTCCGATGACTTTTTTAGCGATCGACCAAACTCCGACGACTTGTCCGGCGAACGACCAAACTCCGACGACTTTCCTGACAACGCCCATTAACAAGTTACCAAGCGAGTTAACTAGTTAACTAGTTATCAAATTGAGTTAACTCGCTATCAAGTTGTTAATTAGATATCTAATCGAGTTAACTAGTTAACTTATAGAGGTAACTAGTTATCTAATCGAGTTAAATAGTTAACCAATTAAGTTAATTAGTTATCCAGTCGAGTTAAGTTAACTTATCGAGTTAACTAGTTAACTAATTTTAAAAACTAGTTAACTAATTTTGAAAACTAGTTAACTAATTTGTATAACTAGTTATACGATCAAGATACCACGTTATGCGACGATAAATTTTCCATAATGTTTACATTCCTCACTAATTACCACACAACCTTTAAATTTGTTCAAAATTGCCCAAAACTCCAACCTGTCAATAGTTAGCAAATTAGACGGAATTGTTATCTTTCAATATTTAATAAATAAACTTGTCACACTTTTTTGTAACTACAAATCAGTCACCTAATATAACTAAATGACAAAATGGTCACTCTTCTTCAACCTACCACTACCCCAATGGTGGTTCTTTTTCAGCCGACGCCGCCAGTCACTACCACTAGCCGCCATCAGCTCGTTACCCATCCTTCTGACATGCTTCTGAACAAGATGCAGAGAGAGACTCGCATCACGACGAAATTCGGTCTTAGAGAGGATGAATCACGATTCCGTTGTCGGTGTTTATCTTGCTTGGCCATAGATCTGATCAAAGTGCCAACATAGCTTAACCTTCTGGTTCTAGAGGATCGCATATGGTGGAGGCACCCTTTTGGTGGCGTCGTCGTCGATTTAATTGGACGTAGAAGAGCTCGTCAGCGACGGGGAAGGAGTAGGACTGGGCAATTGGCCATCAAAGTAGAATTTGGAAGTTCTGGTGGTGGCTACAGTAGGGGAAGTAAGGGTGCTGAAGATGGAGCTGCTGATAGTGGATCGAATGGTAGCCGATTAAGCGGCGGTGGTGTTTCTCGGTGATGGTGGCTACAACAAATTAGGGTTTATTTATTATTATTTTGAAAAGATGAAACTGCCCTCCGATTAAATGGGTTGGAACGGTCTAACAAATTTTGGTTGGACGTAGACCATATGCCCCTCCTCTGAAGGGTTCACCAAAGTTGACTTTCCTTTGAAGGGTTTAGGTTTTTCGTGCTTCCTTTCCGTCAGCCTCTTTGGTCGACGCTGTTTCTTGGTCGCTAGGCGTAAGGTCTACTACCTTCCAATCTCTCTTCTTCTTCTCCTCTTCTTTAGGTTTTCCTTCTATGTCTTCTTCGTCTATCGCTTCTGAATATATCCAGAGACGGGTCAACCTCTTTGGTGACCCTGAAGATCATTCCCTACACTTTGTTCTACTGAAGACTGTGGATGATGTTCTACAGGTTCCAAAATCATTTCTTTTTGCCGGGAGGGGGAGACTAAACACTTATTTGGTTGGCCAATTTTCAAGGTCATCGTCGAAGGAGAAATATTTGCATCGAATTACAAATCATCTTTGGGGGCGTGACAAATCTGTTGTGTATCTGTCCTCCTTGATAAAGATTCGCGGCTCTTCCTTTTCCAGTTCCCTTCGGATGTAGTAGCTCGTTGGGTGATCTAGTGGTCCGTGGCATATGGACAATGTTCGAATCATTTTTTATAATATTATAATACATATAATTGTTTGTTTTAATTTATTAATTATGATTTAAATAGTACTATCATGTTCAACCTAAATATTTTAAACTTTCAACCTTTTGTTCAACTAATCTAATTCATTAAATTAGGTCGAGCTCGAGCTCGTAATTTTCTCAATCGGCCCATCTCAAATCGAGCTCGTAATTTTCTCAATCGGTCCATCTCGAATCGAGCTCGAGCTCGTAATTTTCTCAATCGGCCCATCTCGAATCGAGCTCATAATTTTCTCAATCGGCCCATCTCGAATCGAGCTCATATTTTTCTCAATCGATCCATCTCGAATCGAGCTCGAGCTCGTAATTTTCTAAGTCAGTCCATCTGGAATCAAGCTCGAGCTCAATTTTTTTATCTTTTCAGTCGTTCCATCTTGAATCGAGCCGAGCAACAGAAGTAATTTTTCTAATTATCTAAATATCGAGCGACTCTAATCGTTAATTGCCCTATTTTATTGAATTAGGTTAGTTGAACAAAAGGTTCAAAGTTTAAAATATTAGGTTAAACATGATAGTACTATTTAGATCGGGTAAAATGATATGATCTGATAAAAAATTAAAACCAATAATTATATATATCATAAACAAATTAAAATGAAAAATAACAAAAAGAAAATAAAAAAGAAAACAACCAAAAAAGTTCTGACAATTTGAATGCAAAGTCGTCAAATTTTTTGGCGATAAACCATTTTACATTTTTTACGTCTGTCAAATGTAGATCGCTATTTATTGTAGCGATTTAAATGCTTAGTCAGCACACCTTGCCCTAGATTTGGAATTGATAGAAGAAGTACCCTATTTTTGGAATAATTTTTTCAAGTGACCCTACTATCAGAAAAAATCCGCTAGAATGGTGGATGATCAAGAGGTACTGAAGGTGTGTGTGTTGATGTCTGCTGATCGTCCTTTCCCCAGTTTCTTACCTGTTTCTTTCGATGGTGGTTGTACTTTGAACATTGGCGTGGAATACCTTAACGTTCCCCTCTTATGATCTACTTGAACGAGTTTTAGTCATGATGGTGTGAGTTGTGCATCTACGAGTAAGGATGCTAGGTGGGTTCTGAAGCAAGTTCATGATATTGGACATCCAAAGGCCTCTGATGGCCCCAAGAGTGCTTCAAGGGAGATGGTTCTTGGGGTTACTGATAAGGATTTTACCAAGGTCGTATTCCACGAGGTCCTCTCATAAGCTAATACTCACAAAATTCATGAACGGTCTAAACATTTGAAATTGAGTTTTGGTTTTGAAAGAGAGCAAATCAAAAGCATAAACAAACAAAGTAAAACTACAATTGAAATTGAGGATCAAACAAGAGAGAAGGGAGTTTAGCTTAGCAAGGGGTTTCTTCAAGCTCAAGGTTCATGAAAGCTGGATTGAATCTCAAGCAACGATGTGTAAACTAATGACCATGCAATTCACTCAAGTAGAATCAACGAACTCTCGCACAATTAACTCTCTACTCCTAGACCAAATGCACCATGCTCTCGCTATGTGAACAAAGGTAATGGAGTGCCTTAACTTGCTCAATGAAATGCCACAAACTTGTATTCTATGCTAACATTAATCTAACACAAGGTAAATGATGCAAGACACTCTCATGTCAATCTTAAAACAGTAGTCTAGCAATCAAAAGGGTCTTTCAACCTTCAAATGAAAGAAAACCAAATGCACACCAAGTGTTTGATAAAATGACAACAAGGAAAATAAGCTCAAAATGGTTGCAATTGTATAATCCAATCTCTCAAATCATCCAATTACAATCCTACAACCTTAGATCAACATCAATCAATCATTCTCATGTATTGAAAGACATAAACAATACCAAAAGAACAATCAAGCTTTAATGGCTACAAAGCACAAGGTCTAGGATCATCATCTTACACAAATGGCTAAGAGAAACTCAATCCATACAATCAATCACCTATCCTAGCTTGATCCATCCCCCACTAAACTAAACCTAAGCTTAGCCTAGCATAACCATGGAAGAAACCTGAAATTGAGAAGAGGAGAACATCCTTGCTTCCATGGAGGATCTTCCTACTTGGCTCTTCAAGCTCCAATCCAAAGTGTGGAAGGCTTTACTTAGAATCTTGATCTCCAATTTGATCCACAAGGGAGGAAGGATGATGAGATGATGGAAGAGGAGGAGCGATCGTCGACTGATAAATTGAGAGAGAGAAGAGTGACGAGTGTTGCAAAAATTATGATTCCTCTCCCTTTAATTTTTGCCGGCTACCTCTTTAAATAGCACGCTGGAATTGCCTGGTATTTTTGGCGAAAATTCTACAAGATTTTCGCCGAAAATGTCTTTGAAAAACCCGAGCGGCTATGCAATCCTTCATATATTTTCGGTGAAAACTTTCCTGAGTTTTTGCCGAAAATTTCTTCACAAATCGGAAAGTCCGCCTTCTGTGATTCTTCTGTTTGCAATTGCCGAGAGTTTTCGGCGAGAACTTAGAGTTCTCGCCGAAAACTTAAGTATAAATGCTGGCATTTTTCTCAATCTTGCATCGGCCATAACTCCTCCGTCCTAGCTCCGATTGACCTCCCGTTTGATCCTACGTGCTCATTGTCACCAGTACTTCAATGCCAAGACCTGAAAATGCAAAGAAAACAACTCCAATAGACGTAGAATTGGCCTCAAAGTGGCAACCGGGCAACAAAATAGTACTTTACATAAAACTTCAATAAAGGCATATTAATCATAGCAAAATGAGATCAAACATGGGAGATACCTAGGCTAATCAAGAAATAAAAATGCACTAAATATGATCACATCAAATTCCCCTACGACTAAGCTTTGCTTGTCCTCAAGGAAATGAATTAGAAAACATCCAAGTCCACAAATGACAAGATCGGTCACATTGAGATTCAAACGATAACAATTTGGCTTAAACTGTTCCACGAACAAACTTAACCAACACATGCAAGAACATCAACCAAATAAGTCTAAACCTCACTAATATCTGCACACTTCAAGTAGTGGTCAATTGGGATACAGAAAAACCGACCACGATAACACCAACTCTAATTAGAAGGACTTGAACTCGGGAGATTTAACGGATAAGGCGGTGGCAAGAGAATTTTTGAGAGTGATGAGTGAGCATGATGTGGCTATCGACTCGACTTCATCAGCTTCTAGATCCGCACTTTACAAACTCGGGCGTAGGATCAAGGGCTACATTTGAGAACTCTTTTCCTTTTCTTTTCTTTCTCTTTTCTTTTTCATTTTTTTTCCTTCTTTTTTTCTTATTGCATACTAGTGCTCGATCCAACACTTCACTTAGGTGTTGAACCTGCCTAGCTCACAGCTTTTGCCTTTGCTAGTGCTCAACTCAACACTTCACTTAGGTGCCGAGCTTGCCTATCTTAGCTTTTCTTTTCTTTCCTTTTGAACATTTTCTTTTGACATTGGCCACTTGATCCGTAGTCCCTTACAACTTCCACACAAGATTTCGAATTGGATTCCGTCTAATATTAAGCCACAATCACGAGGGATCAAAAAGGTGAAGAAAACATGGAAAAAGGGTGAAAATTCTGATTGCCTTCATCATCTTAGACCGGTGTTATCGAGTGGTATAAAAGCACGTATCAAACCAATCAACCAACATACAAGAGTGATAACATCTCTGTTCTGGCCTAGAATCATTTGATATTAGCTCTAACATGCTGGTTATAGGTTCTAAGTAGGACAGTCTAAACGTCATTGTGAAAGCTTGAAGTCAATTAAACACCAAAAGTCAAGAACCGAATGATTCTACAATAGAGGAATTCGACATTCAATCAAGATCATGCAACTCATCAAAGCATAGCCTTAGATCTCTACCACAAATAATCACACCAAACCTCAAACTCCCCTACGACTAACATGAGCATTGTCCTAAATGATCAAGAGAGAGAGGGTAAGGTGGAACGAAGTTACCGCGTTGGTAGAGAGGAGCATAGGACGCCAAAGTAGAGGAAGAGTCCCATGAC
Organism: Linum lewisii; assembly: GCA_034768395.1. Classification (NCBI taxonomy): domain Eukaryota; kingdom Viridiplantae; phylum Streptophyta; class Magnoliopsida; order Malpighiales; family Linaceae; genus Linum; species Linum lewisii. The sequence continues at coordinate 22,534,536 of CM068302.1, read as the reverse complement.
GCACATTGTGAAGAGTGATCCTCCTAAGTGCTTGCCAACATCTTATTCAACGAACTAAAACAACACAAAAACATAAAAGCGAAAAAGTAAGGATAACATGGGTTGCCTCCCATGAAGCGCTTCTTTAACGTCTCTAGCTAGACGAAACCAAGAACACTCAAGGCATAACCAAGGATAAAACCTCAACTGCACCAATATTATCATTAACCACATAATGTTTAAGTTGATGGCCATTCACCTTAAAAGGCTCGGTTTGGGATGGAGAGATTACCTCGACAGTGCCATAAGGAAATACTTGAGTTACCGTGAATGGTCCGGACCAACGAGATCTCAACTTCCCAGGAAACAGTTTGAGCCGAGAGTTGTAGAGGGGGACTTGGTCACCAACCCTGAAATCCTTGCCCGGCTTCAATCGGAAGTCATGAATGAGTTTCGTCCTCTCCTTGTATAGCTTGGCACTCTCATATGCATGATGGCGATACTCTTCGAGCTCATGTACCTGAAACTTACGCTCTTCTCCTGCGAGACTCAAATCAAGGTTTAGAAATTTCAACGCCCAAAGAGATCGGTGCTCAAGCTCTACCGACAAATGACAAGCTTTACCATAGACCATCCTATAAGGAGTAGTGCCTATAGGGGTCTTATAAGCCGTACGGTAGGCCCATAGAGCATCATCAAGCTTCGTCGACCAATCTTTTCGTGATTGATCGACCGTTTTCTCCAAAATTCTCTTAAGTTCCCTATTTGTCACCTCGGCTTGGCCACTAGTTTGAGGGTGATACGAGGTAGACATCCGATGAGTGACACCGAACCGTCGGCACACCCTATCGAATTGTCCTTGAAAATGAGTACCTCGATCACTGATAATAGCACGAGGGGCACCAAAACGGGTGAACAACTTAACAAGAAACTTCCCTACAACTCGGGCATCATTGGTAGGCAAAGCTTGTGCCTCCACCCATTTAGACACATAATCAACCGCAACTAATATATACTTCTGACCATGCGAAGTAGGAAACGGTCCCATGAAATCAATACCCCATATATCGAATATTTCGACCACTAACGAGACATGTTGAGGCATTTCATTACGGGAAGAGATGTTACCTGAACGTTGACATGGGTCGCAAGACTTGATAAAGTCTTGACAATCTCGAAAGATCGAAGGCCAAAAGAATTCAGACTCAAGTACCTTGCGAGCCGTGCGATTTGCTCCATGATGTCCACCCGTAGGACCGGAGTGGCAATGGAGTATGATGTCCTTCGCTTCGCCATGGTTAACACATCTTCTAATCATCCCATCAGAGCCAACTCGAAACACAAAAGGATCGTCCCAATAGTAATGCTTCAAATCTGCAAAGAACTTCCTTTTGTCTTGAGTGGAGAGACCCTCCTTCAGGTATCCACTAGCAAGGTAGTTAGCTAAATCCGCGAACCACGGTTCCTTGAACTCCAAAGTTGCTAACGCGAATAATAGCTCATCGGGGAAGTCATCATTGATTTCTTCATTACCGTTGTGTACCATTTCAGCTTCTTTCAAACGAGACAAGTGATCGGCGGCTACATTCTCGGATCCCTTCTTATCTCGAATTTCAATGTCAAACTCTTGCAACAAAAGAACCCATCAAATCAATCTTGGTTTAGCATCGGTCTTAGATAGAAGGTACCTCAAAGCTTGGTGGTCCGTGAAGACAATAGTGTGAGAAAGCACCAAGTAGGACCTAAACTTATCAAAGGCAAACACTATGGCCAAGAGTTCCTTCTCCGTAGTTGTATAGTTCCTTTGAGCATCATTGATAGTCTTACTTGCATAGTATATTGGATGGAATCTCTTGTCAATTCGTTGGCCTAGAACCGCTCCAATAGCGTAATCACTAGCATCGCACATCAACTCAAATGACTTCGACCAATCCGGAGCAATGAGTATAGGAGCATTTGTGAGTTTACCCTTTAGGAGTTCAAAAGCTCGCATGCATTCATCATCAAATGAAATTCCACATCCTTCTCGAGAAGCCGAGTCATAGGAGTAGTGATCTTGGAGAAGTCTTTAATGAAGCGCCTATAGAAACCGGCATGCCCCAAGAAACTTCTCACGGCCTTCACGGAAGAAGGCGGAGGAAGTTGAGAGATGGTCTCTAGCTTTGCCTTATCAACCTCAATGCCTCTTCGAGAGATCTTGTGACCAAGAACAATTCCCTCATTGACCATAAAATGGCACTTCTCCCAACTTAACGCGAGATTGGTCTCTTCACAACGATGCAACACCTTCTCAAGGTTCCTCAAAGAAAGATCAAATGAGTCCCCAAAGACTGAGCAATCATCCATGAATACTTCCATGATATCTTCCATAAAATCATCAAAGATGGCAAGCATACATCGTTGGAAGGTAGCGGGAGCATTGCACAATCCAAATGGAATTCGGCGATAAGCAAACGTACCAAAAGGGCATGTGAATGTGGTCTTCTCGATGTCCTCCGGAGCAATCGGTATTTGAAAATATCCGGACATGCCATCCAAAAAGCAATAGTACTCGTGACCGGAGAGACGCTCGAGCATTTGATCCATGAAAGGTAGAGGAAAATGATCCTTCCTAGTGGCCTCATTGAGTCGGCGATAATCTATGCAAACACGCCACCCGGTGATCGTCCTTGTCGGGATGAGTTCATTTTTGTCATTAGCTACCACCGTGATCCCTCCTTTCTTGGGAACAACTTGCACGGGGCTAACCCAAGGACTATCCGAGATAGGAAAGATAATCCCCACGTCCATAAGCTTAATAACCTCTTTCTTCACAACCTCTTTCATGTTAGGATTCAATCTTCTTTGAGGTTGCACAACCGGCTTAAAATATTCCTCCATGAGGATCCGATGTGAGCAAAATGTGGGACTTATACCTCGAATATTCGAGATGCTCCACGCGATAGCTCTCATATACTTCTTGAGGAGCTCCACTAGATGGTCCTTTTGCTCGGATAGAAGCTTAGAATTTATGATGACCGGTAGCTTAGAATTTGGCATTAAGAAAAGCATACTCCAAATGAGTGGGAAGAGGCTTGAGCTCAAGAGTAGGTGGTTCTTCAATCAATTGCCCTATCTTGTACCATTTGTGTTACCTTGGCCCGTTTCGGATCTATTTGATGGTTTTCTAGTGTTTTTATGTTAGCACAGGTTTTTGCCGTCAAATAAAGTAGCCAAGGACGTGTCTAAGGCATTGGAACCTCGAGGAATCGCACCGGAATCGATCCGAAGAGTCAATCGAGTTGAACCAAAGTCTGCCCCGGTTTACAAAGGAGTTTTCGCCGAAAATACCCTAGCATTTTTGGCGAAAATACATGCACAAAATCACTGATGTCAACTGAAGGAAGTTTTCGGCGAAAACCCTAAGTTTTCGCCGAAAAACTATTGGACCAAAAATTACAGAAGAAATCAACCGGCGGGCTCCCCATTTACACCAAGATTTTCGGCGAAAATACCCTAGTATTTTCGGCGAAAATATCAGGCAAAATCCGGCTGAATTAGGGTGAAGTATAAATACTTAACCGGCGGCCCAAAATAAGGGGGACCTGATAATACATTATAATTACCGAACTTCATAATTCTCTCAAGTTCTGAAGCAGAGAGTTTAGAGTTCGAAGAGCCGGAAAGAGATTGTGACGCCATCCCTTCCATCTCGAGGACTCGGAGCTAGGATTGCAGTCGACCGGAAGATCGAAATTCTGCCAGAGTCATCTTAATTAGGTTTTTTAGATACTTTTCTGTTCTTCCTTTGTTTGATGAACTCTTTTTTGTCTTTGATTCTTTTGTGATGAATATGTGTAGCTAAACTCTTAGAGCTTAGACTAGATGAACCCTAAGTGACCCAGGGCTTTAAAGCGGTCACGGATCGGCGGTGATTAGATTCGAAGTTCAATCAGTTTCTCTTTCATGTTTGGTTTGTTCTTCATTGTTCATGTTTCTTGTCTGGATTGATCTCCTAGATTAGATTCTTGTTAAGCTAAGGATAGAAGCGAACGCTCGCCTTACTTTAAAACATCAAATTGAACAATTAACCTTATAATTGGAGCGAGCCTTTCGTAGGAACGGTTAGGGTTAATCCATTGCAAGTGTAACTCATAAATTGTTAGTAATTCCACCAGTTAAGTTAAGTCGTTGCGAGAGGCGACCGTACCTGGGCGACTAATTAATCTTGGTAGCTAGAACGGATAGAGCGAACGTTCGCCGGTCTTAAACCTAAGGGTTAGGAGTTATGGTGGTGTCTTAGAATTGATTGAATGAGAATCGAAATCCGCTGATCTGTTGATTACCAATGCTCTGGGAACGAAGGGGGATTCAAAGTCTAAGTTCGTCTGTCATCTCTGTTTTAACCAACCAATTTCCATTCTGTTCTTAGTTTCATTTTTTAATTTCTCTGCATTTCTTAGAATTAGAAGTTGTGGAACTCACACCACGCACGAAGTGTTTAAATCCGAGTAATTTGCCAGCTTATTTGAGTAGTCGATCATAGAAGACCCGTGGAATACGATCTACCCTAGCTTGTTAGCTTTGTTAGTTATTTGTTTGAACGCACGTACAACGATTGGGGCTCATCAAATTGGCGCCGTTGCCGGGGACTTCTTTTGATTGTTTGAAAGAAGAACTGGCAATTTATTCTTCTACCTTCCACCTTTCCCCTTTTCATCACACTTCGATTTTACGCCGGTATGTTTGCTTTTGTTGCTTGTAGGTTGTTCTACAGGTTTATGAACCGCTCAATCGCTCATTCTCAGTTTAAGCCGGGTAATTCTACTCCACCGAAGAAATCGCGAGCTCAGAAGCAAGTCATAATCATTCCGCCTACATCACCTATCCCTAATAAGATTGAGGAGTGAAGGAGAACTCCTCATCTTCATCCACTCCATCCACTACTTCAGATTCACCACCACCTTCTCCTCCCACAGAGGCTGCTCAACGCACCATGGCGGATTACTGTAGACCAAGTGCTGCTAACTTTCGAGCTAGCGTTGTTGTGCCGCACAACGATGACGACCCTGACTATGAGATCACAATTTCCTTCCTGAACATGGTCTCTAGGGATCTTCAATTCGAAGGGAAGCCGCAAGAAAACCCCTGCACACATTTGGCGAACTTCCTTGACATGTGCGAGACGTTTAAGAGTGGGAATCTCGGTAAGAACAATCTTTGCTTACGAGTATTCCCATTCTATCTTAAAAGCAACGCCAAGATATGGCTCAGCTCGAAACCGCCTGGCCACTACACCGACTGGGATAATCTAGCTCAGGACTTCATAGAGAACTACTATCCCCCTTCAAGAACGACATTCTACAAGGATAACATCGCTAGATTCTCTCAGATGGAAGGAGTAAGCTTATACGATGCTTGAAACGAATTCCAAGAGATTTTCTCTGAATGCCCTCATCATGGATTCAACCAGGGACAGCTAGCCGAAATCTTTGCCCAAGGTATGAATGAAGAAACGGCTGAATGGGTCAACACTTTAGCTGATGGCAACTGCACAGCACTTGAACCAGAAGCTGCTCTTCTTCACTTCGCAGACTGCGCATCTAAGTCCAGAAATTGGGAGAGACAGTTTGGAGCAGCCAAGAGCTAACCAAGCTGTGAAGAGCAGATCAAGATCGAAGTGCAGAAACACATGGAGGAGATCTTCGGTACAGCTAATAACTGGTCTAGAGAGGAAGTTAATTTCATTGATCAAGGCTTCACCAATGATCGAAGAGGCTACCCCGACTACTGTCAGTTCAGAACACCTCCTCAACAACAGGGAAGCTTCATTGAGCGTCCTCCTTCCAACTTCGAATTCAACTGGGGTCAGAATCAATGCTGGGACAATAGTTATCAAGATCCACCCAGATTCGCAGGAGCACAACAACCTCAGAATTTTACATCTGAGAACATTTGGGAGAGGAAGATAGCCAGGAAGTTTGATCTGATTGCGGCAAGGCTTGATGATCACGAAGAAAGGTTTAAAGCCCAAGATGCTTTTAACCAAGGATAGATCGCACAAGGACAGAGAATAGAGAGCATGGTAAATAAAGTTGCTAACATGTTGGCCAACCTTCCTCTCTTAAAACAGGCACCGTCTCAAAACAACTCCACCATGAAGAACGAGCATGTGAAAGTCATCACAACCAGGAGCATCGAGCAAAACAGCATGGAGGAAAAGAAGGAAGCACTTTCCACACCCTCTACGGGAGAATGCTAAGCTATTGATTCTCGATCACCGCCCATACCTATCCCAGCTAAGTGCTCTGATCCTGGCCCTTTTACGTTACCTATAATCATTAATGGCATCAAAATTGAGCGTAGTTTGGTTGATCTAGGTGCATCTATCAATGTTATGCCTATGTGTTTATATAAGAAACTGAACTTAGGTGAACTACAACCTGCTAGCATGCATTTAGTGTTCGCTGACAAAACTTTAAAAGAACCTAGAGGAATAATCAAGGATGTAATCACTTGTTGTGGCCCTTTCCGGTTTTTCGCTGATTATGTAGTGATGGATACTCAAGAGACATATTCTACCCTTATCCTAGGTCGACCGTTCATGGCGACAGCCGGCATTAACATTAATGTTCCAAATGGTTCATTAACATTAAGGGTTGGAAAGGATACTACAACATTCCGTCGAAAGGACAATATGAAATACATTCCTAAGGGAGAATTACATTATTTAACTGTAGAAACTGTGGAGTTGGCCTCGGTCAACTTCATTACTGATGTTTCTTCTAGTGTGCCTAGATCAATTGCTGTTGCAGGTGCTGGACAGGTTATCAAGCAGAAACCAAAATCTGTTCCTCAAAAGCTGCCAAAGAAGAAGGAACTGAAAGCCTCTTCTAAGCCACCGAGCACAAAACCTAGCAAACCTCGGGGAAAGAACAAGAAGATGAAGACTCACATGGTCTGGAGACCAATTGTGCCGCCACTTTCCACCGAGCCAGCTGCACCACCAATTCGTTCCAAGCTACCGGCGCCGGAACAAGTATGGAAGGAGAAGCCAAAAGCATTTCCTAAGGAAATACCTACGATCACCGATCCTGGTGATATCAAGCAGGAGGTTAAAGAAAAGAACGAGCTGATCGTTCTCATTCCGTCCACTGTCTTCCTTGTGGAAGATGATCCCTTGACAGAACTTTTCGGACCCTTCACAATCACTGACCACCTTCCCGACGGACGTACCAAGCTCTTACACGCGAACGGGAAGAAATTCATGCTCACCGGAGAAGCCCGAAAGCTCTACTTTATGAACTCCGATGCTAGCATTAAGGAGAATCTGAGTTGGGATGTCTCCTAATACCGTCCAGGTATCGTCCAGCTCAAGGACTTTAATAAAAGAGCGCTTCGTGGGAGGCGACCAACGACTGGGGTCCGTTTTTCATTTGTGTCAACCTTAGTGTTTTAGAGTCGGTTCGGGGGAGCTAAAAGTGTCAGTTTGCTTGTTTTCTTATTTTTCGTGTGTAGTCTGTGTGTCATAGTGTCAGTTGCAAGTTGTTTGAGGACTTTCCGATTTTTGTGGATTTAACTGTGATTTTCTAAAGTTTGCCGGGATTGCGAAAATATTTTCAATCGTAGAGTTCAATATTTTTGGCGAAAATTCTCTTTGAAATCCCACTGAGTTTTCCAGACGTTTTTAACTAACATTTTCGGCGAAAACTATTCAACTTTTTTGGCGAAAATTCTTTTGAAAACCGGCAGTACTTTTTAACTAACATTTTCGGCGAAAACTTGCATTTATTTTCGCCAAAAATGTCTTTGAAAATCAACCAACTATTCATTTTAAAATCCAAATTTTCACCCGCTCTCTCTCACTTTCTATTTTCGAACCAAAACCTAAAACTCCCCCTGTTTCAACTCAACCCCACCGACCGCCACCTTCTATCGCCGTCGCCGACCGCCGCCGCCGCCGCCGCTCCCTTCCCCTTCCATTTCCGATCGATCCAAGCCCTAGAACAGCCGAATCGGAGCTCTACAGCTCTAGTTCACCCAAACCCTAAAATTGTCGATTTTTCACCGATTCCTCCCAATCCGTGCATTTTTAGCATCCATGCTTCTAGGAAAGTTGTAGAACTTTTCATTGCGAATCTTTTGACATGTTGATTGCTGAATTTCGTTGGGGTTGACTTTCGGTTGACTTTTCGGTTGACTTTTCGGTTTGCCTCGATTTGCGTGCCGACTGATTTCGTGTGAACTAGGTTAGCTGAACTTGTTGGACTGTTCTAGCATTCTTAGGGAGTGTTGTGCTTAATTTTCATATCGTTTGATCATGTGTTGCTATGCCTAAGTCCTATTCCTTGTGAGGTTGACTTTTCAGAAATGTCGGTTTGACCATGAACTGTTTTTGATCATTTGGCTGCCTTATGTGTTCATTCTCGTTTTGATTATTGTGTTTGCCATCTGAGATCATATTATACCGTCATCCTCCGATTTGTGATAGTCTTGCCATGATTAGGGTTCAATGTTCTATTATGTTGACTTTTTGAATGTCGGTTTGACTTCTGAACTCTGATTGTTCTAATTTCGTTCTGGCTATTCCTAAGCATGTATTTTATTGTTCGTGATTACCGATTCATCTGCTTTGCTTACCCCCACTCAGTTTTCCTCAATTCTCTGTGAAATTGAGTTTTTTGACTAAGTGTGGGGTAGGGTTTTAGTTTGACTAATCTGGTTGGTTTTCTTGTTTAGGAACACCACTTATGAGCGCAGGACCAAGCAGAGACTTGACGCCGCCTCGAGCTCCAGAGAAGGACCGCCACCATATCAGCAAGGAGGAACTTCTGCTTCTTCGCGCCATCCGGGAGAGCTACCCTCTTCACCCCGGATGGGTGCTTGCTCGCATCTTCCGCCAGAAAACCAAGAGGAGGACGCCACCTCGCTCACTCCTGGGAGGCAACTTCATCGACCAGCTCATCATCTCCTTCGGCCTCAGCAGGAATATGGCCCGAACATCCCACGCCGCAGAGTACGCACTGTTGGAGGAGATTTGGCTGTCGAGTACGACCTCGAGCTGGACCTCAGTCCCAGGTAGCAGCAGATCCTCCCCTCCAGAGCGAGGATGAGTCAGAGGAAGACGATGATTCTGAGGAGTCCCAGCCTCAGTACGAGCCAGAGTTTCATGACCATACTCCCTCGCCACACCATCAGGCAGGGTATGTTCACCAGTCACCGCCAGCCATCCCAGATCCATATCTGGCGCCTCACCCGTAGCATCACCCGCACCCTGCGGATGTTGGAGAGCTATATGAGTGACTGCAGGAGTGGCGCATCACCGACAACGCCACTCAAGAGGCGAGATGGACTATTATGCAGCAGCATATGCACCGCGCTGATAGGCGGTATGAGGCACAGCTGGCGTCGCAACGTCAGCTCGGCGATTTCCTCCACATTCCACCTCTCGGCCCACCTGACCAGCAGTGATCGGGTTGTATTCCTTTTCTGGTCCTTTCTTTTTATTTATTCTTTTCGGATTTCGATCCAACTTTTTTTCTATGTGGATCCGGGACACTTGTCCCGGTTTCCTTTTTATGTTTCATTTGTTTTTGTTTTGTAGGCAGTAGGGAGATTCCCTTTGCTTCGCTTTGGTAGATTCCCTCCGCTCCGAGGACCCGTGCTCATCCCCTACACCAACCATCTCGGTCCAGGTTCTTCTACTTCACTCTGAACTCTAGAATTAGTCCTGTGAGGACACAGTCCGATTTAAGTGTGGGGTAGGATGCTAGAGAACCTTGCATGAACTTGATTACCCTTGATTGTGTTTTCTGTGTGCTTGTGATTCCATTCCAGTCTCTCTAGCATTAAAATGGCTCAGTTCTTGATTTTTGATGTAAGTTGTTGTTCAAACTTTCATAATGATGCTTAGACTGCTTAACCTAGAACTTGAGAACCAACTTGTATACTTTGATGCTAAATTGCCTGGTCAGAACAGAATTTTTGAAATCACACTTGTAGTTTGTAGCCTTGATTGCATGAAAATGATCGAATCCGACTAGCAAACCAACTGTGAGCTTTTGATCCATTGCACGTAACTTGCAATTTTAATTCTTTTTGAGTGGTTTTCTTTTTGCTTGAATGAGTTAGAATTTGCATGAGACCTACTCGAGACCACACGATGACACAAGTTCTAGAATGATAGGGGCACCTAGATTCAGCTACTAAGCCAGATAGCCTACCTAACGATAAAATCTATTAGGTTTAAACCTTGAGCTTGGCCTGTTCTTTCGGTTCGATTATACATTACAGCCATTTCCCATTCTTTCATTCCCCATTGATCCCCTGTGGCTGTAGTTCTAGATTGACCTACCGGAAGTCGGTATGTGGTAACCTGCCTATAGCCATTAAACAGGTGGTCTTAGCTATTATGTCCAGACGTGTAAACCCCTCTAGCAACTAAAAGAAAAGAATCGGCACAAAAGAAATAACTAAAAATAGAAAAAAAGAGGAAAAGAAGAAAAGAAGCAAGTTTTGAAAAAAAATGAAAAGAAAAAAATCAGAAAAGCCAAAAAGGTTTCAAGTTTTTAGTTCAATAAAACGTTCTTCTCCCTACAAATGGAAGAACTAAGTCAAAAGAAAAGTCAGAAAAAATTGTGTAAAGAAAAATAATAAGTGCTAGGTTGCTTGAGGGTATCATAGGACGAGCGTTCATTATTCCACCCGTGTCTGGTTAGACGGTAGGAAGCCATAGGCTAGATTCGAGGGAAGTTAGTCGAAAGCTACACCGCACAAAGCCATCATCATACATTCCCATCATCCATCTCACTATAAACCCAAGTAGTGTAGAATTCGTTACAGTCCTAGCAGGGTAGTCCTTCTTGACTAGTTACTCGTGTTGTCACAGTGGTGGAGATGTGGTTGAATTGCAAACTTATGACAGAATTCAGTAACAGAAAATGATTGAGAGCAGAAACACGTCCTTAAACACAGAGAGTTAGAGTTCCCCATTGTAATAAATATTTCCTGTGTGAGGAGACTGGTCGGTCAGGTCAAATTCGTGCATAATTGGTTACGATTACTTGTCGTGTGCAGTTTATTAGTGAGACCAGGTAGTTTGGTTGATAGTATGCATGTCAGGCTTCTTGTTCTAGGATCTATCTGTCTAATAATTCCTTGTGTTTGATTGAACTCCAATTTAATCGATCTTATCATTGTGAACATGAGCGTTTCTATTCAGTTTGCTTGAGGACAAGCAAAAACTTAAGTGTGGGGTCTTTTGATGACACTCGATTTGACGTGATTATCAGCCTCATTTAAGCGACATTTCCTTGCTTAAGACATGGTTTTTAGGGTAGAATAACGAATATTCAATCAATTGCCCTATCTCGTGCCATTTGTGTTACCTTGGCCCGTTTCGGGTTTATTTGATGGTTTTCTAGTATTTTATGTTAGCACAGGTTTTTGCCATCAAATAAAGTAGCCAAGGACGTGTCTAAGGCATTGGAACCTCGAGGAATCGCACCGGAATCGATCCGAGGAGTCAATCGAGTCGAACCAAAGTCTGCCCCAGTTTACAAAGGAGTTTTCGCCGAAAATACCCTAGCATTTTCGGCGAAAATACATGCACAAAATCACTGATGTCAACTGAAGGAAGTTTTCGGCGAAAACCCTAAGTTTTCACCGAAAACTATTGGACCAAAAGTTACAGAAGAAATCAACCGGCAGGCTCCCCATTTACACCAAGATTTTTGGCGAAAATACCCTAGTATTTTTGGCGAAAATATCAGGCAAAATCCGGCTGAATTAGGGTTAAGTATAAATACTTAACCGGCGGCCCAAAATAAGGGGGACCTGATAATACATCATAATTACCGAACTTCAGAATTCTCTCAAGTTCTGAAGCAGAGAGTTTAGAGTCCGAAGAGCCGGAAAGAGATCGTGATGACATCCTTCCATCTCGAAGACTCGGAGCTAGGATTGCAGTTTACCAAAGATCGAAGGTCTGCCGGAGTCGTCTTAATTAGGTTTTTCAGATACTTTTCTGTTCTTCCTTTGTATGATGAACTCTTTCTTTGTCTTTGATTCTTTTGTGATGAATATGTGTAGCTAAACTCTTAGAGCTTAGACTAGATGAACCCTAAGTGACCCAGGGCTTTAAAGCGGTCACGGATCGACGGTGATTAGATTCGAAGTTCAATCAGTTTCTCTTTCATGTTTGGTTTGTTCTTCATTGTTCATGTTTCTTGTCTGGATTGATCACCTAGATTAGATTCTTGTTAAGCTAAGGATAGAAGCGAACACTCGCCTTACTTTAAAACATCAAATTGAACATTTAACCTTATAATTGGAGCGAGCCTTTCGTAGGAACCGGTTAGGGTTAATCCACTGCAAGAGTAACTCATAAATCGTTAGTAATTCCACCAGTTAAGTTAAGTCGTTGCGAGAGGCGATCGTACCCGGGCGACTAATTAATCTTGGTAGCTAGAACGGATAGAGTGAACGTTCGGCGGTCTTAAACCTAAGGGTTAGGAGTTATGGTGGTGTCTTAGAATTGATTGAATGAGAATCGAAATCCGCTAATCTGTTGATTACCAATGCTCTAGGGAACGAAGGGGGATTCAAAGTCTAAGTTCGTCTGTCATCTCTGTTTTAACCAACCAATTTCCATTCTGTTCTGTGTTTCAATTTTTAATTTCTCTGCATTTCTTAGAATTAGAAGTCGTGGAACTCACACCACGCACGAAGTGTTTAGATCCGAGTAATTTGCCAGCTTATTTGAGTAGTCGATCATAGAAGACCTGTGGAATACGATCTACCCTAGCTTGTTAGCTTTGTTAGTTATTTGTTTGAACGCACGCACAACGATTGCGGCTCATCACTAAGAGAAACTCAATCCATACAATCAATCACCTATCCTAGCTTGATCCAACCCCCACTAAACTAAACCTAAGCTTAGCCTAGCATAACCATGGAAGAAACCTGAAATTGAGAAGAGGAGACCATCCTTGCTTCCATGGAGGATCTTCCTACTTGGCTCTTCAAGCTCCAATCCAAAGTGTGGAAGGCTTTACTTAGAATCTTGATCTCCAATTTGATCCACAAGGGAGGAAGGATGATGAGATGATGGAAGAGGAGGAGCGATCGTCGACTGATAAATTGAGAGAGAGAAGAGTGACGAGTGTTGCAAAGATTATGATTCCTCTCCCTTTAATTTTCGCCAGCTGCCTCTTTAAATAGCACGCTGGAATTGCCTGGTATTTTCGGCGAAAATTCTACAAGATTTTCGCCGAAAATGTCTTTGAAAAACCCGAGCAGCTGTGCAATCCTTCATATATTTTTGGCGAAAACTTCCCTGAGTTTTCGCCAAAAATTTCTTCACAAATCGGAAGTTCGCCTTCTGTGATTCTTCTGTTTGCAATTGCCGAGAGTTTTACTTAAGTATAAATGCTGGCATTTTTCTCAATCTTGCATCGGCCATAACTCCTTCGTCCTAGCTCCAATTGACCTCCCGTTTGATCCTACGTGCTCCTTGTCACCAGTACTTCAATGCCAAGACCTGAAAATGCAAAGAAAAAACAACTCCAATAGACGTAGAATTGGCCTCAAAGTGGCAACCGGACAACAAAATAGCACTTTACATAAAACTTCAATAAAGGCATATTAATCATAGCAAAATGAGATCAAACATGGGAGATACCTAGGCTAATCAAGAACTAAAAATGCACTAAATATGATCACATCAGTTACCATATGGGTAACTCTAGAATCCACTAGCTAGGATTTGGTGCAAGGATATTAAGAGTTAGCTTTTAAAGGCCTCTGGTGGCCCTGAAGGTTACTCCAAAGATAACGGTTCATGGGCTGGTTCCTTAACAACTTCTGTGTCGCGACAGCTCTTTGATCCCTCAAAACACTAGGATGAGACTGGTTTCCAAAAAATAAAGTGTATGGCTAAAACAGTTCATCAGGCCCTTTCTGATCCTATACCACTCGTGGGGAATGCTTTTGGTGCTATGAGTTTAGAAGATGTCGGAGATATCCATGTCCTTCCCTCTATTCTGAAACATCGAACATGTAAGCGAAGAGGTAAAGGGTGTGGTGGTGGAGGGCTCAGGATCCGGACCCAACAAATTTTGGTTGGAACGTTCCAACATAACTGATTGGAGGGGCAGTTTCATCCTTTCTAAAAAAATAATATCCATCCCCTTCCCAGATCCGTAACTCCCAGCGCCCATCCCTCTCCCTTCCCCGGACTCCGCCGCAACTCATTCCGCAGCTCCACACAAACTGACTGCTGAACTGAACAGATCTCCTGGTCCATCTCCAGAAAGCTATTATCCATCACTTCCTTACATATGCCGACAAAAGGCACAGTCGAATCCCCTGCCTACGTAGAAGGCAAAGAAATCGAAGTAGTTTTCGAGTCCGCCGACCTCCAGTCCTAGAACTGTCGCCACCCGTCGTCGTCCATCACCCTCTTCCGGCCAATCAGGGATAACACTCCGTGCGAGACGCTCGTCGCCGTCCTGCAGTGGCTCGATGAATCTCATGATTCCTCACCGGCGGTGACCTGTATCGTCTCTTACGATTGATAATCCTAATGGATAATTATAACCAATTACAATTTAGTCACTCTATTTTTGTTTATAGATTGTTTGATTATTTAGTATTAATAATTACATTTTCAGTCACTATATTTTATTTTGTTATCTTGTTGACATTGTTCGAATAATCTTTGAACTATATAAACTGGTTGTCGACTAACGTGTTAACTAGTTCATATAATTAGTTAACTAGTTTTGATAACTAGTTATAAACTAAATAACCTCGTTAACTAGTTATTCAATTATGATGTTAACTAGTTAACTCGATTGATTAATAACTAGTTAACTCGATAAGTTATTAAGCGCGGTGGGTGACAAAGGGACGACATAACTATCTTTTGTATCCTATACAAAGCTCAACGAGAGCCGTCGGATCTCCTTCAATTAGATCTAACGGACGACATAACTAGTATTTAAGGGGTGTTTTTTTTTTACTTTTTACCAGCCCCACTCCCTAGGGTAATTTCCCAACCACCCCCTCCCCCCAATTCCTCTGAAACCCGATAGCACAGGCGGCGCTATCTCCGGGTGGCGCGCTATCTCTGGACGGTGATCGCTCTTCGGTCCGGCGAGTCTCTCCCCTGCGGCGGCTGTCTCCAATGCGGCGGCGGCTTAGCTTGGATCCATTGCTTGGAGCGGGTCAGGCATCTGTTGGTGGCGCCAGAGGTAATCGACGGTTCCCCCATCCGTCGGACGCCGTCTAAGACTTCCCTCGCCGCCGGTAAGCCAAGCTTCTCTTCCGTTTTTGTTTTCTTCCTTGCATATCAGTCGAGCCTCTATCTCTCTCTAATTTCGCCGATTGGAAAACAGCCAAAACCAAGCTCTGATTCAAACACCGAAGAAGAACTTTGAGTAAGGAAATAGTGATTACAAAGGTCTTCTCTTGCTTGCGGTTCTGCAATCCAGGTCCGTCACTGTTGTTTTTCAATGATTGTGGTGGTTTTTAGTTCAATCATGGATTGTGATGCCGAATAGAATGAATCAATACATGTAGCTGATCTATACTTGTATGCGCGTTGTACTAGTATGATTGATTACATTTTGTAAAGCGAAGGTTTGGCTTAAAACTTTGTAGGTTTTAATGATTCTACTATGCCGCCTTATGCGATTCCTTGCTTTGAGGTTTAATGTTCATTCATGATTGGGGAGTGAGAGTACATGTGTAGTAAGACATGACAAGATTTAGGGTTAGGTTAAAGTTAGTTGCGTAAAGCTTGACACTTTGTGTTCTCCTTGCTTCTTGGTTGTCATAGAAAGAGATCTTTTTGTCTGTGCATTTGAGTTTATTGGTTGGAAACATTTTGCTGCAATCCCTCTTTTGCAGAGGCAGTACTGTTGCATTTGACTACACTAGTTACTAATTCCCTCTCTATATATCGTAATATGATGATGATGATGAGAGCTCATCCTGATCATCACTATAGTCGTCGTCTTTGCTGCATCTTGTTGCTTTAAGCTGGGTTTCTAGCTTCTTGTATGCTCGAATATATTCCTCTCTATATGCTTTTTAGTTCAATCATGGATTATGATGCCCGAATAGAATGAATCAATACATGTAGCCGATCAATACTTGTATGCTCATTGTACTAGTATTTTTGGATTACGTTTTCTAAAGTGATATTTTGGCTCAGAACTTTGCAGAATTTAATGATACTACTCTGATGTCTTATGCGATTCCTTGCTTTGATGTTTAATGTTCAATCACGATTTCATGAGTCACTTACATGAATTGGCATATGATTTTAGAGAGTTAGATGATATGAGATTCTCAAGTTGGTAGATCCTTGCTGCTGTGATCAAGTAACGATTCAAAAATTTGATTTGTGGAGAATTTGGTTTAACGGTGTTGCTGCTGCTTTGACCTGCTGCCTTAATTTCCTACTTGGCATTTGAATTAAACTAACATACAGTACTCACACACGTTTATCTGGAACAATAACTTGTATGTATCAGTTCTGAATTCAACAATGCCAGCACTACATTCCTTGACAACACTTACTACAAACTGTCTTGTATGATGATGTGATTATATAGTACTAGTAGTGGTCTTGTTATTGCTGGACTATAAACTCAATTTAACACAAGGAAGTGAGGAACTAAGAACAAGCTGTGAGGAACTAAGAACAAGCTGTGTTTCAAATCTCCTTCAATTACAGTACTAGTATGTTTCAGATGAATTTCTTGTTTCCCGTGGATTAAGTTCGTGAATTCCTTGTTTGTCTTGGATCTGCAGAATTACATGGTTAATTATGAATTGTATTTTAGTTTGTTAAGTGATTTATGGTATTCTGTTTGTGTTGCTGCACATAAAATTCGATGAATATGTTGCTTTATTGTTTGATTATCCCATTCCTTATTTCTTTAACTTGCTAAAATTTGCAGCTGCAGAATACTTGTAGGATTACAGTACTGGTATATTCACAATACTTGTATGTTCGTAGTACTAGTATGCATTGAATTCATTGTCATATATGTGTTTATGTTCAAGCTGCCTGTTTGTTAGTGCGCATATTGTTTTGATTGGAACAATCTTGTTTCTCATCTTTGGTCGGTATGTTTGCAGGAGCTGAAGGAGCATCGGTGTCTTTAGCTGACAAAGTCATAATCGTTGGATCTCTTAGCCTTACTCTGAATCATATCGCTTCGATGGTTTAATCTGTGACTTTATCAATTTTGAGTGTTATAAACAAACCATTGTATGTATTGAATCAGTACTAGTATTTACATTGGTGACTTATAATAGTATTTATCAGAGCATTATTGTAGTAATTATTATACTAATATTTCGAGCAGCACTGGTATTACTTCATTTTCGGTGCAACTGTATCATTCTCATTGCTCCACTAAGTAGATTAAATTTCACATACAAAAGGTAAAAAATTACGTTTCGTAATGCACCATTAACACGTTTTCCAGCCAATATTAGGTTAGATGGAATTTTATATTTGAATATATGTCATCAGTTTATATTTGAGTATATGCAAGCCAAAAATAATTATAGAAGGAAGAAGAAGGATATAGGAGTAGTGAAATAAGTAAAAAAAAAATTTTGTTCCATATTTTAAAGATGGGGTATTAAAAAATATAACAATAATAATTAAACATTAAATTAGGAAAATAAAAAAAAATCTGGCCATTATGGAAGCAACCGAAGTGGGGTGTGAGGTTAGTTAAATAAATTAGTTAATTAGATAATATATTAATTAGGAAAATGGGATGAGATCAAGGGTCTAGATTAAACTTTGCATAGGTGACAAAGTCTAGTTAACTAATTTTGATAACTAGTTATCAACTAATTTTTTTGTTAACTAGTTATCAAATAATCTCGTTAACTAGTTATCCAATAATCTCCTTAACTAGTTACCCAATCATGATGTTAACAAAATAACTAGTTATCAAGTAAAAAAATTGTTAACTAGTTATCTAAATCATGATGTTAAACTCAATTTTTTGTTAACCTGTTAACAAAAAATCTCGTTAAAATTTTGATTATATGATTATTCGTTAACTAGTTGTCAGGTTAAAATCTGTTAACAAGTTATCAAACAAAAAATGATGTTAACTAGGTATCAGTTTAAAAACCATATTAACTAGTTATCAATTCAAAAAAATACTGTTAACTAGTTAACAACAAAAAAGGTGTTAACAAGTTAACATGCCTTCGTCGGAAAAGTCGTCGGAGTCTCGTCGGAAGTTGACCGGTCGCTAGAAAAGTCGTCGGAGTATCGTCGGAGTCACCTGAGAATATTAATTATTTAATTTAAATATAAAAAATAAATTATGTGTGTAAAGTCCTAAATACCCCTACCAATCTAAACCATTGAATTGGTCAAAAGGTCAAAGGGTGATCTAATGGTTGAGAAAAGGTTGGAACACTTCCAACCCTTGTAAAGGGTTGGAGCCGGATCTAGCTCAGTGGTGGAGGGTGTGTCACCCATCCAAATGAATATCCTTACTTGGAATGTGAGAGGTCTTAATGACCCTCGCAAGCAAGGTATGGTGCTTGATCATTTTAGGCATCATAAACTTGACATTTTTTAGGTATTTTCAAAACTAGAGTTCGTGTTTGTAATGAGAGCGCTATCTATTCAAAGAATTTCAGCCACCTTCATTTCTATGCTAACTATTACTATTTGGCTTGGGAAAAATCTGGATTCTTTCGAAAAAGGATCTTGATCTCAATGTCAAGTTTGATACGGATCAATGTGTATGTTGTGAAGTTGGTTATAGAGGTTTGATGACACTCGATTTGACGTGATTATCAGCCTCATTTAAGCGACATTTCTTTGCTTAAGACATTATTTTTAGGGATTTTACGAGCGACTGCAGGAGTGGCGCATCACCGACAACGCCACCCAAGAGGCGCGATGGACTATTATGCAGCAGCATATGCGCCGCGCCGACAGGCGATATGAGGCACAGCTGGCGTGGCAACGCCAGCTCGGCGAATTTCTCCACTTTCCACCTCCCGGTTCACCGGACCAGCAGTGATCGGGTTGTATTCCTTTTCTGGTATCTTCTTTTTATTTATTCTTTTCGGATTTCGGTCCAACTTTTTTCTGTGTGGATCCGGGGGCACTTGTCCCGGTTTCCTTTTTATGTTTTATTTGTTTTTGTTTTGTAGGCAGTTGGGAGATTCCCTTTGCTTCGCTTGGGTAGATTCCCTCCGCTCCGAGGACCCGTGCTCATCCCCTACACCAATCATCTCGGTCCAGGTTCTTCTACTTCACTCTGAACTCTAGAATTAGTCCTGTGAGGACACAGTCCGATTTAAGTGTGGGGTAGGATGCTAGAGAACCTTGCATGAACTTGATTGCCCTTGATTGTGTTTTGTGTGCCTCGTGATTCCATTCCAGTCTCTCTAGCATTAGAATGGCTCAGTTCTTGATTTTTGATGTTAAGTTGTTGTTCAAACTTTCATAATGATGCTTAGACTGCTTAACCTAGAACTTGAGAATCAACTTGTATGCTTTGATGCTAAATTGCCTGGTCAGAACAGAATTTGAAAAACACACTTGTAGTTTGTAGCCTTGATTGCATGAAAATGACCGAATCCGACTAGCAAACCAACTGTGAGCTTTTGATCCATTGCACGTAACTTGCAATTTAAATTCTTTCTGAGTGGTTCTCTGTTTACTTGAATAAGTTAGAATTTGCATGAGACCTACTCGAGACCACACGATGACACGAGTTCTAGAAGGATAGGGGCACCTAGATTCAGCTACTAAGCCAAATAGCCTACCAAACGATAAATCCACTAGGTTTAGACCCTTGAGCTTGGCCTGTTCTTTCGGTTCGATAATACATTACAGCCATTTCCCATTTCTTTCATTCCCCGTTGATCCCCTGTGGTTGTAGTTCTAGATTGACCTACCGGAAGTCGGTTTGTGGTAACCTGCCTATAGCCATTAAACAGGTGGTCTTAGCTAATATGTCCAGACGTGTAAACCCCCTCTAGCAACTAAAAGAAAAAGTGGCACAAAAAGAAAAAGAAGTAAAGTAAGAAAAGAAGCAAGCTTCAGAAAAAAGAGAGAAGCAGAAAAATCAGAAAAGAAAATCAGAAAAAGTTCAAAGTGTAGTTCAATAAAACGTTCTCCCTACAAATGGAAGAACGAAGTCAAAAGAAAAGTTCAAAAGAAAGTGAAGAGAAAAAAATTGTGCAAAAAGAAAAAGAATAAGTGCTAGGTTGCTTGAGGGTATCATAGGACGAGCGTTCATCATTCCACCAGTGTTTGGTTAGACGGTAGGAAGCCATAGATTAGATTCGAGGGAAGTTAGTCGAAAGCTACACCGCACAAAGCCATCATCATTCATTCCCATCATCCATCTCATTATAAACCCGAGTAGTGTAGAATTCATTACGGTCCTAGCAGGGAAGTCCTTCTTGACTAGATACTCGTGTTGTCCCAGTGGTGGAGATGTGGTCGAAATGCAAACCTATGACAGAATTCGGTAACTGAAAACGATCGAGAGCAGAAACACGTCCTTAAACACAGAGAGTGAGAGTTCCCATTGTACTAAATATATCCTGTGTGAGAAGTCTGGTCGGTCAGGTCAAATTCGTGCATGATTGATTGCTAATTACTTGTCGTGTGCAGTTTATTAGTGAGACCAGGTAGTTTGGCTGATCAGTATGCATGTTAGGTTTCTTGATCTAGGATCGATCTCTCTAATAATTCATGGTGTTTGATTGAGCTCCAATTTAATCGATCTTATCATTTATGAACATGAGCGTTTCTATTCTGTTTGCTTGAGGACAAGCAAAAGCTTAAGTGTGGGGTATTTGATGACACTCGATTTGACGTGATTATCAGCCTCATTTAAGCGACATTTCTTCGCTTAAGACATTGTTTTTAGGGTAGAATAATGAATATTCAATCGATTGCCCTATCTCGTGCCATTTGTGTTACCTTGGCCCGTTCCGGGTCTATTTGATGGTTTTCTAGTGTTTTTACGTTAGCACAGGTTTTTGCCGTCAAATAAAGTATCCATGGACGTGTCTAAGGCGTAGGAACCTCGAGGAATCAAACCGAAATCGATCAAAGGAGCCAATCAAGTCCAAACCAAAAATCTGTCATTCACACTTAAAGTTTCGGCGAAACCAGGCCCCCAGATTCGGCGAAACCAGCAGTTCAAATCAACTGATGCCAAGAGAAGGATGGTTTCGGCGAAACCAATCAACTGCTCGGACCGAAGATATTGAACAGCCGGCGGAGCCCTTGAACTTAAAGGAATTTTCGCCGAAATTCTTAAGGAATTTTTGGCGAAAATAATACACTGATCCGACTAATTTAGGGTTAAGTATTTATACTTAACCCGGCGGCCCAAAGAGATCATAATTAATCATAATACAACTTTTCGAGATCAGAATTCTCTGAAGTTCGGGAGCGAAGAGTTGGAGTTCGAAGAGCCAGATAGAGATCGTGACGCCATCCCTTCCACCTTGGAGAACCGGAGCTAGGAGTGCAACTTACCGAAGATCAGAGTCTGTCAGAGTCGTCTGAATTAGGTTTTCAGATCCTTTTCTGTTCTTCCTCTGAATGATGAACTCTTTCCTTGTCTTTGTGTCTTTTGTAATGATCATGAGTAGCTAAACCCTTTAGAGCTTAGACTAGATGAACCCTAAGTGACCCAGGGCTTTAAAGCGCTCACGGATCGGCGGTGATTAGATTCGAAATTCAATCTGTTCTTTTTCATGTTTGATTCGTTCTTCATTGTTCATGTTTCTTGTCTGGATTGATCACCTAGATTAGATTCTGGTTAAGCTAAGGATAGAAGCGAACGCTCGCCTTACTTTAGAACATCGAATTAAACAATTAACCTTATAATTGGAGTGTGCCTTTCGTAGGAACCGGTTAGGGTTAATTCACTGCAAGAGTAACTCATTAATCACTAGTAATTACACCAATTAATTAAGTCGTTGCGAGAGGCGACCGTACCCGGGCGGCTAGTTAATCTTGGTAGTTAGAACGATAGAGCGAACGTTCGCCGGTCTTAAACCTAAGGGTAAGGAGTTATGGTGGTGTCTTAGTAATTGATTGAATGAGAATCGAAATTCGCTGATCTGTTGATTGCCAATGCTCTGGGGAACGAAGGGGGATTCAAGGTCTAAGTTCGTCTGTCATTCTTGTTTCCAAACCCTAATTCTCAATCTGCTTTAGTTTAATCTTTTTAATTTTTCTGCATTTCTTAGAAGTAGAAGTCGTGGAACTCACACCACGCACTAAGTGTTTTTTTTCTTTGAATAATTTGTTAGTTCTGAAGTAGCCAATCATTCGAAGGCCCGTGGAATACGATCTGCTATACGCTTTTTCTTAGCATTAATAGTTTTTATTTGGCTGAACGTCCGAACAACGATCGGAGGTCTCACCAAGGTTTGAAAGTCTATGTCTCATTTGTTTATGGTTCTAATAGTGAGTCTACAAGATGGTCCCTGATGAGAATTCGTCAAGTTTCTGTCCAGATTAGTATTTCAATCACAACTCTTTACTTAGTACTCCGATTAATGCAAGGTTAGCGGGGTTGGAAAGTTAATTCAATACCTTTCCATCCATATATTATGAGCCGTCAGATCCGAGGGGATCAGGGAGATATTCTTGTTTAAAGTGGATGGACTTAATACGAAAAACCTATTTATTTAGTAGTTGTCTTTGATTAGTACTAGTTCATTAAATATTAGTTATTTATTACCTTTCCATGTCGGAATATGTTTGTTTTTCCTTTTCTTTAAACCATTGTGATTCTTGTGTAAAACCTATATATATATATATATATATATATAAAGGCTTCCCCACCCCTTGTTTTTTGAACATATATTTTTGATAATAAAGTTTGAGCTTTTAGCTTGTTGAGTTCTTTTTAACTCGTTAGGGTTCTTTGAGAGTGTGTGGATTCATACTTGAGAGAGCGACAATCGTATCGGCGAGATATTCACCCTCGTTCGTGACCGGCATCTATCTTGCTTCCGCTCCTTGTCGAAGATTTTAAGTTCGTAGGTTCCGTGCCATATATTGTTGTCGGGTTTCGTCACAATCGTTAGCGTGGTTCATATTAATTGGTATCAGAGCTTCAGTTCAAGTTAGCAACGTACGTATCTATTTTCCAGGTTTATCTTGGATTCATATCTTTTTTGTAGTTTGATAGAAAGAGAGAAAAAAAGTTTAGGAAAAAAAATTCGTTAGGGTTTTTTATGTTACTAATCGTTTGATCAAGTATGAAGATGATTGAAGATTTATTCCATAATTGGTGTGTGATCAAGGATTTTTTGTGTCAACTTGTCGTTGACGAATGGAGTTGTACTACATCTATTGTTGAGAAATTGGGTTTTACGAAGACAAAGCATCCTCAACCATAATATCGTGGAGAATGACAGGTGACAGAGCAAACATTGATCTCTTTCCGTATCGGAAGATATGCTGACGAGGTGTTGTGTAACGTAGCGACAATGGAGGATGTTCATCTACTTCTAGGTAACCCCTGGGCATACGATAGACGAGCTCTTCGAAGTAGTAAAACTGGTAAAATTTCTATCAAAGTTAATTCAGAGAAGTATACACTGGTGCCACTAACGCCTGAAGAAGTACAAGAAGATCGATTGTGTTTGAAGCAGTTGCGTGAAGAAAGGAAAAAGGTGAAAGAAGAGGAGAAACCTCAAGTCTCAGAGGCACTGGTATCAATAGAGCCGAAAATGGAGAAGCCAAAAGAACATGAGGAAATTTCTATCTAGGAAATCATCATTCGTGAAGACGTGCAAACTACTTTTGATGAGATCCTTTCTTGTCATGGCAAAGAAGAGAAATTGAGTGGTGTTGTTGAGGTTCAAGAACACGTCGAGTTTGTGATACCCATCATTGAAGAATTTGGCATTCAATACTCGTTGTCTCCATCATATTTTGGGTCAATCACCTCACCGATGTTGTCTCCATCCTTGTTGAATGATTCAAAGATCAATGTGCATTGCATGTTTGAAAAGCTTGTGATGGTTGTTCAAGGAGGCTTTGCTGAGGAAATAAAATGGAGGATAGTCAAGAAACAAGCTCATGAGATAGAGTTTAGAAGTTTCATAAAGTTGGTGTTTAATCCAGGAGGATTCGAGGATGAATCATTCTAAAGAAGGAGGGCATGATGAGAATTCGTCAAGTTTCTGTCCAGATTAGTATTCGTCATAACTCTTTACTCAGTACTCCGATTAATTCAAGGTTAGTGGGATTGGATATATAATTCAATTACCTTTCCATCCATATATTATGGGTCGTCAGAATCTAAGGGATCATGGAGATATGCTATTTAAAGTGGATTGGTTGAATACAAAAAAAACCGTTTATTTAGTAGTTGTATTATTAGGATTAGTTCATTAAATATTAGTTCTTTATGATCTTTCAATGTAGGAATAGGTTTATTTTTCTTTTTCTTTAAACCATTTTCATTCTTGTGTAAAGCCTATATAAAGGCTTCCCCACCCCTTGTTTTTTGGACATAATTTTTTTGATAATAAAGTTTGAGCTTTAAGCTTGTTGAGTTTTTTTAAACTCGTTAGGGTTCTTTGAGAGTGTGTGGATTCATACTCGAGAGAGAGACAATCTTATTGGTGAGATATTCACCCTCATTCGTGGTCGGCATCTATCTTGCTTCTGCCCCTTGTCGAAGATTTCGAGTTCGTTGGTTCCGTGCAATATATTGTTGTCGGGTTTCATCACAATCGTTGGTGTGGTTCACATCAGTCCCTGTACAGCTTCTTAGTTCAGAAAGTGATCCTTGGTTCTCCTTGGATGGTAGTTAGGGAGTTTAACTCAATCAGAGGGCCTAAGGATGCTTCTAATGTTGTTGTTTTCTCAACGAGTATGGCTGATTTTAATGAAGTCATTGAAAAAAGTCAGCTGTTAGAAGTTCCTTATTATGGTCCTTTTTTTACTTGGACTAATAAGCAAGACACCACTCATATTGCTCGATGTTTAGACCGTGCTATGGTTAATGATGACTGGTTCACTGTATTCCCTCATTTCAAGGTTACAATGTTGGCTCCTGCTCTTTTAGACCACTTTGGGATTCTTATGCAGCTGGGCATCACTCATAAGTCCTTCCCTAGACCCTTCAGATTTTATGATTTCTAAACTAGTCATAAGGGTATTTGGACTGTGTTAAAAGGTTTTGGCTTGTCCAAACTCCCAAGTGAGCCAATGCTAAGTTTATTTAGAAATCAGCGTGACGTCAAGGTGGTTTTAAAGAAATTCAACTTGGATTCTTTTAGTGGAAGCTTCTTCTTTGGCTTCCCTTAAGGTCTGAATGTTGTCTAATCCTTCAACTACTTTGGTGATTGAAGAAAAGGCTGCTGTTAAGGATTTGATTGACCTTCAAAAAGATGAGGAAGTACTCTTCCATTAGAAAGCAAGAATCCAGATTGTCACAGAGGGGGATTTAAACACCAGTTTTTCTCATTGCTCAGTGAAAGTCAAGGCTGCTTATAACAATATCAGGCAAATCCAGTCTCCTAATGTTGTAATCCTTACGAATCTAGATTGTATTGTTGCTGAATTTGTTGCCTATTACAAAGGTTTATTTGGTACTGAGGATTCTTCTGTCTCTCGTCCTTCTGTCGAGACCTTACATCCAATTCTTAACAAGTTCCTCACTACTGATCACTGCTATGCTCTTTGTCAGGAACTGAATTGTGAGGAAATAAGAAATGTGTTTTTTCGTATGGATGGTAACCGCTCTCCAGACCCTGATGGTTATAATGCAACCTTCTATAAAGATACTTGGGATGTTATTGGCAGTGATTTTATTGAAGCTGTCTTGGTCTTCTTTCGGACCTCAAGGATGCTTCCAGAGTTTAATCTTACTTCGTTGACTCTCATTGCTAAAGTTGCTAACGCTTCTCAGGTTCGTGAGTACATGCCTATCTCTTATTGCTCCTTATTTTACAAATGCATTGAAAAGCTTCTTTCCGCTATCCTACTTTTCTAGAATAGTTATTTGACCGCTGTTTTATAGCTTATCAAATTGGCGCCGTTGCTGAGGATTCTTCTTACACACGATTGAAAGAAGAGTTAGCAACTATTCTTCTACCTTCCATCTTATCATCTATTTTCTCCCCATCTTTTTCATGATTTACCTAGGTAGTGCTTTTGAGTTTTGAGATGCAGGATAACAAGTTGGATAGCCAATACCAAGGGCGGTGCATCAATGGAGTACCGTTTGCTTAGGTCAACCAAGGATGGTGTATATCAGAACAACCACTTATGACAAGTTGGTATGAGGAACCTTCACCCTTGCCATCCTAGCAAGAGCTAAAGCTACACACTACCACCAAGATTACAAAGAGGAATATCTACAATCCGACCAGTAACAACAACAGAAGACTTATACAGATTTCCTCTTGGAGAAGATCCTTTCAAAACTGCAAGCTCCTGATGTTGTGGACGTCGAGTTTGAGCAATCAAATCAACTGATGGAAGAAGATGCTCGAGAGTTGCTAAAAGAAGAACATGACAATATAGCCCATGACTGGTGTGAGCTAGAGGTATCTGATGAAGAATCCCTAGTAGTGGTGGTTGATAAAGACGTAGAGCTTATCCATCTTGTAGTTGAAGCTGAAGAGGAGCATGTGGAGATTGAGGAGTTATCAACATTTAAGCTTTCGTCGAGCCAGCCTGTAGTTCAAGCTAGATATGAGCACATGGAAATTAAGGAGGTCATGGATTTAGAGGCATATGTGGTCAACTATAAGAGCAACCTAGATGACCTTCGATGGAGAAGACTGGGTTCATTTATTACGACACACCATATGATATCTTTCCTCCTCGAGTAGGAAAATTCGAGAAGAAAGGGTCAGTCAAGCAGAACTATGATTTACTTGGGCATCACCGACTACATCTTCATCCTTCTGGAGTGCTATTTGGCACTCAACCGCTAGCCTCGAAGAAGTTGATTGACTTCAAGGAGCTCTTGAGTTGGGGCCCATAACCAGATATATTCTAGCTCAAGGACGTTAAAGAGCGCGCTTCTCGGGAGGCAACCCGAGGCTAGAATCCTATGAATTATTGAGTCGAGTCTGTGGTAGCATCGCTTGTTAGTCATTGTGTCTGACTATCCCTGATTGTAGAAGTTTTGGTCCTAGTCACCTTGAAATTTGATTTCTAAATTTTCCATGATTTTAAAAAAAATTCCGATGAAAATTGCACATTTTCGCTCCCGGGAACAGCAAAAAGTGCGCCTCACTCTTGGCTGGTCACACACGCATTCGCTTGGAGTCAGTTTTGATTTTTTGAGTCAGTTCTTAGTCAATTCTTAGTCTTTTTTAGCCGTTCAGGTCGGTTTCGTTTCATTTTTTTATTCTTGGTAGGTCGTAGGTTCTCGCTAAGAAGGTTGGTATTTTCTGTGTGAGTTTTCGTGTCGTCCCAATTTTTAGTTATTTTCTAAAGAGATTTTTGGCGAGAACTTGGGAGTTGAGAATTTTTTTTAAATACCCCCTAACCTTCTTCATTTTGATTTTATTATGTGTGGATCCAAGACACTTATCACGGTTTCCATTTGATCTTTCTCTTTGTTTTTGTGTGTGTAAGAACCCGTAGCTGCTTCATTCCACTCTGAGCTCTCCATTTCCATCATCGCCGTCACCCACCACCCTCCAAGTTTTTTTCGTATAACCCTGACTCTCTTCAGTGATGTGAGGGCACATTCCCACCTAAGTGTGGCGTAGGATGCTATGCTATTGCGTGTTGGATGCCCTGCTCTGAAAATTTTATGTGTCCCCTCCGTTTAGAATATGCTCGGTTGTTGACTTGCCATGTTAAATTTAACTTCAATTTTCCACAATGACGATTAGACTGTTTAACCTAGAACTTGTAACCAACATGTTTGCACTGATGCTAAATAAATCCGGTCAGAAAAGAATATAGGATCACTATTTTAGCTTCATCTTGAATTGCACATCATGATTTGAGTCTGACTAGTAGCCATTTGTGAGCTTTTGATCCGTTGCACATAACTAGCAACCTATCTTCTCTTTAGTGGCTTTCTCTTATCTAAATGAGTTAGAATTTTCTTTGAGACCAAGTCGAGACCACACGACAACGATAGGACTAGAATGATAGAGACACCTAGAATCGATAATTTAAGCCATAAGCCATCCCAACATCAATTCCCCTAGGTATAAACCCTTGTGCTTGGCCTGTTCTTTCAGTTCGATAGTACATTACAACCTTTTCCATGTTCTTTTTCACCCCGTTGAACCCTTGCGGTAGTACATTGAAAAAGGACTTGGAAACACGATTAACTAGTCAAAAGGACTTTTGCAAGGGACTGTAACGATTCCTACACTACAAGGGTTTATAATGAGATGGATGAAGGGATGAATGACGGAACTGGCTTTGGTGCGGTGCAGCTTCCGACTAACTTCCCTCGAATCTAGCCTACGACTTCCTACCGTCTAACCAGACACG
This sequence comes from Linum lewisii, assembly GCA_034768395.1. Lineage (NCBI taxonomy): Eukaryota > Viridiplantae > Streptophyta > Magnoliopsida > Malpighiales > Linaceae > Linum > Linum lewisii. The sequence continues at coordinate 22,506,050 of CM068302.1, read as the reverse complement.
GGTGGAATAGTGTACGCTCGTCCTATGATACCCTCAACCAACCTAGCACTTTATTTTGCATATTTTTATTTTTCTGTTTTTTTTCTAGTGTTTTTTTTTTACTTAGTTCTTCCATGTGTAGGGAGAAGATCGTAATTGAACTAAACTACTTGACTTTGAAACTTTGAACTATATTTTGATTTTTTCGAATTTTTTTTTCTTGTGCCGATTTTTCTTTTAGTTGCTAGAGGGGTTTACACGTTTGGACATAATAGCTAAGACCACCTGTTTAATGGCTATATGCAAGTTATCACAGACCGACTTCCGGTAGGCTAATCTAGAAGTACAACCACAATGGATCAACGGGGTGATGAAAAATGGGGATTAGCTGTAATGTATAATGAACCGAAAGAAGGGCCAAGCTCAATGGTTTACACCTAATGGATTTAACGTTAGGTTGGCTATCTGGCTTAAGTAACTTTAACTAGGTGCCTCTATCCTCCTAGAACTCATGTCATCGTGCGGTCTCGAATTGGTCTAATGCAAATTCTAACTCATTCAAGGTACGAGAAAGCCACTAAAAAGGAATTGAAATTGCAAGTTTTATGTGCAATGGATCAAAAGCTCACAGTTGGTTTGCTAGTCGGATTCAGTCATTCTCATGCAATCAAAGTGAAATACTACAAGTGTGATAAATTCTTCTGTTCTGACCAAGAAATTTAGCATCAATGCAGCAAGTTGGTTATCGGTTCTAGTTTAAGAAGTCTAAGCATCATTATGAAAAATTGAAAACTAACTTAACATCACACATCAAGAATCGAGCAATTCTAAGTTAGAGGAATCAGATGAGCCACGGAATCACAAAATATTCACACAAGATCATGCAATTTATACACCCTACCCCACACTTTAACCGTTCTGTGTCCTCACAAGACCAAACTAGAGCAGAGAGGAATAGAAGAACCTGGACCAAGATGGTTGGTGTAGGGGATGATCAAAGAGCGGTCGGAGCGTGGAGAGAAGCTGCCAAAAGGTGGCTACAAAACAAAAACAAACAAAAGATCAAAAGGAAACCGGGACCAGTGTCCTGGATCCACACAAAACAAAATTGGACCGAAATCCGAAAAGATTAAATAAAAAGAAGGACAAGGAAGAGGATACGACCTGATCACTCCTCAGGTGGGGGAATGTGCCAAAAATCCTCGATCCATTGCTGCCACGCCAGTTGCGCCTCGTATCTGGTATTTTGCAGGCGCATGTGCTCCTGAGTGATTAGACAACGAGCATCTTGGGTGGTGGTGTGGTCGATCTGCCAACCTTGGATCTGGCTGAGCAGCTCCCCATAACCATCAGGAGGCATTTGCAGAGGCTCCTGGAAGTGAGGGTGCTGCTGGAGTGCAAACCTCGCATGCGGCTGCTGCGGGGGTATCTGGTGGTGAAATGCCGGATCCGGCTGGGGCTCATCCTCCTCAAAATCCTCCTCCTCCTATGACTCAAGTCCTCGGTAGAGAGGCGGAGGTACCGTCTCTCGAGGTCCGAAGTCTAACTGGAGATCATACTCCATCGTCAGGTCTGCACCAACGGTGTGCACTCCGTGGCGCGGGACCTCAGGCTCCCAAGCCTGGTTGAGGCCAAGGTTGATGATGAGGCGACCAATGAAGGATCCATCGGGGAGGAAGGATGGAAGCCTCACGGGTGTGATCTTCTTGTGGAATAAGCGAGCTAGAACCCATCCTAGGTGGAGTCGGTACCCCTCGTAGATAGCTCTGAGGAGTAGAAGATCCTCTCGGCTGACATGATGAAGATCCTTCTCTGGAGCAAACAACAAGGATCTACGCAAGACAATATGAGCAAAACGAAAGAGGGGTGAGATACCGAACTGATGGAGTTTTGGTCCGTGGTCTGGGCACCCAACACTCCTGAGATGTGGCTCCAGAGTGCATCATAGCTCGGGCTCCTGGCCTTGTTGTCACCCCAGCCGAGGTGGTGGCCGTGATAGTGCTCGTGTGGGATGTCGAGGTGGTCGGCAAACTCGTCATAAGTGAACTCTCTATACACCCCACCGAGGAAGAAGGAGATGACCTTCTTCTGCTGTCTGGACTTGTGAGTGTCCAGCTGGAAGGTGGCCCAAAACTCCTGAAGCGCGAGAACAGGAAAGTCATCTGCAATGGTGGTCAGCTCCAGAAGTCCTGCAGCTGCAAGAGAACCAGAGACGTTTTCGAACCATGTCTCCGCAAAGTCCTGGATAGAATCCAGGGAGAGTGGGCGCACGTCAGCCACAGGTATGTGCTGGATCCTCTAGTAGCGCTCGAAGTGGTGCCCCGACAACCTGGCAATGAAAGGGTGGAACCCCTGGCAGTTTGGGAAAGCCGGTGGAGGACCGTGGATGGCAGGAGTGACGGGAGCGGGTGCTCTGGAACTAGCTCTGGCGTCTAAAGCGACAGAGGTGGATCCTGGACCACTGGGTGCGACTCTCGGCCTCTTACCCCTGTTCCTAAAAGATATAAAAAATTTAAACCACATTAGTCAAACCGATCTTACCCCACACTTGGTCAAAAAAACTCAATTTCACAAAGAAACGAGAGAAATCGAGTGGGGATAAGCTAATGTAACGATCGGAACCAAATGTAATTATGAGGGAAGCAAAAGGGTAAACAGGGTAGCCAATGCACATCATTTATTCAAAGGCAAACCGACATTCATGAAAAAGTCAACACCTCGCAAAATTTAGCAATTACGCATAGCTAAACACGATCAACGATATCACAAGGTACAATCATAGGTCCAACAATAGTTAATCATCAATAGGCACGCAAAGAGATGGACCGGGCAACCAAATAAGCTTATAACGATTCATGGTCAAACCGAAAGTCCGCAAAAGTCAACACTATTATAGAATCATCAATTAAGCATAGCAATTCTCGTTCAAATATCATCAAATCATGGCACAATATTCCATGAGCATACTAGATCATCTAGTTTCAAACAATTCTGCAAAAATCACACCGAATTAGTAGGCACGCAAATCGAGATAGACCGAAAAAGCCAACCAAAGTCAAACTCGACGAAATTTAGCAATCTACATGGCAAAAGATTCGCAATGAAAAACCCAACAACTAAGCTTGAAGACATGTTGGGTGAAAATGAACGTACGAGAAAGAATTGGCGAAAAACTAAAAAATGGTGTTTCGGGTGGAACTGGGGCTAGAGGGCTCCGATTCGGACGATCTAGGTGTCAAAACGTTCATGAGAACGAGGGGAAGAGTGTGGCGATGGCGGAGGTGGTCAGAAAACGGTGGCGGGGTGATTCAAATTGGTGGCAAAAATGAAGAAAAGGGGGACTGTCGGCAGGTTTCGAAAATGAGGAGAGAGGGAGAAAATCCGGAAAAATGAAAAGATAAGGGGGAAAGAGTTTTTGGATTTTTTTGAAAATTTTTGGCAAAAAGTTTGGTAGTTTTCGCCAAAGAAAAGTTTGAAAAACTGTCTGCCGGTTTGATAAAAGTTTTCGCCGAAAAGTATAAACTTTTCGTCGGGAAGTAATTAAAAAACTGGTCTGAAATTTACAGGAGGTTTCAAAAAGAAATTTTTGCCGAGAAGTAGTGCAATTTTTGGTGAAAATTAAGAGTTGCAGTTTTAAAACATTTTCTGAAATTTCGGCAAACTTTGAAAATCAAAACAAAATCAACAGAGGTCGGAACAATCCCAAATGAATTGGAACTGAGGACACAAAGCACACACAGAGAAAAATAAAAGACCACCCAAAGAACACTTTTGGCTCCCCCGAACCGACTCTAAAAATGAGACTGACTCAAGAATTCAAAAACTGACTTCAGCCGTGGGTTTCCTGCCACGAAGCGCTCTTGCTTAACGTCCTTGAGCTGGACGATACCTGGATGGTGTTAGGAGACATCCCAACTCAGGATCTCCTTCACGCTCGCGTCAATATTGAAGAAATACAGCTTCGGTTTACCGCCAGTGAGTAAGAAGTGCTTCCCATTAATATGAGTCATTTGGGTTCGTCCGTCAGGAAGGTGGCCGGTTACTTCGAAGGGTCCGAACAGATCTTGCGGCTGCACGTCCTTCTCTGGTGGTTTGGTAGAAGAAGGTAGAATGATGGGCTCGGGACGAGGCGGTTTAATGATTGGCCTCCACACTTCTCTGGTCTTTCCTTGTTTCTTCTTCTTCAACTCGCCAGGATTCTTAGCCTGAGGTGATCTGGAAGAGGAGGCTTTCAGTTACTCCTTCTTCTTTGGCTTCTCCGCTGGCGTCTTCTTCTTTTGCTTGATAACCTGTTCAGCAGCTGAGATAGCTATCTTTGGAGAAACACTAAGAACGATGTTAGTAACGGAGTTGACAGAGGCCAACTCCACAGTTTCAACAGAAAGACAATGAGCTTCTCCCTTGGGAATGTACTTCATATCGCCCTTAAGACGGAATGTTGCAGTGCTTTCCCGACCCTTAATGTCAGCGATCTTTTAGGTACATTGATTGTCATGTCGGATGTTTCCATGAAAGGCCGACCTATCAGGAGAGTAGCATCGTCCCTCCAGTATCCATAACTACATAGTCCGCTAAGAAGGTGAAGGGGCCACACTTAGTAATTACGTTCTTAATTATTCCCCTAGGCGTCTTTAAAGATTTGTCAGCGAACACTAAATGCATGCTAGTAGGTTTTAATTCTCCTAGATTGAGTTTCTCATACAGACACATATGCATGACATTTATAGACGCACCTAGATCAACCAGACAACGCTCGAATTCAATATCATTAATGATTAAGGGTATAGTAAAGGAACCAGGATCAGAGCACTTAGCTGGGATTGGTATGGACAGCTTCTGGTCATGAACGACGGAGCATTCTTCCTTGGAAAGCATGGAGGATGCTTCTTTCTTCTTCGACGAACTGAGCTGCTCGATTTTCCCACCTGGCAATGCGTTAGGGAATGGGATTCTTGGTTGATACGAAGCAAGAGGGGGCTCAGGTGCGCGTTTAGGCTTTGACGAAGGAGTCTTCTCGTCGTCTTCCTTGATCTTTGGTGTATCAACCCCTGCAACATCAGGAATCATGGCCGGATTGGAAAAGGTAGTGGTAGCCAAACTCTTACAGCTCCGAGTGAGAGAGAGTCTTCACGTCGTTCTTCGGATTTGTTTCTGTTGGCTTGGTAACTTACCGAAGGGGCGACCACTAGAGAGCAAGCTAGCGATGTTGTTCACTTGGCTCTCCACTCTATGGCCTTGCGCAATCTGTTCTTCATTTAGGAGGGCTTGAGCTTTGAATTGGCTATCATGATCATCGAGCCTGGTGATGATCTGATTCAGCTTCTTATCCAACTCACTATCCTTGCTGTCATGCGGCGGTGGTCTCTAAGGCTAACCCTGACAGCTGTTGTTCAGATACTGGTTCTGGTGATTGCCAGGAGCTGTATCATAGTCGCCTTGGTTCCGGTGGGGCGGTTGATAAACACCTCCAGTTTGATTGTTAGGCTTCTGATCTTGAAGCGACTCAGGTGGTCGGGTATTCTGATTCTGGTTTGCTCCAGAGTTGTAGGGAGGTCGCTCTTGAAAGCTTCCTTGTTGTCGGAATTGACGGTAGCCAGTATAACCTTGTTGGTTGTTGGCGAAGCCTTGACCAATGAAGTCGACTTCCTCGACAGACCAGACTTTGCTCTACCAAAATTCTGGCAATGACTTCCATTGTGAGCACAGGCGCCACACCATTGGTAGTCAGCAACAAAAACAGAGGCGGATGGAGGCTTGATAGGCATGGTAGAGTTCTTCAAGTGCTTCTCGATTTCCGCCTTAAGTTGCTCTTCAATGTTGAGCTTGCTTCGAGCTCCTTCTGTTTGTCTCTCCCAATTCCTTGACTTGGAAGCGCAATCAGGAAAGTGAAGCATAGCCGCTTCTAGTGTAAGAGCAGTGATATCCCCCTCAACTAAGGAGTTAACCCATTTGGATGACTCCTCGTTCATTCATCGAGCAAAAGTCTCAGCTAGTTGCCTTTACTCGAAACCGTGATGGGGGCAGCTGTAGAGGAGATCCTGGAATTCATTCCAAGCGTCGTATAAGCTCATTCCTTCCTTCTGTCTGAACCTGGAGATACTATCTTTGTAGGCGGTTGTTCTGGAAGGAGGAAAGTATTCTTCAACGAAATCTTGAGCCAGCTTGTCCTAGTCAGTGTAGTAACCGGGAGGCCTTCTATTTAACTATCTCTAAGCGGGTCCTCGAAGAGAGAATGGAAAGGCTCGCAAGCACAAGGTGTTCTTGTCGAGATTCCATTCTTGAATGTCTCGCAAAGAGCAATGAAATCCGCCAAGTGAGTGCAAGAATTGTCGTACGACCTTCCTTCAAACTGCACGTCCCTAGAGATCATTCCCAGGAAGGGGATCTTAATCTCGTAGTCGGGATCATCATCATAACGCGGCACGGAGATAGAGGATCGAACGCTAGTCGCGCTTGATTTGTTATAATCGGCTAGACTTCTCTGAGCCGCCGGCGGTGGTGGAGGAGGCGGTAGATGGTCGTCCATTCTAGGAGAAGGTGGTGGCGAAAGCGATGCGGTGGATGAAGCGGATGAAGATGAAGATGAGGAGCTCTCCTTCGGCTCCTCGATCTTGATTGGGGTGAAAGATGAAGGTGGAACGGTAGTAGATTGCTTTGGAACTCACGGTTGCCTAGGTGGAGCAGAACTACCCGGCTTGTCTGAAGTAGAAGACTTGATAGACTTAGACTGAGAACGAGTATACGGGTGGTTCATAAACCTAAAAAAACCCTGCAATGAACAAAAACAAACACAACCGGTGTAAATTGAAGTGTGATGGAAAAGTGAAAGATGGAAAGGTAGAAGAATAGAATGTCGACTCTTCTTTCAAACAACTAGACGAGTTCCCCGGCCACGAATTTGATGACACGCTTTTGGCGTGCATGTAGTCAAATAACTATCAAGCACAAAGCAAGATAGATCGTATTCCATAGGGTTTCTTCTAATCGTCTACTCAAATATGCTGGCAAATTACCAGGTTTAAACAAGTTGCGCGTGGTATGACTTCCACGACTTCTAAACTATAGAGCAGAGAAATTAAAAATGAAATAAGATAAAAGACAAATTGACAGGTTATTTAACTTAACTAGACCGCAGACAAGCTTAGATTTCAAATCCCCCTAAGATCACCAGAACATTGGCGATCACAAGACCAGCGGTTTTCAATCCTGATTCCTTCAGTTCTCAGACACCACCATAACTCCTGACCCTTAGGTTTAAGACTAGCAAACATTTTCTCTATCCGATCTAACTACCAAGATTAATTGACCGCCCGTGCATTCGCTTCTGCAACAGAAAACTAATAGTGTGATTAATGAGTTACTCTAGCAGCGGATTAACCCTTACTGGTTCCTACAAAGAGAAATTGTTCCAATGAATAGGTGAACTGTTGATTTGGTGTTTTGAAGTGAGGCGAACGTTCGCTACTATCCTCAGCTTACCTAGAATCTTAACTGGGTGATCAAGCTAGAAAAGAAACACAAAAGCAATTAAGAACAAACCAAACATGCAAGAGAAACTGGATTTAATTACCGCCGACCCGTGATCGCTTTAAAGCCCTAGGTCACTTAACATTCATCTAATCTAAGCTCTGTGAGTTTAGCTACTCATGTCCAATACAAAAGAATCGAATACAAACAAAGAATACATCTTCAAACAGGGAGAATAGAGAAAAACTGTAAAACCTAATTTTGGATGAATCTGTGAAGCTTCAATCTCCTAGATCTTCAACTCCTAGCACCGAGCTCTCTGAGATGGAAGGATGGTGTCACGATATCTTCCCGGCTCCTCAAACTCTCAAAACTCTCTCTCGAACTTTTTAAGTCTGGGATTTAATCCAAGGAAATAGGTATATTTCGATTGTGGCCACCGGTTTAGTATTTATAGGGTTTCAGAATCCTAGCCAGAAAAGGAGGTAGTTTTCGGTGAAAACTTGAGAGTTTTCGCCGAAGACTTCAGTGGAAACCTTGGCTAGATCTCCTGTCTTCGACTTTGCACTTCTTCATTTGGTTTTCGGCGAAGACTTTGGACTTCTCGCCGAAAACTCTAGTTAACACCGGGGCAGTGCTTTCTTTTGGCTTGGTTGACTTCTAGATTGATCTCGGGCCATTCCTTGAGGTTTCCTTTGCTTCCCAAGCTCGTCTGTGGCTACATATTTAACGGCAAAAAATTCTGTAATCTAAAAAACACAAGAAAACCATTAAATAGACACATAACGGGCCAAAGTAACCAAAACGGCAAGAATTAGAGCAATTAGGTGAAAACAGCCTAAACTCCCCTAAAACCTGAGATTCAAGCAAGGAAATGTAGCTTAAATGAGGCTGATAATCACGTAAAATCGAGTGTCATCAGTTATGATGGAGAGTTGGGGAAAATTTGGTTAGTTTGGAAACCATATATCCCTGTTTTAATTGTTAGAAATGGAAGGTGGATCTTCCTACTGGTTTCTTTTGCACTGTTGTTTTTGCTTCTACTCAGTTGCATGGTAGGAAAGATCTTTATGCTGAGGTTAAGTCTCTTGCTTGTAGCTCTAAGCCTTGGTTAGTGGGAGGATATTTTAATGCTATTCTTACCTCTGGTGAAGCATCGAACAGGTTGTCTTGTTTTAGTAGTATGGATGATTTTGTGGAATGTTGTGAGTTAGTGGAGCATGTTTCCACTGGCCCTCTCAATTTACTTGGGTGAACAATAGGGTTGATGATCCTATTTCCAGAAAGTTGGATAGTGGCATGCTTCTTTCCCTGGAAGTCAAGGGTTCATTTGAAGAAGGTGGAAGTTCAATGCAAGCAAAAGGCTATGTTTGATGACCCTACTCCTGTTAATGTTGAAAATTCTAAGATTAGCCGGTCTGAGCTGGCTCAGCTATGAAGAGATGTTTTTGAGACAAAAGTCTAGATCTATTTGGATTTCTGAGGGGGATAGTAACACTAGTTTTTTCTTTAATCAGATCAGGGCCAGGAATTTAAGGAATACAATCAGGCAGTTGAGATCTGATCAGGGGAAATGACAAATGACCCTAGCCAGATGGAGAGAATTGTGGTTAGCTTCTATCAGAGGTTATTAGGGGTGGATAAAGTTACCCAGGATGTTGATTTAGATGAGATTATCATCCGTAAACTCTCTATTGATCAGCATGACTCTATTGTTAGGCCTGTTAGTTTTCAGGAGGTTGTGGAAGTTTTGAAAAGCATGCCTAATGATAAGTCTCCTAGCCCTGATGGCTTCCTTGTTTTTTTCTTCAAAGAGTGCTGGGAAATGGTAGAAGATGATGTGGTTGCTGCAGTTCTTCATTTCTTCACCTATGGTAAGCTTCTTTATTTTGTTAACTCTGTTACTTTGGCACTTATTCCAAAGAAGAAGAAGGCTAGTGAGGTTAAGCATTTCAGGCCTATATCCTGCTGCAATGTGGTTTATAAGCTGATTTCCAAGATCTTGGTCAACCGTATGAGTGAGGTTTTACCTTTCTTGATTAACAGAGAATAGTCTGCTTTTGTTAAAGGTAGACTTATAGGGGATAATATTTTGTTGGTCCATGAATTATTGAGATCTTATGGCAAGAAGGATATTTCACCTAGAGCAGCGATGAAAATAGACCTTATGAAGGCTTTTGATAGTGTGAGTTGGAATTATTTGATTAAGGTGCTTCTTGCTATGAACTTCCCTTCTTCTTATGTGGCATGGATTGAAGTTTGTCTTAGGTCTACTATGCTCTCAGTTAATTTGAATGGAAGTCTTTGTGGTTATTTTAAAGCGCAAACTGGTCTGAGACAAGAAGATTCAATCTCTCCTTATCTGTTTGTGATTGCTATTGAAGCTTTGAGTTGCCTGTTGGATAAGGGGGCTGAGAGAGATGAGTTTGATTGGCATCCTCAGACTAAAGGGGTTCTTTCACATCTTTGTTTTGTTGATGATCTTCTGATTTTCTCCAAGGCAAAAACTGCCACTGTCCAGGGGGTGGTTGACATCCTGAATCGGTTCTATAGTATTTCAGGGCTTAAGTATAATCCTGATAGGAGTGAGATTTATATGGCTGGGGTGGATGATGATACTAAGGTTTCTTTGACATCTTTGAGTGGCTTTAAGCAAGGAGAACACCCGTTGAGGTATCTTGGGAATCCCTTTGACTTCAGGAAAATTAAGAAGGTATGAATGTCGGATTCTAATATATAGGATCACTAAACTTATTAAAACCTGGACTGCTAAGCTTCTCTCTTATGCTAGTAAGCTCCAACTCATTGAGTCAGTTATCAATGGAATGCTTCAGTACTGGCTCTCTATTTTTATCCTCCCAAAGTATATGATGAAAGAAGTGGAGAGACTCTGTAACTTGTTTCTTTGGGGTAAGATGGAAGGTGGAAGAGCTAAAGTCTCATGGGATAATCTGGCCTTCCCTAAGAGAGAATGAGGGGTTGGACTTAAAAAGCTTACTAGTTGGAATCTTGCAAATGCAGCTAGGCACATCTGGAGTATCTTTACCAAAAGCAGCTCTTTATGGGTTGCTTGGATTGAAAAGTATAGGTTGAAAGGGGTAAGCATTTGGACAGTTAAAGTTGATTATGGTTCTTGGAACTAGAAAAGAGTGCTTAAATGCAGGGGGTAGTCCATCAGTTTATGACTATTACTCCTACTGGTGAGTTTTGTTGGAATGGGAAGCAGCTGCAACGTTTTAAACCAAAGATTGTTTGGAGTTTGATAAGGGAAAGGAGACCAGAGGTGGATTGTTTTAGTCTTGTATGGACTGGTTATATTGTTCCTAGATGGAATTTTTTTGGATGGATGATTGTGGCTGATAAAATCATAACGAGGGACAAAGTCTTGAGGCGGAATGCTGGAGTTGATGCAAGTTGTGTGTTCTGTGAAGGTGTTGTTGAAACTCGATCTCATCTTTTTTTTTAATGTAGTGAAACTCAGAAATTTGCAGAGGCAGTTCTCAGAGGGTGCTTTACTAGTTATCACTGGAGAGATGTGGTTAGTTGTGCTGCTTCTTGGAGATGTGATTCGGTTAAGATGAAGGTTAAGAAGATGAAGTTTGTTATGGTTCTAAATTGTATTTGGAGAGAAAGGTGTGCTAGGATTTTTTGTGGTAGAGTTACTAGTCTTGATAGCTATAGTTCAAGGATTATATATGATATGAGGTGTTTTGCTAGTACTCATATAGAGAGGGGGGGGGGATTTTGAATAGTATTTAGTTTGTTTGAGTTTTTTTTGTATAATTGGTAGAGTGATTTCTCTTTTATAGACCTTAATTGGTTTTTTTTATGAAATGAATCCCTAATTCATCAAAAAAAGGAGAATTCATTATACATTCATTTTTCTGATCAAGCCACGAGCTGGAGAGAGTTTGAAGCATATTTCATAGTCCCAGAAGACGCTCGGAGCCTAGGAATTGAAGATTTCAAGATCGAAGCCACTCAGAATTATCAAAATTTGGTTTTTCAGTTTCTCCCTATTCTTCCTAACTAATTAAATGAATTCTCTTGTGGTTTTTTATTCTTGTTGTTGGATATGAGTAGCTAAACTCTTCTAGCTTAGATTAGATAAACCCTAAGTGATCCGGAGCTTTAAAATGGTCATGGATTGGCAGGAAGTAAGATTTTAATTCAGACTTTTCTTATTTGTGTTTAATTCGTTCTTAAAATCTATTTCTTTTATGGCCTGATCACCTAGATTAGATTCTTGTTAGGATAAAGGATAGTGGCGAACGTCCACCTTGTCCTAGAACATTGGATTAAACAGTAACATATTCAGCGGATTCACCTGACTAATAGGGGCCATTTAGGGTTAATCCATTTCAATAGTAGCTTATAGAATCAACTCAGGTGCACTAGTCAGTTATCCATTGCAGAAGCGAACACATAGACAGATGATTGATCTAGGTAGCTAGTTCAATAGTAGCGAACGTTCGTGGACTTAGACCTAAGGGTAAGGAGCTACGACGGTGATTAAGAATTGAATGAATTAAGTTTGAAACCTGCCGGTCTTGTGATTGACAATGCCTTGGTGATCTTAGGGGGATTTAAGTCTAAGCTCATTAATTGAATCCAATCACTCAATCAATCAATCTTTTCTCTTTAATTAGTTTACTTTCCTTGCATGCTAGCATTAGAATCTCGTGGAACTCACACCACACAATCTATCAAAACCTGAATAGCTTTGAATTCCTTTGAGTAAACATTAAGAAGAGCCCCATCGAAAACGATCCATCCTACTTTTGTAGGATAGTTATTTGACCGATGTTTTATGTGGCTTATCAATAAGTATAGGTCCCATTATTGTATTCCAACGTGGGAGTCTGGTATGCTCCCTAGGTAGTTTGACGCAAAAGTATGCCAGTGGGTTCACTCAGTTTCAATAGGAAATTGATTTCCCTCTAGTCTCTCTTTTCAGTTAGAAGTAGTTGGTCTTTTTAGTTAGAAGTAGGTGAGTCGAGTTTGGAGCATCAGTTGCTGGTTGTTGGCAGTGGAGTTGAGCTAGAAGACTGAAGGATGGTGACCGAGGATGAGGGAGACATTTGTGTATTTTCATTTTAGTTGATAGCTTGGGGGATTTTCAAATCCGATTTATTGTTGATGTTGTTTAAAAGATTTCTGGTTGTATGTGGTTTGAAATGTATTTAAGTGGGATCCCCATCTCCCCGTCTTTTGTTTTAATGATTATATTTTATCGATCTTATTTTTGCTAGTTTTGCATTGGTTATTTTGGTTCAATTTATTACTAGTAGCACTGGTTCCCAGTCTAACCAATGGGTTGGAATCAGGCGATTCGGGGCAGGTGTTACACTACATGTGGCGTGGAGATGCCTTTTCAGGAGGGAAGGCAAAGGTGGCTTGGAAAAAAATTGTTTTCCCCATGATGGAGGGAGGCCTAGGTCTGCGAGACATGAAAATGTTGAACTAGGCTCTGATCTTTCGACTTCTCTTGGACATTTTTGCTTCTCAAGGTTCTATTTGGGTTGCGTGGCTCCGACACTATAGACTTAAGGGGAGAGATATTGCTTCTATATCAATAAGTACTGGATCCTGGGTATAGAGAAGGTTGTTTAAGCATAAATCCTCTTTCCTTTTTCATTTCTCTAATGATAAGGGCGTCCCTAAGTGGGATGGTATCTCTTATCCTAAGATGAAACTGTCAATCATTTGGAGTTCTATTAGATCCATTCGTCTGTGTGTTCCTTGGTACCAACTCGTTTTGGATTTTGGGAGTAGACCGAGGAACAACTTCTTTGCATGGCTTTACATTCTCCGGAGATTATCTACTAAAGCCAAGTTACTAAGTTGGGGTATTGTTGTTGATCCAGCAAGTTCTTTATGTAATTTTGGTGTTCTGGAAACCCATGATCATTTCTTCTTCAGTTGTGACTATTCTCTAGAAGTTTGTGAGTAGTTGTTGGGGAGATTCATGAATATCCGTGATGGTGATGGGGGTTGTATTTTGTCTTTCTTCAGTCAGGCTGCCAAAAGGAAATTGCAAGAGGAATGGTCTGTCGCGCTGTTTAGAGAACAGTTATCGACCATATTTGGAGAGAACACCGTGTAAGGCTTCATGGTAGTGTTCATGTGGATTCTTTGGTTAGGTTTATAATTCGAGAGGTAGCTTATCAAGCTTTGGGTAGCTCTGTTTATTCAGCACCCATAGCTTCTTCAGGTTTCTCCCTGGAATTGTAATTAATTTCTCCCAGGTTTTCTAGTTTCTTTGATGGCGACAATGGTGACGAAGATTCTGAATTCTTACAAAAAAATGAGAAAAAGTTGGTTAAATCAAATTAGAGAAAAAAATATAACCTAAAAATAGAGATAACGTAACTACCTATCAGAAGAAAAAGTAGAAGCAACATCGGTAACTTTGACTGATGGTAAGGAGGGGAAGTGGAGGAGAGGTATCAATGACTTAAAGTAGGGGGTCGTTGAGGAGTCGATGATGAAAAATAGAGGTGGAGAGCTGTCAATGGCTTAGTGGTAGGGGTGTTAGAGGAACGAAGGCTAGGAGGTGGGGGATGTTGGGGAAAATAGAGGAGTCGGCACAGTATTTTGGCAGTGGAGGCTGGTGGCGGCGAGGGTTCCGGTAGTAGAGGGTGGTGAAGGAAATGGCGGTCAAAAGGTAGGATGTTGGGGATAGTGGAGGAGCAAGAGCTTGAGTGGGGGTGGTGGCAATGTGGAGTACATCGGCAGCTGAGGCTGGTGGCGGCGAGGGTCTCTGACACGGAAGGTGGTGTCGATGACCGTTAGGAGTGGTTGATAACGCGTAGAAAAGGGTATCAAATAAATAACCTATCAGAGTAGATTAAAACGTATTCCAAGGGTTTCTTCTAACTGTTTACTCAAAGAAGAAATCAAATAATAAGGTTTAAAACAAGTTGCGTAGTGTGAGTTCCATGACTTCTAAACTATAATGCAAAGGAAATGAAATTGATTTGAAAAACAGATTAATTGATTGAGGTTTGGTTACGATTGACAGACAAAAGCTCAGACTCGAATCCCCGTTATATTACCAAGGCATTAGCGATCACAAAACGGTGACTTTTGAATCCTAATTCATTTAGTTCTTAGACACCGTCACAGCTCCTTACCCTTAGGTCTAAGTCTGCAAACGTTTTCTCTATCTAACTAGCCACCAAGACAAATTAACCATCTGTGCGTTCACTTCTGCAACAGATAACTAATTGGTGCACCTGATTGATTTTAATGAGTTGTTCTTGAAACGGATTAATCCTAAATGGTTCCTACGAGAGGCATGATTCCATTTAATAGGTTACTTAATTTATTCGAAGTTCTAGAACAAGGTGGACGTTCTCCAACTATCCTTATTTGAACAGGAAACTAATCTAGGTGATCAAACTAGAAAAGAAACACAAATTAAGAACAAATCAATTATGAATAAGAAACTGATTGAATTAAGTTCTAAAACAACGAGGAGAAGGTACATCTTTTCTTTGCTGACTCCGTCCAAGTCCACTCCAATTGCCTCGTAGTTGCTAAGTATAGTATGGTCACCTCACAATAATTATTGTTATAAATATATATTTTTTTTATATACACTAGTGTCGGGGGGACGCATCATTGATCAAGGTCGCGATGGTTTTGTGAGAGCTTGGATGAGGCAACTGGCTAGGTGCTTCACTTGGAGACCTTTCAGACTTCCCTCCGGAGTGAGACTGATCGCATGAAGGAGGAGATGGGTACTGCTAATGAGCATATTGTTCGTTTTGAGTCTGACTTAGCTCAAGCTCGATCCCAGGTCAATAATTTGGAGGCGATATCTGTTGAGAGCGATAGTGCCAAAGAGTTGCTGATTGAATCCCTGGCTTCTCAAGAGGCGACTGATCAAGATCTGACCACCTAGAAGGCCCAATATACTGTAGTTATGGAATACTTCAACCAGACTCTCGGCGAGAGCATGTGGGTGGTCATGCGCAGCTGTAAGAAGGAATTCCACAGGATTTTTCCCTCCAAGCCTTGGCCAACTTGCAAGATGCTCCATGCTGTGCTTAAAGGTCTCAATCGTTATAACGCAGGGGTTCCTGCCCAGCCGATTCTGAAGAGGACAATGCCTTTAGGGACTCTAAGCACCTCGAGCATGAAGTGGTTGCGGAGGATGCTGAGTATGTGGCGACTAAGCGCCGAAGGCGAGGGGTGCCTGATGTGGACCCTGCCACTCGCGACGGCACAGAGGCTCGATTGACTCCTCCCCGATCTAATCCTCCCTCCAGCAGCAAGGCCTCCGGTTCTAGCTCTGTCCCTCCCAAGTCTGGTTCGGGGGATCAAGGAAAGGGAACCGCCCTTCAGTGATTTTTTTATAATTTTTCTTCTTGCGTACTGCTGACTCAAGCTTTTTATTTTAGTTCTTGTTCCTTTGTATCTGAACCTCTCCTTCTGTCAAATCTTGGTTTTACCGCTCGTTCGAGCACACTGTATTTTTCATACTTGCCAATCGTGTTTTGCTGATCGCAAGACTTTTCGAATGTCTATAAACTTTTCTTGGCGACTCAATGCCCGTAGGTCTTACTTGGCGATTTAATGAACGTAGGTCTTACTTAGCGATTCAATGCCCGTAGGTCTTACTTGGCGATTCAATGCCCGTAGGTCTTACTTGGCAATTCAATGCCCGTAGGTCTTACTTGACACGTTTTGGTAGATAATCTGCAAAAAAGGTTATGTCCATCGATAATTGCTATCTGACATTTGTCATTTCATTTAAATTCGAGTGTTACAATAGTAAAACTCTATCAATCGTAATATCTTCAGAGGTGCATGGAGTTCCACGTCTTTGGGACCTTTGTGCCATCCATCTCTGCTAACTTGAAAGTATTGGCTCCCACCACTCTTCGAATCCTGTATGGACCTTCCCACCTGGGATTAAGTTTTGTTGCCCCAATCGCCGGTCTGAAGATCTTTCGTAGCACCAAAGCGTTGATCGTAATGTGATGTGGGCGAAGTTTCAAGTTATATCGCCTAGCCAGCTGCTATTTCTCTGCGACTAGTCACAATTGCGTCTTTTCTCTTCTTTCTTCAATCTTGTCTATATTGTGCATCAACTCTTGCTCGTTTACCTCGTCCTTGTATTTCTGAATACAAATGGACGGGATAGATATCTCTACCGGAAGTACAGCTTCAGTCCCATACGTGAGAATGTAGGGAGTCTCTCATGTTGATGTCTTGTAAGCTGTTCCGTGAGCCCATAATACGTGGTCCAACTCATCAACCCAAGTGCCTTTGTAGCCGTCCACCCTCTTTTTCAATCCCTGAAGAATAAGTTTGTTGGTCGCCTCCGCCTGCCCATTGGCTTGTGGGTAGGCGACCAATGCAAATTTCAAGTTTATTTTCAAATCATCACAAAACTCTTTGAAAACTTGAGAATCAAACTGAGTGCCATGATCGCAAATGATGCTCTGCGGGATTCCGAATCTTCTGACAGTATACTTGAACGCAAATTTTTGTATCTATTTGGTCGTGATGCTGGCGACTGCCTCGGCTTCCACCCACTTGGTGAAATAGTTCACCGCCACTATGAGGTATTTTCTTTTTCCCGATGCTTCTGGAAATGAACTCCTGACATTTGTGACACTTCTTTACTAAATCGCCCGCTTCTTTTCTCATTGTTGGCTAGTAAAACCCTTGATAGATAAAATTTTTTTCTAGACTCCTCGCTCCTAGATGAGTGCCGCAAACACCTACATGTACTTCCTCCAGTGCCCAAGCTGCATCATCTTCACCGAGGCACCTTAGGTAGGGACCCATTGCCGACTTTCTATATAATTCACCTCCTAGCAGGATACACCTCCCTGCTCGCCTTTGCAACATGGTCGCTTCAATCTGATCGGTTGGCACTGCATCGTTTTCCAGAAAATGGATGATGGGCGTCCTCCAGTCGCCTTGTATTGTGCCCTGATTAATTTGCAAACATTGTTTTGCCCTTATTTCTTTCTCTACAGTGACCATCCGTCCTTAGTCAAAGTCTATTGATGTCGCGAGTTTCGAAAGCGCATCCGTGTGACTGTTTTCTTCTCTAGTGATCTGATCGATGCTCACCTTTTTAAACTCGGAAATGAGTAATTTGACTTCATCAAAGAAGGGGAGAAGTGATTCCTCCTTTATCTCGAACCTCCCATTCACTTGATTCACGACCGCCGCCGAGTCTTAAAATACTTTGACGTTAGTGACCCCCATGCTCTTGGCGATTCGTAGTCCTGCTTTCATGGCACCGTAATCTGATGCGTTGTTTGTTCTATTATTTACGAATCGCAAGGCCACCTCATGGAGTACACCACCTGGCGATTTCAAAACTATTCCTACTCCAGCTCCTCCCTTACTGGAGGCGCCATCCGTAAACAACGTCCATTCTTCCCCTTCCTCCGAATCTTCTTGTACCGCCCCCTCTACTACAAAATCTGCAAGGACTTGGGCCTTAATCGCCATCTCAGGCTGATACCGGATGTCATACTCACTTAATTCAATTGCCCACTTTGCTAGCCTTCCTGCTACGCGCATGGATCTCAAGGCATTTTGATCGGTAGGTTGGTGAGCACATGAATAGTTTGTTCCTGAAAATAGGGCCTCAGTTTCCTAGCAGCACACACTAATGTGTATGCCATCTTTAAAATCGTCGGGTATCTTATTTCCGCGTCGATTAACGTTTTGCTTGTGTAGAAAATGGGATGTTCACTTTTTTATTCCCGGCGTACTAACACAGCGCTGACCGCTTTAGGAGAGATTGCGATATAGAGAAACATATCTTCATTTAACTTAGGTGATGCAAGTATAGGATGAGTAATTAAAAACATCTTTAGCTCTTCAAAAGCCTTATTACACTTTTCATCCCAGGCGAATTTAGACACATTTTTCAAAGTTGCAAAAAATGGTGCACAGCGATTCGCAATTCTTGGGACGAAATGATTGATTATCGTGAGTCGCCCAGTGATGCGAACCGCCTCCTCTAGGAAGGGATCGACTCAACACCCAAAACTATATTATCAGCCCCACGAGAACCTAACCTTTGAAACCGCGGAGAACCTTGAAATCCACTAAATAACGACTTAGGAACCCCAAGTGTTCGGTCGAGTTGGTGCCACAAACAAAGGATGATAGCCTTTGATGATAAACCAAAACCTTAAGCTAAGCAACAACGAGCAAAGACTTGAAGGAAAAAAGAACAAACTTCTGAAATTTTCATTAATCAAATAATTTGTCTTACAATCGTGTCCGAGGCCTCTATTTATAGCACAAAGGGTGGCCAATGCCGGTTCCAACTCTAAAAAGGAAAAATTAAAATAATCCTAAAAGATAGGCCGAAGAAACTATTAAAATAAACTAAGTTGTCCGAAAGTAAAACTCCTAAACCGGGTAAAATTCAGCAAAACCCTAATCCGGGTGGATTAGGGCAAATCCGGCTTTCCTTGTCCGGGTGGGATTGGGAAACACTCCGGGCGCGGGCAGGGGAAACAGCCGGAAACACGCGGTGGCATTCTTGTAATTTTTGCGGGTTACGTGTATCCAGGTGATCAGTCTTCGGCATTAGTCGCTCCGGACCGGTGCTAGGGTTTCAGTGATGTCGGGGCATTCGGCCTTCCTGGTTGATATTTCCTCGGACAAGAGAGGTTTTTCCCAAGTCTTCTGGCCTCCTGATTCTTCTGGCATCAACTTGTCCGCCAGGTTTTGAGTGCTGAGCAGGGTTGTCCAGGGCTTGAATTGGCTGTCCGCATCCTCCCGGGCCGGGGCAGTGCTCTTAGGTGACCATCCCGTCTTGGCCACGTATTCTTGAATCCTTTTGACCTCTGTACTCCAGAACTGTCTCCAGAACTGTCTCCAGATGGCTTCTGGAGTGTGCTTGACTTATGGGATCATAAAGGTGATGTTAGGGAAGGGCTGAGACTCTGTTCCCGGGCTAGGGCTTATGTCCTCGGCCAGCAGCATGCCCTGGAATATCTTTGCATCTCGTGGAGCCTTTCTTACTGCTTGGGGAGGCCTCAGCCTATACTTCATCTCATACCTTGGTTTGAGAGCTTGTAGGGGGCCGTCCCTCAGCTCTATGCGCTTCTTGTATGGTCCTAGGGTTCGGCCTCCTACGGGTGACCCTGGTGGGGTGTAGGTGTATCGGCGTGTGCTGGGGCAGCTGGGCTGGTTCATATCACCCAGACAAGATTTGAACTTCTTTCATGGTCTTTGGAGGATCCATTGATGTGATTGTTGTTTTATGGGACGGGTTAGCCTCTATTCCCCTCCTAGTTATGAGGTACCCCAAAAACTTTCTCGACGTTGCTCCAAAGACGCACTTTAGTGGATTAAGCCTGAGAGAGTATCGCTGTAACGTATCAAAGGTTTCCCTTAGATCGCCTAGGTGATGGTTGGACTTTTTGCTCTTGACCAACAAATCGTCCATGTATGCCTCCAAATTTTTTCCGACCTGTTTTGAGAAGACAGTGTCAATCATCCTCTGATATGTAGCACCCGCATTCTTGAGGCCAAAGGGCATCACACGATAGTAGTAGTTGGTTGTAGGCGTTATGAATGTTGTCTTCTCTTGATCTTCCTCATTTGGTGGAATTTGATGATAACCTGAAAACATATCCAGAAATGACAACATCTCATTGTTAGATGTTGCATCCACCAACTGCTCTATATTAGGTAAAGGGTACGAGTCCTTGGGATAAACATCATTTAGACTAGTGAAATCTACACACATCCTCCATGCTCCAGACGATTTCTTGACCAGGATGACATTAGCCAGCCACTCAGGGTAGGGAACTTCTTTGATGAAACCAGCCTTCAAGAGTTTATCCACCTCTATCGCCACAGCTTGTTGTCTATCTCTACAAATATTTTGCCTCTTCTGCTGTATGGGATGACTTTCTGGATCGATCGCCAGAGAATGCTTGATTATGTCTGGGGCGATTCCAGGAATGTCGCTAGGCGACCATGCGAACAAGTGTGCAAATTCCTTTATAAGATGAATCAGCCTCTGCCTCTCTTCTTCCTCAAGATATGATAAGATCCAGAATGTTTTTGTGATATCTTCTTCCCATAGTGGTATCGGGACATCGGACTCTGTGGGACTCAGCCTTTCCCCTCCATTGTCAGCTTCCAAGCTAATGTTGAAGCAAGTACTCTTAGTCGCTACTCTGTAGCACTGTCTGGCAATTTCTGGATGCCCCCAGGCGAATCCCACCCCCTCCTCCGTGGCGAACTTCATCACCTGATGTACTGGGATGAGATGGCCTAAAATGTGGCTACGGCCGGGCGACCAAGGATCATGTTGTACGTAGATTTACAGTCCATGACATGAAAGTCCACCGATCATGTCGCTTGTGCCTCGCCATCTCCAATGATCAAATCCATCGTGGCGATCCCTTTGATGGGTACAATATGTCCTGAGAACCCCGAGAAAGTTATCTTCGTCTGCCTCAGTAAGTTGGCTGGCATGCTCATTTTCTTATATAGGTCCCAGAAAATGATGTCTGTCGAGCTTCCTTCATCGACCATGACCCGCTTAACTCGATTGTTGCGTGTGACGACCTGGATCACTTGGTCCTCCCACACGTGCCATATCTTCTTCAGTAAATCCCAACACCGGGCGATTTACTTGATTGATCATCATCAACTCCTGGACGTCTTCTTCTCTTACTTTCTTCGTTGGGCAGCTCTCGCCACCGAAAATAGTTTGATACACATGATTGACTTCTGGACGTGATTTATTTTTGGATCCTTCATTGCCCTGTGGTTCTTGCAATCGGGCGAAGACTCCCCTTTTCTTGTCTTTCACTTCTTCCTTTCCTGGGCGACCCTCTTCCTGAGCTTTGTCCTTTCGTTTGGTATTTAAAATGAATCCCTTAGCCGCCCTTCACTTATCCCCCATTCAATCTCATTCTGCAGCTCTCTGCACTCCTCAGTTGTGTGACCATGAGAATCGTGGAAGTCACGGAACTTTCAGCGGCTTCTCTGATATGACAGAGTTAATTGATGAACGCGTTTTCACGCGCATGTAGTCAAATAACTAATCTACCAGGGTAGACTAGATCGTATTCTACTCGAGGTCTCTTCTTCTTGTCTACTCAAATATGTTGGCAATTACTCAGGTTTAAACAGGTTGTGGGTGGTGTGAGTTCCACGACTTCTAATCTAATAAAGTAGGAAAATAAAAGACAGAAAGATTAAAAGATTGACTAACGAGAAGATAGACGAGCTTAGATTTTGAATCCCCCTTAGATCACCAAGGCAACGACAATCACAAGACCAGCGGTTTTCAATTCTAATTCAATCGGTTTCTATACACCACCATAACTCATGACCCTTAGGTTTTAAGACTGGCGAACGTTCGCTCTATCCGTTCTAACTACCAAGATTAATTAGTCGCCCGGGTACGGTCGCCTCTCGCAACGGCTTAACTAACTAGTGCAATTACTAACGATTTATGAGTTACTCTTGAAGCGGATTAACCCTAATTGGTTCCTACGAAAGGCACACTCCAATGATTAGGTTAACTGATTGAATTGATGTTTTAAAGAGAGGCGAGCGTTCGCTTCTATCCTCAGCTTAACAAGAATCTAAACTAGGTGATCAAGGAAGACAGGTTTAAGCGCCAAAGTAGGGAACTGTCTAGCGACTACGTCTAGCGACAACATCTGGCGACTAACCCTAACTTGCAAAAACCTAATCTAGGCGATCAACCAGAGAAGAAACATAAACAGTGAAGAACAAAACAACCATACAAAGAGAAACTGATTGAACTTCGAATCTAATTACCGGCGATCCGTGACCGCTTTAAAGCCCTGGGTCACTTAGGGTTCATCTAATCTAAGCTCCACAAGTTCAGCTACTCATAACGATAACAGAAGAATCAAAGGCAATAAAGGAAATCATCAAACAGAGGAAGAACATATAAGAACTGAAAAACCTAATTCTGACGAATCCGGCGAAGCTTCGATCTCCTGGATCTTCAAATTTAAGCTCCGAGCTCTCCGAGGTGGAAGATGGCGTCACGATCTCTCCACGGATCTTCGAATTCTCTAAACTCTATCTATCGACCATAGAGTCGGCTGACTCTCAAAAGTCTGATTTGTAAATAGTTGTTGGAAAAATCCTCCCTCTGGCTGGCTGCCGACTGTTTCTTTAAATAGGTAAGATTAGGGTTTTCCAATTCTGTCGCGGAAAAGGAAGGACTTTTCGACGAAAACTTAAGGAGTTTTCGCCGAAAAATTCAGTTAAAATCTTCTGTTTCCTTCGTTGATTTCTTGATAACTTTTCGGCGAAAACTTAAGGAGTTTTCGCCGAAAACTTCAGTGTAATTCAGCTCGTCCGCATGTGAGTTTCTTAAGATATTTTCGCCGAAAACTCTGCAGTGTTTTCGGCGAAAACACTGTGCTGGGCAGTTGGATCTTCGGTTCTGACTCCGGTTTGATTTCTGGTTTGATTTCGGTTCACTCCTTGAGGTCTTGAACACGTTCGTGGTTACGTATTTGACGATAAAAACCTGCGCTCTTACAAAAACACTAGAAAACCATCAAATAGACCCAAAAAGGGCCAAAGTAACCAAATCGATAGGAAATATGGCAGTTGAGTGAGTATTCGCTATTTTACCCCTAAAACCATGTTTCAAGCAAGGAAATGTCGCTTAAATGAGGTTGATAATCACGTCAAATCGAGTGTCATCAAAATACCCCACACTTAAGATTTTGCTTGTCCTCAAGCAAACTAAACTAGAACACACTCAAATTCACAAATGACACGAGATTAAACTGAGATTCAATTCTAACGATTTGGTTTAGACTGTTCCACATAGAAAGAGTGACCTACACATGCAAGAACATCAACCAAACAAATTTTTGATCTCACTGCTTTCTGCACACTTCAAGTAGTAGTTTTAACAAAGCACGTTTCTTTGGAAAATAATTAATCAGGATTAACCGACTACGATAACACCAATTCTAATCAAAAAGACTTTAAGCTCTAGCCACGATGTGGACGCGGAGGTAGGAAAAGTGACGTGGCTATCGACTCGACTTCATCCGTTTCTAGATCTGTACGTTACATGTTCTAGCTAGGACCGATTTAAACAACAATTTTTTTCAAGTTTCAACTTCTTCCTTCAATTTATTTACTGCATACTAGTGCTCGATACCAAACACTTCACTTAGGTGTTGGACCTGCCTAGCTCACAGTATTTGTGTTATTGCTAGTGCTCAACCCGAACACTTCACTTAGGTTTCGGGCTTGCCTAGCTTTATTTTCAGCACTTTAAAGAACTTTACATTGATTTGCACAACTTAATTACTTGATTTAACCATTTAGTCACTTAATCCTAGCTAGTTATAACTTTTTACACAAGATTTTGAATTGGATTTCCGTCTAATCTCAAGCCACAATCACAGGTGAACAAGTATGGAGTGAAAAACATGGGAGAAGGTAGCATTTATCATCTTAGAACGGTGTTATCAAGCTTTGTGATTAACAAGCAAAACAATTTAATTAATTCAAGCTTCAACTACAAGAGTGATTTATGATCTGTTCTGACCTAGACTCATTTGATATCAATTCCGACATGTTGGTTACAGGTTCTAAGTGGAATAGTCTAGACGTCATTGTGAAAAATTGAAGTCAATTTAACATCACAAGTCAAGAATTGAGCAATTCTATGCTAGAGAAATTTCAAAAATGAACCATAGAATCGCATAAAATTGAGCAAGATCATGCATAATCCTAGAATCCTACCCCACACTTAAACGGTTTTGTGTCCTCACAGGACAAAACTAGAGTAGAGAGATACGAAGAACCTGTGACGAGATGGTCGGTGTAGTGGATGAACACGAAGCGTCCGGAGCAGAGCGAAGTAGCTACTCAAGATCCTACAAAACAAAAATAACAAAAAGATCAAAAGGATACCGGGACAAGTGTCCCGGATCCACACAGATTAAAAGTCGAAATGAAGAAGGTTTAGGGGAAATTTTGAAAATTTTTTTACTCTTTTTTTTTAAACGGCACAAATTCAAGGCACGACACTCCTACAGCAATCTAGATCGTCTAAGCTCAATCAGTTCAGAAAAAATCACACCGAAACAGTAGGCACACAAAACGAGGTAAACCAAATTTAAACTCATCGAAATTCAACAATCAGCATGTCAAAAGATTCGAAATTGAAAACCCAACAACTAACCTTTTAGACACGACTCAAGAAAATGGACGGAAAGAGACGAAGTTGGCCAAAAACGTGAAAAGCTTGTTTCGGGGATAACCGGAGCTACAGAGCTTCGATTTGGACGATCAAGTATGCGTTGGAATCAGACCAAAAAAAGGAAACTGATTTTCAAAACAGACACAAGTTTTCACCGAAAAATTCTTCGAAAATAGGCAAAAATAAAACAGAAGTTCACTGTTTGCAAATCACCCAATGTTTTCGGCGAGAAATTTTAATTCTCGCCGAAAACCTATTTTAAAACCTTTTTTTTTCAAAAACCCAACCAAAAACAAATCAAAACGAAAAGAAATTAAATTGACACTTTGGCTCCCCCTAACCTGGTTCAAACGACGAAAAAGACTGACTCAAAAATTCAAAACGGACTCCAGCCGTGGGTTGCCTCCTGATGAACGTCGCAGAAGCGGTTGATCAAATACTACCAAGCTAACAAAAGCTAGGGTAGATCGTATTCCAAGGGTCCTCTAAGATTGACTACTTCAAAACTGGCAAAATACTCGAATACAGACAGGTTGTGCGTGGTGTGAGTTCCACGACTTCTAATTCTAAGAAATGCAGAGAATTTAAAAATTAAACTAAAGCAGACTGGAAATTAGGGTTTAAAAACAAGGATGACAGACGAACTTAGACTTTGAATCCCCTTCGTTCCCCAGAGCATTGGCAATCAACAGATCAGCGGATTTCGATTCTCATTCAATCAATTACTAAGACACCACCATAACTCCTTACCCTTAGGTTCAAGACCGGCGAACGTTCGCTCTATCCGTTCTAACTACCAAGATTAACTAGCCGCCCGGGTACGGTCGCCTCTTGCAACGACTTAATTAACTGGTGCAATTACTAATGATTAATGAGTTACTCTTGCAGTGGATTAACCCTAACCGGTTCCTACGAAAGGCACGCTCCAATTATAAGGTTAATTGTTCAATTCGATGTTCTAAAGTAAGGCGAGCGTTCGCTTCTATCCTTAGCTTAACCAGAATCTAATCTAGGTGATCAATCCAGACAAGAAACATGAACAATGAAGAACAAATCAAACATGAAAAAGAACTGATTGAATTTCGAATCTAATCACCGCCGATCCGTGACCGCTTTAAAGCCCTGGGTCACTTAGGGTTCATCTAGTCTAAGCTCTAACGAGTTTAGCTACTCAAGTTTATCACAAAAGAAACAAAGACAAGGAAATAGTTCATCATTCAGCGGAAGAACAGAAAAGAATCTGAAAAACCTAATTTAGATGACTCTGACAGACTTCGATCTTCGATAAACTACACTCCTAGCTCTGGTTCTCCATGATGAAAGGGATGGCGTCACGATCTCTTTCCGGCTCTTCGAACTCTAACTCTTCGCTCCAGAACTTCAGAGAAAATCGTAGGATTCTGATTCGAAAAGTATTTTCTGATGTAAATTATGAGGTATATTTTTCTAATGGGCCGCCGGTAGAGTATTTATACTTAACCTAGCCCAGCCGGATTTCTTCTAGTATTTTCGCCGAAAATAGTGAATTATTTTCGCCGAAAATATGCTTGTGAATGGAAGTCCCGCCGGCTGATTCTCCTGTGATTTTCGTTTCGGTCCGAAAATCCAACGGTTTCGCCGAAAACTTCTTTGGCTGAGCATCAGTGAATTGTTCTTGCATTTTCGCCGAAAACCATAGGCCATTTTCGCCGAAAATGTAAGTGTGAACGGGCAGACTTTTGGTTTGACTTGATCGGCTCCTTGGATCGATTCCGGTTTGATTCCTCAAGGTTCCAACGCCTTAGACACGTCCATGGCTACTTTATTTGACGGCAAAAACCTGTGCTAACATAAAAACACTAGAAAACCATCAAATAGACCCAAAACGGGCCAAGGTAACACAAATGGCACGAGATAGGGCAATCGATTGAATATTCGTTATTCTACCCTAAAAACCATGTCTTAAGCAAAGAAATGTCGCTTAAATGAGGCTGATAATCACGTCAAATTGAGTGTCATCACCTCCCACGAAGCGCTCTCTTGTAACATCCTTGAGCCGGATGGTACCTGTTAGGGACCCCAAATCAGAAGCTCCTTGAAGTCAATCGTCTTCTTCAAGGTGTGCGGTTGAGTGCCATGTAGCACTCCAGAAGGGTGATGTAGCCGGTAGTGCTCTAGTAGATCGCGGTTCTGTTTGGATGACCAGTTCTTCTCGAATTCTCCTACTGAAAGAGGAAAGAGGTAGTACGGCGTGGCATGATCAATGAGCTCCATCTTCTCCACCTGATGCTCATCAAGATGTCTCTTCGGATCGTGTGTGTATACTTCCAAATCCTTGACGTCTTTGATTCCCACGTGCTCATCTCTGGCTTGATCTATAGGTTGGCTCGGCGGAAGCTCAATTGAGGATATCTCCTTGATTTCTTTGTGCTCCTCTTCAGCTTCAACTTCAACACAGGTGAATTCCATGCTTTGAAGATAGACGAGCTTAACGCCTTCATCAGCCACCACCGCCAACAATTCTTCATCGGATTCCTCTATCTCATAATAGTCATGGACAGGCTCATCTTCTTCTTCGAACATCTCTTGAGCGTGTTCTTCCATTAATTGATTTGGTTGCTCGACCTTGATGTCTGTTGTGAGATGAGCTTGTAATATTGTAGAGATATTATCCAAGCCGGATAGGGTTCTCGACGACCATTGTTGATGTTCATGAGCTTGTAGAATGATCTCTTCGTTATCTCTAGCGCCACTTTGATGTGCTTGTTGGTGTATTTCTTGGTAACCTTGTAGCATTGCAGAGATATTATCAAAGAGGGAGTCAAATCTCGCCGTTTGTTGTTGTTGTTGTTGTTTAAGGCAGAAAGGTAGAAGAATAATTTGCCAACTCTTCTTTCAAACAATTAGAAGAGTCCTCGGCAACGGCGCCAATTTGATGAACGCGTTTTCACGCGCGTGCAATCAAATAACTAATCTACCAAGGTAGACTAGATCGTATTGTACTCGAGGTCTCTTCTTCTTGTCTACTCAAATATGTTGGCAATTACTCAGGTTTAAACAGGTTTGTGCGTGGTGTGAGTTCCACGACTTCTAATCTAATAAAGCAGGAAAATAAAAGACAGAAAGATTAAAAGGTTGACTAACGAGAAGATAGACGAGCTTAGATTTTGAATCCCCCTTAGATCACCAAGGCAACGACAATCACAAGACCAGCGGTTTTCAATTCTAATTCAATCGGTTTCTATACACCACCATAACTCCTGACCCTTAGGTTTAAGACTGGCGAACGTTCGCTCTATCCGTTCTAACTACCAAGATTAATTAGTCGCCCGGGTACGGTCGCCTCTCGCAACGGCTTAACTAACTGGTGCAATTACTAACGATTTATGAGTTACTCTTGAAGCGGATTAACCGTAATTGGTTCCTACGAAAGGCACACTCCAATGATTAGGTTAACTGATTGAATTGATGTTTTAAAGAGAGGCAAGCGTTCGCTTCTATCCTCAGCTTAACAAGAATCTAAACTAGGTGATCAAGGAAGACAGGTTTAAGCGCCAAAGCAGGGAACTGTCTAGCGACTACATCTAGCGACAACATCTGGCGACTAACCCTAACTTGCAAAAACCTAATCTAGGCGATCAACCAGAGAAGAAACATAAACAGTGAAGAACAAAACAACCATACAAAGAGAAACTGATTGAACTTCGAATCTAATTACCGCCGAACCGTGACCGCTTTAAAGCCCTGGGTCACTTAGGGTTCATCTAATCTAAGCTCTACAAGTTCAGCTACTCATAACGATAACAGAATAATCAAAGGCAACAAAGGAAATCATCAAACAGAGGAAGAACATATAAGAACTGAAAAACATAATTCTGACGAATCGGCCGAAGCTTCGATCTCCTGGGTCTTCAAATTTAAGCTCCGAGCTCTCCGAGGTGGAAGGATGGCGTCACGATCTCTCCATGGATCTTCGAATTCTCTAAACTCTATCTATCGACCATAGAGTCGGCTAACTCTCAAAAGTCTGATTTGTAAATAGTTGTTGGAAAAATCCTCCCTCTGGCTGGCTGCCGACTGTTTCTTTAAATAGGTAAGATTAGGGTTTTCCAATTCTGTCGCGGAGAAGGAAGGACTTTTCGGCGAAAATTTAAGGAGTTTTCGCCGAAAACTTCAGTTAAACTCCTCTGTTTCCTTCGTTAATTTCTTCATAACTTTTCGGCGAAAACTTAAGGAGTTTTCGCCGAAAACTTCAGTGTAATTCAGCTCGTCCGCCTGTGAGTTTCTTAAGATATTTTCACCGAAAACTCTGCAGTGTTTTCGGCGAAAACACTGTACTGGGCAGTTGGATCTTCGGTTCTGACTCCGGTTTGATTTTTGGTTCAATTTCTGTTCACTCCTTGAGGTCTTGAACACGTCCGTGGTTACGTATTTGACGATAAAAACCTGCGCTCTTACAAAAACACTAGAAAACCATCAAATAGACCCAAAAAGGGCCAAAGTAACCAAATCGGTAGGAAATAGGGCAATTGAGTGAGTATTCGCTATTTTACCCCTAAAACCATGTTTCAAGCAAGGAAATGTCGCTTAAATGAGGTTGATAATTACGTCAAATCGAGTGTCATCAAAATACCCCACACTTAAGCTTTTGCTTGTCCTCAAGCAAACTAAACTAGAACACACTCAAATTCACAAATGACACGAGATTAAACTGAGATTCAATTCTAACGATTTGGCTTAGACTGTTCCACGTAAAAAGAGGACCTACACATGCAAGAACGTCAACCAAACAAATTTTTGATCTCACTGCTTTCTGCACACTTCAAGTAGTAGTTTTAACAAAGCACGTTTCTTGGGAAAATAATTAATCATGATTAACCGACTACGATAACACCAATTCTAATCAAAAAGACTTTAAGCTCTAGCCATGATGTGGACGCGGAGGTAGGAAAAGTGACGTGGCTATTGACTCGACTTCATCCGTTTCTATATCTGTACGTTACATGTTTTAGCTAGGACCGATTTAAACAACAATTTATTTCAAGTTTCAACTTCTTCCTTCAATTTATTTACTGCATACTAGTGCTCGATACCAAACACTTCACTTAGGTGTTGGACCTGCCTAGCTCACAGTATTTGTGCTATTGCTAGTGCTCAACCCGAACACTTCACTTAGGTGTCGGGCTTGCCTAGCTTTATTTTCAGCACTTTAAAGAACTTTACATTGATTTGCACAACTTAATTACTTGATTTAACCATTTAGTCACTTAATCCTAGCTAGTTATAACTTTTTACACAAGATTTTGAATTGGATTTCCGTCTAATCTCAAGCCACAATCACAGGTGAACAAGTATGGAGTGAAAAACATGGGAGAAGCTAGCATTTATCATCTTAGAACGGTGTTATCGAGCTTTGTGATTAACAAGCAAAACAATTTAATTAATTCAAGCTTCAACTACAAGAGTGATTTATGATCTGTTCTGACCTAGACTCATTTGATATCAATTCCGACATGTTGGTTACAGGTTCTAAGTGGAACAGTCTAGACGTCATTGTGAAAAATTGAAGTCAATTTAACATCACAAGTCAAGAATTGAGCAATTCTATGCTAGAGAAATTTCAAAAATGAACCATAGAATCACATAAAATCGAACAAGATCATGCATAATCCTAGAATCCTACCCCACACTTAAACGGTTCTGTGTCCTCACAGGACAAAACTAGAGTAGAGAGATACGAAGAACCTGTGACGAGATGGTCGGTGTAGTGGATGAACACGAAGCGTCCGGAGCAGAGCGAAGTAGCTACTCAAGATCCTACAAAACAAAAACAACAAAAAGATCAAAAGGATACCGGGACAAGTGTCCCGGATCCACACAGAATCAAAGTCGAAATGAAGAAGGTTTAGGGGAAATTTTGAAATTTTTTTTTACTCTTTTTTTTAAACGGCACAAATTCAAGGCACGACACTCCTAGAGCAATCTAGATCTTCTAAGCTCAATCAGTTCAGAAAAAATCACACCGAAACAGCAGGCACACAAAACGAGGTAGACCAAATTTAAACTCATCGAAATTCAACAATCAGCATGTCAAAAGATTCGAAATTGAAAACCCATCAACTAACCTTTTAGACACGACTCAAGAAAATGGACGGAAAGCGATGAAGTTGGCCAAAACCGTGAAAAGCTTGTTTCGGGGATAACCGGAGCTACAGAGCTCCGATTTGGACGATCAAGTATGCGTTGGAATCGGACCGAAAAAAGGAAACTGATTTTCAAAACAGACACAATTTTTCGCCGAAAAATTCTTCGAAAATAGTCAAAAATAAAACAGAAGTTCACTGTTTGCAAATCACCCAATGTTTTCGGCGAGAAATTTTAATTCTCGCCGAAAACCTATTTTAAAACTTTTTTTTTTCAAAAACCCAACCAAAAACAAATCAAAACGAAAAGAAATTAAACTGACACTTTGGCTCCCCCTAACCTGATTCGAACGACGAAAAAGACTGACTCAAAAATTCAAAACGGACTCCAGCCGTGGGTTGCCTCCCACGAAGCGCTCTCTTTTAACATCCTTGAGCCGGACGGTACCTGTTAGGGACCCCAACTCAGAAGCTCCTTGAAGTCAATCGTCTTCTTCAAGGTGTGCGGTTGAGTGCCATGTAGCACTCCAGAAGGGTGATGTAGCCGGTAGTGCTCTAGTAGATCGCGGTTCTGTTTGGATGACCAGTTCTTCTCGAATTCTCCTACTGGAAGAGGAAAGAGGTAGTACGGCGTGGCATGATCAATGAGCTCCATCTTCTCCACCTGATGCTCATCAAGATGTCTCTCTGGATCGAGTGTGTATATTCCAAATCCTTGACGTCTTTGATTCCCACGTGCTCATCTCTGGCTTGATCTATAGGTTGGCTCGGCGGAAGCTCAATTGAGGATATCTCCTTGATTTGTTTGTGCTCCTCTTCAGCTTCAACTTCAACACAGGTGAATTCCATGCTTTCAAGATAGACGAGCTTAACGCCTTCATCAGCCACCACCGCCAACAATTCTTCATCGGATTCCTCTATCTCATAATAGTCATGGACGGGCTCATCGTCTTCTTCGAACATCTCCTGAGCGTGTTCTTCCATTAATTGATTTGGTTGCTCGAGCTTGATGTCCGTTGTGAGATGAGCTTGTAATATTGTAGAGATATTATCCAAGGCGGATAGGGCTCTCGACGAGCATTGTTGATGTTCATGAGCTTGTAAAATGATCTCTTCGTTATCTCTAGCGCCACTTTGATGTGCTTGTTGGTGTATTTCTTGGTAACCTTGTAGCATTGCAGAGATATTATCAAAGAGGGAGTCAAATCTCGCCGTTTGTTGTTGTTGTTGATGTAGCATCTCTTGGTAATCCTCAATATTCGGTGCTCCATTGACGCGCCACTCTTGGTACTGGTCATCCCACCTGTAATCCAGCATAATCAAAACTCAAAAGCACTACCCAGGTAAATCATGGAAATATGGAGGAAAATTAATGTTAAGGCGGAAAGGTAGAAGAATAATTTGCCAACTCTTCTTTCAAACAATTAGAAGAGTCCTCTTCAACGGCGCCAATTTGATGAACGCGTTTTCACGCGCGTGCAATCAAATAACTAATCTACCAGGGTAGACTAGATCGTATTCTACTCGAGGTCTCTTCTTCTTGTCTACTCAAATATGTTGGCAATTACTCAGGTTTAAACAGGTTGTGCGTGGTGTGAGTTCCACGACTTCTAATCTAATAAAGCAGGAAAATAAAAGACAGAAAGAAAAAAAGGTTGACTAACGAGAAGATAGACGAGCTTAGATTTTGAATCCCCTTAGATCACCAAGGCAACGACAATCACAAGACCAGCGGTTTTCAATTCTAATTCAATCAGTTTCTATACACCACCATAACTCATGACCCTTAGGTTTAAGACTGGCGAACGTTCGCTCTATCCGTTCTAACAACCAAGATTAATTAGTCGCCCGGGTACGATCGCCTCTCGCAACGGCTTAACTAACTGGTGCAATTACTAACGATTTGTGAGTTACTCTTGAAGCGGATTAACCCTAATTGGTTCCTACAAAAGGCACACTCCAATGATTAGGTTAACTGATTGAATTGATGTTTTAAAGAGAGGCGAGCGTTCGCTTCTATCCTCAGCTTAACAAGAATCTAAACTAGGTGATCAAGGAAGACAGGTTTAAGCGCCAAAGCAGGGAACTGTCTAGCGACTACGTCTAGCGACAACATCTGGCAACTAACCCTAACTTGCAAAAACCTAATCTAGGCGATCAACCAGAGAAGAAACATAAACATTGAAGAACAAAACAACCATACAAAGAGAAACTGATTGAACTTCGAATCTAATTACCGCCGATCCGTGACCGCTTTAAAGCCCTGGGTCACTTAGGGTTCATCTAATCTAAGCTCTACAAGTTCAGCTACTCATAACGATAACAGAATAATCAAAGGCAACAAAGGAAATCATCAAACAGAGGAAGAACAGATAAGAACTGAAAAACCTAATTCTGACGAATCCGGCGAAGCTTCGATCTCCTAGATCTTCAACTTTAACCTCCGAGCTCTCCGAGGTGGAAGGATGGCGTCACGATCTCTCCACGGATCTTCGAACTCTCTAAACTCTATCTATCGACCCTAGAGTCGGCTGACTCTCAAAAGTCTGATTTGTGAATAGTTGTTGGAAAAATCCTCCCTCCGGCTGGCTGCCGACTGTTTCTTTAAATAGGTAAGATTAGGGTTTTCCAATTCTGCCGTGGAAAAGGAAGGACTTTTTGGTGAAAACTTAAGGAGTTTTCGCCAAAAACTTCAGTTAAAATCCTCTGTTTCCTTCGTTGATTTCTTCATATCTTTTCAGCGAAAACTTAAGGAGTTTTCGCCGAAAACTTCAGTGTAATTCAGCTCGTCCGCCTGTGAGTTTCTTAAGATATTTTCGCTGAAAACTCTGTAGTGTTTTCGGCGAAAACACTGTGCTGGGCAGTTGGATCTTCGGTTCTGACTCCGGTTCAATTCCGGTTCACTCCTTGAGGTCTTGAACACGTTCGTGGTTACGTATTTGACGATAAAAACCCGCGCTCTTACAAAAACACTAGAAAACCATCAAATAGACCCAAAAAGGGCCAAAGTAACCAAATCGGTAGGAAATAGGGCAGTTGAGTGAGTATTCGCTATTTTACCCCTAAAACCATGTTTCAAGCTAGGAAATGTCGCTTAAATGAGGTTGATAATCACGTCAAATTGAGTGTCATCATTAATAACGGCTCTGGCCACCGTATATTGTGTCCCTTGTGTTGCATGTATAGGAAGATCTTTCTCCGCGACTCTGTGAGGGGCGTATACTCTAGCCTGTCTCCTCAATATTATCCTCAGTATCCTCTTCTCTCAT
The DNA here is from genome assembly GCA_034768395.1 of Linum lewisii. NCBI lineage: Eukaryota > Viridiplantae > Streptophyta > Magnoliopsida > Malpighiales > Linaceae > Linum > Linum lewisii. The sequence continues at coordinate 22,471,986 of CM068302.1, read as the reverse complement.
CCTGGCGACCTCTCCGATCTAGCGATCTTTCAGAGCGCGCCACCTAGCCTGCTTGTCCCTTTGCTTACTCTCCAAATTCTCTTCCTTCTTCGCTCTTCCTAATAAAGGCTATGCCAACTCCTCAAATAGTATAATTTTGTGTACTCTTGTCTCCAAGTCGGATAGTGACTTAGGAGCCACCTGCAGCAATGACTCATGTAATCTATCATTGTGCACCGAGTGGAATAGGCTTGTCGCGGCGATCTCGTGATCCACTCTTCGGATGGACTGAACCACCCCTGTCCACTCATCAAAGAAATATTTGAGTGATTGGTTCGCGCCCTGCCTTAAGCCCACCAAATCTTGTAACGGGACAGTTCTAGTCTTCTTGCTCTCATACTTCTGCCAAAAAAATCATGGCAAACCCTTCCCATGAGGTGATGGTGCCTTCTAGGAGATTCATGTACCACTCTCGCGCTCGTCCTCCTAACGTGGCTGGGAATTCTCTGCAGTATGCGGCATCGCTGGCCTGTTGCATCTGCATGGCGATCCGAAAAGCTTGAAGGTGCTCATCTGGATAGTTTGCTCCCATGTACCTCTCTAGATTGGGTGGCACCAATCCCTTTGGTAGCGGTTCAACGAGGATTGATCTAGCGAGCGGCTGTCGAACTGCTAACTGTGTGGGAGTGACTTGAGATCCAGGCATGAACTACTGCAGTATCTCCAGGTTAGAGCCTTGCGGGGGTCGCTGTTACACCCCGAATCTCGGAACCAGAAAATTTTTGAATTTTATTTCACATGTTTGAAAATAACCGCTAATTAGCGTTAAATGATTTCAAGGCAAGTTAATCTCACTCATGGAAGACAGAGCGAGAGGTTAAACGATTGACTCAAATCTTGGAACTAGGTTCCACTCGGATTGGACGCTTGAGCTTTCCGCTGGATTTTGTCGTCAACACTGGAATTTATTTAACCCTGGTATAGCTTGAAGTGTTTGATGCGGTAGTTCTCGATTTGGTTAAGTTTGGATTAAGGAAGGTGGGTAAATAATTGAGGGATCATGGTTGGTAGTAAATCATGTATTAAGCTTGGAAGAGTTGGTTAAAGAACCAAACTAGCAACAAAAATGTCAGCAGTTCGACTCCCTGCCTAAGCAGCCTTTTGTCTGAAGTATCTATTTCCAGAGACAATAAAATGACGTAGTTTCGTTTAAGTGTGACGTCACTACCATGCCAACATCTTCTTCTCCACTGAACCAAAGCCGCCGTCACATCTCTGTTTTCTGGTGACTTTTCTATAGTTCTGGTGAGGGCCCAATCCTCAATATTATTGATGTCGGCTTTTGATCATCACCACGTGAATACCTTTTGATTTCGACCCCTCCAACTCCATTATTAGCCTGAATCTCGCCAAAACGAAGCTACTTTGCCTAATTCGTCAAGCAACGTCGACCACTCGATTAACGACCTTTCGCTCCTTTCTTCCCATTACCTCGGCACTTCAGAGGTCATCGAGAGGCTTCCGAGTCAGCTATAAAAGCCAGCAAGCTTCAACCTTTGAGTTTCAGAAGCTCATCCTCGTAGCTTCGACGAGAAGCTGCATCGGGGAGTTCCAAACGTTCCCACGACATGAAAACTTCCCCATTAGCCTTGTCCCTAAGTCCCCAAGCTTTCCCCTCTATTTAATCACGATTTTGAGCAGCTTTCGTGGGGTTTTGGTCATCGTCGGCATCGGACACGGCGGCTGTAGACGTTCCTGCAAATTGGAGAAGAAGATGGCAAAGTTGCTGTTTGGTCACCCAATTCTTTAGGTCACAGTTCAGTCCTCTAATTTAATTCTAATTACTGTCGTGATCTTAAACTATTAAATCGTGACAGATTTGACCCAACTAAACTTTCTCAGTTATTACAGAATGGCCAGGCAGTTACGAAAGTTTGTTAAGTCCTTATTTCTATCTGATTCGAGCTACGAAACCGAAGTTCCAGTCAACCGGCTCGTGTTATAGGTGGGTTGGTTTAAGGGGGTAAATTCCTTGGATTAATTAACTCCTCAATTTAAATAATTATTTTGTTAAACTTTGTCATTAACCAAGTTGATATTGTGATTATTTTGAATTAATCATTCGACGGAAACCAGATCGACGAGTGAGGTACTCGGGCCTTATTTTGGACTTGCACATGCTTAAGTTAAGGTCCTTATAGTTCTAGTTGTGATTTACTTCTAACCGAGCACTAACCCCTTTGAGTTGGTTTCCTCCAGATAGGTTAGATTATGCATGGTAATAAGTGACACAGATCCTCATTAATTATGGTTTATAAAGTTATCACGCCTAAGGTTAGAGGGACTTAAGTAGTCCGAGGGACTCCCCTACTTACCTGGAAATTAAGATGAAAAGTCTTGGTTTTGACAACAAGGTGTCGTTTCTGCGGAAAGTTCTATCTTTTCGGAACCGTAGGTTATGAATATATGATTGCATGAATTGGTTTCGGTTCTTGTCAAACCGTGATGTTATCTGATGATGTGTGGCACCTAGTGTTTACAGGTGGTAAAGCCTCACTAGCTAGTCCTCCGCTGGGAACATCGATGGATACGAGTCCCTACCGGGTGATGGGAGTTGGGTATGGTTAGCCCCAATCAATGTAGTCAAAATCTCAATTTTAATCTTAAAATCTTACGGTTTTACGATTTCACTGGTCTCTAGCTATCTTGATTCCACGCAAAATCTATGGGTCGTAAAATCTAGTAAAATCTCGATCAAAATCTTAGAATCTTATAGAATCAACGATTTTTCTTGTATTTTACGATTTTACTTTCTAGGGGAAATTACCTGTTTGTACAACTATATATAAGTCAGAACAAAGACAATTAAATTAAATTGATTTTTTTTAGATATTGAGTAATTAAGCTAGAAGTTATTACCAACAAGTGTCTAAAATCTAATTATTACTTCCTCGAATGACTGCTTAAGAACCGACATTCTCTCTTTCTTCTTATCTAAACTTTTCAAAGTTGGGTAATGGTCTTATTATTCTTAATATGTTGTTGACTTAAATGTTTCGATAGTAGTTCATAAAATCTTACGATTTTACGATTAACAACTACTATTTCGATTTCACCCATGTTTTCGATTTCACGTGGAATCTCGATTTTGACTACATTGGCCCAATCGATTCACGATAGATGAGTATGGATAGCCCCAACCGGATGATGGGAGTTGGGTGGAATTAGCCTCAACCGGATGATGGGAGTTGGGTATTGATAGCCCAATCGATTCATGGTAGTCGGGAAGAATAGTGACTCTTGTGTAGTCCCTATTATAGGCTCTGGAGTAAGCCTTATCGATGATGGCGTAGAGGTTAGCTAGGCGGGAAGAGGGGACGCCCTATGTTTGATGAAAGTTGTTCAAGTTTAATCTCGATATTGTGTGGTACTATTAGAATAGTTAATGTGATGTCTTATCGACATGTGATTATGTATGTTAATGTTTCACATATAGGTCATTATGGGAATGTGGATTAATATTCCTTGTGACAAGTTATTTGATAGATGGTAACGGTGATCTCCGTTACGGAAGGATGATTATGAATTACTGGTTTGCGTTGTTAATTCCATTAAATGTGTTTATTCATGTTTATACAGAATAATCACTGATAACGGACTGACCCCGAGCCACCCACCAGTTTTGCAGGAATTTCCTGGACAAGCAACGAACCATCGGAGTTTCTTAGGCGTGCCGAAGTAGTGGATCATGAGACGGTGTATTGGCGGCTTTGAGGATTGCTCTCAAGTCGTTGGGCCCAATTCCATTGTAAATGATTTGACGATTAATACCCTAGTTTTATAGTTGGTTTGAAAGTAATTGGTCAAAGTTGTATTTTTCAACCTTTGAGTCATCGTCTGTCCCGGGACACGTTGTCGTTTTATATTTCATAAAATTGGGATGTTACAGTCGCCTAACCTCTGCAGTATGAGGTGCCTGAACTTGCTAGGTGATCATCGCCTTTAAAAGCTGAGTCAATTCCAAGTTGTGCTATTCCAAAGTATGGAAATGCTGTTCGAGCATGTTGTACGCATCTCTGGTGGGAACCGAGCTTCGGGATTGAGACTCGTCTTTAAGGTCCTGCTCCATGTTTCTGGTGAGCCCTAGAATCGTCCGAGTTTTCGGGGTCACATGTTTGATGGGTGTCACTCCATCGCCTTCCTCTCCCGGTTGAGTTGGAACTGCTCCTGGATCCATTCTCCTATTAGTGTAAAGATCGCCTACTACTTCCCCTATCTGGCGCACCAATTGTTCTAGACTGGTCGCCTGGCCCAATAGTAGATGGAGGCCCAAGTAGGTTGGTCCTCGATTAGTCGGTGTACCTTGTATATGAAGAGGGGTAGTAGTCATTTCAGTGGGTCTAGAGGTGATTGGATTATAAGGAAGAGAGAGAGAAGATGGGTGACGTACCGCAGATCGTTTGTCCGATGGGTAAAAAAGTTGTCCTCTGGTCTTGTGGAGGTGAGGGGGTATTTATAGTCCCCCTATCTTGACCACCAAGGCTGAATCTGGACCGTCCGCTTGTAGGCTTCTCAGGATGCTGACACGTGCACGTGTGTCCTGGAAACCCTACGGATCGCCATGCTGGGCTGCGAAAGCCCTCTTGTAATCTGGGTCGGGCCCAAAGTGACCGCCTAGGCCGCCGATTGCTCTTGTGGTGGGCCTGCTTGTGGATCGCGGGCCCACTCTTGTGAAGATTGTTCGTGGGTTGTCGTAGAGCCCAAGGTTGTTGGGGTAGGGGCCCAACCATTTTTATATCTAACTCTTGAAATTATCGATTAGAAAACAAGCCATTTGCAATTGGGCTACATTAATACCCATAACAAATACACCCATTTTTTGTCTTCAATTGTAAATACCAAAATGGAGCATATGATTAGTGGTGTCGCCGCCGGCCGATACGGCCAAGTCAAGGAGCTGAAGAGAAGCGTGAAAGAGAGAGTGACGTTTTGGGACAGGAAGAGATTGGTTATTAATAATAATAAGAAGATCATGAAGTTCTTGATCACTGTTACGATTTGGCCATAATTATAGTTTCTTATCAAATCATGGGATCGTCGCTATAATCCTACTGCCTCTTGCGCCGGTCGTCGTCGGTGGACCTGGCCGGAGTGGGAGTGGTGCTTAGTGGGATCTGGGCTTGACAAAATGGAGACACGACGTTCGAGGGAGCGGCGACGGATATAATTTTTAGAGACATAGAAAAAAAGATTGTGTGGCAGCTATTTGATTAGGGTTTATGTTGAAACCCTATTTTTTTATTATATATAGATTTCAAAATTACTATTTTGTCCATTTTATTTTAATCCATTGGATCTAGTTCGTAATCTAACGATTTCTAATGGGTGTCCTAATGGTAGTAGACCCCCTTTAAGTGTCCTTATAGAAGAACACTAATCTACACCCTTAATTTATTTAAAAGAAATCCCTTGGTTAATATGCAATGGGTATTAGGATAAATTCTTAATGGGTAACTGTTTCTCTCTCCTTAGTTGAGGATTCCACTTTTAATTAATTATCCCATTTTCTCTTTTTGCCCATACCTGCTAGTTTTCACTGTTAGATTAGGATCATCATCCAACGACTGTAAGGAGTGTCCTCATATAAGGACTCTTAATGGGATCCTCTCAATAAGAGATCCCAATTAACTAGAAAATAATACATCCATTATGGACACCCCTTAGTGTCCTCATATCAGGACACTAATCATCATCATTCAATATTTAAGAGGAGATCTAATGGTCCATGTTAAAAGGATAGAAATGTAATTATATATCTGTAATTTTGCATATTTTTATTTTTCAAAATCTTTAATTACAATTAAATTAAATCATTTTAATTTTCCATATTTCCTTACGATTATATTTTCCCCCGTCTACACATTCTTTTTGCTTATCCGGCCATACTTCTTCCGCTCATCTTCTTCAGCCATCCTTTTTGTTCATTGTTCCTTTTTTTTCATATTTAGGAACAAAAATATAGGTAGCAGTTTTACAATAATTTTGTTCATTGTTCCGTTTCCATATCTAGGAACAATAATATAGACAACCATTTTATGATATCTTTGTTCATTGTTCCGTTTCATATTTAGGAAAAATCTTATTGTAAAAAATAAGAACAACCTTAGAATTAGTTTGGGACATTAGTTGAACCTTGTTCCTAATTAGGAATTTGGAACACAAACTCAAAAATAACAAGATGATGAAGACGAAGACATTGTTCCTAATTAGAAAATTGGAACACAACCAGAAGAAGATATTGTTCCTAATGAAGAAATGAGAATCATCTAGATGAAGATCCTAATCTAAATTCATATTAAAATTTTCTTACCAAATCACAAAGAAAAAATTTTGTACTAGGAGAAACCCAAAGCAAAATAGAATATGTGTATAAGTATGTAAATTAACCCAAAACAAAACTTTTGTACCACCCAACAACAACCCCAAAACCTAATCCCTAGCAAATCCGAGATCCCAATCCCTGAATCTGAAAAAAGAAAACAGACCCTGCAAACAACGGCTTATAGTAGGGTGCTTATAAGGGCCATTAAGCATGGTGCTTAACCCACTATAGGCCGTCGGATCAATCGTGCGGTTGGGGGAGTAGCAAACGCGCGAGGGGTATTTTTGGCAAAAAGAAGTATTACGAATCTGACACGTGAACAGTACGAATCTGACAAAAATTGTCACTATATAATTGAGATTTGTGTGTTCATTTCTTTCTCCATTTTCAAAATTCAAAATCTTCATTTCTCTCTCCTTTTTCTCTCTCTTTTTTCTCTCAAATTTTCATGAACAAAGATGAGATTTGTGTGTTCATATGCCGGGAAATAGCACATCGGAGTTGGATCTACGCATGAAAACGTCGGGGAAGTCCATACAACCCTCATAATGTGTATGAATCTCTATATTTCATATTTTTTAGTTAAAATTTCTGGGTTTTCGTGTTCTTCATGTTCTTTTCTTGTTGGAGGGTGCCAAAGATTGATTTCGTGCTCTTGATGTTACTTTAGTTGCTTTTCTTGTTTGTTTTGACTGTGTATTCGTAATACTTTCGTAGTCGTTCGTTGAGATACGTTGGGTTTCGTAACATTTGATTTTGTAATGTTTTTTATCTATTTTCGTAATATTTTCGTAGTTGTTTCGTAATATCTATTTTCGTAATATTTTTTTATCTATTTTTGTAATGCTTTCGTAGCTGTTTCGTAACACTTTCGTGTTCTTCATGTTACTTTCGTAATACTTCCGTGAGAAACCACCATTGTTTTTCTCTCCATTTTCAAAATTCAAAATCCATCATTTCCCTCTCTTTTTTCTCTCTCCTTTTTTCTCTCAAATTTTCCTAAACAAAGAAGAGATTTGTGTGCTCATTATGCGGGAAATAGAACGTCGGAGCTAGATCTACGCATGAAAACGCCAAGGGAGTGCATACAACCCTCACAATGTGTACGAATCTCTATATTTTCATATTTTTGTGTTAAAATTTATGGGTTTTTGTGTTCTCTATGTTCTTTTCTTGTTGGAGGGTGCCAAAAATTAATTTCGTATTCTTCATGTTACTTTAGTTGCTTTTATCGTTTGTTTTGATAGTGTATTTGTAATACTTTCGTAGTCGTTCGTTGAGATACGTCGAGTTTCGTAACATTTGATTTTTGTAATGTTTTTTTATCTATTTTCGTAATATTTTCGTAGTTGTTTCGTAATATCTATTTTCGTAATATTTTTTATCTATTTTCGTAATGCTTTCGTAGCTGTTTCGTAACACTTTCGTGTTCTTCATGTTACTTTCGTAATACTTCCGTGTTGTTTCTCCCTCACATTCTCTCGTTTTCGTAATGTTTTCGTAGAAACAAGAAGAAGGAATGAAGAAGGAGAGGAAAGAAGAAGATTCTAGATCTGGAATAGAGAAAAAAAAAAGAAAAAAAGAAGAGAAGAAGAAGGAAGGAGAAGACGAAGAAGAAGAAGAAGAATCTAGATCTGGAATAGAGAAAGAAGAAGAAGGAAGAAGAAGGAAGGAGAAAAAGAAGAAGAAGAATGAAGAAGAAGAAATAAGAAGAAGAAAGAGAATGTGTTTCTCCCTCCATTTTCAAAACTCAAAATCATTCATTTCTCTCTCTTTTTTTTTCTCAAGAAAAACAAGTGTTACGAATTAAGTACCAAGTATTACATTCATTTCTCTTTTTTCTCCTTTTTCTTTTTTTCTATTTTATGCCCACATAACTAATACGAATGTAATTCTCAAATGTTACGAAACATGATCCCCACTCCATACGAAACTTGCTATAACCCAATACGAAATTGGTTCTCAAAACGTTACGAAGAATGTTATAAAACCATACGAACAAAGTACCAAGTGTTACGAATTAAGTACCAAGTATTACATTTATTTCGCTCTCTTTTTCTCTCATTTTTCTTTTAAAAAGAAGGAAGGAGAAGAAAGAAGAAAAGAAAGAGAATGTGTTTCTCCCTCCATTTTCAAAATTCAAAATTCAAAATCATTCATTTCCCTATCTTTTTCTCTCCTTTTTTTCTTTTTTCTCAAGAAAAACAAGTGTTACGAATTAAGTACCAAGTATTACATTCATTTCCCTCTTTTTTTCTCTCCTTTTTCTTTTTTTCTATTTTATGCCCACATAACTAATACGAAAATAATTTTCAAATGTTACGAAACATGATCCCAAATCCATACGAAACTTGCTATAACCCAATACGAAATTGGTTCTCAAAACGTTACGAAACATGTTATAAAACCATACGAACAAAGTACCAAGTGTTACGAATTAAGTACCAAGTATTACATTCATTTCCCTCTCTTTTTCTCTCCGTTTTCTTTTAAGAAGAAGGAAGGAGAAGAAAGAAGAATAAGAATCCCTCCATTTTCAAAATTCAAAATCATTCATTTCCCTCTCTTTTTTTTCTCCTTTTTTATTTCTCTCTCCTTTTTTCTCTCATGATACATAATTTTAGATTCTTTCCTTTTTTGTTTCTCTCTCCATTTTCAAAAATCAAAATCATTTATTTCCCCTATCTTTTTCTCTCTCTTTTTTTCTCTCAAATACTTTCATAGCTGTTTCGTAACACTTTCATGCCCTTCATGTTACTTTCGTAATACTTTCTTGTTGTTTCTCCCTCCATTTTCAAAAATCAAAATCCTTTATTTCCCCTCTCTATTTTCTCTCTCAAATACTTTCGTAGCTGTTTCGTAACACTTTCGTGTTCTTCATGTTACTTTCGTAATACTTTCATGTTGTTTCTCCCTCCATTTTCAAAATTTAAAATCATTCATTTCCCTCTCTTTTCCTCTCCTTTTTTTATTCTGGAATAGAGAAAGACGAAGAAGGAAGAAGAAGGAAGGAGAAAGACGAAGAAGAAGGAAGGAGAAGACGAAGAAGAAGAATCTAGATCTGGAATAGAGAAAGAAGAAGAAGGAGGGAGAAAAAAAGAAGAAAGAAAAAGGAAGAAGAAGAAGAAGGAAGGAGAAGAAAGAAGAAGAAGCAGAAGAAGAAGAAGAGAGAAGGAAGAAAAAGAAGAGGAAGTATTACATTGTGTATCATGACATCAAGTGTTACAAAATTAAGTAATATATACTCTAATAATTCACAAAACATATACTTTGGGATCTTATTCGTATCCATTTGGACCATACTACGTAATAAGGGGAGAAAAATGGACAAGGGTTAGAACTTCAAATAGTATACCCACATAACTCTTCCCCGTTACAAAGATACCGCGTATAAATTATTGTGTATCATGACATCCCCATGTGATACGAACCTACATAACCAACAATTACGATCCTCCCAATAAACTAATACGAAATTGGTTCTCAAACGTTACAAAACATGTTATAGAATCATACAAATATTCGTATCAGCTATCACTCACATTCGTACCAATTTGACAACTATAAAATTACGAACCTCCCACATAACTAATACGAAATAATTATCAAACATTATGAAACATGATCTCAACCCATACGAAACTTGCTATAAGCCTATACGAAATTGGTTCTCAAACGTTACGAATCATGCTATAAAAACATACGAATCATGATTTATAACTTGAATCAACTAAATTCGTAACTACATATGAATTCCTAACATAACTGATACGAATTCCTAACATAACTGATACGAATTCCTAACATAACTTTACTGATACGAATTCCTAACATAACTGATACGAAATCTAAAATGATTAATTTCTTAAACACTATCAAGAGTGATATCATTAGATTCGTAATTTAATTAGAAGACTTTTGCTGTTAAAATTACTGAAAAATCATTCAAATTGTAAGTGTTATGTTAATTTCTTATCATTAAAAAAAAGAGAATAGAATAATATAGCACTCTCTTTCCTACTTTCCCACCACAATAACACATTTGCGAGATTACTATTTTACCCTTCTGATACTAAAAAATGTGGGTCATGACCAATATCCAATCTTGTCCGTTGAAAATGTGGGTCATGGCCAATCAACGGCCCAGATGCAGTTAAGCATAGATTAAGCACCATTCCCATTAAGCACCTGACTATTTTCCGCAAACAACACAAAGTTTAGACCAAAAAGAAAACGCAGGGGAGAGGGTAAAATCCTAATACAATTAACCATTGTGAAAAACAAGACGACTCAAAATTGTCACCTCTGTGTCAGTGAATATATCCTTAGCTGAACCGCCCTATATTTTTTTCCCATGAAACCAGATTCCGACGCCATCATCTCTCGGGTTATGATCTGGGAAGATTGCTGGATCGAGGAGGCGTGGGCTTGCGACGGTGAGGACCTGCGATGGTTGAGCGTGCGGCAAGCGGTGCCGGTGATATCGTCGGGGCTGGAGCAAGGCGGCGAGGCTGGGTCATGTGAGTCGTGAGGTAGAGGCTGGCGGCCCTACGAGGCAAAGGCCAGCAAGCTTGGGCCGTGGAGGGGCGGTGGTGATATTGGCGGCAGTTGGGAGGAAGAGTTTTTTGGCCAATTGTAAAAACAATTAGGGTTTGTGATGAAATTCTAATATTATTTACTCTATATATACTAGTTCTAAATGATTATTTAATCCATTAGATCTACTCTCTAATCCAATAATTCTAAAGGGTGTCCTAATATGAGGACACTAAGAGGTCCCTAACGATAATAGATCCCTCCTCCATTATGTATGTGAGGAATGGTGAACCCACAAAATATCCATTAACCACCAGAGGAGACGATTGATAAAAAATGGAGTCAAATACTTAAAAGGTCCCGAAACTATAAGACGAGTTACAAACTCGTCCTAAAACTTTAATCCGTTACAGAATGGTCCTGTTACTATGAAACATGTTACAGAGTAGTCCTAATGATGTCATAAGTGTACTTTTTTAGCCATTTCGCCATGTCATTGTTGACATGTCATCTAAAAGATTATTCAAAGTTCAATAATATGATTCAAATCTAAATCTTAACTCATCTACCTGATAAACTTTGGTTTTAAAAACTAAATCTAGTGAGTTATATTGATATAATTCTAGATTTGAATCAATTTAAGATGAATTTTAAATTATATTTCCGATGACATGTCAATAGTGACATGGCAAAATGGTTGAAAAAGAACACTTATGACATCATTAGGACTACTTTGTAACATGTTTCATAGTAATATGACCACTCTATAACGGATTAAAGTTTTAGGATGAGTTTGTAACTCGCCCTATAGTTTCGAGACCTTTTAAGTATTTGACCCATAAAAAATGATTGTTAACCTAACAGACATTGGCATTGAATACCTCTTCTCTCTTCAAACACAAATTTGGACCCCATTTTGCTTCCAATAAACATCCAACCGCCACCAGTCCACTGGCCACCACCATATTTAATTCACATCTCATTGGTTTTGGTACAGACAGTTGTGGAATACATAATTTCTATTCTTTCTTTCTTTCTTTCTTTCTCTTTAAAATAATAATAACACTACATTCATTACTTTCAATTTCAAACCAACAACAACACCCAACACCCATAAAAGTAGCTAGGAAGAACAAACTACAGCCTACCTCTCTCCATAGCAAACCCAATTAGCTACCCTCCCTCACATAAGTCTTTCTTCTGGGTATTCTCATATATATATAATTTGATTAATCAAACCCTCCAGCAACACCAAAAAAAAACCAGTCACCAAAATTCTCAACTCTTTTCTTTCATACACTACTATACAACAATATAAATATGACTGGGTTAGCTATCAAGAGGATCATAAGACGTGCAAAGAAGAAGAGGAGGCAACAAAGACTGGAATTGATGGATCAATCTAGTGATCTGCTGCAGGGTATTACAAGGGACGAGGTAGTCGACGAGAAAGATCACCATGATCTTAAAAGAGAAAAGAAAAGGATGATGAGGAGGAGGAGTACTAGCCAAGTCCAAGTGTTTTGTAAATTGTTGTCATTTTGGGAGCTTCCTGATTACATGAAGGACAATGAATTCATATTGGGTTACTACAGAGTTGAATGGCCTCTAAAGGAAGCTCTCTTCAGTCTTCTTCAATGGCATAACGAGACATTGAATGTTTGGTCGTAAGTTTCTTTTACTTATTAATATAAATTTACTTATCCACATTCAAAATGGCTTCATTATTCTTCATTTCTTTCAATTTTATATATATTTTTTTTTTCCTTTAATTTACAGGCACTTGATTGGGTTCTTGCTGTTTTTGGGGTTGACGATGGCAAATTTAGTGCAACTGCCTCACGTAACGGATCTATTTGGCTTTTTTACCAGGTTTGTGGATCTTGATTTTCAATGTAATAAATCGTTGAATCTTATTTTACTTTAATTAATGTCTTTTTGTTCCTTACTTTTTTATATATATTAATTTGGATGAGTTCCTCCTATGCCAGCCAATCTAGATCTAAATTTCATTTTAATCATATTAACAAGTCATCACTTCTGTCTTTACAACTAATTTGTTGACCCACCCACCTACATTAATTATTAAGGTAATCATACTTAAATCCTACACGATTAAACATTTCTAAATCAAATAATATAATATATGTACACGTTTCCAGCGATGCAGAAGCCAAATGTCATATGTCATACGTGATTTTTTTGGTTTCCTTTTTCTTGCAAACTTGTTCCTTATTGTGTGAAATGAAATTTGAACAGATCAGTTCTTACGAGCAGTCAAAGAAACGTCTCCCACGATTCAAGCTACCATTTATTAGTAAGCCAAGCCACATTTCTCCCTTTCCCAACACATTATTATTCATTATACCAAATTAACTTATGCAAGAGTTGGAGAATCATTATTCATTATACCAAATTAACCGTACAGGGCAGAATAAACCTGAAGCAAATCTCGAGAGAAACAACGGACAACAACATAGAGCACCTGGCCGAAAGGTGGCCTTTATACGTGTTCCTGGCCGGATCAATGTTCTGCCTTCTCTCAAGCACAATATGCCATCTATTCTCATGCCACTCCCACCGTCTAAGTACAACCCTCTTAAGAATTGACTACGTGGGAATAGCGGTGATGATAATCACATCCTACTTCCCAAACATATACTACGTCTTCCAGTGTGATCCTCACTGGCAATTCACCTATCTAGCAGCAGTAACAGCTATGGGAATATTCACCATAGCAACACTACTAACACCTTCACTTTCAGCAGGAAAATTTCGAGGACTAAGAGCTATGCTATTTTCTTCAATGGGACTTTTCGGAATAGTACCCGCTGTACACGCAGGGTTTGTGAATTGGTCAAACCCAAAGCGTGATGCGGTATTAAAGTACGAAGCTGCAATGGCTCTGTTTTATTTAAGTGGAACAGGTTTTTATGTGGCAAGAGTGCCAGAGCGTTTTAAACCGGGATGCTTTGATTTAGCAGGTCATAGCCACCAGATATTCCATGTGCTTGTTGTACTAGGTGCTCTTGCACATTACGGTGCTGCTCTCGTGTTTTTAGAGTATCGTGACCACGTGGGCTGCTGACACATGATGAATCAAAATAAACAGAGGGGGGATTCGGTTGGGATTATTTAATTGTTGGCTCATTATTTACCTGTAAAATGTAAGTTTCTATATACACAGTAATGGCTTATTTTTTATTTGTTCAAAACAACGAATTTTAAATATTTGCTCCCGTTGTTTAAGTTTTTTTTCCTAATGAATCAGTGAAATTTCATTCCAAATGAACCTAACTCTTTAATCAAAGAGAAAGGAGGACCAAGAATTTTACAAGGAGTAAAACTCACTCAAAAAATTTAAGTTGAATTACAGCACAATGACTTTTTTTTTGTTCTTCAAAGTTTCTTTTTTAATGAAGGGTTAATACACATTTTTGCCCCTCTACTATGCAAAGTTAACAAACATACCCTTCTACTATTTTCTAACCGATTTAACACCTTCTACTTTGAAAAGTTTAACAAATATGCCCCTCCATTTATCTTTTCATCTATTTTTTAGTCTAATGAGTTGATTATACGTGCTACGTCATATTATTTGTACACATTATTGGAATGTTCACAAACCAATTTTTTTTTTTGGATGAATAGTATGTTTTCATTCCAAAAGAGAGAGGAGATCAAAGATCAAACCTAAAAGTTTAGAGCATACAGCCAAACAAAACTTAATTACAATTGTAAAGAAAAACCAAGCAAAGAGACAACATTCGAAAAAGACATGCTTCCTATTGCCTGGTACCCCAATTCTTTGAGGATAACCTGCGCTATGCTATCTACATTAGAAGGAACAGCTCCTTGAGTTCTCAAACAGCGTTCACTCTAAATATGAGCCACAACGGACGTCCACACAACACTACCAAGCAGAGCACGATTACCTTGAAGGTCACTGTATACTCTGAGAACTGCAGCACCGTCCAGAGATGAACAAGTAACAACCCTATCCAAAATTCTCCCACAAAGGGCCTTGGAGAAATCACAATCAAAGAACAAATGTGAATGAGACTCCGGAGCACCCGAATTACAAAGAACACACTTTGGGTCAGCCAGGATCCCCCATCTAATCAGACGGTCCTTAGATGACAGTCTTCCCAAAACATAAAGCCAAGCAATAAAGCTGTTCCGAGGCCTACAGCCAGCACCCCACACAAGAGAATACCAATAAACCACAGGACGAACAGCACGAATAGATTTCCAAATAACAGAGAGCTTAATTGCAGTATAGGGGACATTATCCCAATAACAGGTGCTACTAGCAACAGAAAAGTGAGAAAAGAAGGCATGCCTGAGTTTTAGCAACCGCTGCCAGACCCACGATCCTGTGCTGGGGGAAAGAGTGGATAAATCTCTTCCCTTGATCCTGTAACAACGAAGCCAGACAACCCAGATTGACCCTTGACTCGCAAAAATATCCCACAAGAGTCGAAACACAAGAGCTCTGTTCCACATTTTTAAGTCTTTCAAACCTAAATCCCCCTCACTCTTAGGATAGATGATTTCAGACCATGCTACTTTTGCCTTTGTATAAGCTCCCCAAAGGAAAGAAGCACAAATTTGCTGAATTCTTTTAATGATGCCAAGAGGAAGAGGGAAGACTCTCATCCAATACTGAGAAAGGCTGAGAAGAACCGAGTTAACCAACTGTAAACGACCTGCAAAAGTTAAAGTTTTGGAGCTCCACCCGCTAACTCGACTAGTAACTTTACTAATAAGAACCTCACAGTCTCGAGCAGAAAGTTTACTAGTGATGAGCGGAAGGCCTAGGTACTTTACAGGAAGAATGGCAAGCTGGAATCCTGAAAGTTGCTGCATTTTATCCAAAGTAAAGGAAGGGACTCCTGCCCTGAAAAGCTCACATTTCTCCGGATTGACCTTTAAACCTGACCAGATAGCAAATTTCTGCAGGACAGAGATAATAACCTCAAGACCATAATAGCTGCCATTAGAAAATATCATCATGTCATCCGCAAAAGCAAGATGGGTAAGCTTGACCTTGTGACATTGAGGATGAAAAGGAAGCCTTTTAGAAACCCCTGCAATGTCTAAAAGACGAGACAACCCCTCCATAGCAATAACAAAAAGATATGGGGACAAAGGATCACCCTGTCTCACACCCTTCTTTGCTGGGAAGAAACCATGCAGACCCCCGTTAAGAGAAATACTATAAGTGGCAGAGTAAATGCAGGCTTTCAACCAACCAATAAACTTATGAGGGAATCTCATAGCTGCAAGCACAGTCAAAAGATAGCCCCAACTCACCGAATCAAAAGCCTTCATGAGATCGACTTTAATTGTGCAGCGAGGAGAAACATTGGCATGACTATACATACGGACCAACTCCTGAGCCAAGAGTACATTATCTACAATCTTACGATTTTTGACAAACCCAGATTGAGAGTCGCTAATGACATCAGGGAGAACTAACTGCATTCGGTTGGCAAGAATCTTTGCTATACACTTATAGAAAAGAGTACAGCAAGAGATAGGTCTAAATTCACGGACCTGAGAAGGGTTCTTAACCTTAGGAATGAGAGTGAGAGATGTAACATTCAATTCAGGAAGCATTCTTGAAGAACTAAAGAACTCCAAAACTGCATCTGTAAAGTCTGTTCCAATAATACTCCATGAGGCTTTGTAGAAGGTAGCATTAAAACCATCTGGCCCCGGAGAACGCCTGCCATCCATTTGGAATAACACTTTCCGAATTTCATCCCTGGTAACCTCTTTGATAATCAGATTAGTATGTTCTTGAGTAACAAATTTATTAAGAGTAGAAGATAGCTCATCAATACTTGGAGGGTAAACAGTAGCATCAGGAGTACCGAAATTATTTAAATTAGAAAGAAAAAGAAAAAGAAATACCACGAAAACACATCTGTACATAATGGTGATTATAATGCTTTTTCTTTTTCTTTTCTTTTTAATTTAAATATTTTCACCTTGTGGACATCCCGATAAGTGATGTCGTGGACAAATAATATGACGTAGCACGTATAATCAACTTATTAGACGAAAAAATATATGAAAAGAAAAATGTAGGGGCATATTTGTTAAACTTTTCAAATAGAAGGTGTTAAATCGGTTAGAAAATAGTAAAAAGGTATGTTTGTTAACTTTGCATAGTAGAGGGCAAAAATGTGTATTAACCCTTTAATGAATTAAACTTGTTGTATGGAAAATTTTGTCATGACAAAATTATTTTGCAGTAAAAATACTAAATTAATTCTGACCAATTATTTATATACGTCATTGGTGAATTAATTTTATTTATTAAATTTAAAAATGAAAATTTTGTAAAGAAAAAAAGATGATATTTCTCTCTTAATCCACACAGAAACTTATCTCCCCATAACTTTATTATTCTCTCTACCTTTAATGGTTATTATCTAAACCACAATCTGCACCGAATATTGCACTTTCTCTTTTGTTACTTTCTCTCTCTCTTCTTCATCTTTGTTGTAACCCTTCTCTATGGCGGAGACGGTGCCCCTCCCCTTCCCGCCACAACCTATCCCCTACATCATGCATCCAACACTGCGTCTATGTCCCTGCCGTAGCCATCCGCCACTGCACCTACGTCTCTGCCGCTGCCCATCCTCACGGGCTCCAGCTAGCGCCGTCTCCTAATAGATCTGACGGGCCGTCCCCCACCAGACTCCATCCCTCCGCGTATCCGTAACCCACAACCCATATCCTCTGCCCCGACTTCGTCCCCACCACAACTCCTCCGCCACGGCCTTTACCCTCTGCCGTCTCATTAGATCTAATCATGCGGCGTCGCCTTCCCCTAGATCTGCTCGTCGCCATTTTTCCTTATATCGGTGTGTCGTCGCCTCCCTACGAACTCAGATGTGTACTAGTGTGATAATAACACATGAGTATTGGGTATGAGTTGCACTAGTGAGGTGGGTTTTGAGTTTTGTCAACACTAGTGTGAATTTCCTATTGATTTTTGGTGTCTCCCACTTTCTTATTGTTATAATATAATTTTTTATATTGAACTTTGGTGCACTAGTGCAAGTCCGACGAGAGGAAGATGAACTTTCGTGCACTAGTGCGGGTCTGATGAGCGGAAGATGAACTTTCGTGCACTAGTGCGAGTCCGACGAGAGGGTGACGAAGGTCAGACGAGATGGTAATGAAAGTACAACAAAAATAATGTTAAATTGATATATTTAATGTTTGTATTAATTTTTAGGTAGTTTTGGTTTGAATTTAGAATTTTGAATTTTTTTGTATGTAATAAACACATATTTCCTTATTTACCCTTCATCTAATCTAAACAATTAAATCAGAAGGTTTATATTAATGCAGTAGGTTTTACTGCAAACCACTACAGTCACCATATAGCGTCCGCTTGTTGTATTCATCAAAAGAGCAAGAAAACTAAGGAACTAAAAAGACAACTCTATAAATACTCTTTATAATCAGCATATACTTGCTGCCAACACCAAAGTATCTGATTTCTTTTTTGATTCCTACACTAAGTTGCACAGTGTTGACAATAGAAGTTCCTAACACCCTATTCCATCTTTCCTTCCACACCCGGCTGGTCAGAATATGCCAGAGGAGGATTTTCATGTCCTGTTCCACCATCATGCATCCAGGTACCAACGACTTTCAGGGAATCAGGCCAACTCATACCACTTAGCTGAGGTAATACGACATCATAAACACATCGAATAAAACAGCAGTCGGCAAAGGGGTTCTCATGGGATTCATCTTCAGCACAACATAGAACATAGGAGCAACTATTAGTACTGTCCCATCTGGCAACTCTGTCCTTTGTATAAACCATGTGTGTTACAATCAGTCAGGCAGTGTATCACCTGCTAAGGATCATCAGAGCAGACCAGACATGATCATACTAGGACACCTGGGTGCACTCCTCCCCGATTGCATATCACACCAATCCTAGTTTAAACTTTGGCTTACATTTACCATACCATGTTAAATTACCATCCTCATCCACATCAATATACTGTTGCACCTTTTGCCTCACCTTTAGCAGCTTAGTCCAGTTCCAAGAGCCTATTGTTGACCTCATACTCCATAAATCCCTGGCTTTAATCCTATAGTAATTGATCTTAGCTGCCCATAGGGACCCTGCTTTCAATAACAAACACCATATATGACGAATAACATTTGCAAGGTTCCAAGTTCTCATATCCCTAAGGCCTAGCCCTTCTTTCTTTGGCAAAGAGATAAATTTCTAGGCAACTTTTTCTTTCCCTTTTCCATCTACCTTGCCCCAAAGGAAATCATTGCAAATACATTCAACTTCCTTGATTAGACATGAGGGAAGGATGAAATGAGACATCCAATAGTAGAGGATTCCCCCTACCATAAATTCAATAAGCTGGCATTTCCCAGCATATCCAGTTTAACACTCTCTTCATAATTTTGTCAACCAGAATTTTACTGTCCATCCTCTTAAGCTTACTAGATGATAATGACACTCTAAGATATTGAAAAGGAAACTCACCTGGACAAAACCTGATGCATGACAAGTCACCTAGCTACATCATCATCCACCCTAGCTATGTAAATATGACTCTTGTCAGGATTGAACCTGAGCCTAGAGCAGTCATGAAACTTTTGAAAAACATCACTTACTTCCTGAATGGCATCCACATTGGCTTTAGTAAAAATAAGCAAATCATTAGAAAAGCTGAGATGATCCAGGTATCTTTGATCCGACGATCAGTTCTCCTTTCTGAAGAGGAACCCATATGCTCACATTGGGGTGGTTGATGCGCTTAAACCGCCTTCGGCTTGCTACCATTCCCTTTATTATTTTCGGTCGTGGGAGGAGGATGCTGACTGGTATGAGCTGACACCTCCTTCTTGGTCTTATGGGGACGAGACCAACTTTAATAAGACTGTCACTCTATCGTCTCGGGATCAAGAGCTTGTTCAGTGTATAAACGTTGTTTGGGACTTTTATCGGACTTACTCCAACCCCTTCTGTAGGGTATTTTTGCCATCCTGGAGGTTTTGAGAGTCTGGGTATTTAGAGATTTTTGTAACTTAGATTGTTTTTCTGTAGCTCTGGCATTTGTCTCTTTACTTGTTTGTAACCATATTTATTTTTCTTTATAGGCAACAACCTTGCTCAGGCGTTGTCGACCGCCATTCGGCGCGAAGCGGTTGGGCATTGCAAGGCGCAAACCCAAGTCCCAACCCCTGCTGCTTCTACTCCAGAGGTGGCTCCTCAGCCCCAACATGTAGTTGGGGGATCAGTGACTCCTTCTGTACCCCGTCCTTCAGGGGCTGGGGGGTCAGGACCGCAGATTGAAGCTGGGGGCTCCTGAGACAAGGGGAAGGGCAAGGCTCTTGCCCCGCCCAAGTCGAGGCACTTCAAGTCCCGGTATGTCATTTTTTCGTACCGGAGGGGCGATTATCGATGTGAAAGGCGGCAACCTCACCCTCCATATAGGGGGTGAGAGTGCGATCTTTCAACTATCCGATGGCATGAGACGTGCACATGCTCATGAGTTAGAGAATGAAACCGTGGGTGGGTGCCATTGATGTAATCGACGAGGCTACGAGCTTGTATGTTGAAAATGAATTTTCTAGTGGTATGCAGGATGTTCCTTGTTTCTCTACTTATGTTTCCTAATTCGAGGAGGTATCGAGGCTTGGTACCAGTTATAACTCGGACGATATGATGGATGATGCGCAAGATGAAAGGGAGGAATTGTGTGGAATTTCCAGATCGGTATGTCATCCAGATCGGTAAGCAAGAGGAAGAGGTTCGAGGACACTGAGGCCGAAACGATTGCCAAATTTGTGGTCCTTGAGCTACAATTGAAAGAGGAGAAAATGTTGAAGAAGCATATGAAAGAGGAGGTGGAGAAGTGGACGAAGATTGTACACGACTTGGAGGCTAGGGTAAACACTTTGGACATCAAGGATGAATCCCAAGAGCCACAAGTGCAAAATGAGGAAAACAAGGACTCACTACCCCTTTTGAAAGAGCCAAGCATTGACTTCATCCCGGTCACCTTGAAGGGGATTCGAACACTCCCAAGGACATAAGTCATGAGATGAATCCTACTCCGCCTAAGGCTCCAAGGAAACGGCTTAGTTAAAGAAAATGAAAGAGGCTTCGAGAAGGGATGGAAAAGAGTGACGAGAAGGAGGAAGTGTCATTGGTCGACATCATTGAGGAGTCTCCATCCATCACTCCTCCCTCACTTGTGATACCTTAAACCGACACTATTCCTCCTACGGCTCCAAGGAAAAGACCTGGTAACAAGGAGCGAGAGCGATGGATGAAAAGGGGTAGTCTCTAGAGCTTGAGGCTGTGTCTTCAATCAACAACCATGGGAAGGAGCCTCTCCATTCTGCCATCTCTCCTCATGAGATCCCAAAGAACCCTACATCTCCAAAGATACCTAGGAATAAGCCGAGCAAAGACAGTAAGGGAGTGATATGAGAGGAAGCTAGTAACGTTAGAAGCTAGGAATCACGAGGTGGTCTCGCTTATGGAGCCTTTCCCGGAGACGCACTCGAGTTTTGATACGTCCACTCGGAGGTTCATAGAGTTGCTTCCCCCCATTATCATCTCGGCAAGAAACTACAAGGAATCCCTTGGTTGGGATGATAAAATGGTGAAACCTTAGGGGTGACGCGCTCTCGCTTCTCTTCTTATTACCTTTCCACTTTCTTGTGCTGTTTATAGATTGTTGAACAATTTACATTTGTGTGCACTTGTCCTTTCATTTGCAGTACTTTTAACTATTTGTGAGTGCATGTTTTAGCTTCCTAGCTTCTTAGGTTACTAAATTTTCCCCACGTGCCACTCTCTTTCGGATATTAGGTTGTAGACTTTATGACTATGTAGTTTATATTTTCAGTTTCCTATTTTTGTAAATATGTGTTGTTTGGTGTGACTTCTGTTGTGTTTTCTGCAGGTACCCCCTGATTCAAGATCAATGTCATTGGAGCAATGGCGGCCCCAACGGGAGGTCATAGGTTTTGTTGTTTGAGACTCTTCAACAGCTATTTTATTCGCAATAGGAAGCTCTGATCAACTTGTTTTAGAACTTCTTGCTTGTAGGGATGCCTGTGTCTTGGCCATCCGCCAGGGATGATAGACTGTTGATATCGAAGGGGAAGCTTCCACGGTGTCCGCACTGGATCAGTTTTCTACTCCGCTCCCGGTCTCCGCCTACTGACGATTCACTATTCGGTAAACATATCTGCCCATTATGTGAAACGCCAAGATCTTCGATGTCTTCGAAGTCGATGAGTGATCAATCTCTTGATTTGAGTGAATAGTTATTGTGC
The DNA here is from genome assembly GCA_034768395.1 of Linum lewisii. Classification (NCBI taxonomy): domain Eukaryota; kingdom Viridiplantae; phylum Streptophyta; class Magnoliopsida; order Malpighiales; family Linaceae; genus Linum; species Linum lewisii. The sequence continues at coordinate 22,449,737 of CM068302.1, read as the reverse complement.
ATGCATAATTATCTTCTACTCTCCCTCGAGAATTACCTACTACAAAAAACTTTTCCCTTCTCTATTAATAAGTTGTCGTTGTGTTGAGATCCTCCGTTGAATAAAAGTTTGCCAAATAATCCTCTATTCCATATTTCGAACAAACCCAAATTTACTTGTCAATATATTTCCTTTTCTAAAGCACATGTGATGAAAGAAACGAACCCCAAAACCTCCCAAGTTTTCTGGCCAACCAGGGCTCCGGCGGCCACCTTTCTATTCCTCCATCGCCAAGATGGGGATCCTATAGGAATGGTGGCGAGGGGCCAGGTCATTTTGGCTGAATTTAGCGTTGCCCAGACCAAGGCAAGCCACAACATTGCACGCGAGATTCTCAACAAAATTCCCCAAGGAGACCACGATACCAGTTTATCGTATTCCCACGATCGCTTCATTTTTCATGTCAAGCGTATAGACGGAGTCACCATTATTTGCATGGCCGATGATGTATCCCAAAGGAGAATGCCTTTTGCGTTTCTTGAAGACATACACGGGAGGTTCGTCCAGACATACGGAAAGGTCATCAACTCGGCAGCTGCCTACGCCATGAATGATGACTTCTCCAGGGTGCTCAGCCAAGAGATGGAGCGTTACTCAAATAATCTCAATGAAGATAGGCTAGATCGGATCAGAGGTGAAATGGGTCAGGTATATGGATAACAATTAGATTTCTTTCCGCTCACAAAATTAGATCAACGACAACAATTTTACAAGCTGAATTTTTATTTATATATGATGAACAGATGCGGATAGTGATGATAAACAACATTGATAAAGTGCTAGAGAGAGGTGATAGGCTCACAGTCCTGATCGACAAGACTTCAGAAATGCAGGGTAATTCAATTCGATTCAGGAGGCAGAGCCATCGCTATAGAAACGACATGTCGTGGAGAAATGTCAAGCTCACGTGATGTTCTATTTACCCTTTTCGATCGATATATTCTGGTTACTCTGCTTGGAAATTCGTTCCTTAATTTTATTTGTTTTCATGGATGGTTTCAGGGTAATGGTGGCAGTGCTTGTCTTCATGTTTGTGGCATACATAGTGTTCTCGCTTGTCTGCCATACCTCTCCATTGCTTCCTCTATGCTTCAAGTGATTGGTACAATTTTTGGTCCGAAGGCAGGAGGCTTCCTTGCATAGTACATACATCTGTATTGAAAAGATATAAGATAATTTGCACATTGTAGGACTGGAAAGAATTATGAGTCTACAAACTCCAACTCTACATTTGAGTTATATTGTCATTTTGGGTATTGTGCAGCAACAAGTTTTTTGTGTGGATTTTATTGAAACCTCGTATTATTAGAAAGTCTTTAACATGACTTAAAAAACATCCAAATATTGATTTTTTGGTGGAAGATCAATTCATCATTATGTTTGGTTTTCATATATGTATCATTTTAAACTTTATCATAAAATATGGTTAGAGTTCCAATATATAGGCCAAATACACAAATCTAGCTAAACCTTTTCGATTTATGTCAAATCTAGCTACTTCTATCGGAAAACCCAAATTAGCCATTTTTATTTTTTTCGTTAACTTTTTTCCGTCCAAATTAACGGAAGATTACTTATAAATGCTTACGTGAAAAAATTTGTCAACTCCTCAGCACATAAATAATAAAATTTATAAACTTAATTAAGTAATTAAAAATATATATATATTTGGAAGGTAATTTATGGGCCCTATATCCCTCCACTGTAGCGTCACTAGTGCTACTCCACCTCCGCCGCGACCCTTTTCTCTTCCGCTACCACACCTCCCTTTTCTGACGGCCACCATTGAAACTCTTTTCACGGCGGCCACCATCGAGACTCCTTTTTCCGGCGGCCACCACTGAGATCCGCTCCAACCGACGACAACGAACTTTGCAAGGTGATCTTCACTGTCTCCGACGCTAATACGCAGATGGATTGCAGGTTCATGAGATTCTAATCAGCTCTTTCACCATCTCGCACCGCACTCCTGCAATCGAATTTCTATTCTCCCTGAAAACCCAACCCCTCTCATCCTTTCGCACCACTACTCCTTCCTCTCGTTCATCTCCCCTCTGTTCGTCAACGCCTTTGCTGCTTCCCCTTACATCATCCTCCTCTGCTCGATCTCCCTCCCTTTGAATGTCGAGCTGGTCAAATCCAGAAACTTCCACATATACTCCACCCTCCTCAAAAACTCGCTCGAGTGAGCGGCCATCTGGGCGAGGGTTTACGGCTCCGGCGCAAAGGCCGAGATCGGCATGTTAGCCGTCGTGAAGGGATAAGAGAGAGAGACATGTACGACGGAGAGAGAGAGAGTAAACCTACATATTTTAATTAATTTTATACTTCTATTAATCTTATTTGTTATTTATTATAAGTTTACATTTAATTTAATTTTTATTTCAAAATTTTGCAATTAATATTGTGATGTGGCATATACTTGGCTGGTCAATGTAATGCCATGTTCGCTTCATTTGCACATCACTAATGGTGTTAAAAAGTTAACGGTCAAATAGGTCAACTGGACAGATTTGAAACGAAAATAAAAGATTTTGTCTATTTAGTGTCACTAAAATAGAATTGACTAAATTTAGTTTGTTGGATAAGGGAAAGAGTGTGTGCGCGCATGAAATCCTCTCTTCCTGAGAAGCGATTTTCCGGCAATTTTGAGATCCGGCGGCGGAGGGGTTTCCTCTGTGGGTGCGCTCCATTGGGCCCTTTCTGCTGTTTGGATCTCGTCGGCAGGCTCCTTGAGCCGACTGACTTCTACGCGAGCTTTTTCTCCTCCTGTTTTTCTTCTCTTTTGATTTTGATTTTCTGATTTTCTTGATTCCCGATCTTTGTGTGCAGTTGACGGATCTTCTTCCTCTGCTGGTTGAGTCCCATTGTGGGTGAGCTCCTTTGGGCTCCCGCTTAGGGGGAGGATCGGCTGGGTGGCTACTCGAGTCTTCTGGTCTGTCCTGCTTCTCTTTCTTCTTACTGCTTTTCTTTCTAATCTTCTTCTATGGTAGCTGGGTCTGGTCAGCCTTCGTCGTCTGTGAAATCCTGGGCCTCAGTGGTAGGTCAAGATTCGGATCCTGAACTGGTCTATACTCCTCCTGTTCTGATTGATGGTGTTGTCCAAATCCCTAAAGAAGTTTTAGAGCTTGGATATTGTGAGCTAAAGAAGGTGCTAGTTGGTCAGCTGATTGGTAAAGCTCCTCATATAAGGGTAATTCAGGCTTTGGTTAATAAGATCTGGGGTTACGAGGGTCCTATTGTGGTGTCAGTTCTTCCTTCAGAACTAATTTTGTTTGAGTTTCCGTCTGAATCTTTGTGTGATTGGGTACATAAGCGACTCTGGCATATATACTCGCAGCCCTTATTCTTGAGGAAGTGGAGTGCCAATATTGAGCCTATCTTTGTTGAGCCAGCTGACTCTCCTGTTTGGATTACGTTTTTGAACGTTCCTCCCGCTGTGTAACCATCTGGGTGTGGGGGTGCTTTCAAGTACTGTGGGTCGTCCTTTGAGCAAGTTTACGAGGACAGTTACTACTGTGAAAGTGTGTGTGCTGCTTAGGGAGGAAGATGTCAGGCCTAGTAGGGTTAAAGTGGCAATTGAGGGTGAGGAGTTTGAAGTTGATGTGGATTATCCTTCTATCAAAACTTATGAGAAAGCCTCTAAGCCTACTCAACCTAAGGTTTGGAGAGAAAAGGCTGCAGCAGCTGATGCTGGGAAGACTCCTGTCTCCTTGGAGATTGTGGTGGTTGATCCGGTTGAGTCTCCAGACAAGGTTAATGAGGGTGTGGTGGTGGTCAATGAGTTGTCATCAGTATTGTATGGGGGTGAGGGTACTAAGGAAAATATAGTCCCTGAGTCTTCTGGTTTGTCTGCAATTGAGATCCCTAAGTCACCTTCTGGGACTCCTGAACAGCCAGTGGCTGATGGATTGGGTTCGCCTGCTGGGGTTGATTCTATGGAGGATAGTAGGAGCTCTGATGATTGTGAGGGTTCTAAGGAGCCTGAGTTGGTCAAGGCCTTTTCTCCTGAAAACTTCCCGCCTCTTAAAAGGGGTGGTAGGCGAGGCAAACGTCGTTAACATGAACGTTTTGGTTTGGAATCAGAGGGGTTTTAATTCCCCTGGTAAGCAGAAAATTATTTTGGATTACTTGCAGAAGTTAAATATTGATATTATGGGTTTGCTTGAGACTAGAGTTACAACTAAAAATTTCCCTGCTATTATAGCTGATCGATTTCCTCTTTGGAATTGCTTCGCTAACTATGATAAAAGTCCTCTTGGTAAAATTTGGATTTTGTGGAAAGCTTCTTTGGATGTTCAAGTTGTGTTTCATTCTGCTCAGGTAGTTCTAATGCTAATTAAAGATGTTGTCCCTTTCTATTTGGCTGTGGTCTATGGTGCCAATAAGGTTGCTGAGAGGAGAGCTTTCTATGTGGAAACTCTAGGTAGGCTGGCCTCTTTAACTCTTCCTCTTGGTGTGCTTGGTGATTTTAACGCGATACGTGCTCCTAATGAGGCTTCAAATAGAGTAAGTATTACTGCAAGTATGCTAGATTTCTCTGATTGGATTAATGATATTCAGCTTGTGGATCACACTATGGCTGGTCCTCACTTTACTTGGTATAACAATCAGCAGGAGATGCAAATTTACAGAAAGCTGGATCGCTGCTTTATTAATGAGGCCTGGGTAAAGTCATTACCGAATAGTACAATTGAGCTATTGGCGCCTTTGAAATCTGACCATTGTGGTATCCTAATGGAGACGTGTCTGGTTACTAAAAGTCTACCAAAGCCATTTAAGTTTTTCAATATGTGGATGAAGCATAAGGAGTATAAAAGCATTGTTTCTGCAGCATGGAAGTCGGATTTGGATGTTGGTTCAAATAGTGGCTTTTATAGGGTGTATGCTCGTCTCAGAAATGTTAAGATTGCTTTAAAGAAACTTAATAAGGAAAATTTTGCTGATATATCTGGAAGGGTTGTGGAGATGGAAACGAAAGTGAGAACTGCTCAGCTGAGTTTGTTAAGCCACCCATCTGCTTTGGGTGAGGCAGAAGTGAAATGTCTTCAGGAGTGTTGGGAAGAACTGAGAGCTGCCGAGGAGTCGTTCTTGAAACAGAAATCCAGAGAAGCTTGGTTAAATTTGGGGGGCTCTAATTCAAGATACTTCCACAGGTCTATCAAGCTTAAGAAGGCTCGTAATCAAATAAAGCAACTTCAAAGAGAAGATGGCACTTTGGCTACAGATATAGATGAGATATCTAATATTGCCACTAACTTTTACTCAAAGCTGTTTGGTACAGTGGATACTAATGTCCTCGTCCCTGAAGATAAGTTCCTTGATCAGCTGATTATTAAGAAGCTCTCTCTTGGTAAAGCTGATGATATTTGTAAGGATGTTTCTGTTGAGGAAATTCGTACAACTATGTTTTCCATTCCTGGGGACAAAAGCCCTGGCCCATATGGATTTACCTCCTCTTTCTTTCAGAATTCTTGGGATCTTGTTGGTGGTGAGGTCACGAAGGCTGTTCTGAAGTTTTTTTCCACAGGTAGGATGCCTAAACCTGTGAATTCCACCCTTCTTGCTCTAGTCCCTAAAAAGAAGAATGCAACTGATTTAAAAGACTTTCGTCCCATTGCTTGCTGTAATTTCTTGTACAAATGTGTGGCCAAAGTGATTGCTAATCGTTTAGTGGAGTGTTTACCTGAGGTCATCAGCTCGAGCCAGTCTGCTTTTGTGAAAGGTAGGCAAATTGGGGACAACATTCTAATGGCTCATGAGCTTGTCAATGCATACCACCTGAAGCACATCTATCCCAGGTGTGCTCTTAAAATTGACCTTCGTAAAGCTTTTGACTCTGTGCATATTGGGTTTCTATTGTCTGTTTTACGGACTATGGGATTCCCCTCAGTCTTTATTAATTGGATTGATGGTTGTTTGAAGAGTGTTATGCTTGGAGTTGGGATAAATGGGGGGATAGTTGGAAATTTTTTGAGTCGGAAAGGACTCCGGCAAGGAGATCCTCTTTCTCCGGGGTTGTTTGTGATTGTCATGGAGGTTCTGCATTGTTTATTTGATAAGGCTGCTTTCAATGGGTTTATTCCCTTTCATCCGAAGTGCAAGAAATTAGGTATTGTTGAATTGTGCTTTGCCGATGATCTGTTGGTGTTTACGAATGGTACTAGGGATGGTGTTAGTGGTATATGTGATGTGCTAGCTCAGTTCTACCAGTTTTCAGGGCTACAGGTTAATCCGGAGAAGTCTGAAATATTCTTCTCTCATTCGGTATCAAGGGAGAATAGGGACATGATTTGTGATTTTTCAGGTTTTCAAGAGGGATTTCTTCTGGTGAGGTATCTTGGTGTCCCGCTTACTTCTGGGAAGCTTCGATCTGCTGATTGTGAAATTCTTATTGACAAAATCACCAAAAAAATCACGGGGTGGAAGGTTCGTTGTTTAAGTTATGATGGTCGGTTACTGCTTGTTAAGACGGTTCTAGTTGCTCTCAATCAGTATTGGCTTAATGTCTTCTTGCTTCCAAAGTCTATTATTAAGGCAGTTGAAAAGAGGTGTAGTGATTTCCTTTGGAGTGTTGACATTGGAGTTAGGAAGAGAGTGAAGGTGGCGTGGAAATCTATTGCTAAACCTGTCATGGAAGGAGGGTTAGGCATAAAGGATTTGTCCACTTGGAATGTTGCTTGTGTAGCTAGACACATTTGGAATTTGCGTTGTCAAGCTGGTTCGATTTGGGTGGCTTGGAAAACTCATTATAGATTGAAGAAATCAGATATCTGGGAGGTAAAGAGTTCTGCATATTATTCTTGGATCTGGAGACGAATATTGAAAGTTAGAAGTGAGATTTCCTCTGATATTTCCATTGTTGATGGGGTGCCCCTTTGGGATGGATGTGTGATGAAGAGATATTCTATTTCTGTTGTTTGGAGAAGCATTCGTTTGAAGTATGAGCAGGTCCCTTTAGTGTGGCAGTACCCTCTGATACCTAAGCATTCAATGATTGCTTGGCTTGGTGTCTCGGATAAGCTGACTTTTAAAAGTGATGTGTCGAACTGGGGCTTGGTGTTAGATGTTAGCTGCATCCTGTGCGATGTGGGTGTTGATGAAGCTGATCATGTTTTCCATCATTGTTCTTATATTAGTGAATTATGGAATACTTGCTTGGGTTCTGTAGTGTCCAGGGGCTCATCTTGGGGAGAAGATGTAAGGGTTCCTCGGACAGGAGTAAATGTGTAATTCGGGCTAGGTTGCTAGATTACCTTGATTGATATCAGTAGGGTTTACGTGCATGATTAACTAATCTCACATGTTGGAATTAGTTGTAAGCGCGAGTGATCCAATTATGGATTGTGCAATAATTTCCCTAAGTTATAAAGGGCTATAAAGGGGTCTTAATGACCGGGAACAGGTCCAATATGGCATCAAGATGGTTAGTAGACCTTAACAAGATTTATTGATCCTTTCAAAGGAACGAGATAGGGATTGCTCGGGCTACCAACCTCTAACTACTGTGATCTTTCTTGTGATTTGGTTTATCGTCTTATTACTTTATAGCATGTGGGATTTCTCTTACTGGTTTACTCAGTGCATGTTGTTGGCCCCTCTTTCTTTGGTTACTTTGTCGGTTCATTTTGGGGTATGGTGAGTAGGTCGCCATGCCTCCTAGAAGAGCTTAGAGGAGAGGCATTGTCGGGAATACCAACGAGTCGGTTCATGCTAGGTATTGTTGGATGTTCAGATCCAATTTTAGATTTATTGTTTGCACCGAGATTCGGGGTTTTCCTTCCTTTAGTTATGGATGTTCATGATTGACTCTGGTTTCTCCTATCCCCCATTATTTGGATGTATGGATTCATGTTCTGGTTGAGCCAGTTTGGCATATTCATTATTTCCTTATGATTGGTCCATGTTTTCATTATTGTAATGTGATGTATGCTTGATGTGTTGAATCGAGTTTGTTGCGCCTCAGTAGAGTTGCATGGGTTAAACCTGTGGTTTCACTGGGTCATCTAGGGTGGGGTGTTACAATGCTTATGTGTATGATGTGAAATGGATAGGTTAATGATAGATGGAGAGATGAATTGATAGTAATGTACATGTGTGTATTATTGTTTCTGATGTGTTGTGATTGTAGGAGGATGATCCTTCATTGGGATCATCCTAATATCGATGAAGAAGTGGGTGATCCTGGATGTTCACACGAAACTACTCATATTCCCATTGTTTATACAGGCAGGGTGGTCGGTGAGGCTAGCTATCACCTTTATGGTTATAGGTTGTTGAGGTTTATGACTATGGAATTGGTGAATGTGAATTATGAGGAGTTGATAGAGATTTTTTGTGGTGTTTGAAGTTGTGGAAATGAGGATGATGAGTTAAGATTGGTGAATTGAGATGATGATGGTCTCAATTGTGGTATCTTGTTGTTTGTTTGTGAATGAGTAGAACAGGAAGGAGCCCACACCATCCCAACTATTGTGATGTGATTGAGTATGTCAGGGATTACGTGATTACCTCCTGAGGGAGAAGATCCTTAGGATATGTGTGAATGCTTACATGGGAAGATATCCTATTTAGGATGTGTTGGCACTCTCCATGCGGTAGGAAGTGCGTCTGTGGGTGGTGGTGATTGTGTGGGATAAACTCATTTGCACATAATTAAACACCTAGTTATAATGATTGAGCCCCAAACGGGTCGCTAATCAAAGATAAAATCCTAACTTTCGGTTAGAATCGTGTCTCGGGGTCCCTCGACGTAAGGATACTCAATTAGGATGTAAGACTAATAAAGGGGTGCGTGGTGTAGATTCCACAAAAAGTCAACACGAGATCGATTACAAAGGTCAAAAAACTAGAACAAAGTAGGCTCAAATAGCATGGAAATAGGCGAACTCGAGACAAGAAGTAGAAACAAAGACAAAGTCAACAAAGGATGATATCAAAGAGAAGGAAGGGTGGGTTGGAGTTCACCAAAAGCACGTGGAGTAGGGAACATTCTCAAACCACATTAAAATCTCTTCTTCACTCCCTCTTTTTTCGTTATGTTCTTCTTCTTCACAAACTACAGTAAAGGAAATAACACAATAGTATTCCCTTCACTTTTAGGAATCTGATCAGAGGCGTTTCTAATATATTGATTTGGGTTGCACGCCTTGCCTCGAGCCCTAATTCGAATACCGCTATCTTATTTTGAAACTTTCATTCTACCTGTTGTTTGAATTCATTTCTATTCTCTAACCTTTGCATCAAATCTCACAAGAGATGTCACCAAAGACTGACAAATCCCATAGTCTCACAACGGTTAACGAAGACTCGCTAGTCGTTCCCATAGTTTCACAATAGTCAACACTACAAGAAAAAGGAGGTTTAACAGCGGATTTTTATTTAGTCTAACAGCGGATAGGCCGCTGTTAGCAACTCTAACGGCGGATACGTATCCGCTGTTAGGTTGACTAACGTAAGGATATCTAACAGCAGATACACGTCCGCCATTAAACCTATTAGCGGATATCTCTATATCCGCTGTTAAATGTAACAATGGATTAAAATTATAACAGCGGATGTTATCCGCTGTTAGAGTTCCGACCAGAATTAAAAAAAAATTTGCAGAAACCTGCTCGCCGGAGCAGGTTTCTGCCGGTCTTCTTCTTCTTTCTCCTTCCTTCTTCTTCTTTCTCCTTCTACACTACAAGAAAAAGGAGGTTTAACAGCGGATTTTTATTTAGTCTAACAGCGGATAGGCCGTTGTTAGATATCCTAACGGCGGACGCGTGTCCGCTGTTAGGTTGACTAACATAAGCTTATTTAACAGCGGATAGGCGTCCGCCGTTAAACCTAACAGCGGATAGCTTTACATCCGCTGTTAAATCTCACAGCGGATTAAACACTCTAACAGCGGATAAAATCCGCTATCCGCTGTTAGAGTTCCGATCATAATAAAAAAAATTGCAGAAACCTGCTCGTCGAAGCAGGTTTCTGCAGTTCTTCCTCTTCTTCTTCTACCTTCTCCTTCCTACTTCTTCTTCTTCGATCTCCTTCTTCTTCTTCTTCTTCTTCTTCATCTCGATCTTCTTCTTCTTCTTCTTCTCCGATCTTTTTCTTCTTCTTCTTCTTCCTTCTTCTTCTACCTTCTCCTTCCTACTTCTTCTTCTTCGATCTCCTTCTTCTTCCGCTTCTTTTTCCTTCTTCTTCTTCTTCTTCTTCTTCTGCATCTCCGATCTTCTTCTTCTTCTCTGTTTCTTTTTCTTCTTCTTCTTCTACTTCTCCGATCTTCTTCTTCTTCTTCTTCATCAATCTTCTTCTTCTTCTTCTTCTTCTTGATTTTGTGTTCTTCTTCTTTCTCTATTCTTCTCCTTCTACTTTGTTCTTCTTATTCTTCAGCAAAATCAAACAACAAACCCTCACTAAAACTCTAATAATAAATGAGAAAGAGAAGAAGAAAATAAGGAAGAGAAGAGACAAATCCGGAAGAGATGTCATTGGCTAGGGCTGAGCACACGGATTGCCACATCAACTAAACTTAACAGCGGACATCTTAACAGCGGTTTATATCCGCTGTTAGGTTTCCCCCCAAATTTTTGCATTCCCGCGAAGGCGGGAAATTTGGCGCCCCCGTGAAATTTCATTCTAACAGCGGATGACTAACAGCGGATAAGTGTCCGCTGTTAACTAACAGCGAATTTTTATATATCCGCTGTTAGACAGTATAATCTAACAGCGGTTTCCTGTCCGCCGTTAGAGTTCCGCTGTTAAACCTCTTTTTTCTTCTAGTGCTACTTCTTTCTCTATTCCAGATCTTGATTAATCTCTTTCTTCTTCTTCTTCTTCTTCTTCTTTCTTCTCCTTCTTCATCTTCTGTCATTCTTCTTCTTCTTCTTCTTCCTTCTTCGTTCTTATTCCTCCTCCCGTTCTTCTTCTTCTTCTTCCTCCTTCGCCGTTCTTCTTCCTTCCTTCCTTCCTTCTTCTTCTTCTTCTTCCTTCATTGTTCTTCTTCCTTCTTCTTCTTCTTCCTTCTCTGTTCTTCTTCTCCTTCCTTCTTTCTTTTTCTCCTTCATTCCTTCTCCCTTCTCCTTCCTTTTTCTTCTTCTTCTCCTCCCTCCAATTAGGTTTCCTGCATAATTAGGCAGAAAAAATGAGAAACAAAATAAAATAAGTAAATAAAATAACAATACACACGGATTGCCACATCATCAATCTTTAACGGCGAATTTGCTAACAACGGATAATATCCGCTGTTAGGTGTCCCTCCAAAATTTCACATTCCCGCCGAGGCGGGATTTTTTGGCGCCTGCCTAATTTTCATTTTAACTGCGAATACTTAACAACAGATAGCTGTCCGCTATTTGGCAGTATAATCTAACAGCGGATTCCTGTCCGTTGTTAGACTATCGATGTTAGGAGGTAATTTTCTTGTAGTGCAACGAAGACTTGCAATCGATCCCATAGTCTCACAACGATCAACGAAGACTCGCCAGCTGACTGGGATTCTAAAAATAAAATATAAATTAAATGATTTAAGAACTTATCTAACTAACCCGGACTAATACACTAATCTAGCCAAATGATTTACGAATATGTCAAATCTAGCCATCAATGTAGTCAAAATCGGGATTCCATGTGGAATCGAAAACATGAGTGAAATCAGAATCGTAGTTTTTAATCGTAAGATTTTATGAACTACTATCAAAATATTTAAGTCAACAACATATTAAGAATAAATATGTAATTAAACCAAAAATTCTCATATTTCATATCTATGTTATTTGAGTTGGTGAGACGAAAAAGAAGATCATTACCCAACTTTGAAAAGTCTAGATAAGAAAAAAAAAATAGAATGTCGGCTCTTAAGTAGTCATTCAAGGAAGTAAGAATTATATTTTAGACTTTTTTTTTTGTAATAACTTCTAACTTAATTAATCAAAATCTCAAAACAAAACGAATTTAATTTAGTTGTCTTTGTTCTGACTTATATGTAGTTACAAACTGGTAATTTCCCCGAGAAAGTGAAATCGTAAAATACAAGAAAAATCGTTGATTTTATAAGATTATAAGATATTGATCGAGATTTTACAACCCATAGATTTTGCGTGGAATCAAGATCGCTAGAGACCAGTGAAATCGTAAAACCTTAAGATTTTTTTAAGATTAAAATCGAGATTTTGACTAGATTGCTAGCCACTACTATTCAAAATCCCAAATCATCCAATTGAGTAATTTTTGTTAAATTTTTCATCCAAGTTAAAGGAAATATAAACTTCAAATTTGACGTGACAAACATTGTCACCTTACATGTTGCCACATCAATTATTTTACCACATAAATAATAAATTTTTAATATAAAAGTTTGGAAATTAAAAAATAAAAGCAAAAAAAAATTATGTGACAACTGACGTGGCATCTGTTTCACCGGTAAAATGAGTGTCATGTTAGCTCTGTTACCATCGTTACTAACTCTGTCAAAATTTTAGAATTCTTTGGCTAGATTTGTCATCACTTCCAAAAGTTTGACATAAAAATGTCATCAAAATAGTAATGACTAGATTTGACATATTCGTGAAAGATTTGACTAAATTAGTTTATTAGTCCAACTAACCCTATGGATTAGATTTGTCAAAATCAAATCTAATTGTTTAAACTTTAAACGATTGTTTGAATTGTTTATTTTTTATGAATTGGGTTGAATTGTTTCAAACAAAGAGGATTTGAATAAAATGACTTGTCACTAATGTGCCACAGAAACACAGCATGGACCTAATATTTGTCTCGATCGAGGAAAAGCAAAGAAACACAGAAAGGACCTAATATTTGTTTCTACAGCACCCACGGAACAGCATCCCTCCCCCTGTTCGTCAATCAGACTCATCAACTTTAACCCATTCACTGGCAGTAGAATCTGCATCCGAGTCCTTGATCGAATGTCTCGACCTCTGGGAGCCACCACCACCTCTTGATTCATAACCACGATTTAGCTGGATCCATTCAGTTGATGATCCTCCTGGTGATGGATCTCTTCGGCCTCGAGATCGACTGCAACTTGAAGTTCTATCTGAATAAACACTGTCAATGTCGTCCACATCACTGAACAAGATGGTATCCTCGTATTCGAGCTTCTTCTTCCTATTCATGGACCTACTGCCACCAACCTTTGGTGATTGTAACTGTGGCCTGGGAGTCTCTGCATCTTCTCGGTCTATGGGTGGTTTACTTGCTTTATTGTCTTCTTCACTGCTGTTGCTCTCCTGAGAAGAGTCAGGTGGGTCTGTTCGTAGTATATCTTCAGAGGTTTCAGCCTGCTCGTTCTTGCTGAATTGGAGCTTCTGCATTAGCTGGTTTCGGGTATGGACTATCTGCAACAAAATTGAGCAATCCATAGGAGAAGAACGAGAAACAATATCAACAGGACTTTTTCTAAGCAAGTAGAATCATGCGTCTTATAAGCTCTATGTATTGCCCTTAGATAACTAGCCATAAAACAACACAGAGCACTAACTTCGCCAAGAAACAAGACAGCTTTTTGTGAAACCAATTTTACTTAAGCTTCTCTAATTGTTCAATCAGTTTAAGATAAACGCCGTCCTGCTTCACCGGATCCACCACTGTGGTTACGATGACTTCATTTTCCAATAAAAAGGGCAACACTCATCTAAACTAACATTATAACCGGTTTGGGTTCTTCGTTCTTTACCCTCAATCCCAACAGATCATAGTTTAATGTTCCCCATAAATCCGTAGTTTTTCTAATTTTGATACAAGTGACATCATCTGATAACAAATCATTTGCAACAAGAAATGGATTGTAGATCCAACATAGCAAACAAAAAGTCCTAAAGGATTATTATATCGAGCTTCAGCTTGTTAGTACTAGATTTACTATCAAGTTGGGATTCACAGTCGTGCTTATTTCATACATATGAAATCGTGAAGAAGATTTGGGGATATGCTAGGAAGAGCACTCGAGTTGTGGAAAGCATAACACTAACATGCATACGATAGACAGGAGCTGTAACTTAATAACATAGAACATACATACATACATGCAGGAAGCTTTAGGGAAAGAAGAGGGATACATGACCCAAGACTTGCCTGGGGAGAAGATAGAATCTCCATGTCATGCTCATCCAGTCTTGGAAGCAGCAGAATGAAATACACCATCCAGAAATGCTCAGAACTCATGTACCCTTGGAGGGTTTCTCTTAGAGCACGCAAACTCGGAACAATGTATTCAATAGTAGAAGCATGTTCTCTCTGAGAATCAGTGATTTTAAAGTCTGCAAAAGTAGAACAAACAAGTAAGGATCAACAACCGTTTAATGTTATCCTAGTAATCCCTTGACTCAAAAGTAAATCAAATTGCAAACAGATTATTTGAAGCAAGACCACCAAGTAGGTCAAAAAGCTATTCATGGTGTTTCAATTAGCATCCGTGTTATATAGAAGCAAAGCAAGCTATCAAACTTCCATGACAAAAATATCAAGCAACAGAGTGAGTGCCACATTCTCGTTAGGACTAGAGGACTTACTAGTGTTTGCAAAATAGTATATATCAACCATGTATCTGCAGATTGTAACTATTCAATTGTATATACGAAAAACAAAGCTTATGGATTTTGTCATGGATTATCATGAACGGTTAACTTTCCCCGGGTAAGATTTCACAAACATTCGAATTACCAGTTACATAAGTCTTAACACAAGAATCTATGTTGTACTTGAATGAGAAACAATCTTAATCAAAGTAAACCAAAACTTGTGCTTTGGGATTTAGATTATTCTTCCAAAGTCAATTATCAGCTAGAAAATTATCTATAATGATATAACAAAGAATAAAAGAGATTACCTGCTTCAAGCGACAAAGGAAAGTCGGTCCAGCAGGCGGACCTACCCGAAATCTTATTAGCGAATTCAACCACCTCTTCCGTGATCCCTGCCACATAATCCTCATCACCTCCTTCGTCATCCTCTTCTTCATCTTCTCCATTATCAGGGAAAAATTTGGCGGTAAGTTTGGAAATTCCGCTGACAGCTCTGAGGCCAGCCTTCAAGCTGCCACCAATCTCAGCGAGATCACTGCGCACTCCGGCCAGCCCAGGAGATGAATCAAGGTTTGTCTCATAAGGCGATAAGTGCGGCGGTGGAATAGGTAAGCAGGAGACACGGTGGAGATGACGGCTGGATACTGGAAACCTCGATCCAACTGCGAAGGAAGGACTCTCTACCCGCGGTTCCAGTTTCTCCTTTGAAGCCGAAGAAGAATGATGGTGATCATACTCGAATTGCAGAGACTTGAAGAGCCAGGACATAGCTTCTCGCCTCAGTAACTTTGGTTAGAGGCTTGGGTACTGAAGGAACCTTGTATGACTAGATTAGAGAATTGAAGAAGGAGGTAGGGAGGAGGAGAAGGATGGGAATTTGGGGAATTGAAAAGAAGAGAAGAGAAGAGAAGGAAGGAAGGAAGTAGGAAGTTGTTTTTGGTTCCAACTCTAATTTTCGCTTTTGTTTTTGGTTTTAGTTTGTATTTTTTTTATAATTTTTATAGGAAAGAAATCAGGTTTGACATCAATATTGCGAGAGATCGAGACCGACGAGCAAGCTCATGCGCAAAACCGTTTTTAAGTCTTCTAACTCATACAACCTTTATTTACACCTTAAATTATTTTAAGTCAGTACCACATTGAAGAAAATAAGGAATTAAATGGTTTTATTAGGCCATTAATTGTCTTAGTAATTAAATAACAAAATTGGGCCATGACGTCATCTTTTGGCCTATTTTTCGTGATAATTCTGTCCAGATTAGTATTTTGGCCATAACTCCTTCATATGAACTCCTATTGATCCGAAATTGGTGGCGATGGAAGATAATTTCGTTATCTTTCCATCCATATGTAGATGATGACCTAGTTCCACTAGACCAGTGAGATATTGCCTCTGCAAGGTGACGATCAAAAATACCACATTGCTTGTTTGTGGAGGTTTGAATGGCTTTATTAACCTTTAATCATTCTATTAAGTTAAATTGATTAAGCGAAGCCATGGATTTACTATTTTATCCTCACGGAGCCTCCCCATCAAGGAGGAGGGCATCCCATCAAAAGGGAAAGAGGGAGGCCATCTCATCAAGATGGAAACCCTAAGGTCGACTCCATCGAAGTGAGGATCTCATGTCGATCCATCGAAGTCAGGACTTCATGTCCATCCATCGAAGTCAGGATCTCATGTCCATCCATCGAAGTGAAGACTTCATGTCGACCCATCGAAGTCAGGATCTCATATCAGTTCATCGAAGTCAGGATCTCATGTCCATCCATCGAAGGGAATCCATCATGTCGACCTCCTCGTCAAGAGGGAAGGAGGGAAGCCATCTCATCAAGATGGAAACCCTAAGGTCGACTCCATCGAAGTGAAGATTTCATGTCAGTCCATCGAAGTCAGGATCTCATGTCGATCCATCGAAGTCAGGATCTCATTTCGATCCATCGAAGTCAGGACTTCATGTCAGTCCATCGAAGTGAGGATCTCATGTCCATCCATCGAAGTGAAGACTTCATGTCAGTCCATCGAAGTCAGGATCTCATGTTGATCCATCGAAGTGAAGACTTCATGTCCATCCATCGAAGTGAGGATTTCATGTCGATCCATCGAAGTTAGTATTTCATGTCGATCCATCGAAGTCAGGATCTCATGTCAGTCCATCGAAGTCAGGATCTCATGTCCATCCATCGAAGGGAAGCCATCATCATGTCGACCTCCTCGTCAAGAGGGAAGGAGGGAAACCATCTCATCAAGATGGAAACCCTAAGGCCGACTCTATGGTGATGATGTCATCATGACGACCTCCTCGTCAAGAGAGAATGAGGGAAGGAAGGAGGAAGGAAGGAGGGAAGCCATCTCATCAAGATGGAAACCCTAAGGCCGACTCCGTGATGATGATGTCATCATGATGACCTCCTCGTCAAGAGAGAAGGAGGGAAGCAAAGAGGAAGGAAGGAGGGAAGCCATCTCATCAAGATGGAAACCCTAAGGCCGATTTTGTGGTGATGATGTCATCATGACGACCTCCTCGTCAAGAGAGAAGGAGGGAAGCAAAGAGGAAGGAAGGAGGGAAGACATCTAATCAAGATGGAAACCCTAATGCCGACTCCATGATGATGATGTCATCATGACGACCTCCTCGTCAAGAGAGAAGGAGGGAAGCAAGGAGGAAAGCCTCCTCATCAAGAGGGAACCCTAAGGCCAACTTCAAGGGACGGTGTCATCTCCTCATTATGATGAAACCCTAAGGGATGACGTGATCATATCAAACCCTATCTCAGGAATACAAGCTTCTTCCACCAACGTCACTACTCCTCCAAGGCAGTTGAAGAGAGGAAACCACCACCACCACGATGATAGTCACGTTCAAGAGATAGGAAGTAACCTCCATGGCAGTTACTTCCTCCACTTGCAGATACCACTCATATTTTTCTATAAATATGAGAGGCATTCGACAGAGACAAGAGCCCGCACAATCACACAAGCAGATACTCTGCCCAAATTTCTAATTTTCTTCGCAATTTCATTTTCAGTAACCATAGTTGTTTTTCTTTTGGAGCTCTCCCAAAACCTCCATAGGAGTAGCAATATCAGTAGCAGTAGACTTAGCCAAAAAACATCAAACACCCTCGTTCGAACATTGTTTGGAGAGGTGTGAACCGTGTAAATATTCCTTGTTCCAAGAAGTCAAAAGAGCATTTATTGTGTTCAGACACAAGAGTTTCTACCACCAGAAACAAATTGGCACACTCGGTGGGACTTTGTGTTTATATCATGGCTCCAAGGCGAAAGAACCCAGAGGGTGACCTCCCATCCGGATCTGTGGAGGAGCAAGTGGCCAACATTGAATATGGCCAGACAGTTGAAGATGTTGCCGGAATTTATGGCGGCGACAAGGAGGCTAGGCCACAGCCTGTGGCGCCAAGTGTTGATCTAGGCGAGGCAATCATGTCACTCCGCCAGACAATGGTGGAGCACCACCAACTCATGGAGGCTTCAATGGCTGGGAATGCCCGTCAGGTGAACTCTCAAATTGAGTCTTTAAGTTTTCATGTTGAAAGACGTTTAAGTCAAGTATTTGATGTGGTTAACAAAAGTCAAACTGATTTTCATGAATTTAGGAAAATTTTAATGACGCCTTTAGTTCAGTCTAGAGCCTTACCATCTGATGGTCTAGGAACGATGAACAATGGCACTGGGAATGTAAGCACTCATCCTGCTAGTGGTCGGAATGGCCAACCATGGCAGGACAACCTCTCACCTCCAGTGGCAAGTCAACCACCTTCCCATCAACATGGGAATGGCGAAAATCTTGCCACCACATTCAACACCCATGTTGAGCAAATGCCTACCATAGGTTTTGCTCGACAACATATTCTGGAGGCTAGGCCATATGTGGCCCCTGACCGTCCATTCAATATGGATGAAGTACCACCACGTTCTAATGTGGAGGTACCCCCACGTGCATATCCACCACCACCAATACCACCCCAAGTCAATCGACATGGAGTGGATCCAACAGGATTCATGCCACCGCCCGGGGGGCAACCACCAGGGGTACATGATAATAATAATTTGAGGGGACGGGTGGCACAACTGCTCAATGAGCATCTTGGCCTTGGAGGGAGGCCAGCCATGCCGCCTGTGTATCGAAAGCCTTATCCAGAGTGGGTGGATAGACACCATCCCTTCCCAGAGGCTTTAGGGTACCCAAATTTACCACCTTCACGAGGACTGGTGATCAGTCTACCGTGGAGCATGTTGGATGATTTACTGTCCAATGTGGTGACGTAGGTGATTTTGTCAAGCTTAGGTTGTTTGGAAACTCGTTAACAGGACCAGCCTTCGATTGGTACGTCAACTTGCCTTCCAACTCCATACAAAGTTGGCAACAGATGGAGCAGATCTTCCATGCCCAATTCTATAGATCTGAGCCAGAGGTTTCTATGGCAGACTTGGCACGTATGCGCCAGCAGCCAGGAGAGTCAGTTGAGAGTTTCTTGAGTAGTTTCAAGAATGCTCGAAACCATTGCTTTGTTAACCTAACAGAAAGAGAATTTGTAAAGCTGGCTCAAGGAGGATTGAACTTCGAACTTAGGAAGACGTTACAAGATCGAGAGTTCTCTAACTTGTTCCAACTCATGTCATGTGCTGTTAGGTATGAATCTCTTCTCCACGAGGAGGAGAATAGGAGGAGTGCCTCAAGGTAATACCTCCCAAATTTTGATTATACCATCCACCACATCGATGGTGGGGTTGGTGAAGTTGAGGTTGACTTGGCAGAGATAGTGCCAGGGAAACCCTATGTGTGTAGTTCATTGTCTAAGGTTGATGCTGGGCCACAAGAGGGGAGACCCAATCGTGCGCCCATCCAACCAAGGAAGTATTCATTCGATGTGACAAAGGTAGACTTGATTTTTGACCAACTTTACAAGGATGGTCAAGTCAAGCTCTCAGGGGGGCATAACCTCCCATCGCCTGATAAGTTGAAAGGAAGACGATATTGCAAGTGGCATAATAGCATGTCTCACTCTACTGACTCATGCGTGGTTTTTCGAAATATTTTACAGGATTCCATTGAGAAAGGACGCATCAAGTTCCCTAAGCCAAGGAAAGATGCCATGTTGGTGGATACAGATCCTTTCCCTGCCACAGTTGGTGTGAACATGGTTAACCCTGATTTCTCCAAGATTGAGTTGCCCCGATTCAAGCTGGTGTTGGACAAATTGCCGCCTCAAGAGGGCAGTTCATCTTCGAATGTACAATCCACTCCTGCCTCACTTGGTAGGCAAGATGAGGAGAAGTTGTGTGTTCAGTGCATGAGGAGTCTCAACTTCGATGAGGTGAAGCCAAGCAAGCCCGTTCATCAGAGGCTTGGCCCTCCTCCCAATAGACCAAGGTATCCACCATATCAGAGAATGGTGGAGGGAGTGCGACAACCAGTCGGATGGTAGCCAAGGCAATGGTTGGCTCCTGGCCATCCCATGAAAAGGACTTTTCGAATTCCCGACATGCCACATGGTGGTTGGCATACCTATGATATCCGACATCAACAACCAGTAGCATTGGCTGACTTGACGAGGACTCAGAAGAGAAGGTTCCTTCGCAAGAATGCACAAAGTCGTAGAGGCCAACATGAGATGGCCCACCATGAGATGGGAAGGACGCGATAGCCCAGAATAGAGGATGCCCTTCAAGCTGATATCAAGGTGGACAACTCCATGTCCTCTGGTCTCAAAGTCACTGTGATGGGAAAGGGTAAGCGTGTCCAAGCCCCAAGGGTTGAAGAGATGAATGATAAGGTGGAAGATAACCTTCAGATAGATGATAGACTTGGATTGTATGACGCAGGGTATGATGCTGACATTGATGATGACTTTGATGATGTGATGATCGATGTGGATCATCCAAACCCTAGGTTTGAGAGGAAGGATAAGAAGGATGATGGTAATGACCAAGGCCCTCCTGTAACTATCAAGTTTGGAAGCTTGCCACCCACAGTGGCTACTAACTACATACTCCCAAGGATTTTCCAATCCAAAGAGGAAGATCAACAGGTACATGTGGAAAGTGGAGAAGTGGATGAGGAAGTAATGGAGGATCAACCTGTGGCATATTTAGTCGAGGAGTTCAATCACCTCGATATGGATGACGAGCCATGGAGTGTTAAGATGGTTCATTTGGGGTGTAGAATCGACTTGGCCATAGAGGCCAAGAGGCAATACAAAAGTTCACAACGATTGTTGAAGGAGCTATATGAAGCAGGCCACAAGCATGTAGGTTTGCTTGGTGAAGATGGAGGGCGTTATCCTTTCTATGTGTTGTACCAAGGTCCAGAGGAGACGATGTCTCTTCCAGTGGAAAATCCTACATGGGGCCCAAAATTCGATGAACCTGAGAGCTCATTGACAAAGGAGGATAGCTTACCCAATGAGAAGGTTGTCATGTCAGTAGTGGCTTCGAAAGGAAAGAGTATAATGGAAGAGGATTCAAGTGATATATCTAACCACCTTGTGGTATTTAAGGAGCCAGAGCCAAACATGTTAAGGCATCTAAGGCCCCTCTATATTAAGACAAGATTGGATGAAGTGCCAGTGTCAAGGGTCTTGGTTGACAATGGCGCAGCTGTGAACGTGATGCCAACAAGGATGTTGAAGAAGCTTGGTAAGAACACAAGTGATTTGATTCCTACTGAGGTGTTCGTCACCAGCTTCAATGGAGGATCCACTTCTGCGAAAGGGATTTTGCCAGTGGTAGTAGGAGTTGAAAGCCAGGAGAAGATGAGTGCCTTCTTCGTTGTGGATGGTGTTGTCAGTTACAATGCCCTATTGGGGAGAGATTGGATCCATGCAAGTAAATGTGTTCCATCATCATTACATCAATGCATGATGTTGTGGAACAAGGAAGGAATGGTTGAGGTCATTCAAGCTGACACAAAGCCATTTGCAGTAGGAGCCAACTGTGTTGAAGCCCCTCCATACCATGGTGATTTTGGCCCATTGGAGGTTAGAGGTATGGATGGAGGACCATGTACGGTGGTCATCTCGAGTGCCAAAGTTTTGAGCAAGGCATGCATTGATCCATTGACAGATATAGTGAGACCATCCATGTTCTCCTTGGATGGTCCACCTGATACCACCAAAGTTGATGATGATGAATAGACCACCTCAAGACAAGGTGGCGAGGGAGGCCAAAGTCACGGCCTTAAGAGAGAGGTTGGCCATCTACCAATGTGAGCAGAGGCTAGTATGTGATGAGCCTGTGTTGATGGCTGATTGTGTTCCAGATGATGATTCTCCTGGACAAGGCGAAGAGATAGGATTTAATGAAGAGGACGGCAAACACATTGCCGCATGTGATGTTCTAGAGGAGATCAACCTTGGCGCTAAGGACGATCAACGTCCTACCTTCATCAGTGCCACCATGCCTGAGGCTGACAGGTATGACCTTATCAATTTACTAAATGAGTTTAAGGATTGTTTTGCATGGGATTACCATGAGATGCCAGGCTTAGATAGGAAATTGGCGGAATAAGGCTGCCAATTAAATCTGGATTTAAACCCTTCAAACAACCTCCTAGGCGTTTTGCGTATGAGGTATTGCCAGAGATTAAGAAAGAAATTGAACGTTTGTTAAAGGCTAAGTTTATAAGAACGGTTAGGTTTGTAGAGTGGTTGTCTAATGTGGTGCCAGTTAGGAAGAAAAATGGAAAGCTTCGTGTTTGTGTAGATTTTAGAAATTTAAATACGGCCACTCCTAAGGATGAGTATCCCATGCCAGTTGCTGACATGTTACTTGATGCAGTTACTAGGCATGAAGTCTTCTCTTTCATGGATTGCTATTCGGGCTATAACCAGATTTACATAGCCGATGAGGATATCTACAAGAAAGCTTTTCGTTGTCCAGGTGCCATTGGATGCTATGAATGGGTGGTCATGCCCTTTAGTTTGAAGAATGCTGGGGCGACTTATCAACAAGCTATGAACACCATCTTTCATGACTTGATTGGTGAATTTGTGGAGGTATACGTAGACGACATTGTCGTCAAGTCAAAGGTAAGTCATTGCCACCTTGATAACTTATGTATGGCTTTCCTACGCATGATAAGTCATGGTTTGAAATTAAATCCTCTTAAATGTGCTTTTGGGGTGAGTGCAGGCAACTTCCTTGGTTTCCTTGTAAACCAACGTGGCATTGAGGTCGACAAAAACAGGACCAAGACCATCATCGAGGCCATGCCACCTCGTGATAAGAAAGAGTTGCAGAGGTTCCTTGGCCAAGTCAACTATATTCAGCGCTTCATCTCAAACTATGCTGGCCGAACCCAAGTGTTCTCATCTTTGTTGAAGTTGAGGAAGGAAGAAGAGTTTGCATGGCGCGAAGAGCACCAACAAGCTTTTGATGACATCAAGAGGTACTTGGCGAACAACTAAAAATTCTGATCCGGTCCAATGTCTTTTCAGAACCGCCTCCGACATTCTGATCCGGTCCAATGGGGAAGGCGGCGAACATAGAGCAGCAGTTGTAGGTTGGACGGGCGCGACGGACGATGGAATTGGTGAGGCTGTTGACGGCGAGATAGAGGAGGAGGGCGAGAAAAGGGAGGTAGGAGTAGCGGGGAGAAGGGACCGGCCAGGGGAATCAGAAGTCGGTGGAGATCTCGAGGAGGAGGAGAAGAGTCGTCGGGAAGAAAGGGTGGACGCGCTAATGAAGGAAGATGGAGATGATGGCGTCTTAAGCGATGATGTGGCAGAGGAATGGTGGCCTTCTGCGTTGCAATTCCTTAGCATCAACAGGCCAGTCTGCATGACTGGATTTGCAGCCTCGTGGAGAAGAAAAAGAGAGCAGCAATGCATGTGTAATTGTGTTTGATCCACTTCTTCCCATCAGTAGGTGCTCTGAAGCAGTTTATCTCCGGCAATCCTCTACTTCTGGCCTTGTGCCGTTCATTATCCTTGGCTTTATGCCGCTGTGAATTATTCTTGCATGTGTTATTCCATGATGACGAAGGCAATTAATTTGCCGGTTGAGGTGACGGTTCTCCGCGGTGGCAGCGATTTTCAGGTGCCCAAGCCGCCAGACAACTACACGGTTTGATCTTTTTACTCAATCTTTCTCTCTTGTCATTTTTCTTCTAAGTTTCTGTCCATATGGAGACGATGACAAAGGCAGGTGTCAGAGCTCCGGCGGTGGTGACGGTTCCCCCGACGGTGGCGACAGTTCTCCGGCGGTGGCGGCAGTTACGATGGTTGCTGCGACAGTTTATTTATTTTGTTCAATTATTTTTTTTTTTCCTTTCCTTTCTTTTTTACTTCTTTTAATATATTTTACTGCTATTATTTTTTTTCATGTCGCTATATTGTGAGTTGTAGATAGTTTTTCGGAGTTCAAGAGGCCTACTAGTATAGTGTTGAGCAATTGGCTCTTTTGTCTATCGTTATTTCTATTTAACGGTTGGATGTTTAATTATATGTGCTTACTTTTTTATTTACATGGGTTGAATGTAAGAACTGGTAGGGCGGAACTACTCGGTCCCCAGGTATACTCGATCCTGTTATGATTAAGCTTATTGCTTTTTCAGACACATGTACTGTTGGTGTTCTTTGTCTGGTATTTTGTAGGAGGACAGAGAAGAGGATGTTGAGTTATTGCTTTCCAAGAGCATCTAATCAGGACGCTTCCATTCCAGCAGGATCTTTCTTTGAGGAATTCATTCACATGTGGATTCCTACTCCTACATGGCGTTTTATGACGGTTCGCCGTTCAGGTAACAGGGCCACCCATTACGTGGCTCGTATGGCCCTGATTAACCTCCCGGGAGTTGTGGAGGTAGACATGACTTCCCGGGTTGGGACTTGATGTTCAATTCCTTGTTTGTGCTTGCTGTCTCCGTATCTCCGAAAGGAGCTGCCTATGTAAAAAAAAAAAAAAGAGGTACTTGGCGAACCCGCCAGTACTCAACTCACCCATCCCACATCAACCTCTGAATTTGTATCTCTCAGCCACTAACACGTCAGTAGCATGTTTGTTATCCCAGGATAATGACTTGGGAAATGAACAAGCCGTGTATTATTTAAGTAGGATTTTAAATGAAGCGGAGAGGAAGTACTCTCCCATAGAAAGGTTATGTCTAGCTTTGTTCTTTGCTTGTATGAAGTTAAGGTATTACTTGATGCCTGTTCAAGTAAAATTCATTTGTAAGACTGATCTTGTCAAATATATGTTATCACGGCCAATCATCCATGGGAGGATTGGAAAGTGGACCCTTGCCATATCTGAATTTAATTTACAATATGTTCCACAAAAAAGCTGTTAAAGGGCAAGCTCTCGCTGACTTCTTGGCAGACCACCCATGTGTGGACGTGCCAGGTGAAGCAGTAGAGATTGGGATGATAGGAGAGGTTCCTTGGTCTTTGTTATTTGATGGTTCAAAGACACGTTCTGGGGCAGGAGCTGGAGTGGTACTAACTTTGCCAGTGGGTCACTCCATGCACTTTGCTTTCACCCTTGACTTACCTTGTACCAACAACCAAGCTGAATATGAGGCTTTGGTGGTTGGCATGGAGAACCTTGTTGAATTAAAGGAAAAGAACGTAGATATCAAAGGAGATTCACAATTCGTAGTCCACCAAGTACTTGGTGACTTCCGATGTGTCAACTATGTGTTAGAGACATACATCAACCATGTCCAAGATCTAATCTCCCACTTTAATAACGTGTCAATTAAGTTCATTCCTCGCCAAGACAATGGAAAAGCTAACTACTTGGCACATTTGGCTTCTGGTTTTAGAGAGTTTTCGCATGAGGGAGGAGGACAAATCTTTGTGAAATCCCTCCTTCCATTACGAGATCGTTTAGAACAAGTAGCAGAGGTATACATGATTGAGGAGGATACTAATGATTGGCGAGTCCCATTGCTAACATATTTAAAGAACCCAAATGGGGAAACTGACCATACTACCAAATTCAAAGCAAGAAATTATGTAGTGATAGACGAGACCTTATTCAAGAGGAGGGCAGATGGTTTACTATTAAAATACTTGGGGGGCAAGGAGGCTCTACAAGCCATGGCTGAAGTTCATGAAGGAATATGCGGAGCCCACCAAGCTGGCCCTTCAATGAGGTGGATACTTCATAGGTATGGCTATTATTGGCCTACCATTGGAGAAGATTGTGCATCATATGCCAAAGGTTGTGAAGCTTGCCAACGCCATGGTCCAGTGCAAAGAGCTCCTGCTGTCGACCTAAAGTCCATCATCAAGCCTCGCCCTTTCTTTGGGTGGGCAATGGACTTGATAGGGAAGATCTACCCCCCATCCTCTAAACAACACACTTCTGTTATTCTAGTGACAGACTACTTCACCAAGTGGGTGAAAGCTAAGCCAATGAAAGTGGTAAACCAAGGGGAAGTGATTACTTTCATTAAGGAAAACATGGTCCATAGGTTTGGTCTTCTTGCTACCATAACAGTGGATCAAAGGACCGTGTTCACGGGGGAGCAAGTGATGGCATTTGCCAATGAATTAGGAATCAAGATTATTCATTCCACGCCATACTATGCACAGGCCAATGGACAAGTTGAGGCTTCTAACAAGCTGGTGAAAGGAATACTGTCTAAAATGATCGAAGACAATCCAAAGGAATGGCATATGTTGTTATCAGAAGCCTTATGGGCATACAGGATGTCACCACGAAGTACCACCAAGGTGACACCCTTTGCTTTAACATATGGCCATGAGGCATTCCTACCAGTTGAAGTGACCGTGAAGTCACTACGGTATCTATGTCAACATGAGATGACTCCCTCAGAATACTATGAGTCTATGATGTTGGAACTATCTGACTTGGATGAAGTACAACTGAAGGCGTTGGACAACATACGAGTACAAAAAGAAAGGGTTGCTCGTGCCTACAACAAGAAAGTCAAACATAAGTCATTTGAAGAGGGAGAGTTAGTCTGGAAAGTTCATTTGCCTATTGGTGATAAGGACCCTAAGTTTGGTAAATGGTCACCGAATTGGCAAGGGCCTTTTATCATCCATGCTACTCGACCCAACGGAGCATATCTTTTGAAGGACCTCGATGGGGTGTTACATGAACGTCTTATCAATGGAAAGTATATGAAGCCTTACGTCCCTTCTTTGTGGGACGTTAAAGGGTTTCAATTTTGAAACCAAAGGTGATGTACCATGCCATAGCTCACTTATGTTGGTTTTGGCGTGGGGACTCAATGGTCCTACTGAAGAGACCATTATGAGCAAAGTAACTGCGTGTTATATTTTTTAACGAATGGCATGATATATAAACTAAAATGGATGAAAACAAAAATGTCATGCCAAACAAAAGAAATACGAAAGAAGGTTGATAAAATCCGAATTTAAGATAGAAAAAGTAAACAAAGGCCAAACAAATGGCTAAGCTTTAGACTAAGGAAAAGAAATGGGGTAACTTAAGCATCGAGAGACTGGAGGATATCTTCGACGATGGTCTTGAAGTTAATAATATTGGCTATATTGGCCGCACGAGTCTGGAAGACTTGCTCTTTCTTGAGGGTAATCTCCTCCATGGGAAATGAAGCTCTTGATTTGGACGAGAGTATCTTTAACTGACGGAGGGACGAATGTGGTAGGAGAGATTGAACTCAAGAAGTGGTTGTCTAAAGCGGCCAAGTACTTGAGATTATATTCAAGGCTGGCCATGCCCTAAAAACAGATAATAGGAGAGTAACATGAGTGAAAAGGAAGAGACATATATTATTTAAAAAAAAAATCAAATCCTGGAGGAGAAACTTACTTGCTCATTTGAGTTATTAATTCCTAATGAGGAATCAACAGGACCACTAGGAAAGGGAGTAGGTGGCAAATTGGCTTGTGTAGTCATGTTGTTGAGGCTAGAGAGGACATCATCAGGTTGTGGAGTTGGGTCTGGATTGGTGGGGTGATAATCTCCTTTAGTGGCATCAAGCAGGGGAGACATTGGTTGGCTATGAAGAAAACAATCATGATCTCCAAGGAAGGTAGGAGCTAGAGATAAGGAAAAAGGGTCTTGACCTTGAGAGAATAAGTTCTTGGTTGGGATTGATGAAACAACTCCACATGCCGTATTAAAATCCAATGGATTTTTAGAGGCATATTGTTGAAAGCTAAGTTGAATGGATGATAGAGGTTCGATGAGTTCTTGAGGGAAGTGGGAGACCTCAGCGTCATCTTCGGTGTCACTACCATCGACTGTCGTGTAGCCATGAGGACTATCAGCTTCATGAGATGTGTTGTTACTTGAAGCTGAGTGGCCTTCATTATCTGTGATGACATGGGTTTCTTCCGCATCCGATGGAAGAATTTCGTTATCATCTAACTGATAACGTTGGTCCTCGCCTAAGTTATGTATCTAAAAAAAATGCGCATCACGTTTGAATTCATACAATATAAGTTGATTGAGAGAAATGTTGAAGAAAATTACTTGGCCATCAGATTGATGAAACTGTTCGTGACTTTGGTGGGTAAATGATGAAGGGTGACTACGAGGCCGCTTGGTTGGCAGAGGGGGAATACCATCCAATAGTTCTGGGTAAGACGAAAGGAAAGAAATGGGATTCAGATCAAAGTTGGAACAAGATGTTATGAAAAATAACACTAGTGACGAAGGATTACCTGATGGACGTTTGGCAGAAGAGGCATGTGACGAGTGTGGCTCATCCCTATCTTCGATATTGTTGCCACTCAACTCCTTGCTCTCATCCTTATCTTCAGCATTGTTGTTGCTCAGATCTTTGCTTCCTCCAATAACTCCCATCTTAGTTGATGTTCCATACTGTAGATGTCGGATAAGGGAGTTCACATCTTCATTAAAGATGTTATTGCCCTGAAAGACTTCCTTGAGACATAGCACAAATGAAGGAAGACAACGAGGTTTTGGGGGTAAAACATGTGAAGTGTATCCCCTCTATGATCTTGCGTTGCCATCTATTCAATGCATCAGCATCCGGGATTGATAATGTCTTACGATGAGATGGAGTTTTAAGGTGAGATGAAGAAGGTAGCAGTATGGGCCATGCTTGAGTAAGGCCAAACTGGCAGGCAACATAGTGAGGGTTGTATACTTCTACATATATGATGCTCTTGCCACCTTGAATGTTGATGAGGAGGTCTCGAGCTGAAACCCAATTCTTCCATTGAAGGACGTACGGACGATAGTCAGACGCCCTAGGATCACTGATATTAGGCCTTTTGTCGAATTTGTCAGTGAATGATGCAGGACCGTAGGTGCGATCTCTACAAGGAGAAAAATCTTCCACCTTCATCAAGCCATAAAAGAACTTAAAGTAATAAGAGAAGTTTTTCCTCAATGGTGTGACTTTGGAGAAGTAGATGCCATAGGATTTAGGTGGCTTGGCGAAATTGAAAGAGCCGCTCCATAATTTTGGGAAGTAGGCATATACCCAGAGAGGAACCAACCATAGAGAACCAGACCCTGTAGGCTTGGAGCCGTTACTGAGTTGATGAGTGAGAGTATGCATGCCATGGTATATAGAGGCAAGGATAGTCTCCAGGAAGTCGGGTGGAGTGTTCCCACCGGAAATTTGATACGAAAGAGGGTTTAATCCTGGATGAGGTGATACGGTAGTAGGGCAGTGGATATACTTGTACAACCAGTAGTGTATGAAGCCACTCTTTCTTGGCGAGTAATAGGGGACTTGGGGTCACTAGGATGGTACTGATTTCGAAGACTCTAGAAGGATTTAGGATCAAAAGTGAATTGATCATCTGGAGAGCTTGCTGTCTTACCATCGTCGAAGGGCAAACTTAAACCAGTCAGAGCAGCTAAATCCATGAAGGTGATCGTCATCGCACCTATGGGGTACCTGAAGATGAAGCAATTGGACCCAGTGCACCAAAAACATAACACCGCTTTGAAGAGTTGAATATCCGGTTCTGGAATCCAGATTGAGAGATCTAACAACCAACGAATGCTAGCTCTCGACCAGAGTATGCGGGTTTCTTTGTCGTTCACTAGGCGTAGGTACCACTTTTTGAAGTCGGAGTCATTCAAAGGCCACGAGTTTATTGGCTTCTGATTCTTCGAAGTGATGGGCTGGAAGAAAGAGTAATCTGGAAGGACGTTTTTTAATAATGTCGTTACTCCCCCAAACGGATACTGGTTGAGGTGTTGGAGATTAGATTTGGATGAGTCAATGAAATAAGGACCCAACCGAGCTTCATTCTAACTTTTCTTGTCTTGTGTGAGAATGGTCATCTCCACCCCTTCATCTTGACACAAAGCTTCATACTCTTCTTCAAAGTCGGTCTCTTCGGCTTCAACTCTTCTACTCGATTTTGCCATCTAAAAAGAAAAAAGGGAGAACGAGTTGTTCAATATAAAATAAAGAAAATTAAAAAAATTTGAAGATAAAAGAGATGAACTCATACCTCCTTTAAAGATTGACGACTTTGGGAGGATGGATGATGAATGATGGGAGGATGGTGATTGAGGTATGAAGGAGGGGAAGGGAACCCCTTTATTTATAGGGAGTGGTTTTAAGAGAAAATAACAAATCCTAGAAGGAAATGGGTTTACCCTTAACAAGAGTCCATTTAGGAAAAAGTTATAAAAAAAAGTGGCGTGAACAGTAACACACAAAAAAAAAACATCCTACTTTACCTTGCTATCAACAACTTAATACACAATTCTTGTGTACTAAGTTGTTGGGGGGCATTTGTTTACACCTTCAATTATTTTAAGTTAGTACCACATTGAAGAAAATAAGGAATTAAATGGTTTTATTAGGCCATTAATTGTCTTAGTTATTAAATAATAAAATTGGGCCATGACGTCATCTTTTGGCCTATTTTTCATGATAATTCTGTCCAGATTAGTATTTTGGCCATAACTCCTTCATACGAACTCTGAATGATGCGAATATGGTGGCGATGGAAAGATAATTTCGTTATATTTCCATCCATATTTAGATGACGACCCAGTTCCACCGGACCAGTGAGATATGGTCTCTGCAAGGTGACGACCAAAAATACCACATTGCTTGTTTGTGGAGGTTTGAATGGCTTTATTAACCTTTAATCATTCTATTAAGTTAAATTGATTAAGCGAGGCCATGGATTTACTATTTTATCCTCACGGAGCCTCCCCATCAAGGAGGAGGGCATCCCATCGAAGAGGGAAGGAGGGAGGCCATCTCATCAAGATGGAAACCCTAAGGTCGACTCCATCGAAGTGAGGATCTCATGTCCATCCATCGAAGTGAAGACTTCATGTCAACCCATCGAAGTCAGGATCTCATGTCAGTCCATCAAAGTCAGGATCTCATGTCCATCCATCGAAGGGAATCCATCATCATGTCGACCTCCCCTTCAAGAGGAAGGAGGAAGCCATCTCATCAGATGGAAACCCTAAGGTCGACTCCATCGAAGTGAAGACTTCACGTCAGTCCATCGAAGTCAGGTCGCATGTCGATCCATCAAAGTCAGGATCTCATGCGATCCATCAAAGTGAGGATCTTATGTCGATCCATCAAAGTCAGGACTTCATTCCATCATCAAAGTGAAGACTTAATGTCAGTCCATCGAAGTGAGGATCTCATGTCCATCCATGAAGTGAAGACTTCATGTCAGTCCATCAAAGTGAGGATCTCATGTCCATCCATCAAGTGAAGACTTCATGTCCATCCTCGAAGTGAAGACTTCATGTCAGTCCATCGAAGTCAGGATCTCACTCGATCCATCGAAGTAGGATTTCATGTCGACCCATCGAAGTCAGGATCTCATGTCAGTCCATCGAAGTCAGTATCTCATGTCCATCATCGAAGGGAAGCCATCATCATGTCGACCTCCTCATCAAGAGGGAAGGGTGATGAGCCATCTCATCAAGATGGAAACCCTAAGGCGGACTCCGTAATGATGATGTCATCATGATGACCTCCTCGTCAAGAGAGAAGGAGGGAAGCAAAGAGGAAGGAAGGAGGGAAGCCATCTCATCAAAATGGAAACCCTAAGGCTGATTTCTTGGTGATGATGTCATCATGACGACCTCCTCGTCAAGAGAGAAGGAGGGAAGCAAAGAGGAAGGAAGGAGGAAGCCATCTCATCAAGATGGAAACCTTAAGGCCGCTTCTGTGATGATGATGTCATCATGACGACCTCCTCGTCAAAAGAGAAGGAGGGAAGCAAGGAGGAAAGCCTCCTGATGACACTCGATTTGACGTGATTATCAGCCTCATTTAAGCGACATTTCTTTGCTTAAGACATGGTTTTTAGGGTAGAATAACGAATATTCAATCGATTGCCCTATCTCGTGCCATTTGTGTTACCTTGGTCCGTTTCGGGTCTATTTGATGTTTTTTCTAGTGTTTTTGTGTTAGCACAGGTTTTTGCCGTCAGATAAATTAGCCATGGACGTGTCTAAGGCATTGGAACATCGAGGAACTGAACCGGAATCGATCAAAGGAGCCAATCAAAGTCAAACAAAATCCTACCCGATTACAAAGATATTTTCGCCGAAAATTACCTATTGATTTCGGTGAAAATAACATCACATATCGACTGATGGCACTTGAAGAATGCTTTCGGCGAAAACATTGTGTTTTTCGGACCGAGAAGAAAGGGCAGAGAGATCACTTCCATTCACAAGCATATTTTCGGCGAAAATATCCCTATATTTTCGGCGAAAATAATAGAGTAATCCGGATCAGTTAGGGTTAAGTATAAATACTTAACCCGGCGGCCCAAAAGGGATATACTTCGCAAAATATAACTTTTCGATATCAGATTTCAGAGAATCCTCTCAAGTTCTGGAGCAAAGAGTTAGAGTTCGAAGAGCCGGATAGAGATCGTGACGCCATCCCTTCCACCTCGACGAATCGGAGCTAGGAGTGTTATTTACCGAAGATCGAAGTCTGTCAGAGTCGTCTAAATTAGGTTTTTCAGATTCTTTTCTGTTCTTCCTCTGGATGATGAACTCTTTCTTTGTCTTTGTCGCTTTTGTAATAATCATGGGTAGCTAAACTCGTTAGAGCTTAGACTAGATGAACCCTAAGTGACCCAGGGCTTTAAAGCGGTCACGGATCGGCGGTGATTAGATTCGAAATTCAATCAGTTCTTTTTCATGTTTGATTTGTTCTTCATTGTTCATGTTTCTTGTCTGGATTGATCACCTAGATTAGATTCTAGTTAAGCTAAGGATAGAAGCGAACGCTCGCCTTACTTGAGAACATCGAATTGAACAATTAACCTTATAATTGGAGTGTGCCTTTCGTAGGAACCGGTTAGGGTTAATTCACTGCAAGAGTAACTCAATAATCATTAGCAATTACACCAATTAATTAAGTCGTTGCGAGAGGCGACCGTACCCGGGCGGCTAGTTAATCTTGGTAGTTAGAACGGATAGAGCGAACGTTCGCCGGTCTTAAACCTAAGGGTAAGGAGTTATGGTGGTGTCTTAGTAATTGATTGAATGAGAATCGAAATCCGCTGATCTGTTGATTGCCAATGCTCTGGGAAACAAAGGGGGATTCGAAGTCTAAGTTCGTCTGTCATCCTTGTTTTCAAACCCTAATTTCCAATCTGCTTTAGTTTAAATTTTTAATTTCTCTGCATTTCGTAGAATTAGAAGTCGTGGAACTCACACCACGCACAACTTGCTTGCATTTGAGTATTTTGCCAGTTTTAAAGTAGTCAATCTTAGAAGACCCCTGGAATACGATCTGCTTAGCTATAGTTAGCTGGGTAGTATTTGATCAACCGCTTCTGCGACGTTCATCAAATTGGTGTCGTTGCCGGGGACTTCTTTTGATTGTTCGAAAGAAGAACTGGCAATTTATTCTTCTACTTTCCATCTTTCATTTTTCCACCCACTTCGATTTTACACTGGTTTTGTTTGTCTTTGTTATCTGTAGGTTTACAGGTGTATGCCTCACCGTCCTTGGACTCGCTCTCAAACCGAACAGGCTAAGAGTGCATAGAGACCAGGCAGTTTTGCTACACCTCTACGATCATAGATTCTGAAGAAAGGCAGATCCAATCCATTCATCACTCCGATCAAGATCGAGGAATCGAAGGAGAGTTCCTCATCTCCATCTTCACCTGTACCGTCATCTTCATCCGCTTCATACACCGAGTCACTTTCACCTCCTCCATCTCCCGCCATGGACGATAGATTACCACCACCACCACCACCTGCACAGAAGAGTCTAGCAGACTATAACAAGCCGAGGGCGACTAGCGTTCGATCTGCCATTGCCGTTCCGCGCATTGAAGGAGATCCTGACTATGAGATCAAGATTCCATTCTTGACAATGATCTCTAGGGATTTACAGTTTGAAGGCAGGCCCCTAGACAATCCGTGCACTCATCTTGCAGACTTCCTTGATCTCTGCAGCACTTTCAAGAGCGGAAACCTCGACAAAAACACTCTTTGTCTGAGAGCTTTCCCGTTCTCTCTGAAAGGCCCTGCTAAGAGGTGGCTTACTGGCAAACCACCTGGCTATTACACTGATTGGGATACTCTGGCTCAGGACTTCGTTGAAGAATACTTCCCTCCGGCCAAAACAACCGCCATCAAGGACAACATCCCCAGATTCTCCCAGAAAGAAGGAGAAAGCTTATATGATACTTGGAATCGATTCCAAGAATTTCTCTACACCTGCCCTCATCATGGATTCGAGCAGAGGCAGTTAGCTGAAATTTTTGCTCGAGGACTTCGAGAAGAATCTGCCAAGTGGGTCAATTCTCTAGCTGAAGGGGATTGCACTACACTCACTCCTGAAGCTGCTCTTCTTCACTTCGCAAACTGTGCTTCCAAGTCAAGGAACTGGGAACGACAATCTGAAGGATCAAGGAGCAAGCTAGATCTTGAAGCTACAATCAAAGCAGAGGTAGAGAAGCATTTGAAGAAGTCTACCACACCGATCAAGCCGCCGGCAGCCTCTGTCTATGTTGCCGATTGCGAGTGGTGTGGAGCTTGCGCACATAACGGAGGCCGTTGTCAGAATTTTGGTAAGGCAGAAGTCTGGTCTGCCGAAGAGGTGAATTTCATCCAACAAGGCTTCGTCAATAATCAGAATGGTTATGTTGGCTACCGTAACTTCAGACAGCAATGGAACTATCAAGACAGACCTCCCTACAATGATGGCACCAACCACAACCAGAACCAGAATAACCGCCCGGCTGGTCCAGCTCAGGATCAGAAGCCTAACCATCCACCGCATCGCAATCCGGGTAATTATGGAACTGCTCCTGGCAATCGCCAGAATCAATATCTTAACGATACCTATCCAGGGCAGCATCAAAGAGAGAACAATGTCA
This sequence comes from Linum lewisii, assembly GCA_034768395.1. Classification (NCBI taxonomy): domain Eukaryota; kingdom Viridiplantae; phylum Streptophyta; class Magnoliopsida; order Malpighiales; family Linaceae; genus Linum; species Linum lewisii. The sequence continues at coordinate 22,414,860 of CM068302.1, read as the reverse complement.
GTGACCTGGATAAGAAGCTCAGCCAGATCATCACTAGACTCGATGATCATGACAGTCAGTTCAAGGCTCAAGCTCTTCTCAATCAAGAACAGATAGCATCTGGACAAAGAATTGAGCAAGCCGTGAACAACATCTCGAGCATGCTAGCATCTGGTCGACCATTTGGCCAACTTCCAAGCCAGACAGAGCCGAATCCGAGGAAGGAGCAAGCCAAGATGGTAACCGCTCGAAAACTCCCAAACTTAATTGCTGATGCTTGTTCTGTATTGCGCAGGATCGCTGAGACTCCGGAGGAAGAAGAAAAAGAAGAAGAACAGGAACCAGCGCCTAAGAAGGAAGACCCTCCTCTTGCACCGTACGTCGTGAAGCCTCCTTTTCGTAGAGCATTGCTGCCAAATGCAAGGATCGAGACTGGGATGAAGGGGAACAAGGAAGGATATCCTGACATTCATATTAAGAAACCTGCCTCTCCATATCCAGCTAAGTTATCTGATCCTGGTTCTTTTACCTTGCCTTTGGTCATTAATGATGTTGAGGTTGAACGTTGTTTAGTTGATCTAGGAGCGTCTGTTAATGTCATGCCTATGAGCCTGTTTGAAAAGTTAAACCTAGGAAAACTTGAACCGCCTAGTATGCAACTTGTCTTTGCTGATAGATCACTTAAAACCCCTAAGGGAGAGATTAAAGACGTTGTTACTAAATGTGGTCCGTTCACGTTTTTAGCTGACTATGTGATTATGGATACTAGTACAGACGATTCTACTATTCTCATAGGTCGACCTTTCATGGCTACTACTGGAATGAATATTAACGTTCCAAATGGTTCTTTAACTCTAAGGGTCGGTAAAGAAACGAAAACATTCCGTCTTAAAGATGGCATGAAATATGACTCCAAGAATGAAGAATCTCACTGCCTAGCCGTTGAAACTGTGGAGTTGACTCCGGTCAACTCCGTTACTAATGCTTCTTCCAGTGTCTCTAGCTCGATTGTTGCTGCAGATATTAAACAGGTCATTAAGAAGAAGCCAGAAACTTCGGTTCATAAGCTGCCCAAGAAGAAGAAGGAACTGCAAGCCTCTTCTAAGCCACCGAGCATTAAACCGAGCAGACCTCGAGGGAAGAACAAGAAGACGAAGACCCAAATGGTCTGGAGGCCAAAAATTCCGCCGTCTTCCACCGAGCCAGCTGCACCACCAATTAGTTCCGAGAAACCGGCGCCGGAACAAGTATGGAAGGAGAAGCCGAAAGCATCTCCTAGGGAAGTACTGACGATCACCGATCCTGGTGATACCAAGCCGAAGATTGAAGAAAAGAAGAAGCCGACAGTCCTCATTCATTCCATCGTAACACTCAAGAAGGATGACCTCTCTAGAGAACTGTTCGGACCATTCAAGTTCGTCGATCATCTTCCCGATGGACGTACCAAGCTTTTACATGCAAACGGGAAGAGATTCACGCTTACCGGAGAAGTCCCGAAGCTGTACTTCATGAACTCCGACGCGAGCGTTAAGGAGAATCTGAGTTGGGATGTCTCCTAATACCGTCCAGGTATCGTCCAGCTCAAGGACGTTAATAAAAGAGCGCTTCGTGGGAGGCAACCCACGGCTGGAGTCTGTTTTAATTTTTGTTGAACTTGGTATTTTATAGTCGGTTCGGGGGAGCCAAAAGTGTCAGTTTGTTTGATTTATTATTTTTCTTGTAGAGTATGTGTGTCATAGAGTCAGTCGTAAGTTGATTGAGGTCGTTCCAATTTTTATGGATTTAACTGTGATTTTCTGAAGTTGGCCGGATTTGCGAAAATATTTTAAACCCGAACAGTTCAAAATTTTCGGCGAAATCACCCCTCATTTTTGGCGAATTCGCCTTTTGGTTTTCACTGAATCTCCCTGTTCATTGTTTTCGGTTCGAAAAGCTGTTTGTTTTCGGCGAAACAATTTTTGAAGACCAACAGCCATTTTAATTAAAATTTTCGGCGAAACCATATGGGGGTCGTTTGGTACAGAGGATTGAGAATTAGGGGAAATATGAAAATAGGAGAATGGTGGAAAAGTGTTTGTTAAAAGTTGGAGGATGTTAAATTACATTGTTTGGTATGAATATTTTGTAAAGAAAATAGGAGGGGAAGACAGTGGGTCCCATTATTCTATTTGGGGGAAGTCAGAATTTCTGATAAAAGTAGAAATTGTCAGAATACACATTCTGGAGACAATAAGAAACTCTGGGTATGTGAAATATAAAACCCCAGCTCTATTAGACAGTAAACAAACAAGAATATCTCAGAATACAGAGTTTCCAAGAAACACAACTGGATTTCCCCTATACCAAACGACCCATGGTTATTTTTGGCGAAATTGCCTTCGAAAACCCGGCAGTGCATTTGAACTGAAATTTTTGGCGAAACCACCCTCTTATTTTCGCCGAAAGCTCTTTTGAAAATCACCCCACTATTCCTTTAAAATCCGGATTTACTCCCTCTCTCTTCCCTTTCATTTTCGTTCACAAAACCCGAAAACCCTCTCCCTTTCATTTTCAAAACCGTCGCCGACCACCCACCTCTTTAAAACTGCCGTCGCCGCCATTTCCCGCCACCACCACCAGCGCCGACCACCGCCGCTCAACTCCCCTCCCCATTCCGATTCCATCGAGCCCTAGAACAGCCGAATCGGAGCTCTACAGCTCTAGTTCACCGAAACCCTAGTTTTCAAAGTTTTTCACCGATTCCTCCCAAACCGTTCATTTTTAGCAGTCATGGCTTCAAGGTAAGTTGTAGAGATTTTCAATACGAATCTTTTGACATATGGATTGCTGAATTTCATCGGGTTGACTTTTGTTGACTTTTTGGTTTGCCTCATTTTGCGTGCCGACTGTTTTCGTGTGAACTAGGTTAGCTGAACTTATAGAACTGTTCTAGCATGCTTAGGGCTGCTTAATTTCCATATCCTTTGATCATGTGTTGCTATGCATAGGATTGATTCTTTGTAATGTTGACTTTCTGAATGTCGGTTTGAGTTTTTGAACTCTGATTGTGCTTATCCGATTCTGGCTGTTCCTAAGTATGTATTTTATCGTCTATGATTACCGGTTACTTCGCTTTGCTTACCCCACTTAGTTTCCCTCATTTCTTTGTGAAATTGAGTTTTTCTACTAAGTGTGGGGTAGGGTTTTAGTTGACTAATCTGGTTTCATTCTGTTTTAGGAACACCACTTATGAGCGCAGGACTAAGGAGCAACTTGATGGCGCCTCGAGCTTAGGAGCTGCCGCTCCCGTCACACCCGCCGTTCTGGGTCCTCCACCTGCACTACCCCACCGGGCTGGTTACCATCGCACTATCGCCCGTCTACCTGACTTCTACTTCGAGTGCTTCCAGAAGCTCGAGCACGTTCGGGGAGCTGACGTGCGCCCTCTGTCCATGGAGTCCCTCTTCGATCACGACGAGGACTACCACCGGAACGTGCATGACGCCCTAGCACCGGCAGGCCTCCTCGAGCTGACCACCATCGCCGCCGAGTTCCCAGACATTGCCCTCCAGGAGTTCTGGGCAACATTTCATCTGGATGAGCACAAGAGGAAGCAGCGCCAGAAGGTTGTCACCTTCTATTTTGGTGGGGTGTACAGGCAGCTCACCTACGATGAGTTTGCTGGTCATCTTGGCATCCCCTACGAGCACTATCACGATCATCACCTAGGCTGGGGCGAGGATGATAACGAGGAGGAGTACCACGCGCTCTGGAGCCACATGAAAGGCGTGCCTGGCGATCGCCTCGGGACGAACAACTCAGTTAAGTCGCTCTCTCACCCTCTCTTTAAATTTATTCATATGGTTTGGCGTAGATCCCTTTTATATGTTCCAGATAAGGATCGTCACCATATCCTCAAGGAGGAGCTCATGCTTCTCCGAGCCATCCGAGAGAGCTACCCTCTACACCCCGGCTGGGTACTGGCTCGCATCTTCCGCCAGAAGACCAGGAGGAAGACGCCACCTCGCAGACTCTTGGGGGGCAACTTCATAGGACAGCTCATCATCTCCTTCGGCATCAGCCATGAGTATGGCCAGCACATTCCACGACACCGAGTTAGGACTGTTGGAGGAGACTTAGCGGTTGAGTACGACTTAGAACTCGACCTCAGCCCCTATGTAGCAGCTGATCCTCCACTCCAGCCTGTGGTCGAGTCGGAGGAAGAAGATGATGCTGAGGAGCAGCAGCCCCAGCCGCCGCCAGAGTTCCAAGATTATATACCCTCGCCACATCATCAGGCAGGGTATGCTCACCAGTCGCCGCCGCACATTCCCGATCCATACCAGGCGCCTCCCCAACAGCCCCGACACCACCCCGCGGATGTTGGAGAGTTGTACGAGCGACTTCAGGAGTGGCGCATCACCGACAACGCCACTCAAGAGGCGCGATGGACTATTATGCAGCAACATATGCGCCGCGCCGACAGGCGGTATGAGGCACAGATGGCGTGGCAACGCCAGCTCGGTGAATTTCTCCACTTTCCACCTCCCGGTTCACCGGACCAGCAGTGATCGGGTTGTATTCCTTTTCTGGTGTTTTCTTTTTATTTATTCTTTTCGGGTTTTGGTCCAAATTTTTTCTGTGTGGATCCGGGACACTTGTCCTGGTTTCCTTTTTATGTTTTATTTGTTTTTGTTTTGTAGGTAGTTGGGAGATTCCCTTTGCTTCGCTTGGGTAGATCCCCTCTGCTCTGAGGACCCGTGCTCATCCCCTACACCAATCATCTCGGTCCAGGTTCTTCTACTTCACTCTGACCTCTAGAATTAGTCCTGTGAGGACACAGTCCGATTTAAGTGTGGGGTAGGATGCTAGAGAACCTTGCATGACTTGATTGCCCTTGATTGTGTTTTACGTGTGCCTCGTGATTCCATTCCAGTCTCTCTAGCATTAGAATGGCTCAGTTCTTGATTTTTGATGTTAAGTTGTTGTTCAAACCTTCATAATGATGCTTAGACTACTTAACCTAGAACTTGAGAACCAACTTGTATACTTTGATGCTAAATTGCCTGGTCAGAACAGAATTTTAAAATCACACTTGTAGTTTGTAGCCTTGATTGCATGAAAATGACCGAATCTGACTAGCAAACCAACTATGAGCTTTTGATCCATTGCACGTAACTTGCAATTTTAATTCTTTCTGAGTGGTTTTCTGTTTACTTGAATGAGTTAGAATTTGCATGAGACTTACTCGAGACCACACGATGACACGAGTTCTAGAAGGATAGGGGCACCTAGATTCAGCTACAAAGGCAGATAGCCTACCAAACGATAAATCCACTAGGTTTAGACCCTTGAGCTTGGCCTGTTCTTTCGGTTCGATAATACATTACAGCCATTTCCCATTTCTTTCATTCCCCGTTGATCCCCTGTGGTTGTAGTTCTAGATTGACCTACCGGAAGTCGGTTTGTGGTAACCTGCCTATAGCCATTAAACAGGTGGTCTTAGCTAATATGTCCAGACGTGTAAACCCCTCTAGCAACTAAAAGAAAAAATCGGCACAAAAGAAAAAAAAAAGTGAAGTAAGAAAAGAAAGAAAAATTTCGAAAAATGAATGAAGAAAAGAAAAATCAGAAAAAGTTCAAAGTTTTTAGTTCAATAAAACGTTCTTCTGCCTACAAATGGAAGAACGAAGTCAAAAGAAAATGTAAAGAAAAGAAAAAGAAAATATGCAAAATAAAGTGCTAGGTTGCTTGAGGGTATCATAGGACGAGCGTACACTATTCCACCCGTGTTTGGTTAGACGGTAGGAAGCCATAGATTAGATTCGAGGGAAGTTAGTCGAAAGCTACACCGCACAAAGCCATCATCATTCATTCCCATCATCCATCTCATTATAAACCCGAGTAGTGTAGATTTCATTACGGTCCTAGCAGGGAAGTCCTTCTTGACTAGATACTCGTGTTGTCACAGTGGTGGAGATGTGGTCGAAATGCAAACCTATGACAGAATTCGGTAACAGAAAATGATCGAGAGCAGAAACACGTCCGTAAACACAGAGAGTGAGAGTTCCCATTGTACTATATATATCCTGTGTGAGGAGTCTGGTCGGTCAGGTCAAATTCGTGCATGATTGGTTGCTAATTACTTGTCGTGTGTAGGTTATTAGTGAGACCAGGTAGTTTGGCTGATCTGTATGCATGTTAGGTTTCTTGTTCTAGGATCGATCGGTCTAATAATTCATTGTGTTTGATTAAGCTCCAATTTAATCGATCTTATCATTTATGAAAATGAGCGTTTCTAGCTTGGATCACTTGTTATAGATTGAAGAATAAGTCCATTTGGGGGATCAAGTCTACTTCAGGCTCCTGGGTTTGGAAACAAATTCTGAAGCTGAGGGAGCAGATTTATGGCCATATAACCTGGAATGATGAGGGAGTAGCTCTATGGGATGGGGAGGAGTTGGCAAAGTACAAGGTCAGTACAGTATGGAACTCTATTAGAAGGAGGTGCCCTGCTGTGGATTGGCATGACCTGATCTGGAAGGCTCTGGTAATCCCTGGTAATAGCTTTCTATGCTGGCTGGTCATAACTGATAGACTGAATACGAAGGATCGAGCGGCTGCTTGGTCGGCTACAATTGATCTCAACTGTTTCATGTGTGCTGATGGGGTGGACAGTAGGGAACATATTTTTGCTGAATGTGCGTTTAGTAAGCAGATCTTTAAAGATGTTATGCCGACTGAGGAGTATGATGATGATTGGGAAAGTACGGTTCATACCTTGGCGGGGAAGTGGAGTGGCAGCTCTGACTCGGCAGGAATTAACAGGCTGATTTGGTGTGCTGTAATTAGCCACATATGGAGAGAAAGGTGTAAGAGGATGATGACAGGAAGAATTCAGAGTGCTGCTTCTTTGGTAGAAAATATCAAGGAAGAGATTAGAAGTTTCATGTATAGGAAGAAGTGTAGTAGTGTTTATAAGTTTTGAGTTTGGGATGTTTTTTGGTCTTCTTGGGTTCGGATCTTTTGATCCTTTGTACTTGAGCTACATGTTTTTTTGATGATATGAAAATCATAATTATTCATCAAAAAAAAATGAGCGTTTCTATTCAGTTTGCTTGAGGACAAGGAAAAGCTTAAGTGTGGGGTATTTGATGACACTCGATTTGACGTGATTATCAGCCTCATTTAAGCGACATTTCTTTGCTTAAGACATGGTTTTTAGGGTAGAATAACGAATATTCAATCGATTTCCCTATCTCGTGCCATTTGTGTTACCTTGGCCCGTTTCGGGTCTATTTGATGGTTTTCTAGTGTTTTTGTGTTAGCACAGGTTTTTGCCATCAGATAAATTAGCCATGGACGTGTCTAAGGCATTGGAACATCGAGGAACTGAACCGGAATCGATCAAAGGAGCCAATCAAAGTCAAACAAAATCCTGCCCGATTACAAAGATATTTTCGCCGAAAATTACCTATTGATTTCGGCGAAAATAACATCACATATCGACTGATGCCACTTGAAGAATGCTTTCGGCGAAAACATTGTGTTTTTTCGGACCGAGAAGAAAGGGCAGAGAGATCACTTCCATTCACAAGCATATTTTCGGCGAAAATATCCCTATATTTTCGGCGAAAATAATAGAGTAATCCAGATCAGTTAGGGTTAAGTATAAATACTTAACCCAGCGGCCCAAAAGGGATATACAATCATAATTCGCAAAATATAACTTTCCGAGATCAGATTTCAGAGAATCCTCTCAAGTTCTGGAGCGAAGAGTTAGAGTTCGAAGAGCCGGATAGAGATCGTGACGCCATCCCTTCCACCTCGACGAATCGGAGCTAGGAGTGTTATTTACCGAAGATCGAAGTCTGTCAGAGTCGTCTAAATTAGGTTTTTCAGATTCTTTTCTGTTCTTCCTCTGGATGATGAACTCTATCTTTGTCTTTGTCGCTTTTGTAATAATCATGAGTAGCTAAACTCGTTAGAGCTTAGACTAGATGAACCCTAAGTGACCCAGGGCTTTAAAGCGGTCACGGATCGGCGGTGATTAGATTCGAAATTCAATCAGTTCTTTTTCATGTTTGATTTGTTCTTCATTGTTCATGTTTCTTGTCTGGATTTATCACCTAGATTAGATTCTGGTTAAGCTAAGGATAGAAGCGAACGCTCGCCTTACTTGAGAACATCCAATTGAACAATTAACCTTATAATTGGAGTATGCCTTTCGTAGGAACCGGTTAGGGTTAATTCACTGCAAGAGTAACTCATTAATCATTAGTAATAACACCAATTAATTAAGTCATTGCGAGAGGCGACCGTACCCGGGCGGCTAGTTAATCTTGGTAGTTAGAACGGATAGAGCGAACGTTCGCCGGTCTTAAACCTAAGGGTAAGGAGTTATGGTGGTGTCTTAGTAATTGATTGAATGAGAATCGAAATCCGCTGATCTGTTGATTGCCAATGCTCTGGGAAATGAAGGGGGATTCGAAGTCTAAGTTCGTCTGTCATCCTTGTTTTCAAACCCTAATTTCCAATCTGCTTTAGTTTAAATTTTTAATTTCTCTGCATTTCGTAGAATTAGAAGTCGTGGAACTCACACCACGACTTGCTTGCATTTGAGTATTTTGCCAGTTTTAAAGTAGTCAATCTTAGAAGACCCCTGGAATACGATCTGCCTAGCTCTAGTTAGCTGGGTAGTATTTGATCAACCGCTTCTGCGACGTTCATCACCTCCTCATCAAGAGGGGACCCTAAGGCCAACTTCAAGGGACGGTGTCATCTCCTCATTATGATGAAACCCTAAGGGATGACGTGATCATATCAATCCCTATCTAAGGAATACAAGCTTCTTCCACCAACGTCACTACTCCTCCAAGGCAGTTGAAGAGAGGAAACCGCCACCACCACGATGATAGCCACGTTCAAGAGATAGGAAGTAACCTCCATGGCAGTTACTTCCTCCACTTGCAGTTACCACTCATATTTTTCTATAAATATGAGAGGTATTCGACAGAGACAAGAGCCCGCACAATCACACAAGCAGACACTCTGACCAAATTTCTAATTTTCTCTGCAATTTCATTTTCAGTAGCCATAGTTGTTTTTCTTTTGGAGCTCTCCCAGAACCTCCATAGGAGTAGCAATATCAGTAGCAGTAGACTTAGCCAAAAAAAACATCAAACACCCTCGTTCGAACATTGTTTGGAGAGGTGTGAACCGTGTAAATTCCTTGTTCCAAGAAGTCAAAAGAGCATTTATTGTGTTCAGATACAAGAGTTTCTACCACCAGAAACAACCTTGTAGGAGGGTTGTGATTACAAGATCTGTCGACATCTATCCGCCATTCTGCCAAATTTTGATGTGTCTCTTCGTGTGTTTGAAGAAATCGAGGCTAACTCTTGATTGTCGGTCTCGAAGATGACATTGGTGTACCCCATCTCAGTCGTCCACTCTAATGCCATATGCAGTGCCGAGAGTTCTTCCTCCCTTGCCTCTCTGCAACCTGCTCGTTTTTTGCATCATTACCTGGACGACTTCGCCCCTTTCATTCCGGAGCACAATTCCTCTCCCGTGGCATGCTTCAGCAGCAAAGGTGGCAATATCAATATTACATTTAAGCAGGCCAGGTGGTGGAGGATGCCACAGGGGGCAGTAGGTCCCTCCCGAGTTTCTCATAGGCTGGTGGTAGTGGTATTTTCTCCATTCGTCAAGGTCCTCCAAGCTGTGTTTGATGATTTTCGCCGCTGATCGGGATTGATTTTGCCAGACCCTTAGGTTTCTCTCCTTCCAGATTCCCCACAAAATCGTCAGGACTTCTTGGAGTTGGAAATCCGTTGTCGACCCTACCACCTCGAACAACCATTTCTTTGCATCCGTGCTGAATCCGTCCAGGCTTCGAATCCAGTTTAGCACGCCTCCCTGTCTCCAGCAGTCTGTGGCAACCTGACAGTCAAAGAGTAAATGGTGAGTTGTTTCCAGGCCGCTTGAGCAGCTCCCGCAGATGTTCACGGCCTCAATCCCACGTCGGAGCAGCGTGCTTCTCATCGGGAGGATGCCCCAAGCCATTCGCCAGCATAAGTGCTTGATTTTGGGTTGCAGCGACATCCTCCATAACATGTTCCAGTCTCCTTAGTGAACAGGGGAAAGGCGGGATCGGCCTGTCATCAATGATCTATAGGCTGACCTCACGGAGTAGTCGCCATTCTTCTCGAATTTCTAGATTAATGCATCATCTCCATCACCTGTTGGCGCACCATTTGGCGGATAACTTGTCTGTCACGATAACCAAATAAATTCGTGAGTAGCTCGTCGTCCCAAATCTCAAGATCGGGGACGGTCAAGTCGAAAACCGTTAAATCGTCAAGTTGCAGACTAGGGACTTCAGAGAGCACCCAACTGTTTTGATCATCTCTTAGCCATGGTTCGGTCCGGATATTTGCCGATCTTCCTTTCTCCACTCTCCATCGGATACGTTGTCGTATGCAATCTTGGGTTGCTAAACTACTCTTCCAAACGTAGGTCGGTGACCCGATGTGGCTAACAGAAAATCCTCTTTTGGGAAGTGTTTAGCTTTGAACACTCGTGAAACTAGAGTATGAGGCCCCATCAAGAACTTCCACCACTGCTTACCCACCATCGCAACATTGAATCCATTGAAATTTCAGAAACCCATCCCGCCAAACTCCTTCCGAACACAAAGTCTTTCCCATCGCATCCACGCAATACCTCCTCCTCCTTCTGCCTTCTTCCCCCACCAGAAACTGTTAATCATTCTCTCCAACTCCTCAGCAAGGGTTGTGGGGATGAGGAAGACATTCATACAGTAAATCAGAATGGCATGAGCAACGGTTTTAATAAGAATTTCTCGACCACTTGCTGTTGTAAACCTCCGCCGCCAGCTTTGGAGTTTAGACCATAGTCATTCCCGTAAGAAGCGTAATGTGTCCTTCTTCTTTCTGTCGATTAGGGATGGCAGCCCTAAGTATTTCCCTGTTTCAAGTGTCATAGAAACTCTAAGGATTGATGTCACCGACTCTTTAAGCATTGGATCCGAATCTCTGGTGAAGAAAATTCCAGACTTGTCGAAGTTCACAAGCTGTCCGGAGGTAGCTGCATACATATCAATGATTTTCTTCATTCTTCTTGCTTCTGGCACTCTAATTTTGAAGAAAAGGAAGCTGTCGTCTGTAAAGAGTAAATGTGAGATGTGCGGGGCTCCTCGACCAACTTGCACACCTAACAATCGGCCTTGCTGCTCACCTTTCTTTATTAAAGCTAACAAACCTTCTACACAAAGAAGAAACAAAAAGGGTGACAAGGGGCAACCCTGGCGGAGGCCTCATTTCGGTCAGAACTCCTCACTGAGCTCATTATTCATTAAAACTCTGTAAGAGACAGACTCAAGGCACATCATCATCCAAGAAATCCATCGTGACCCAAATCTGAGCTGCTTCATCATTTTCTCAACATACTTCCATTCAACTCGATCGAAGGCCTTCGAGATATCGATCTTAAGAGCCGCGAACTCTTGCTTCGTTTTCTGCTTTGTTTTCATAGTATGGATAGTTTCGAAGACAATTAGGACATTGTCGATGATGTTTCTGCCCCACACAAAAGCCGACTGTTCTTCTCCTATAATGGACGGCATCACACGACGGAGTCGGTTTGCAAGCACTTTGGCAGTTAACCTGTAGAGGACATTGCATAACGAGATAGGATTGAGATCTTTCATTGATTGTGGGGAGTTTACCTTTGGCAACAAGACGATAGTCATTTTGCAGATGGTCTCAAGGATGTGGCACTCCTCTAGCCAAGAGATGCAAGCCGCCGTCACTTCTTTGCCAATGTCGGGCCACATCTTTTGGTAAAATCCCAGATTGAAGCCGTCAGGCCCCGGTGCCTTGTCCGACTTCATCTCAAAAAGTGCATTCCTGAATTCCTCCTCATAGAAAGGGGCGGCCAGAATTTCATTGTCTTCGGTAGTAACTCTTCTTTGCACCAAACAAGTAACCGGTTCCGGATCATGGTTTGTGGTGTCACAAAGATTCTTAAAGTAGTCGGCTGCTACTTCCGCCAACTCATCGTGGGTCTCATGCCAGTTACCTCTCGCATCTTGAAGCTTGAGGATTTCTTTCCGCTTTCTTCGCCCATTCGTGATGAGGTGAAAGTACCTCGTGTTTCGTTCTCCATCTTTCATCCAGAAGTGTTTGGCCCTTTGCTTCCAATGGAGCTCTTCGCGTTGGAGAATGTCGAGGAGCTCATTGCGACATTGCTCGTAATGGATGTTGGCTTCGTCCGTCTCCTACTCTCGGAGGGCTGTAAGTTTATCCTTAAGCCTCTAGATGTCACGCTTGAAGGAGATGTGGTGTAATTTTCTCCATTCTTCAAGCACTCTAGCACAGTTGGTAAGCTTCTTGTCGATGAGCTTGTATCTCCATTGTTCCAGCCGTGCATAATTATCTGCTTTATTTATGGGATTAGAAGCCATTGGTTCTCAAACCTGAACATTCTCTTATTGCTTCGAGCTGTACAAATCTTCGTGTGTAGTATAATGGGCGAGTGATCCGATGTCGGCGCGATACTATTGTGGAGCTCCGCCTTTGGGTATAAGCGCATCCAATCCTCGTTAATCAAGCTCCTATCAAGTCTTTCCTCAACCCCATGGGGTTTACCCTTTGCTCGCGCCCACGTGTAAGGGTACCCTTGCATATCCATATCCAACAGCATGCATTCTTCAATTGTTTCACGGAAGCCTCAAAGGAGCCACTCGGGGTGCTCATGCACACCCTTCTTGTCTTCACTCTTCAGCTGGTCGTTAAAGTCTCCGATAGTGGCCCATGGCCCTTCTTTAGTTCTCGCCAAACTACGTAAAGGTTCCAGGAGTCTCGCCTTCTCGCGCGTTCGGGCATGCCATAGAAACCAGTCAATCTCGATTCAAGCCCCGCCTCATCTACCATCTTCATATCAATAAAGTTTCAGCTAAAAGCTTTTATTGTGATGCTGTCTACCTCTTTTCATAAAACCGCCAAACCTCCGCTATGACCTTCGTTCTCAACCACAAAACATCCTTCAAATTTCAACACACTTGATACCTTCAATCAGTTGTCTTCCGACCAGAGTTTCTGAGAAGGAGACCACGTCCGGCCTATGAGCATTAACAAGCTCATTTAGTACCTGAACTGCTCGATGTTGGCCCAATCCTCGGCAATTCCAGCTCAGTATGATCATGGTTATTGGCAGGTCCTGAGGTCCTTCAGGCCTGCCTGCACCAAGTTTTTTGGATCTTGGCCTCCTTTCTTTGGTGATTTCGTCGGCTTTCCTATGGCTTGAGACACGTGGGCAATATGCATATCTTCTGTGTGCGGGCTCGCTCCAAGGTTCCCTAGGAGCCCTACGATGCTACGTGGAACCAATGGCCTTTCCTCCACTTCTTCGGCAATAGCCGGTCTCCATCTCCCTTCCAAGTTTCATCGAGTTGGCCGATTGGTTCCTTGTTGCTCAGTGGCAGTTGGGGGTTTCGTCTCCATAACCATTGATTGCCAGCGAGTTGCCTTTGTTTTTTGGCGGTGCCCGTAATGTCTCATCCCACATGCACACTATTTGCTCCTCTGGAACTTGGAAGATGACTTCACAGTATCTATCAATGTGGCCCATCTTTCCGCAAATGTAAAAATAGTCGGGCAGCTTCTCGTATTGGAAGGTACAGGTAATACATTCTCCTCCTTCAATTCTCAGCTTTTTGGGGTTTACGTACGTCTAGATTCACCTTCAGCCGCATGTAATCTCGATTGTACGACATCATGTTATTCTCGTCATATTCGATGAAGCTCCCGATGTAGTTTCTAAGTGTTTTCCCCATTGGTGTTGAGAAAAACCCTGGTGGCAATTATAGACTTGAACCCAAAATTCTGCGTGGCAGAGCTCAACGTCGTTTGGGTCCTCACCCGGTTTGAGTTCATGCAGCACCAGCAAATTGTCGTCAAATAACCACGGCCCAGTATCGATAACACGTTTAAGGTCAATCACGTGGTTAAAATGGAGTAGAATGAGTTTCTCTCCATATTTCTAGATCACAACCCTTCTTCCCGGCCGCTAGAGGTTCGCCATTCTACTTTGGAAAGCGAGGAAGTTATAGCTTCTATTCGTAATCAGAATTCCAAACCCCACACATGCGTGAAGTCTTCGATCACAGGTATGATCACATCTCTCGAGATAATGAGCTCCTCCTCCTCTTCCAGGGATATCTGGGCGACACCTCTTTCCATCAGATGACAAAGTTGAGCAAAGACACGATCACGAGTAGCTTTCCGTAGGCGAAAAGCTGAAAGAACGAAAAACCTTAAAAAGCAAGGAGCGGTGGCAGCCTCTATTTCAGAGGAAAAAACCCTAATCCTAGGGACGTCATGTTCACTACTCGGAAATATTTGTTTAGCATCAATTACATGTATGTTAAAACATGGAGGTAATTACACCAAATACCACTAAACTTTTATTTTCATTCATACTTACCACTCAACTATTTTTTGTTTACATTAAATATCATCAAACTATACATTTCGTTCACCGATTACCACTCCGTCCATTTTTTTACCGGAATGATGATGTGGCTTTAACGGAGCATGTTTAGTCTGCTGAACAAACTTGAATTAGATGCCAACTCAATTTTTTTTAAATGTTCTGTTTTGTTTGATTAAAAACTCTAACCCTTTTTCTGTCTTTTTTTTTATATCCTTTCTTCAACTCTCCTTCATTCACTCATCCAAATTGTTCCTCATTCCTTCTCCATATCTTAGTTGGCATCTGACTCAACGTTATTCAGCTGACTAGACATGCTCCGTCAAAGTCACGTTGTCATTCCATCCAAAAAATTGACGAAGTGGTAATCAGTGAACGAAAATGTATAGTTTGATGATATTTAATGGAAGAGAAATAGTTGAGTGGTGAGTAAGACTGAAAATGAAAGTTTAGTGGCATTTGGTGTAATTAAGTCTTAAAACATGTATGTAATTATAGTAAACACTTTGGTACTCATGGTATTGGGATGATAGATGGAGGTTATGGCCATGTTCACTATCACTTATTATTATAGAAATTATATAATCAACTCAAATAATTTCAAAAATTACCAAAATAGGTGTTTAGTTGAAAATTAAAAAATGCAATTATATAATTATTTCATAATTCTGGCCTAATTATATAAGTGAAAAAAAGCTGCTTTTAAAAATTATATAATACTAATTTTGTAATTGCAAGACCGGGGTTATGGCCTATTTCATTGAAACTGACCCAGTTTTCAATCCCCGCCGCCAACAAACTCCTAACAAACAGCAAACAAACTTTACAGAATCCTTCCATCATCGAGTTTCAGCTACTCATAGCTGATTTCACGCTGCTCCCCTAACAACACTCTATTAACTTATATAAATAACTATAGCAGCATTCCACTTTAGTAACAACTTGCTTCATACAGTACTCAGAAACTCGTTCCTACTGACCTATCCTGAAGAGAAGGTAATCAATTTCACCCATCTCCTCACTCTATCTCTGTTTTTTTATTCTTCATCAGTATGGGTGTAATCGTTGTTCCATTGTTTTCACTTCAGCCTTTGATTGTGAATTGTGCGTCGACCCGATCTCTCAAGCCATTTCCATCTCGACAATCGATCAAGGTACCTTACAAACTATAAACTCTTCTGTAAATTTGCATCAATTTACATGTTGTCATGGTTTTGGTATGTTTGTTCTCTTCTGATGGTTTTGGTTTTGGATTGCAAATCAGATGTGGAGTGATGAGTGTGCTAGTAATTAGTCGAGTTTATACGAGTGTTATATGTGATTCACTTGAACTCTAGAAGTATGTATAATTTGTAATTCAACTAAAGTAATGAACACAATTATTATTATAAATTATTTAATTTCATAATTTACAAAACACCAAATAAACAGAATTTCAATTATGAATTATAATTATCTAAATTATATAATTCACCCAATTATATAATTTAAGATAATTTATAGTGAACGGGGCCTATGTCTCTATAATATAACCTCTTACAGTCCTTAGATCTCATTTAAACAGATCTAATGGTAAATATGAACTATAAATATTTGATTATTCCACATAAAAAATTGATAAGGATATGATAACTTAGTAATTATTACTTTCATAGTGATAAGTATGAATGAATAAATTAATTTGAATCACATCATTTATCTAATTTATAATTGAGAAAATGGTACTTTGCCCCTCTCTACTTTGTCAAGTTAACAAACAGCCCTCTAAACTATGAAATGATCAATTTATTCCCTTCTACTATGCCAACCTAACAAACAACCTCTTCCATCCAAAATTTCGTTAAGTGATGACTCACCAATATGACTTATCCATAATTAATGACAGTACATTGCCACATCATCGACTTTCATCCATCTCAACTAAACTCAAAAGAGAAAAACAAAATCTATAAAAAATATTAAATTTAAATTATAAGTAAAATATAAATAATTCTTTTAAATATTTCGTTTATGGATTTTAATATTAAAAAAACAAATTATATTTTTCTAAAATAAATATACAATTTTTTTCTAAAAAAAACTTTGAACTTTTTAAATACAAAATATTTATTAAATTTAATAGAAAAAATTATAAATTATAAATCCATAAAAAATTAAATATATATTTTTGAATTTATAAATTTAAAATTATTGTTTTTATTGCCTTTTTAAAAAAAAAAATTTATTTTGTTGAGGCACTAACAAATATGAATGAAATTCAATGATGCGGCAATGTATTATCATTAATTACGGATGAATCATATTGACGAGTCATCACTTAACAGAATTTTGGATGGAATGGGCTGTTTGTTAAGTTGGCATAGTAGGAGGGGTAAATTGATCATTTTATAGTATAGGGGTGTTTGTTAACTTAGCAAAGTAGAGGGGGCAAAGTACTTTTTTCCTTTATAATTTGTATTTACTTTTATAAATTAATTATCCATGTCACAGTCTCCCATGTTGGAGCTCAAAATATTCTCGACATGTATATTCAGTCATTTTAGCAATATATTTTATTTACATAAATTTATAATTTTACTACGGGTTGGATGGACAAGAATAGATTGGAAAAAATAATAATACATAGTATATTATAAAGGGCAAAAGATCCGGACCCAACCTTTAAAGGTTGGGCCGGTCCAACCCAATAACACGGAGGGCTATTTTCGGTATTTTGAAAAAATAACCCTATTCTCTCCTCTTTTCTTCTTCTTCACCGCCGCTATCCCACTTCTATTTTTGGTAGTTAACAACCGCCGTTGTGGATTCATCATCTTCTCCTAGAGTGACGGCGGTCGTTTACCTCTTCTTCTTCTTATTATTGTTCTTAATCTTCGCGGATCGGTTGTTGTGATCGTGGTAGCTGTCGTCATTGATGGAGTGGGAGATTGAGGTCGAGGAAGAGGAGTATTTGGATTTAGGCTTAGATTTACCGTCGCGGGGAGGAAGGGTGAGGACAGGGGATCCAGGGGAGGAAGAGGCGGTGGCTGCGGCGAGGACGAGCTCTTTGCGGATGGCGTTGCCGATGTCGCGGAGGGAGTGGAAGAATCAGGCTCTTCTTGCTCGACGATCTAGGTAACTAATTGAATGGCGTTACAAGAGCTGCGGAAGCAACAAATAGCGATTCTATTGACTTGGCACAAGCCGATTTAGCCTCGCCGGAGTTCCGAAACTAGATGAGCTCCGTTCGGCAGAGATGTCTAGAGGAAAAGGAAACAAATTGGAAAAATTACATTTCAGTCACTAATTTTTTTATTGTTGACAGTTTAGGATTTTGGGCATTTTATAAAAATTTGAATGTGAATATTGTTGGAATAGCTTATAACTATATAATACGATCGTCGAATAACATGTTACCTAGATCGTATAACTAGTTAACTAATCATGATGATGTTATCTAATTATCAAATAATCTCGTTAACTAGTTATCTAATAATCTTGTTAACTAGTTATCAAATCGTGATGTTAACTAGTTAACTAAATTTGATAACTAGTTATCATCTTAATAAAATGTTAACTAGTTATCTTAATCATGATCTTAATTAGTTAAAATAACCTGTTAACAAAAAATCTTGTTAACTAGTTATCAAGTTAAAATCTGTTAACAAGTTATCAAACAAAAAACGTTGTTAACTAGTTATCAGTTTAAAAATCATGTTAACTAGTTATCTTAGTCATGATGTTAACTAGTTAACTCGATAAGTTATCTAGTTAACTAATTATGCTAATTCGTTAACTAGTTAACATCAGAAAAACTTGTTAACTAATTTTGATAACTAGTTAACTTATCGAGTTAACTAGTTAACAACTTGTTAACTAGTTAACTCGGTTGGTTAACTAGTCAACAAAAATATTGTTATCAAGTAAAAAAATTGTTAACTAGTTAACAACTTGATAAGTTAACTAGTTAACTCGGTTGGTTAACCTGTTAGTAAAAAATATGTTAACAAGTTATCAAACAAAAAACGATGTTAACTAGTTATCAGTTAAATAAACACTGTTAACTAGTTAACAGCAAAAAAGGTGTTAACTAGTATTTTTTTAAGTAAAAAAAATTTTCAAAAAAATTCAAAAAAAAAAATTTCGCCGGAAAAGTCGTCGGCCGGTCGCCGGAGATGAGCTGCTGGTCGCTGGAAAAATTAATTAATTTACTTATATATAATAATTAAATTATATGTGTAAAGTCTAAAATACCCTAACAATCTAGACCATTGGATTGGTCAAAGGGTCAAAGGTGATCTAATGGTTAAGATGAAGGTTGGAAGTGTCCAACCCTTGGAAAGGGTTGGATGGGGATCAGCACCCTATTATAAAATGAGTGGTTCATAAAAATTATTTTGATATTATTATGAATGATAAGATGACATGGTATCTATTAAACTTATTTTCATAAACCGGGTTGAAAAAAACAATGTGTATCAACTAATTTGATAAAAATATGATGATTTTTTATGAATAAATATGATGATTTTTTTATGAATAAATATGATGATTTCATGACTAATATTATGGTTGATAAAATTTTATTATCCAACATAA
Source organism: Linum lewisii (assembly GCA_034768395.1). Lineage (NCBI taxonomy): Eukaryota > Viridiplantae > Streptophyta > Magnoliopsida > Malpighiales > Linaceae > Linum > Linum lewisii. The sequence goes on along the minus strand of CM068302.1, from coordinate 22,395,807 downwards.
TAACTTCATATATGTTGATTTGTACTATGAGAACATTTATTAATAAGGTTACAAGTTTTTAAAAATTTTGCAATGTTCTTTAAAAAATTAATAATGAAAATAAAATATTAGACATTTTATGTAATTTCTTAAACCGTTTTGTAGTATGAATTTTGTTGTTAATTATTGATGGGCCCAAGCCTAGCAGTTTGGCCCCGCATGACATGCCCGTCGAGGCCAACCAAAGTACAACCTCGACACGGTGAAGCCCTAAAGCCGCCAGGCATCTAGCGTTTCCCCAAAGAGTGCATGGGTCGCACGACATTCAAGGCCCGTTAGCGGTCTTACAGAAACTCTAGCAGTCAAGAGTCTACAGTTTTCCCGTAAGCCAGGAAAGTTGTCCAATCACCTAGTGACACGTGGCAGCATCGGACATGAACCCGGGGTGCTATATATAGTGGTCTGACCTCAGAAGACAACACACAAACACAATACTCAGAGGATACGCCTTAAGCAGTATACGCTAGTTAGTACGCTTAAAGCTCTCCTTCTGAAAACCCTAATAGGTATCCCAATACTTCTCTACCTCTCTCTCATACAACCTTTCCCCACTGTCATACACATAAAATGTTTGTTCTCTTACTACCTTCTCATGTACACCTTGCGAGGGACACTCCGGACATCTACTGATGGCCAGAGACGAGACGAACAGATCCACATGGACGGAAAAAATTAATTAATCAATTATTATGAATTTGATCAGTTTTACTAGATCAACTTCACTCATATACTCTTATGGGAGAATTTTTTTACCAATTGCATGGGTACAATTATCTAAAGGCTTAAAAAAATTGAATAAATATAAAAAATTTAAGGCCTAATCTTCTCATACAACACGACATTTTTGCTTATTATACGTGAATATACATCAAGTTTTCTGAATTCTAGTATTGGCACGAACAACCTATGTCATTTACCAAAATCGCATGTCGTCACTTTTCGCTCAAAATCATTCTACTTGGCATGACGGAGTTAGTTGATTATGTCTGAATTCTTACTTGGTGTGTGACTGCGACGTCATATTAACTAAAAATATTTTTTCTTTATTTCTAAAATATTTCATTTCTTCTTCTTCCCCATATCTTTCTTCTTGTTATGAACAACTCCAGTTAGAAGCCGCATACACCCACTTCAGCATCTACCTTCTTTTTTCTTCCCCACATCAGCATCTTTATTCTTCTTATGAACAACTCCAATTAGAAGTCGCATATCTTTCTTCTTCCCCACATCAGCATCTACCTTCTTCATCAGGATTCTACTAGGCCGCATACACCCACTTCCTGCACAGAGCGCCATAAACCCAACACACAACATTCGACGAATTAGAAGCTGGAAGTCGTCTCCTCCGACGATCTTAGCCTTCTTGACGGCACTGACGGCGATTGAGCGGCGGTGGAGGTTCGAATCGGGTTCAAATTGGAACATTTAGCAATTCTTCAGCTGACTCGGAGGAATAAAACCCGGCGCCGATTCCGTAACTCCAGAGGCGGTAGCTATGAATCTAACCCAAGTTTGTTTTATTTAAACACTCTAAAAACTCAGCTTGCGAGTAGCCACCTGGGTTTGTATAATATTGCTACTACAATTACTCCTCACTCCTTCCCTACCATGATCAAACTAATCCAAAAGCATTCCCATTTGTAATCCTGCTTCATGGGAGAATCGGAGGAAGAATTAGTGAGAATGGGATCGAGTAGAATAGAAGAAAAAGAAGAAGAACAATGGTCTTTTGCTGTTGTTGTTGTTGATAGAATGAGCTGCTCTATTCTTCAGCTCTGTGAAACCTTCAAGCTTTAAGAAATAAAGAAAAACCCAGATCTGAAATGAAGATATCACTTGGGAGCACCGACTCTTTTGGAGCTCTCGTCTCCGACGCCATGGCAAGTAACCAAGTGATTCAATTCGTACATCGATTTATGAATCATGGACGAGCACTACAAAAAAAACGCTATTTGGCGTCGGTCATACACGCGTTTTAGCGTCGGTCATGACCGACGCCAAAATAAATAGTGTCGGTCGACAAGACCGACGCCAGATACGGTGACGCTATAATTTAGCGTCGGTCGTTTGGTCAACCGACGCTAAAATAAAACACGATCGACGCTAAAATATGGGTTGACCGAATGGGTGGCTAACCAAACCAAATTTTTTGTTTTTTGTTTTCATTTTAATTTTTCATTTTAATTTTTCATTTATTATTTTCGTTTTTATTTTTAATTTTTTCTAATCTGGGTTTTTTTCCAGATTTGGGTTTTTCCCAGATCTGTTTTCTCTTCTCCACCGCCGTCACGTTGGCTTCGTCGTCTGGCGGACGGCGGCTGGGATGCGGCGGCTGCGGTGGCTGGAGGAGGAAGTGAAGGAGGACGGCGGCGGAATGGCGGAAAGGCGGACGGCGGCGGAACGGCGGACAGCGGCGGAAAGGCGGACGGCGGACGGCGACGGAACGGCGGCGGAGTTGTGGTGGCGGACGGCAGATGTGGGAGGAGAGTTGAGGGTGGCGGCTGAGAGAGGGGAGGAGAGTTTGAAGAGGAGGAGGAGGAGGAGTAGTAGGAGGAGGAGGAGAGTTTGGAGGAGGAGGAGGGTGGTGGTTGGGAGAGTTTGGAGGAGGAGGAGGGTGGTGGTTGGGAGAGTTTGGAGGAGGAGGAGGAGGGTGGTGTTTGGGAGAGTTTCAAGAGAGAGAGGAGAGGATTGAGAGATTTGAGATTAGGGTTTGAATGGGGGTTTAAATACTGCGTGTCAGCCGACGCTATAAAACACGCGTTTTAGCGTCGGTCATAACCGACGCTATTCTCTTTCTGCTGACCGACGCCAATTTAACCGCCCGGTCAGCCAAAAAATGAACCAAAATCGGATAATAGCGTCGGCTCTTTGTCCCATTTTAGCGTTGGTCGCCTATCAACCGACGCTAAAACGCGAGATCAACCACTTAGCGTCGGTTGATGACCGACCGACGCTAAATTGCTACGTTTCTACCGACGCTAATTAGCGTTTTTTTTGTAGTGGAGAGATTTGTCGCGTTTTCGAATTCGGAGAGTGAATTCACGCTTCCCAGAGGACGGCGGGGCCGTTCAAGGAGTCGGAGATGGAGTCGTTGTTGGAGAGGCCGAAGGTGTCGACGGAGCAGTTGAAAATTAAACATGGAGGAGGAAGAAGAAGAAAAGGGAAATTAAAAATTTTAAAAATAGTTAATATGATGTGACATGAAATCTTCTAGGAAATCCCAATCGGCTGAATCAGCCAACTCGTTCGAATCCACGTCTGCACGAAAAACCTCCACGTCAGCAAAGTTGCCAGGTCCGCCTAACGTTTCCAAACGGAAGCTAACGACATGTTATTTTGGTAAATGACATAGGTAGTTCGTGCCAATATTAAATTCAGCAAAGGTGATGTATATTCGCGTAATAAGCCAAAAGGTCGTGCTACATGAGAAGATTAGGCCAATATTTAAGAAAATACAACTATCTAAATTAAAACATTCATTTAAAAAAAATCAAATATACTTTTATTGTATTTTACATAATATTCTCATTAGATAATTTTATATTTTTACTTCGTTGAAAAACTTTTTTCACGACAGCAGAATCCTAAATCTGCAGACTTTCTACGTCTCCCTTTTCTATATGCATTTCATCGCCGATTCCATTGACATCTGCTTCGTCAACGACCAATTGTTGTTCCATCGTTCCATTCTCTGGCTAATTCTCCTTTTTGTGTTATGGTCTTCGAATGGGTGAGAGAGAAAAGTAGTTGGGGGTGGATGTAATAATTAATGGTAGTGTAATTCTTTGGGAAGGGTGATGGCAAAAGCGTACAGCTATGATCACTTTAGGTTTTTCTTAAGGTGAATTTGACATTGATTCTTTAATAACAGCAACAATAATGTCGCCAATATGTGCATATCAGCGATTACTAGTCCCTATGATTCGTATGCACATCAATTAACTGGCTCCACTACTATCTGCTACATTCAAACGTGTTTGCGATTGAATCATATCATTTTTTAATTTCTTATTTCAGTGCAAACAAAAAAAAAAACAAATGTTGATATCACTTTTGGACTTAGATATCCTGATATTCGGTACGAAAAAATGATGCTAACCCGAATATCAGGATATCTGCAGATATCAATATCAAAACTCCTCCAACCAAATAGCCCTAGACAATTATTCAATACATAGTTTGAGTTTTAACAGTAATTTATTATCTATTATAGATTTATCTACGTCATTCACTATTATATTAGAAAATCATAATTATAATATATTCATAATATAAAATAGGGATAATATTATGGTTCTTCTGGACAATCAATGTCTCCAACTCAACATAATGTCAATGCCTCTACGATTGCGCGTGTGAGAGAAGAGATGGATCAAGCGTATGCGGAGAGGATGCAAGCTGAAATCGATCATAAATTCAAGGAAGAGGAGGAGAATATCGAGAAGAAAATGGAAGGAAAATTCAAGAAGTTCATGGAAATATTAAAGGGTAAGAAGAAAGGTTCTTCATCAACTGAGAAAATGAGAAAGGTAATCCCGATAACTTGATTTTATATATAAGTATCTTAGTTAATTGAGATAACTTGATTTTATAAAGTTTACATGATATTATTTTACTTTCTACAGGCGAGTGGAGACAATACTGGATCGGGTGGTGATGACAATCCCGATGATTACATAGTTACGCCCTTGAATAGGCATGGAGCTACAGGTGGAGGTGGGAAAGGAGGACAAGAAGGATATGTGCCACAAGCTATGTATCGCTTTGGAGCTGTTGCTACATTTCCAGGAGGCTCAGAAGCATGTTACAACCCTGTCACACTTCAGGGAGGGGTTGTAGGATTTGCAGCTGGAGGTTTGGGAGGAACCAAGCCCTTTGGCCATTCAGGTGGAGTTAGCTCTAATGTTGCTGGTAAAGGTGTTGCGAATGAAAAGGCACCATATGATGACGATGATGAGGAGCTTGGAAGTGAAGATGATGATGATGACGACGATGAGGAGGATGCTGAAGGTGAGGAGGGTGAAGTTGGTGAGGGTGAAGATGACGATGATGATGAATTGATCCCCTACTACGACAACCCACCTTCGGATGAAGATCATGATTAAGTGGTGGTTTATGGTTTCATATTGATGTTTGTAATTTATGGTTTCAGATTGTGTAGTATTGTCTAGTATTGTGTATGGTACTTGCATTCTATTTTCGAATGATGGTGCTCATTGTTTAAGATTGAAGTTCATATAATTGCATTGGTGGTGGTGCTAGTAGTTAAATTGTTTCCGTGGTGTTAGTAGTGAATTGCAGGTGCCATTTAATGGTCAGGCTACCCAGAACCGCCACAATTGTAAAGCTTGTGGCGATTAAAACCGCCAATAAAGTAATAAAAATAGTGGTGGTTAAAACCGCCACTAAATAAAAAGCAATAGTGGCGGTTAAAACTACCACAATAGAACTGCCACTGTTTATTATTTGTGGCGATTGCTGACCGCCACATTTATTTATTTGTGACGGACATATTAGTGGCAGTTATCCTTCCCAATTGTGGTGGTTGTGCAATCGTCAATGTTAATACAACTGTGGAGGTTATAAGCTCCATAATTTTGGAAAATAACCGCCACTAATATTCCGTTTTGTTGTAGTGAATAGATCGAGAGGCTCATATACTATTGAAAGATAACAAACAAGCCTTTTTACAATTATTTGCGCAAAATACACCCCATCTACTTAGAACGCTTAACAAACAAGTCCTCTTACAATTATTTGCTCAAAACACACCCTCTACTTAAAATGATTAACAAACAATCCTTTCCGTTATAATTTTGATAAACGTTGTTATTATTTTGCTGACACGTTATGCTCACTTAGCCCATAGATTATCAGATTTAACATGTTAGCAAAATGAAACGACGTCGTTTTGCCTTTATATTGAGAAGGGAGTCGGAGGAGATGGATTATCGAGATTTGACGATTGGAGAATGGAGATTGAGAGCCAGTGGTAGAGGTCACGTGATTATGAGAGAAAGGATAAGGGGATGAAAATTCTCTTCTTAGTAAAAATCAACCAAAAGGCAAACGACGCCGTTTTGGTTTGTTGACATGTCAAATCTAACAACCTATGGGCCGATTCAGCATAACCTGCCAGCAAAATCATAATAAAGTTTATAAAATTCTAACAGGAGGGTTTCTTTGTTATGCATTCTACGTAGAGGGGTGTGTTATCCGCAAATAATTGTAAGATGACTTCATTGTTACGTGTTCTAAGTAGAGAGGTGGGTTTTGCACCAATAATCAAAGAGGGCTTGTTTGTTATCTTTTAATAGTATATGGGGTTCTCGGCCTATTATCCCTATAAAATACTCAACATAAAATAATAATAAAAATTCATCCTTATGACAGGTCTCCTAGTATACAGGGGTGCTAGGGTTTTTTTGAGTTTTTTTGCGGTGGCTTCTTTCTATAGTAATAACGGAGGAGCTTCTTGGTGATTGCGCAGCTATGGCGGAGATTGTTGGGGTGTTGAGAATAGAGGATGAATTGGAGATCCCGGAGCTAGACAGCAAAGAACTGGAGGAAGACTATGAGTTAAGCACAGAAGGTTTGTTCCTTACTGATCGGTCATTCAACTTCGACATAATAAAGCATCGGATGGCGGAGATATGGAGGCCGGTGAAGGGGATGTCGGTCAAGGACCTCGGGAGAAAGCTTATTTTGTTCCGTTTCTATCATGTACTTGATCTACGATGGGTACTTGATGGCTACCCATCGATGCACAATGGCAGCCTGTTCATTCTCCATGAACTAAATAAGGGGGATAAACCAACAGAAGTTTCGTTGACTACGACGGAGTACTAGGTACATCTGTATGAAAATCTGAGAGTATTCTTTATTGAACTTGTTATTAGAGCCATGGGAAGCTTTACTAGAGTTTATGTTAAACACGATGAAACGATGTATGGCACGGTTGGAGAGGACTTCATGTGTGCTAGGGTTAGTTTAGAAGTCCGAAGACCACTAAAGAGAGAGAAGAAGGTTAAACAAATGGGGGTGTGGCTAAAATATGGAAATTTCGATACGAAAAACTACATATTTTTTGCTATGTGGGGTAATGGGTCATGTGGAGCGTAACTTTCAGATAAGATTACAATACCCGGGCAAGGAGATTCCTCGGTTGTGGGATGCGAGCATTAGGGCACCACCACGAATCAATAAACCTAAAGGTGGAGAGAGGTGGCTGATGGAAGATCATGAACGAGAGCCTATACGCCAAGAAGAGGATACTAGGTTCTCCCAACTAATACCCGGGTGTTGCGTGCAAATTGGGGGTGTGATTAAGGATGATGACGGAAGTACAGTGGTGGGCGTGGATGAGATTAAAATTATGGAGACGGAGGATGTGACATCCTAGGCAAATCCCACATCGACAAAGCACGGGGGAGATCCATGGGCTATGTGGAATAGCTCAACCTTAACTGACATGACCCTTTTTGGGTGTAGTGGTGGGGTTTGATCTTGAGAGGAGGAGGTCATGGGTTCGAATCCCACCATCACCCAAAAACAAAACCGTGAGGGCCTAAAGTGGACAATATCTTGTCAGAAAAGGTTGGGATGTTATAGAGGAAGTTGAATTCGGAGCTGAAAAGAAGAGATGTAGATGGGATAAGGATGAAGCGAGAGTGAATTATGCAATGGACGTTGGAGAAACAAATGCTAGTCCGAAAAAGAAGATCAACAAAGGAATCCAAGACCCAAAAAACTGGCATTGACAGACCTGTTAAATAGGACCCTTGTGCGCACCAATGATTGTGTTGAGCTGGAACTGCCGAGGACTTGGCCAGCCTCGAGCAGTTTAAGTGTTACATGAATTTGTAAGAGCTCATAGGAAAAAGCATGATAGAGAATATTCGAGTACAATTAAAGTATGAAGGATGCTTTGTAGTCGACGCAATGGAGCATCATGGAGGAATTTGCATTATGTGAAAGGAGAAATATGTTTTGCCAGTGCTTGGGTACACACAAAATTATATAAATGTCGAAGTCGCGAAGAAGGAGGGAGACGAGTTTGTCCTGATAGGGTACTAAGGTTTCCGGGAATGGTCAAGAAGAAGGGAAGCGTAAGATTTGTTAAGAGTCGTTGCGCGAGGGGTAACGAATAGGTGGTGCTCCATAGGTGATTTTAACGATATGATATTAAGGGAGGAGAAGCGTGGCCGAAGGGAGCACCCTAACACCTTGATCGAGGGGTTCAGGAAAGCGATGGACAATTGTGGGTTGAAGGATGGTGACTTAGATGGACAACCATTTACCTAGAGCAGATCAAAAGGCAAGGAAAACAAAATTGAAGAGCTGCTTGACACAGAGATGGTAAATGAGAGGTAGTTGATTAAGTTTTTCCGTGTCGTTCTGAGGAATAAGGTGGCTCCGAGTTCTGATCACTCGCCTATCGTCGATAAGAATTCGGGGGTGACAACGTGAAATAGAAGGAGGTTTCATTTCGAGAATAAATGACTTACGGAGGAAGGAATTCAAGAAGTTGTGGAAGAGGAGTGGAGAGGCCCAGCTACCACGACAACGGAGGAGAAGTTAGAAAGCCGCGCAACCACATTGGTTAGGTGGGGGATGATCTCGATAAGAAATTCAAGGAGGAGAATAAACTGATGCGGACGTGGATGGAGGAGCTGCGAGATAAAGTGGATGAGGAGTCAGTGAGAGAGGTGGACAACTGTAGAGAAGAGATACTGAAGATGCTACAACAAGAAGAATCTCACTAGGGGAAAAGAGCTAAAAAATTCAGTTTCAAGGGGGGCGACATGAATAACAAGTATTTCCATGCAGTTGCGAATGGAAGGTTGATGAAGGACGCAGTCGTTGTGATGCGTTTCACACGAATAACTAACAAAACTACAAAAGCTAGGGTAGATCGTATTCCAGGGGTTTTTGATGACACTCGATCTGTCTAATAATTCATTGTGTTTGATTGAGCTCTAATTTAATCTATCTTATCATTTATGAACATGAGCGTTTCTATTCAGTTTGCTTGAGGACAAGCAAAAGCTTAAGTGTGGGGTATTTGATGACACTCGATTTGACGTGATTATCAGCCTCATTTAAGCGACATTTCTTTGCTTAAGACATTGTTTTTAGGGTAGAATAACGAATATTCAATCAATTGCCCTATCTCGTGCCATTTGTGTTACCTTGGCCCTTTTCGGGTCTATTTGATGGTTTTCTAGTATTTTTGCGTAAGCACAGGTTTTTGCCGTCAAATAAAGTAGCCATGGACGTGTCTAAGGCATAGGAACATCGAGGAACTGAACCGGAATCGATCAAAGGAGCCAATCAAAGTCAAACCGAAAATCTGCCATTCACACTTACAGTTTCGGCGAAAATGACCCTACAGTTTCGGCGAAATCAACAATGCAAATCAGCTGATGCCAAGTGAAGACTGATTTCGGCGAAACCATTAAGCTTTTCGGACCGAAAATGCAAGGCAGAGAAATTATGGTCATTTACACAAGAGTTTTCGCCGAAACTACTCCTACAGTTTCGGCGAAAATGACAGCTCAGCCCGGCCCAACTAGGGTTAAGTATTTATACTTAATCCGGCGGCCAGGATAAGGAGACAATTCATAATTCGAAAAAACATAACTTTTCGAGATCAGATTTCTCTGAAGTTCTGGAGCGAAGAGTTGGAGTTCGAAGAGCCGGATAGAGATCGTGACGTCATCCCTTCCATCTCGGAGAACCGGAGCTAGGAGTGTAACTTACCGAAGGTCGGAGTCTGTCAGAGTCGTCGGAATTAGGTTTTTCAGATCCTTTTCTGTTCTTCCTTTGAATGATGAACTCTTTCTTTGTCTTTGTTTCTTTTGTAATGATCATGAGATGCTAAACTCGTTAGGGCTTAGACTAGATGAACCCTAAGTGACCCAGGGCTTTAAAGCGGTCACGGATCGGCGGTGATTAGATTCGAAATTCAATCAGTTCTTTTTCATGTTTGATTTGTTCTTCATTGTTCATGTTTCTTGTCTGGATTGATCACCTAGATTAGATTCTTGTTAAGCTAAGGATAGAAGCGAACGCTCGCCTTACTTTAGAACATCGAATTGAACAATTAACCTTATAATTGGAGTGTGCCTTTCGTAGGAACCGGTTAGGGTTAATTCACTGCAAGAGTAACTCATTAATCACTAGTAATTACACCAATTAATTAAGTCGTTGCGAGAGGCGACCGTACCCGGGCGGCTAGTTAATCTTGGTAGTTAGAACGGATAGAGTGAACGTTCGCCGGTCTTAAACCTAAGGGTAAGGAGTTATGGTGGTGTCTTAGTAATTGATTGAATAAGAATCAAAATTCGCTGATCTGTTGATTGCCAATGCTCTGGGGAACGAAGGGGGATTCAAAGTCTAAGTTCGTCTGTCATTCTTGTTTTCAAACCCTAATTCTCAATCTGTTTTAGCTTAATTTGTTTTAATTTTTCTGCATTCCTTAGAATTAGAAGTCGTGGAACTCACACCACGCACAACGTGTTTTCCTTGAGTAATTTGTTAGTTCTGAAGTAGCCAATCAATTGAAGGCCCGTGGAATACGATCTATCCTAGCTCTTGAGCTTGATAGTTATTTCATAGAACCTGCTCATCACAACGACGGTTCCATCAAATTGGCGCCATTGCCGGGGACTTCTTTTGATTGTTGAAAGAAGAACTGGCAATTTATTCTTCTATTTTCCATCTTTCATTTTTTTTCCATCCACTTCGATTTTACACTGGTTTTGTTTGTCTTTGTTATCTGTAGGTTTACAGGTGTATGCCTCACCGTCCTTGGACTCGCTCTCAGACCGAACAGGCTAAGACTGTAGGGAATCCAGGCAGTTCTGCTACACCTCTACGATCACAGATTCTGAAGGAAGGCAGATCCAATCCATTCATCACTCCGATCAAGATCGAGGAACCGAAGGAGAGTTCCTCATCTCCGTCTTCACCACACTCTTCATCCGCTTCATACACCGAGTCACTTTCACCGCCTCCATCTCCCACCATGACCGATAGATTACCACCAAACGGCGATCAACCGCCGCCACCCCCACCTGCACAGAAAAGTCTAGCAGACTATAACAAGTCGAGCGCGACTAGCGTTCGATCTGCCATTGCCGTTCCGCGCATTGAAGGAGATCCTGACTATGAGATCAAAATTCCATTATTGACCATGATCTCTAGGGATTTACAGTTTGAAGGCAGGCCCCTAGACAATCCGTGCACTCATCTTGCAGACTTCCTTGATCTCTGCAATACTTTTAAAAACGGAAACCTCGACAAAAACACTCTTTGTCTGAGAGCTTTCCCGTTCTCTTTGAAAGGCGCTGCTAAGAGGTGGCTTACTGGCAAACCACCTGGCTACTACACTAACTGGGATACTCTGGCTCAGGACTTTGTTGAAGAATACTTCCCTCCGGCCAGAACAACCGCCATCAAGGACAGCATCGCCAGATTCTCCCAAAAAGAAGGAGAAAGTTTATATGATACTTGGAATCGTTTCCAAGAACTTCTCTACACCTGCCCTCATCATGGATTCGAGAAGAGGCAGTTAGCTGAAATCTTCTCTCGAGGACTTCGAGAAGAATCTGCCAAGTGGGTCAATTCTCTAGCTGAAGGGGATTGCACTACACTCACTCCTGAAGCTGCTCTTCTGCACTTCGCAAATTGTGCCTCCAAGTCAAGGAACTGGGAGCGACAATATGAAGGATCGAGGAGCAAGCTAGATTTCGAAGCAGCTATCAAGGCAGAGGTAGAGAAGCATTTGAAGAAGTCTACCACACCAATCAAGCCACCAGCAGCTTCTGTCTATGTTGCCGATTGCGAGTGGTGTGGAGCTTGCGCACATAACGGAGGCCGTTGTCAGAATTTTGGTAAAGCAGAAATCTGGTCTGCCGAAGAGGTAAATTTCATTCAACAAGGCTTCGTCAATAATCAGAACGGTTATGCTGGTTACCGTAACTTCAGACAGCAAGGGACCTATCAAGACAGACCTCCCTACAATACTGGCACCAATCATAACCAGAACTAGAATAACCGCCCGGCTGGTCAAGTTCAGGATCAGAAGCCTAACCATCCGCCGGCAGGTGTCTACCAGCCGCCGCATCGCAATCCGGGTAACTATGGAACTGCTCCTGGCAATTGCCAGAACCAATACTTCAATAATACCTATCCAGGACAGCAGTATCAAAGAGATAATAATGTCAGTGACCTGGATAAGAAGCTCAGCCAGATCATCACAAGACTAGATGATCATGACAGTCAGTTCAAGGCTCAAGCTCTTCTCAATCAAGAACAGATAGCATCTGGACAACGGATTGAACAAGTCGTGAACAACATCTCGAGCATGCTAGCATCTGGTCGACCATTTGGCCAGCTTCCAAGCCAGACAGAGCCAAACCCGAGAAAGGAACATGCTAAAATGGTAACTGCTCGAAAACTTCCGAACTTAATTGCTGATGCCTTTTCTGTTTTACGCAGGATCGCTGAAACTCCGGAAGAAGAAGAAGAAGAAGAAGAGGAACAGAAACCAGCACCTAAGGATGATCCTCCTCTTGCACCATACGTCGTGAAACCTCCTTTTCCTAGAGCACTGCTACCAAACGCAAAGATCGAGACTGGCATGAAGGGGAACAAGGAAGGATACCCTGACATTCGTATTAAGAAACCTGTCTCTCCATATCCAGCTAAGTTATCTGATCCTTGTCCTTTTACTTTGCCTTTGGTCATCAATGATGTTGAAATTGAACGTTGCCTAGTTGATCTAGGAGCATCTGTTAATGTCATGCCTGTGAGTCTATATGAAAAGTTAAACCTAGGGGAACTTGAACCGCCCAGTATGCAACTCGTCTTTGCTGATAGATAGCTTAAAACCCCTAAGAGAGAGATTAAAGACGTTGTTACCAAATGTGGTCCGTTCACGTTTTTAGCTGACTATGTGATCATGGATACTAGTACCGATGATTCTACAATCCTCATAGGTCGACCTTTCATGGCTACTACTGGAATGAATATTAACGTTCCTAATGGTTCTTTGACTTTAAGAGTTGGCAAAGAAACGAAAACGTTCCGTCTTAAAGATGACATGAAACATGACTCTAGGAATGAAGAATCTCACTGCTTAGCTGTTGAAACTGTGGAGTTGACTCCGGTCAACTCCGTTACTAATGCTTCTTCCAGAAGCCACCTAAGAAGAAGAAGGAACTGCAAGCCTCTTCTAAACCACCGAGCAGACCTCGAGGAAAGAACAAGAAGGCAAAGACCCAAATGGTTTGGAGACCAAAAGCTCTACCATCTTCCACCGAGAAAGCTGCACCACCAATTCGTCCCGAGAAACCGGCGCCGGAACAAGTATGGAGGGAGAAGCCGAAAGCATCTCCTAAGGAAATACTAACGATCACCGATCCTGGTGATACCAAGCCGAAGACGGAAGATAAGAAGAAGCCAACAGTCCTCATTCCTTCCATCGTCATACTCAAGAAGGATGATCCCTCTAGAGAGCTGTTTGGACCATTCAAGTTCGTTGATCATCTTCCCGACGGACGTACCAAGCTTTTGCATGCAAACGGGAAGAAATTCACGTTTACCGGAGAAGTCCCGAAGCTGTACTTCATGAACTCCGACGCGAGCGTGAAGGAGAATCTAAGTTGGGATGTCTCCTAATACCGTCCAGGTATCGTCCAGCTCAAGGACGTTAATAAAAGAGCGCTTCGTGGGAGGCAACCCACGGCTGGAGTCAGTTTTGTTTTGCTTCAACCTTGGTATTTTAGAGTCGGTTCGGGAGAGCCAAAAGTGTCAGGTTGTTTGTGTTCTTATTTTTCGTATAGAGTCTGCATGTCATAGAGTCAGTTGCAAGTTGATTGAGGTCGTTCCGATTTTTCTGGATTTAACGGTGATTTTCTGAAGTTGGCCTGATTTGCGAAAATATTTTAAACCCGAACAGTTCAAAATTTTCGGCGAAACTACCAGTGTTTTCGGCGAAACCGATTTTCAAACTTCGAACCTGTTTCTCCTGTTTCTCTTTTTCGGTTCGAAAACTTTATGATTTTGGCGAAACCACTTCAACCAAGATTTTCGGCGAAACCAAGCTTAAATTTTCGGCGAAACCGCCAGTTCAAATCAACCAATTCTTGTTAACCTGTAGTTTCGGCGAAACCACTGCCCTATTCTCGCCGAAACCGATTTGAAAAAAAATAACCCAACTCTCCCCATTTAAATCCCTGATTTTCGGACAACCTCTCTCATCCCTTCTCCCATTTTCGCTCACACAACACCCGAAACCCCCCCTCTTTAAAAATATCGCCGCCGACCATCCATTTTCAAACCGCTGCCATCGCCGACCGCCGCCGCTCACTCCCTCTCCCCTGTCCGATCATTTCAAGCCCTAGAACTTTCAAATCGGAGCCTTGCAGCTCCAGTTCTCCGAAACCCTTGTTTTGACCTTTTTCACCGATTCCTCTCAACCCGTCCACTTTTTGCAATCATGACTTCAAGGTAAAGTGTACAACTTTTCAATACGAATCTTTTGACATATGGATTGCTGGATTTCGTCGGGGTTGACTTTCGGTTGACTTTTCAGTTTGCCTCGTTTTGCGTGCCGACTGTTTCGTGTGAACTAGGATTTACTGAACTTATAGAACTGTTCTAGGATGCTTAGGGAGTTTCGTGCTTAATTTCCATATCATTTGACCATGTGTTGCTATGCATACGATTGATTCGTTGTTTTGTTGACTTGTGAGATATGTCGGTTTGCCGTTAACTTGTTATTGATCGTTTGGCTGTCATAAGTGTTTCTTCTTGTTCATATTATCGTGCCGCCATTTGAAATCGTATAATGCCGTCAATTTCCAAGTTGTGATAGTCTTGCCATGATTAGGGTTCAATATGACTTAGTGTTGACTTTCTAAAATGTCGGTTTGACTTTTTGAACTCTGATTGCGCTTCCCTGATTATAGCTGTTCTTAAGACATGTGCTCTATTGTCTATGATTACCGGTTACTCCGCTTTACTTACCCCACTTAGTTTCCCTCGTTTCCTTGAGAAATTGAGTTTCTCTACTAAGTGGGGGGTAAGGTTTTGGTCGACTAATCTGGTTTCATTCTGGTTTTAGGAACACTTTTGAGCGCAGGACTAAGGCACGCCTTGATGGCGCCTCGAGCTCAGGAGCTGCCGCTCCCGTCACCCGCCATTCTGGGTCCTCCGCCTGCACTCCCTCGCCATGCTGGATACCATCCCACCATCGCCCGTCTTCCGGACTTCTACTTTGAGAACTTCCAGAAGATCGCGCACATCCGGGGAGCTGACGTGCGTCCTTTATCCATGGAGTCGCTCCAGGAGCATGACGAGGATTCCTACCGGAACGTGCATGACGCCTTAGCACCGGCCGGTCTCCTAGAGCTGACCACCATAGCCGCCGAGTTCCCAGACATTGCTCTCCAGGAGTTCTGGGCGACATTTGACTTGGACGAGCATAAGAAGAGACGGGGCCAGAAGGTGATCACTTTCTTTCTTGGTGGGGTGTACAGGCAGCTCACTTACGATGAGTTTGCCGCTCATCTGGGCATCCCCTACGAGCACTATCACGATCACCACCTCGGTTGGGGCGAGGATGATGACGACGAGGCATTGCACGCCCTCTGGAGCCACATGACAGGCGTGCCTGGCGATCGCCTCAGGAAGAACAACTCAGTTAAGTCTCTCTCTCACTCGCTCTATAAGTTTATTCATATGGTTTGGCGGAGGTCACTTTTATATGTCAGAGATAAGGATCGCCACCATATCCTTAAGGAGGAGCTCATGCTTCATCGAGCCATCCGGGAGAGCTACCCTCTCCACCCCGGCTGGGTGCTAGCTCACATCTTCAGCCTGAGGACCAAGAGGAAGAAGCAACCACGCAAACTCTTGGGAGGCAACTTCATCGGTCAGCTCATCCTCTCCTTCGGCATCGGCCATGAATATGGTCCCCACATTCCACGACATCCAGTTCGGACCGTTGGAGGAGACTTGGCGGTCGAGTACGACTTAGAACTCGACCTCAGTGCCCATGTAGCAGCAGATCCTCCACTCCAACCTGCGGTCGAGTCGGAGGACGACGATGATGCTGAGGAGCAGCAGCCGCAGCCGCCGCCTGAGTTTCAAGAATATATACCCTCGCCACACCATCAGGCAGGGTACATTCACCAGTCACCGCCGCGCATTCCAGATCCATTTCCGGCGCATACTCATCAGCCGCAACACCACCCCGCGGACATTGGTGAGTTGTACGAGCGACTACAGGAGTGGCGCATCACCGACAACGCCACTCAAGAGGCTAGGTGGACTATTATGCAACAACACATGCCCACGCCGACCGGCGATATGAGCGACAGCTGGAGTGGCAGCGACAGCTCGGCGATTACTTCCACTTCCCCCACCCCGACACCTCTGACCAGTAATGATCAGGTGGTGTCCTTTTCCTTATCCTTTCTTTTTATTTATTCTTTTCGGACTTCGGTCCAACTTTTTTCTGTGTGGATCCGGGGCACTTGTCCCGGTTTCCTTTTTATGTTTCATTTGTTTTTGTTTTGTAGGCAGTTGGGAGATTCCCTTTGCTTCGCTTGGGTAGATTATCTCCGCTCCGAGGACCCGTGCTCATCCCCTACACCAATCATCTCGGTCCAGGTTCTTCCATTCCACTCTGAACTCTAGAATTAGTCCTGTGAGGACACAGTCCGATTTAAGTGTGGGGTAGGATGCTAGAGAACCTTGCATGAACTTGATTGCCCTTGATTGTGTTTTATGTGCCTCGTGATTCCATTCCAGTCTCTCTAGCATTAGAATGGCTCAGTTCTTGATTTTTGATGTTAAGTTGTTGTTCAACCTTTCATAATGATGCTTAGACTGCTTAACCTAGAACTTGAGAACCAACTTGTATGCTTTGATGCTAAATTGCCTGGTCAGAACAGAATTTTAAAATCACACTTGTCGTTTGTAGCCTTGATTGCATGAAAATGACCGAATCCGACTAGCAAACCAACTGTGAGCTTTTGATCCATTGCACGTAACTTGCAATTTAAATTCTTTCTGAGTGGTTTTCTGTTTACTTGAATGAGTTAGAATTTGCATGAGACCTACTCGAGACCACACGATGACATGAGTTATAGAAGGATAGGGCACCTAGATTCAGCTACTAAGCTAGATAGCCTACCTTAACGATAAAATCCACTAGGTTTAGACCCTTGAGCTTGGCCTGTTCTTTCGGTTCGATAATGCATTACAGCCATTTCCCCTTTCTTTCATTCCCCATTGATCCCCTGTGGTTGTAGTTCTAGATTGACCTACCGGAAGTCGGTTTGTGGTAACCTGCCTATAGCCATTAAACAGGTGGTCTTAGCTAATATGTCCAGACGTGTAAACCCCTCTAGCAACTAAAAGAAAATCGGCACAAAAAGAAAAAAAAAGTAAAGTAAGAAAAGAAAGAAAGTTCGAAAAAAAAATATAGTGAAAAAAAAAGAAAAATCAGAAGAAAAAAGTTCAAAGTTTTAGTTCAATAAAACGTTCTTCTCCCTACAAATGAAGAACGAAGTCAAAAGAAAAGTTGAAAAGAAAGAAAAAAATCGTGTAAAGAAAAAGAATAAGTGCTGGTTGCTTGAGGGTATCATAGGACGAGCGTTCATCATTCCACCAGTGTTTGGTTAGACGGTAGGAAGCCATAGATTAGATTCGAGGGAAGTTAGTCGAAAGCTACACCGCATCAAGCCATCATCATTCATTCCCATCATCCATCTCATTATAAACCCAAGTAGTGTAGACTTCATTACGGTCCTAGCAGGGAAGTCCTTCTTGACTAGATATTCGTGTTGTCACAGTGGTGGAGATGTGGTCGAAATGCAAACCTATGACAGAATTCGGTAACAGAAAATGATCGAGAGCAGAAACACATCCTTAAACACAGAGAGTGAGAGTTCCCATTGTACTATATATATCCTGTGTGAGGAGTCTGGTCGGTCAGGTCAAATTCGTGCATAATTAGTTGCTAATTACTTGTCGTGTGCAGTTTATTAGTGAGACCAGGTAATTTGGCTGATCTGTATGCATGTTAGGTTTCTTGTTCTAGGATCGATCTGTCTAATAATTCATTGTGTTTGATTGAGCTCTAATTTAATCTATCTTATCATTTATGAACATGAGCGTTTCTATTCAGTTTGCTTGAGGACAAGCAAAAGCTTAAGTGTGGGGTATTTGATGACACTCGATTTGACGTGATTATCAGCCTCATTTAAGCGACATTTATTTGCTTAAGACATTATTTTTAGGGTAGAATAACGAATATTCAATTAATTGCCCTATCTCGTGCCATTTGTGTTACCTTGGCCCTTTTCGGGTCTATTTGATGGTTTTCTAGTATTTTTGCGTAAGCACAGGTTTTTGCCGTAGAATAAAGTAGCCATGGACGTGTCTAAGGCATAGGAACATCGAGGAACTGAACCGGAATCGATCAAAGGAGCCAATCAAAGTCAAACCAAAAATCTGCCATTCACACTTACAGTTTCGGCGAAAATGACCCTACAGTTTCGGCGAAATCAACAATGCAAATCAGCTGATGCCAAGTGAAGACTGATTTCGGCGAAACCATTAAGCTTTTCGGACCGAAAATGCAAGGCAGAGAAATTATGGTCATTTACACAAGAGTGTTCGCCGAAACTACTCCTACAGTTTCGGCGAAAATGACAGCTCAGCCCGGCCCAACTAGGGTTAAGTATTTATACTTAATCCGGCGGCCAGGATAAGGAGACAATTCATAATTCGAAAAAACATAACTTTTCGAGATCAGATTTCTCTGAAGTTCTGGAGCGAAGAGTTGGAGTTCGAAGAGCCGGATAGAGATCGTGACGTCATCCCTTCCATCTCGGAGAACCGGAGCTAGGAGTGTAACTTACCGAAGGTCGGAGTCTGTCAGAGTCGTCGGAATTAGGTTTTTCAGATCTTTTCTGTTCTTCCTTTGAATGATGAACTCTTTCTTTGTCTTTGTTTCTTTTGTAATGATCATGAGTAGCTAAACTCGTTAGGGCTTAGACTAGATGAACCCTAAGTGACCCAGGGCTTTAAAGCGGTCACGGATCGGCGGTGATTAGATTCGAAATTCAATCAGTTCTTTTTCATGTTTGATTTGTTCTTCATTGTTCATGTTTCTTGTCTGGATTGATCACCTAGATTAGATTCTTGTTAAGCTAAGGATAGAAGCGAACGCTCGCCTTACTTTAGAACATCGAATTGAACAATTAACCTTATAATTGGAGTGTGCCTTTCGTAGGAACCGGTTAGGGTTAATTCACTGCAAGAGTAACTCATTAATCACTAGTAATTACACCAATTAATTAAGTCGTTGCGAGAGGCGACCGTACCCGGGCGGCTAGTTAATCTTGGTAGTTAGAACGGATAGAGCGAACGTTCGCCGGTCTTAAACCTAAGGGTAAGGAGTTATGGTGGTGTCTTAGTAATTGATTGAATAAGAATCAAAATTCGCTGATCTGTTGATTGCCAATGCTCTGGGGAACGAAGGGGATTCAAAGTCTAAGTTCGTCTGTCATTCTTGTTTTCAAACCCTAATTCTCAATCTGTTTTAGCTTAATTTGTTTTAATTTTTCTGCATTCCTTAGAATTAGAAGTCGTGGAACTCACACCACGCACAACGTGTTTTCCTTGAGTAATTTGTTAGTTCTGAAGTAGCCAATCAATTGAAGGCCCGTGGAATACGATCTATCCTAGCTCTTGAGCTTGATAGTTATTTGATAGAACCTGCTCATCACAACGACGGTTCCATCAGTTTTCTAAGATTGACTACTTTAAAACTGGCAAAATACTCAAATGCAAGCAAGTTGTGCGTGGTGCGAGTTCCACAACTTCTAAATCTACGAAATGCGGATAAATTAAAAATTAAACTAAAGCAGATTGGAAATTAGGGTTTGAAAACAAGGATGACAGACGAACTTAGACTTTGAATCGCCCTTCGTTCCCCAGAGCATTGGCAATCAACAGATCAGCGGATTTTGATTCTCATTCAATCAATTACTAAGACACCACCATAACTACTTACCCTTAGGTTTAAGACCGGCGAACGTTCGCTCTATCCGTTCTAACTACCAAGATTAACTAGCCGCCGGGTACGGTCGCTCTCGCAACGACTTAATTAACTGGTAATTACTAATGATTAATGAGTTACTCTTGCAGTGAATTAACCCTAACCGGTTCCTACGAAAGGCACACTCCAATTATAAGGTTAATTGTTCAATTCGATGTTCTAAAGTAGGGCGAGCGTTCGCTTCTATCCTTAGCTTAACCAGAATCTAATCTAGGTGATCAATCCAGACAAGAAACATGAACAAGGAAGAACAAATCAAACATGAAAAAGAACTGATTGAATTTCGAATCTAATCACCGCCGATCCGTGACCGCTTTAAATCCCTGGGTCACTTAGGGTTCATCTAGTCTAAGCTCTAACGAGTTTAGCTACTCATGATTATTACAAAAGAAACAAAGACAAAGAAAGAGTTCATCATCCAGAGGAAGAACAGAAAAGAATCTGAAAAACCTAATTTAGACGACTCTGACAGACTTCGATCTTCGGTAGATAACACTCCTAGCTCCGATCCGTCGAGGTGGAAGGGATGGCGTCACGATCTCTCTCCGGCTCTTCGAACTCTAACTCTTCGCTCTAGAACTTGAGAGGATTCTCTGAATTCCGATCTCGTAAAGTTGTATTTTGTGAATTATGATGTATATCTCCTTTTGGGCCGCCGGCTTAAGTATTTATACTTAACCCTAATCAGCCAGATTTCTTCTAATATTTTCACCGAAAATAGTGAATTATTTTCGCCAAAAATATATACTTGTGAATGGAAGTCCCGCCGGCTGATTCCTCTGCCTTTTCTTCTCGGTCCGAAAACTCAACACTTTCGCCGAAAATCTCCTTCACTTGGCGTCAGTCGATTTGTACTATTATTTTCGCCGAAAACATATGCTTCTTTTCGCCAAAAATGTAAGTGTGAACAGGCAGACTTTTGGTTTGACTTGATCGGCTCCTTGGATCGATTCCGGTTTGATTCCTCGAGGTTCCAATGCCTTAGACACGTCCTTGGTTACTTATTCGATGGCAAAAACCTGTGCTAACATAAAAACACTAGAAAACCATCAAATAGACCCGAAACGGGCCAAAGTAACACAAATGGCACGAGATAGGGCAATCGATTGAATATTCGTTATTCTACCCTAAAAACCATGTCTTAAGCAAAGAAATGTCGCTTAAATGAGGCTGATAATCTCGTCAAATCGAGTGTCATCAAATCCCCCACACTTAAGCTTTTGCTTGTCCTCAAGCAAACTGAATAAAAACGCTCATGTTCATAAATGATAGATCGATTAAATTGGAGCTCAATCAAACACAATGAATTATTAGACAGATCGATCCTAGAACAAGAAACCTAACATGCATACAGATCAGCCAAACTACCTGGTCTCACTAATAAACTGGACACGACAAGTAATTAGCAACCAATTATGCACGAATTTGACCTGACCGACTAGACTCCTCACACAAGATATATATAGTACAATGGGAACTCTCACACTATGTGTTTAAGGACGTGTTTCTGCTCTCGATCATTTTCTGTTACCGAATTCTGTCATAGGTTTGCATTTCGACCACATCTCCACCACTGTGACAACACGAGTATCTAGTCAAGAAGGACTTCCCTGCTAGGACCGTAATGAAATCTACACTACTCGGGTTTATAATGAGATGGATGATGGGAATGTATGATGATGGCTTTGTGCGGTGTAGCTTTCGACTAACTTCCCTCGAATCTAATCTATGGCTTCTTACCGTCTAACCAAACACGGGTGGAATAGTGAACGCTCGTCCTACGATACCCTCAAGCAACCTAGCACTTATTCTTTTTCTTTACACGATTTTTTTTCTTTTCTTTCTTTTGAACTTTTCTTTTGACTTCGTTCTTCCATTTGTAGGGAGAAGAACGTTTTATTGAACTAAAACTTTGAACTTTTTCTGATTTTTCTTTTCTTCACTATTTTTTCGAATTTTCTATCTTTTCTTACTTTACTTTTTTTTTCTTTTGTGCCGATTTTCTTTTAGTTGCTAGAGGGGTTTACACGTCTGGACATATTAGCTAAGACCACCTGTTTAATGGCTATAGCCAGGTTACCACAAACCGACTTCCGGTAGGTCAATCTAGAACTACAACCACAGGGGATCAACGGGGAATGAAAGAAATGGGAAATGGCTCTAATGTATTATCGAACCGAAAGAACAGGCCAAGCTCAAGGGTCTAAACCTAGTGGATTTTATCGTTTGGTAGGCTATCTGGCTTAGTAGCTAAATCTAGGTGCCCCTATCCTTCTAGAACTCGTCTCATCGTGTGGTCTCGAGTAGGTCTCATGCAAATTCTAACTCATTCAAGTAAACAGAAAACCACTCAGAAAGAATTTAAATTGCAAGTTACGTGCAATGGATCAAAAGCTCACAGTTGGTTTGCTAGTCGGATTTGGTCATTTTCATGCAATCAAGGCTACAAACTACAAGTGTGATTTTAAAAATTTTGTTCTGACCAGGCAATTTAGCATCAAAGTATACAAGTTGGTTCTCAAGTTCTAGGTTAAGCAGTCTAAGCATCATTATGAAGGTTTGAACAACAACTTAACATCAAAAATCAAGAACTGAGCCATTCTAATGCTAGAGAGACTGGAATGGAATCACGAGGCACACATAAAACACAATCAAGGGCAATCAAGTTCATGCAAGGTTCTCTAGCATCCTACCCACACTTAAATCGGACTGTGTCCTCACAGGACTAATTCTAGAGTTCAGAGTGAAGTAGAAGAACCTGCACCAAGATGATTGGTGTAGGGGATGAGCACGGGTCCTCGGAGCGGAGGGAATCTACCCAAGTGAAGCAAAGGGAATCTCCCAACTGCCTACAAAACAAAAACAAATAAAACATAAAAAGGAAACCGGGACAAGTGTCCCGGATCCACACAGAAAAAAGTTGGATCGAAATCCGAAAAGAATAAATAAAAAGAAGACACCAGAAAAGGAATACAACCCGATCACTGCTGGTCCGGTGAACCGAGAGGTGGAAAGTGGAGAAATTCGCCGAGCTGGCGTTGCCACGCCAGCTGTGCCTCATATCGCCTGTCGGCGCGGCGCATATGTTGCTGCATAATAGTCCATCGCGCCTCTTGGGTGGCGTTGTCGGTGATGCGCCACTCCTGCAGTCGCTCGTACAACTCTCCAACATCCGCGGGGTGATGTCGGGGCTGTTGGGGAGGCGCCTGGTATGGAACTGGAATGTGCGGCGGCGACTGGTGCACATACCCTGTCTGATGATGTGGCGAGGGTACATAGTCTTGGAACTCTGGCGGTGGCTGGGGCTGCTGCTCCTCAGCATCATCTTCTTCCTCCGACTCGACCACAGGCTGGAGTGGAGGATCTGCTGCTACATGGGGACTGAGGTCGAGTTCTAAGTCGTACTCAACCGCTAAGTCTCCTCCAACAGTCCTAACTCGGTGTCGTGGAATGTTCGGGCCATATTCATGGCTGATGCCGAAGGAGAGGATGAGTTGTCCTTTGAAGTTGCCCCCAGGAGTCTGCGAGGTGGCGTCTTCCTCCTGGTCTTCTGGCAGAAGATGCGTGCCAGCACCCAGCCGGGGTGGAGAGGGTAGCTCTCTCAGATGGCTCGAAGAAGCATGAGCTCCTCCTTGAGGATATGGTGGCGATCCTTGTCGGGTACATATAAAATGGATCTACGCCAAACCATATGAATAAATTTAAAGAGAGGGTGAGAGAGGGTGAGAGAGCGACTTAACTGAGTTGTGCTCCCCAACGCGATCGCCAGGTACGCCTGTCATGTGGCTCCAGAGCGCGTGGTACTCCTCCTCGTTATCATCTTCGCCCAGCCTAGATGATGATCATGATAATGCTCGTAGGGGATGCCGAGATGAGCAGCAAACTCATCGTAGGTGAGCTGCCTGTACACCCCACCAAGATAGAAGGTGACAACCTTCTGGCGCTGCTTCCTCTTGTGCTCATCCAGATCAAAGGTTGCCCAAAACTCCTGGAGGGCAATGTCTGGGAACTCGGCAGCGATAGTGGTCAGCTCTAGGAGACCTGCCGGTGCTAGGGCGTCATGCACATTCCGGTGGTAGTCCTCGTCGTGATCGAAGAGGGACTCCATGGAGAGAGGGCGCACGTCAGCTCCCCGAACGTGCTCGATCTTCTGGAAGCACTCAAAGTAGAAGTCAAGTAGACGGGCGATAGTGCGATGGTATCCAGCCCGGCGAGGTAGTGCGGGTGGAGGACCCAGAAGGCGGGTGTGACAGGGGCGCAGCTCCTGAGCTCGAGGCGCCATCAAGTCGCGCCTTAGTCCTGCGCTCATAAGTGGTGTTCCTAAAACCAGAATGAAACCAGATTAGCCAACTAAAACCCTACCCCACACTTAGTAGTAAAAAACTCAATTTCACGAAGAAATGAGGGAAACTAAGTGGGGTAAGCAAAGCGGAGTAACCGGTAATCATAGACAGTAAAATACACACGTAGGAACACCCAGAATTGGATAAGCACAAACAGAGTTCAAAAAGTCAAACCGGCATTTAGAAAGTCAACATGTAAGCATATTGAACCCTAATCATGGCAAGACTATCATAACTTAGAGAATGACGGTAAAATATGATCTCAAATGGCAAGCACGATAATATGAACGAGAAAGAACACATACGACAGCCAAACGATCAAATACAGTTCATGGTCAAACCGACATTTCACACAAGTCAACATAACAAGGAATTAATCGTATGCATAGCAACACATGATCAAATGATATGGAAATTAAGCACGGAACTCCCTAAGTATGCTAGAATAGTTCTATAAGTTCAGCTAACCTAGTTCACACGAAAACAGTCGGCACGCAAATCGAGGCAAACCGAAAAGTCAACTGAAAGTCAACCCCGACGAAATTCAGCAATCTATATGTCAAAAGATTCGTATTGAAAAGTTCTACAACTTACTTTGAAGCCATGGCTGCTAAAAATGAACGGGTTGGGAGGAATCGGTGAAAAACTTTAAAAACGAGGGTTTCTGATAACACGTGTTTACCAAGGTCGTATTCCTCGAGGTCCTCTCATAAGCTTGTACTCACAAAGTTCATGAACGGTCTAAACAATTGAAATTAAGTTTTGGTTTTGAAAAAGAACAAAGTCAAAAGCATAAACAATGAAAAACTAACAAGGTTTAAGCAAGAAAAGAAGTGGGAAAAAATCAAAGATAAAGGGGTTCTCTTGGTAGGTGGTTTCATCATGCTCAAGATGAATAATTGAACGAACAAGCTAATCAAGATCAAGTTTGGCCTCGGATGACCAATGCATTTCACTTATTTGGACTCGATGCACTCTCGTAGCACCCAATCCCTATCCCAATACCACTCAATTTAGGCTCCGCTCTCAAACTAAGTGAAAATAGGATGCATTAAAGGTGTTTGATGAAATGCCAAGCTACAAAACCCTCTCCTATGACTCTAGACCACTAGGCTAGACACCACACTCTCAGTCAATGTTCTAACACTAAGAGAATCATCCAAAGACTAATCAAAGTTCAATTGAGTGAAAATCCTAATGCACACCAAGTGTTCGATAAAATGCACAAGTGAGAAATCATGCAACTATGGTTGAATTGAGATGATCTAATCTCTTAGAACACACTCTCTTCAATCCCTAGACCTACAATTAATGCAATCCAAGCACTCTCATGCATCAAATTACAATGAATGGACCAAATTAAGCAAACATGGCATAAAAGGCATTAAGAACAGTCTAGGAATCATCCTCATACAACCAAGATCAATCATGGCAAGTTCTATACATCATCCCTCTACATAGCACAACTATTCTACCCATCCAAGAGGAACCCTAGAAAATCAGCCACACATGGCCAAGGGAGTAAAGAAAGAAGAAGGAAGAATGGTCACCAAGAACACCAGGATGATTCCTTGAGATGATCTTCACTTCTCCACTTGTAGGCACTTCTCCCAAGGTTTGTTGGCTTCAATCCTAGCTCCAATGGCTTCAAATTGCTCCAAAAACGTGCTCTAGGGTTTGAGGGTTCGGGGAAATGTATTTGGGGTTCAAGAGATATATCTAATTCATCAAAATGGCCAAAATCAAGAGTATATATAGTGCAGGGGACAGTGCCGGCGTGCACCCCTGCACGGCGTGCACCTTGGAGCTGAATCTTCTTTCGGAGCCTCCTGGACAGCCCGTGCACCAACCGTGCACGGTGCACGGCGTGCAGCATGCACGGCGTGCACACCTGCACGGCGTGCACCCCTGCACTCTGCAGAAAGCTCAATCTTGCCACGTCCATATCTCCTCCGTCCTAGCTCTGATTGACCTCCCGTTTGATCCTACGTGCTCCTTGTCACCAGTACTACAATGCCAAGACCTGAAAATACAAAAAAACACCTCCAATAGACATGGAATTGGCCTCAAAGTGGCGACCGGGCAACAGAATAGCACTTAGCACAAAACTCCGATAAGAACACATTAAGCACGGCATTTCAGAATCAAACACGGGCATTTCAAAGGTCATTCATAAGCTTAAAATGCACTAATTAATAGTCACATCAAATTCCCCTACGACTAAGCTTTGCTTGTCCTCAAGCAAATGAATTATAAAACATCCAAGTTCACAAATGACAAGTTCGGTCCATTGAGATTCAAGCAATCAAAATTTTTAGCTTAAACTGTTCCACGAAACAAACAAAAACCTACCACGCAAGAACATCAACCAAACAAGTCTAAACCTCACTAAATTTCTGCACACTTCAAGTAGTGGATGATTGGGACACAGCAAAACGACCACGACAACACCGACTCTAATCAAAAGGACTTGAAATCAAAAGTTCCGTGGGCCATGCGAAGGTAATGATTTGACTTCAAGGAGGTAATGATTGGGATGGTTTTACTTAGCTTTTCCTTGTGCTTTCGTCTAGCTAGAGACGTTAAAGAAGCGCTTCTTGGGAGGCAACCCATGTTATCTTCACTGTTTCGTTTTCTTGTTTTTGTGTTGTTTCTTCTTTGAATGGATTTTGGCAAGCAATGAGGCGGATCCCCCTTCACCAAGGTCATCATGGAACTTTTTCCACCTCTATCACGTCCTTTGCTCCTCTCTACCAAGGCGGAAACTTCGTTCCATCTTCCCCTCTCTCTCTTGATCTTTGGGAGGACAATGCTCATGTTAGTCGTTAGGGAGTTTTGAGGTTTGGTGTGATTATTTATGGGTAGAAGTCTAAAGCTATGATCTGATATGTTGCATGATCTTAATTGAATGTCGAATTCCTCTATTGTAGAATCGTTCGGTTCTTGACGTTTAGTGTTTTATTGACTTCAGGCTTTCACAATGATGTTTAGATTGTTCCACTTAGAACCATAACCGGCTGTTAGCACTAATATCAATGAGTCTGGACCAGAACTGAGATTTTATCACTTTGTATGCTAATTGATTGGTTGATACGTGTTTTTATACCACTCGATAACACCGGTCTAGGATGATGAAGGCAATCAGAATTCTTCCCCTCTTCCATGTTTTTCATTCTCTTTTTGATCCTTCGTGATTGTGGCTTGAGACTAGTCGGAATCCAATTCGAAATCTTGTACGGAAGTTGTAAAGAGCTAGGGATCAAGTGGCTATTTTGGAAGATTAAGAAAAAAAAAAGAGAAAATGCTCAAAGAAAAGAAAAGCTAGGCAAGCTCGGCACCTAAGTGAAGTGTCGGGTTGAGCACTAAGCAAAAGGGCAAAGGCTGTGAGCTAGGCAGGTTCAACACCTAAGTGAATGTTTGAATCGAGCACTAGTATGCAGTAAGAAAAAAAAAGAGAAAAGAAAGAAAAAGAGTTCTCAAATGTAGCCCTTGATCCTAGCCAAGTTTGTAAAGTGCGGATCTAGAAGCGGATGAAGTCGAGCGATAGCCACATTCACGACCACGATCCATGTTCGATTTCAAGTCCTTTGATTAGAGTCGGTGTTGTCGTGGTCGGTTTTGCTGTGTCCCAATCATCCACTACTTGAAGTGTGCAGAAAATTAGTGAGGTTTAGACTTGTTTGGTTGATGTTCTTGGTGTGTAGGTTTGTTTGTTCGTGGAACAGTTTAAGCTAAATTGTGATTGCTTGAATCTCAATGGACCGAACTTGTCATTGGAACTTGGATGTTTTATAATTCATTTGCTTGAGGACAAGCAAAGCTTAGTCGTAGGGAATTTGATGTGACTTTAATTAGTGCATTTTAAGCTTAGATGACCTTTGAAATGCCCGTGTTGATTCTGAAATGCCGTGCTTAATGTGTTCTTATCGGAGTTTTGTGCTAAGTGCTATTCGTTGCCCGGTCGCCCTTTGAGGCCAATTCCATGTCTATTGGAGGTGTTTTATTTGATTTTCAGGTCTGGCATTGTAGTACTGGTGACAAGGAGCACGTAGGATCAAAGGGAGGTCAATCAGAGCTGGACGGAGGAGATATGGACGTGGCAAGATTGAGCTTTCGTAGAGTGCAGGGGTGCACGCCGTGCAGGTGTGCACGCCGTGCATGCTGCACGCCGTGCACCGTGCACGGTTGGTGCACGGGCTGTCCAGGAGGCTCGAAAGAAGATTCAGCTCCAAGGTGCACGCCGTGCAGGGGTGCACGCCGTGCACTGTGCACGCCGTGCAGGGGTGCACCCGTGCACTGTCCCTGCACTATATATACTCTTGATTTTGGCCTTTTGATGAATTAGACATATCTCTTGAACCCCAAATACATTTCCACGAACCCTCAAACCCTAGAGCACGTTTTTGGGCAATTTGAAGCCATTGGAGCTAGGATTGAAGCAACAAACTTGGGAGAAGTGCCTACAAGTGGAGAAGTGAAGATCATCTCAAGGAATCTCCATGGTGTTCTTGGTGACCATTCTTCCTTCTTCTTTCTTTACTCCCTGGCCATGTGGGTGATTTCTAGGGTTCCTCTTGGATGGGTAGAATAGTTGTGCTATGATAAGGGATGATTGTATAAACTTGCCATGATTGATCTTGGGTAGAGGATGATTCCTAGACTTGTTCT
This sequence comes from Linum lewisii, assembly GCA_034768395.1. Classification (NCBI taxonomy): domain Eukaryota; kingdom Viridiplantae; phylum Streptophyta; class Magnoliopsida; order Malpighiales; family Linaceae; genus Linum; species Linum lewisii. Next base: position 22,366,614 of record CM068302.1, on the reverse strand, counting down.
TAATGCCATTTTATGCCATGTTTGCATAATTTGGTCCATTCTTGTAATTTGATGCATGAGAGTGCTTGGATTGCATAGATGTAGGTCTAGGGATTGAAGAGAGTGTGTTCTAAGAGATTAGTCATCTCAATTCAACCATAGTTGATGATTCTCACTTGTGCATTTTATCGAACACTTGGTGTGCATAGGATTTTCACTCAATTGAACTTGATTAGTCTTTGGATGATTCTCTTAGGTTAGAACATTGACATGAGAGTGTGGTTCTAGCCTAGTGGTCATAGAGTCATGGAGAGGGTTTTGTAGCTTGGATTTCATCAAACACCTTTAATGCATCCTATTTTCACTTAGTTTGAGAGCGAGAGCCTAAATTGAGTGGTATTGGGATAGGGATTAGGTGCTACGAGAGTGCATCGAGTCCAAATAGTGAAATGCATGGTCATCCGAGTGCAAACTTGATCTTGATTAGCTTGTTCGTTCAATTATTCATCTTGAGCATGATGAAACCACCTACCAAGAGAACCCCTTTATCTTTGATTTGTTCCACTTCTTTTCTTGCTTAAACCTTGTTAGTTTTTCATTGTTTATGCTTTTGACTTGTTCTTTTCAAAACAAAACTTAATTTCAATTGTTTAGCCGTTCATGAACTTTGTGAGTACAAGCTTATGAGAGGACCTCGAGGAATAAGGACAAGGTAAACTCCATACCACGTGTTACAAGTTTTTGGCGCCGTTGCGGGGACTCTCTCATTCCTTTGAAAGCATTAGTAGTGAACCCGATCTATTCACTTCCTTCCAATTTAGTTTTTGCTCCCTTTTACTTGTTGTTTGGTTTTGTTATTCCACATTGTCGTATTACTCGGTGTGTTTGTTGTGCTTGTTGAGGAGATTTTGGGGTTAGTGCAGGAGGCGTTCAGCCGTCTTCAAGCACGAATCCAAGGACTAGAACAAGTGCTCAAGTCACCTACCATTCCCCACCTCCTATAGTTGAAGAAGAAGAAGTTGATCACATCTCAACCACACTAATGTCTCAACATGGGGATGACGATGACCAATCGGTTCTTCACACCACACTAATGATGATGATCGCTCACAAAGGGTGCAAGACGTACTTGGCGATTTGCTCGCCCTACTCTTGAAGGGGCAGCCTCTAGCATTGTTCGAAGACCCGTCAATGCTAGGAACTTTGAGCTCAAGCCTAATATGATCCAAATGGTTCAAAATGGAGTGGTGTTCAATGGCATTGATGGTGAAATGTCCATCTAGGCATCTCAAGGACTTCTTGGAGATATGTGACACGGTTAAGAATGATCAAGTTCATCCGGATTGCATACGACTCCGACTCTTCCCCTTCTCACTCAAAGGTCGAGCCAAGTCTTGTTGGAGAACCACCTAGTAGAACATTCACTACATGGGAGGGCCTAGCCGAAGCTTTCCTTGAAGAATTCTTTCCTCCTATATGACGGATGCAATCCGAGACCGTATCAACCACTTCATACAACACAGGGAGAGCTCTTCCATGAGACTTGGAATAGGTTCCAAGCCATTCTTCGGTCTTGTCCTCATATAACTTCGCCGAATGGAGCTTGGCGGACATCTTTGCTAGGTCCCTTGATTTTGAGATACACGGATGATCAACCAAGCCGCCGGGTGACTTAAGGATGCTCACTCCCGAAGATGCTCTCGAACTCTTTGCGGAGATGGCCAACAAGACAAGGAGTTGGTCTCGACAACAACCTCCTAAGTCTAATATGGAAGTGATACGCACTATGACTCTCGGTCCGTAAGTGTTGATGCAAAAAAAGGATTCATCCACCTATGGGAAGAAGCATAAGTTACCGGGACATCGAGATGAAGATGATCCCATGATTGCTCTCCTTATGTCCAAGATTGATGCCATGGCTTCACAAGTAAGTAACCTAAGTAGCCTAAGCATCCCTCCAAGGTCCAATCATCTCATGTGGGTAATCCACCGTTTTCTTTATATTGTTGTGAGGGTTGTGGGGGCAAGATCACGATGTTAGTGCTTGTCCTTCCGCCACTCCTGAACTTGGCCAAGGCGACCTTGAGGAGGTAAGCTTGCACAAGGTCAAGGGTTCCACGGTAATTTCAGCCCCCAAGGTAACTATCAAGGTAACTATAACCGACCTAGGTACAACAAGTCTAACAGGTACCAAGGCCAAGGGAATCAGTAGTGGTTATAGCAAGGGCTACAACCAAGGAAATCAAGAAGGTTATCAAGGTTTTAGGGGTTATCAAGGCAACCAATGGTCTCAAGGAAGTAACCTAAACCAGGGAGCCAAGGGACTCAAGGAGGACCCCAAGGTCAAGGCACCAAGGGGGAAATCAAGGAATCAAAGTGGACATCCAAGTCAAGGTTTCCAAGGTCCTACCCACCGGGGATGTACAACCATAGAGGTGAAGGCCCACCCGGGTTCAAAAACCCTTCTCAAAATAAGGAGGGTGGTTCTTCAATTTTTCAAGAAGAACCAATGCGGCAATGTTTCCAACTAAAAAAAGAATCAACAAGCAAAAATTTGGGCCAATTTGGAGAACCCAATTTAAAGGAATATTTCAAAGGCACTTGGGAAAGCCCCCAAAAGGGTAGCCTACCCCCCAAAACCCCCCCGGGTTTAAAACCCCAAGGCCCCCGGGGAGCTTATGAGGGTAACTTTGAGGAGTGGTAAGCAAGTCCAAGACCCAACGCCTAAAGGGGTTTTAAGAACTCAAGATGATGCCCTTGGTTTTGGGTTTGGGAAGGGGCCGTTTTTTCCCAAAAGATGACCGGTAAGATTGCGGTTAAAGATAAAAGAGCCAAGGCAAAAGGGGAAACTTTAGGTTGCCCAATACGGTTGGCTCTAAAAGAGGCTACGACGAGTCCCACTCCGGTCTCTCCCCCGCACCGGTTTTTGCCTCCGTACAACCCTTTAAAACCACCTTATCCTTCTCGTTTTAAAGCCGGTTTCTTTGGAAAAGTTTTCAAAGGTTTGTCGAGATTCTTGAAAAGGTACAATTCAAAATTTGCCTTTTGGAGAAGCAATCACCAAAAACCCTCAAAACGCAAAATTCATGAGGGAGTCTTCACCAACAAACGAAAGTTTCGGAAGTCACCTCGGAAAGTTTAACGAGCAATGCTCCGCCATTCTCTTAAGAAAACCCCCCGGGGAGAAGCTCAAGGACCAGGTAGCTTTACTATTCCTTCCCACTATTGGTGAACATGCTAAAAGTGAGGCTTAGCCGCCCTTGGGTGTAGTATAAAAGTTATCCCGGGTATTACATGTTCAAGAAGCTGGGCCCTGGGGACTCAAAAACCCAAAACCCCCCATGAAGTTCAATTAGGGTAAGTCCCTGAAATTCCCCCCCGGGGGTATTGTTTTGGGGGGGGTGTTTTGGGTTTAAAGGGTTTGGGGCTTTCGAATTCCTTTGTGGATTTTTTTTATTTTAGATGCTATGGGGGTGCCGATGTGCTTTGTTTTTTGGACGACCTTTTTTTTTAGCACCCTTTGTGCTTTGATTTATGTCTTTGGTGGTAAAAATTACCCTTTGGGTCGACAATGAATTTTTTGTTTTTTGACCCCTCAAAAGGTATGGAGTTTACCCCTTTTTTTTCCTCGAGGGTTTTCCCCCCATAAAGCTTGTACTCAAAAAGGGTTTTTTTAAAAGGTTCCTTTTAAAAATTGAAAAATTAAAAATTTTGGGTTTTTTTAAAAAAAAAAAAAAAAACAAAAAACAAGGGAAAAAATAAAAAGGGTTTTAAACAAAGGGGAAAAAAATGGGAAAAAAACAAAGATAAAGGGGGGTTTTTTGGAGGGGGTTTTTATCCCAAAAGGGGAAAAAATTTCGAAAAAAAAAAATCAAGATAAAAAATTTCACTCGGGGGGGGCCCTTTTTTTTCATTATTTTTGGGGGCGATGCACTCTCGTAGCACCCCAAAACCCCATCCCCAAAAAAACTTTTTAAATTTGGCCTTTTTGTCCCCAAATAAGTGGGGAAAATTTTTATTTTTTTTTAAAGGGGTTTTGAAAGAAATCCCCAAAAATTTTTAAAAACCCCCTTTTCCCATGGGGGTTTTGGGCCCTAGGCTAGGGGACCCCCTCTCCTGTTCCCCAAAAATTTTAAACCCCTAAGAGAATCATCCCCAAAAAATAATCAAAAAAACAAAATTTTTTGAAAAACCTAAAGGGGCCCCCCCCAAAAAGTTCGTTTTAAAAAGAAAGTGAGAAAAAAAAAAGCAACTAAAAATTGAAAATTTTTATGATTAAATCTTTTAGAAAAAACCTCTTTAAACCCCAGACCCACAATCTAAAAAAATTTCCCAAACACCCCCAGCCCCCCAAAAAAATTTTTAAAGGGGAAAAAACCCAAAAAATTTAAAAAAACATGGCATTTAAAAAAAACAAAATTTAAAAAACCAAGGGGGAGGGGGGTTATTTCCCCCTACAACCCCCAAAAACAATTGGCAAGGGGTTTTTTAAAATCCCTTTTCCCCCTTTTTATAAAAACCCCCCCTATTTTTTCCCCCCCAAAAGGAAACCCCTTTGAAATCAGCCACCTTGGCCAAGGGGAAAAAAAAAAAAAGAAAAAAGGAAAAAAAGGTCACCCAAAAAAAACCATGGTTTTTCCCTTTTAGATGGGGGTTCACTTCTCCACTTGTAGGCACCCTTCCCCCCCAAAGGGTTTTTTGGCTTCAACCCGCTCAAGGCTTAAATTTTTCTAAAAATGGCTCGGGGGTTTTAGGGTTCGTGGAAATGTATTTGGGGTTCCCAAAAGGGTATATTAAAATTTATTAAAATGGCCCCAAAAAAAAAGGGATATATGTGCAGGGGGGCAGGCACGGGGGGTGCCCCCCTGCACGGCGGGGCCATCACGGGGTCCCCCGGGACGGCGTTTCCCCTTTGGGGGCTGAATTTTTCGGACCCCCTGGAAGGGCCCCTGCACCAACCGGCCCCTCCCGGGTTTTTCCGCATGCAGGGGGTGCACACCTGCACGGCGTGCACCCCTGCACCCTTTCGGGGAAAACTAAACTTTCCACGTCCATATCTCCCCCCCTCCTAGCTCTGATTTTTACCCCCCTTTGACCTGTTCCTTTTACCCGTATCAATGCCAAGACCCCCCAAAAAACCCAAAAAAAAACACCCCCAAAAGAATGGGGAATTTGGGCCCCCAAAATGGCACCGGGGGAACAAATGCACTTAGCAAAAAACCCGATTTTAAAAAAACATTAACACGGCCCTTTAGAATCAAACCGGGGTTTTTAAAGGGATTCAAACTTAAAAAACTAATTTTTAAAAAAACCCTCAGTTTCGGGGGAACTGGAGCTGTAGACTCCGATTTTTTGGGGGGGGGGGGTTTTTTTTGGGGGGGGAATCGTCGGGGTTGGGAGGGGGGTTGAGCGGCGGGGGGGGCACGACGGTGGCGGAAAAAAGGGGGCGCGGGGAAAATTTGGGGGTGGGGTCGGGGTTTTGAAATAAAGGGGGAATTTTTTAAAGGGGTGTTCGAAAAAAAGAAGAAAAAAAAAAAGGGGGAAAAGAGGAAAGTCCGGGGTTTTTTTTAAAGGGGGGGGTTGGGTGAAATTTTTAAAATTTTTTTCCCGGGGAAAAAAAGAGGGGGTTTTGCCAAAAAAATTTGGGGTTAAAATGGCTGCCGAAAAAAAATCAACTTTTTTTTAAAAAAAGAAAAAAAAGAAAGGGAAGGGGTTTAAAATTCAAAAAGATTTGCCGGAAAAAAGGGGGGGTTTTTTCGCCAAAAAATTTTTTTTGTTCGGGGGGTTTAAAAATTTTCGCAAAAAAAAGCCAACTTCAGAAAAACACAGTTTTAAACCCAAAAACGGAACGCCTCAAAACAACTTTGGACTAAAACAAAGACACACAAACTTTTACCGAAAAA